>CM062818.1:1023757355-1024357355 GCA_031772625.1 Pinus tabuliformis | reverse complement strand
ACGTGATGCCTCTGTTATATTAAGTGTAATTTCTAGTCATACAATACATCCATGTCCAACCAGTAGTTCCAATAGTGGAACATTACAACCACTACCACTTGCTTCTCTAAAGAGATGTACTAGCTCTATGTAGTGGAGAAGCCAAGGCTTGTTACAATACTGTCCAAGCTTTCTCTAAGATACTCATATCGAAGCTTGGCTAACCAAAAGACTTTACAATGAGTTATCAAGTTATATTTATAACAAAGGGTGGGGTACCGTTGACATTCCCTTTTGTGATAGTTCATCTACCCTCATGACTCTTCATCTACTCTATGACTGTTACTTCCAACTATGGACACTTGAACATTCACTTGACACGACGTTACATTACAATGAACATGTGCTAATATGAGACAAAATGGCTTGAGCAAGCCATGCAAGACATCATTGACACTCGGTTTGTTGTGGTGAGACCAACTCTTTGACATGCTTGTGATGGTGAAGGTGGTGAGCTGATGCCAAGCTTGGTCCTCTGTGACAGTGTGCATGCACCCAATGGTGACATCTTGCTGAAGCAAACTCTTGCCTCTGTTGCATCCGGGTGCATTGGTGTGGCTCCTTCATCCAACTCATCTGCTACCATGCGCATGGTCTTCTTGGTGCAACCAAACCAGCAACAGACTGATGCATAGTGTCTGTGCTGATCTTCTAGTGTGTGATGGTGGTCATGCACATCAACTATCAACTACATGCTCAGCTCCAGTCAGAATTGCTTCTTGTCTCCACCTTGGTGATTGTGCTGATGGGTTGGATTGCATGCTTGCACACAATGACATGCATGTTGCTGAATCCCTTGCATGCGATCAACAACACTGCTCACCATGTCTGCTCCATGCCAGCTGCTGGGATGGATCTATAACTTGTACGGGAGCAGTTTCATCCGTGAGTGCATGTTGTCTCCCCTGTTGTTCCTGTTCCTGCTGCAACTCATTCACTCGTCTATGTAGCTCATGTTCTTCCTTGAGTCTCTACTTCAACACATTCAACTCCTTCTTTGTTCCATTACCTGCCTTCGCGTGATCATGTTGTTACCTACAAGTTGAGTCTCCAAAGTTGCTTTCATCATCGGTGGATCTACTTGAGCTTGCAACTTTGTTCTGCCTGCATGTTGTCAACAACCTTCCTCTTTCATTCGTTTCATCCAGTATGCTTCCTTTAGTTGTTGTTCACGATGTTGCTCACTATGATGCTGTTACTGTCATATCTTGATGTCCTTGTCTACGAACAACTTGATGTCTTCGTGAGTAGGAAAGCTCATAGAAATTTGATCGACTACATCCCCAAGTGTGCTATGAATGATGTATTTGACTCTTATCTCCTAGAAACCATTGTACTTGTGTTGCTGAAAGGTAGATGAACACCTACGATACCTGGAGACATGGAAACACTCATGGAAATAAAACTGTTAGTCGAAAACCAAAATGAACTTGAGAACTGACTTGCAACATACCTGTGTGACTGATCATGAAGGTTGCACAATTTCTGACGGGAGGTCAAGAGACTAACTGCCAAGACTGTGCAAGGCAAAGTCTGGGCTACTAGGAGGCTGACTGATTGCTGGAACTATGCGATGCACAGTCCAATCTGGTTGCTGACTGTTGGAATTATGCAATGCGCAATCTCAATTGGCAATGGTTGAAGGCTCAATGAAAGCATTGCGTAATTTTCTGGGCTAGTGGTCATTGTCCCTCAGAATTGCGCAATTGAAGACTGGAGAATAGTCAATGGGCAGAAATGTGCATTTCCTGAGAGGAAGACAGAGCCTTCCCTCTCAGGATTTTTCAATGCTGTCTTGGTGAGACAGAGTCTGGGCCAAGGCTGCCCAAACTCGCCAACAGGAAACTGAAAGTGAAAGTGAATGCAAATGCATGGAAATGATAAGTGTAAGAATAAATGAATGATCGTGCAGGCAAATGGTGAATGACATATTTAGAAAATGAAAAACCATGCATGTGAGTGAGGTGAGTCGCAGAATCGGCGACCATTCATGAAAAGAAGTTTCATGCATGCGACAATAGTGAGATGTTAATGAAAACTGAAATAGTGCTAGAACAAGCTAGTATGTATCAAAACAACAACAAGAATTCACTGAAATCAAGAAGACAACATTCATACGAAGCGAAACACAAAAAACACTAGAAATGCAAAGTAAGTCATGGAAGGTGGGCTTACCCCAAAACAACTGAGTTGAATGTGCCAAAAACCCCTAGATGGGATGTGCGATGTCATAGCTGCAAGGTTGATGTGAGGAATGAGATCTGCAGCATTTGGTTGACGAGTTTTGATAAAATCGAGGTTACGACGTGCATGCCACAAATCTGGGAAAAATGACACTTGGTGGGAGGTTTTTGAAATGATCCTTGCATGTAACCTCTAGCTGCCAAAAATAGGTCCCTGAAACAAGGGATTCCTTTGCATGCTACCTTGGGAGAAGCATCCCATGCATGCAAGTTTGTTTTGCTCAGTCTCGGAGGGAACCGGTCAACTCAGCTGCACATGCAAGAGATTACTCCACTGCTGAGAGAAAATGTGCATTTCTGGCTAGGAGCTAGGATGGATGCCTAAAATATTTGCTCAATTTCTAGGCAGAGCAACTGACTGTTGCTTAGATTTGTGCAAATTCTGGGCTGAGCAGCCCAGTTGGGAAGGATTGCGCAATTTTCTGGGTGAATCTTGCTCAGAAGAATTGTGCAATTCTGGGGCCTAGGAGGCTGCTAGTTAGGATTGCACAGTTTCTGGAGGGATGGCTGGTTGCCCTCCAGATTTGTGAAAATTCTTGAAGGAGCTACTTAGCCTACTTCTCGACCAAGTTTGGATGAACAACCTGTGAGGGGAATGCATCAAGGTTTGATCGATGGACTGTATTTCGAAAAGAAAATCACTAGAGCTTGTGTACTTGACGAAACAAGGCATGCTGCTATGAAGGTTGGTAGGGAGGCTCCAAAATAAGCTAAGGAAAAATTTTGGAGGGTGGTTGCAACCACTACAACACTTGGCAACACACTGGTAGAACTACAACTCTACGAATGAACCTTGTTCATGAAAAACAAGTCTAAAATATTTAGAAGTATTGTTCAGTTCTCAGTTCATCTTGGTTTCCACACTTGCTTGATTGTAAGATGTAGCATTTTCCAAGCTCTTGGTCAATTGACACACATTACAAGCCAAGTAAACACAATTTTTTCGATTGGGGTTGAGGGGTATATTGGTGCACGAGTAGTATAGTCGTCAGAGCCTTAGTTTCATCTCTGGTGTTGCTCCGCTACGAGCAGGCCTGGACAATACCTCGACAGAGTGACATAGGAACAGAAGCATGGCTTTGATGCCAGGGAGCCTGGTGAGTATCCCGATGGAGTTACTTGCATCACCTCTCTGCGAAGGAGGCCTTTCTTTTCTTTCGTCTTATTCATTTTACATTTTTTTTCAAACTTTTTTCATTTTCGTAATTGTGCATAACACTTATTCATTTCAAGGGTGGAAGAGGGATCCCAACTTATTTAGAGTAGAAGAGGTTGTTCCAACAGAGAAGTAGTTTATTATACCTCTGATGTGCTTGTTAAGGTTTTCCTCCTCACCTTACTCTACTTGACTGAGCTGACAAGGATTAACCCAAAAACAACCGACTAGAGTAGGTGATACTAGTTAGCACGCAAGCATTATGTTTTCACCAAGGTTCACTTCGAACAACACGTATTTTCCATTGATGTATCATGGACTGAGATAACAAGTTCTTACACACGAGAGCGAACAACAGATAACCAAGTGTTGATAGTTGTACAAGTCCTCTTGTACTTTACCTGGCTTGTTTCAAGAGTCATACATGGTTTCATGTGAAACTAACCTATGAAAAAAACAAGCAAACAAACAACAAAGCAAATCAGAAGCAAAAGCAGAAGAAAAAGCAAAGTGAGTAAGAAAAAAATAAAGCAAGTGAACAAACGAATAAATAAAGTAAGCAAACAATCATGCAAGCAAACAGACCAAAAGCAAAAAATACTCCTACTCCTAAGCTAATGATGCATGGGCCATCTCACGTGAAGTGATACTTCGAATGCAGCCACTGATGCATTGGATGACCCATGTTGGTGAAGGTATGGTTCGCAAAGAAGACAACTATGCAAACCATCAAACAAGAAAGATATAACAGTGAAGTCAAACACACTCTAAGTTTACAAGCGACCACAGAACAAAGATGAGTGAGAGCGTATGACATGCACTCTGTGGAATTTCGATGGTGCTGTGCTACACTACATCCAGATGTTGAGTGTGTGGATTCTCTTGACTGTGACATGTAAGAAAATGTGACAAAGGTAGACCACTTATGTTGTGCATGTGTGATTGCTATGTAAGATTCCTCCAACGTATGAGCGATGGGATCATGTAGTTCAAGTGGAGGAAGTGAAATCTGGGTGTTTGTTTGATCTTCAATGCAAAGCAGAGAGTGATGAGGAGCCTTGAGTGTTTCAACAATTTCCTGACTGGAAGTGAAACCAACCTCAGGACAGCGAGGGCCTGACATAACAATCAACTCAGGCTGAAGTGCCTTGATAGTCTGCGAGGTTTTGACTTTGTTGAAAGATAGATAATTGTAGACTGGTGTCTTATATAGATTAACAACGATTGAATCAACATCGTGATCAGATGAAGGAGTAGAGAGATCATGAAAGCCAAGGTCAGAAAATTTAGGATGTTTGCCGGCATCCTCATGATTTGATGAATCAGGCAGAGGGGTAGATGGGAAGCAAAGATGTTCACCCTCTGTGTTTTCAAGAAGGATAGATGACAGATCAGATAGATTTTCTGAGGTAGATGTGTCTTGTTCACACTGTAATGACAGACTAACATATGACATGTCCTATGAATGATCGGAAATAGAAAAATCCATAAATGGGTTTTCATAGGGGAAATCAGCAGTGGTAGAATCACATGGGATGTTAGGATGAAGTGGATGAGGCGGGGCTAGAAGGGAGTCATCCTTATCGCGAGTTATTCATTAGATTCCCATACACACTCATCATGAATGATGGCGCAGGTTAGCTGCATAACACCAACTTCGTTGACGACTTGATCCTCGTTCACAGTAGGTGAGGAGTCTGGAATGGGAGAACACAAGACAGTACAATCCGAAGGATCAAAAGAAAGCAAGGTCAAAGGTCGAGGGAACGAATCCACATGACAACCAACATGCTTGCAAGCCAAATCTGCATAGATATCTTGAGCAAGTGGGGTGGGAGGATGTGATAGTTCAACAGAGGTGTGTGCATGATCTCCCACATAACTCTGTAGCGGTGGAGCTGTTTGATGAGGTGAAGGTGAAAAATTACTTGTGACAGCGACTGCGCCTGCCTGTGATTGCGCAAATCCATCACCAAAGTGTGCTGAGTGGGGTTTGGATATGTGAAGAAGATACTCAAATCTTACATAAATGAATTCCCAATCAATTTCATCTTCAGGAAATTGGTATGCAAGATTACAAAAGCGTGTGTAAAACTGATCAACGGATTCATCAGGTGCTTTTCATAATTTCAGAATTTCTTGATCAAGTGCTTCATGGTCAAAGTGATTGAAACCATGTTCTATCTCTGCGACTAGATGAAAAAGAGAATGAATAGATTTTTCAGGCAGCGTGGCACACTAGTGCATTAGGTGCCCTTGAAGCATGTAGATGAACAACACGTAGCTCATGTATTCCTCAAAGAATCCATGTCTTTTGCATGAGACTATAATGCTGACCGCAAGCCTAACCAAGGTTGCGTAGCCTTCACCATCATATGTTTTATGAGACACGTTATTCGAGAGCTTTTCAGAGATAGTCAAATCGTTTCCATAAGACATACATTTCAGAAGAGAAACTCAGTAGTTAGTCATGATATATGTGTAGATATTCAAAACAAATGTGAGGACTCAACTTGTCATCTAGCGCTCCTTCTAGCACCAAAATTTTGACGGTGTTGGACATGCCAACATGTAAGGGGATCTGCCTGGTAAGAATTCCCAATTAGACCTCAGACCATTTGGTGTAGGAGTCCTAGAAGTGGGTCATATGTGCCTTGACTGTGATTTCACACAGAGGCAAGTAAGCTAACGCTGTTAGTAGCAAGGGTGTGACAGCTGCAGTGAGCCAAGGAAGGTGCATGAGAGGTTCTAACACACGGGGGTTGAGATGAGTGCACCCCTTGGAAACCTGTAATAGTACTTAGCTTGGAAGGGAACACACGATCGGAGATGCATCATAAGCTAGAAAGCAAGTTAGCGAGAAATGCAAAGTGATGGTTAAACCAACAACACATTTCAGAAAGATTCATACATAATTATACAGAATAGTCCATACATGCATTTGTAAGAAAACAATACATATATCATTTAGAGTAAAAAAGATAGCATAGAATGCAATACAACATATGCATGAAACATGTTGGCTATGTTATATTAAGTGTAAGTTCCAGTCATACAATACATCCTTGTCCAACCACTAGTTCCAATAGTGGAATGTTACAGCCACAACCGCCTGCTCCTCCAAAGAGATGTACTGGCTATGTGCAGTGGAGAAGCCAAGGCTCGTTACAATACTGTCCAAGCTTTCTCTAAGATACTCCTATCGAAGCTTGGCTGACCAAAGCCTTTACAATGAGTTATGAGGTTCTATTTGTTGACATTCCCCTTTGTGACAGTTCATATACCCTCATGACTCTTCATCTACTATATGACTGACGTTATATCCAACTATTGACACTTGAACTTCCACTTGGCACAACATTACATTACAATGCACATGTGCTCATGTGAGACAAAATGGCTTGATCAAGCCATACAAGACATCACTGATACTCGGTCCATTGTGATGAGACCAACTCTTTGACATGATTGTGATGGTGAAGGTGGTGAGCTGATGCCAATCTTAGTCGTCCGTGATGGTGTGCATGTACCCCATGGTGACAACTTGCTGAAACGAACTCTTGCCTCCATTGCATCCGAGTGCATTGGTGTGGCTCCTTCATCCAACTCGTCTGCTAGCATGCGCATGGTCTTCTTGGTGCAACTGAACCGGCAACACACTGATGCATAGTGTCTGTGTTGATCTTCCAGTGTGTGCTGGTGGTCATTCGCATCAACTATCAACTACATGCTTAGCTCTAGTCGGACTTGCTTCTTGTCGTTGCCTTGGTGAGTGTGTTGAATGGGTTGAATCACATGTGTGCTCATAATGACATGCATGCTGCTGAATCCCTTGCATGCGATCAAAAACACTGCTCACCATTTATACTCTGTGCTAGCTACTGGGATGGATCTATAACTTGTACAGGTGCAGTTTCATCCGTGAGTGCATGTTGTGCCCCCTGCTATTCATGTTCCTACTACAACTCATTCGCTTGTTTGTGTAGCTCATGTTCTTCCTTGAGTTGCTACTTCAGCACATGCAACTCCTTCTTTATTCCATTTTCCGTCTTTGCATGATTGCGCCGTCATCTCCTAGCTCGAGTCTCAAAGTTTCTTTCATCATCAGTGGATCTGCTTGAGCTTGCAACTTTGTTCCACCTTCGTGTTGTCAACAACCTTCCTCTTGCATTCGTTGCGTCTGATATGCTGCCTTCAGTTGCTGTTCATGATTCTTTTTACTATGATGTTGCTGCCATTATATCTTGATGTCCTTGTCTACGAACAACTTGATGTCTTCGTGAGTAGGGAAGCTCATAGACACTTGATCGACTACATCCCCAAGTGTGCTATGAATGGTGTCTTTGAATCTACTCTCTTGGAAACCATTGTACCTGTGCTGCTGAGAGGCAGATGAACACCTTTGATATCTAGAGATATGGCAACACTCATGGAAAGCAATCTATCAGCCAAAAACAAAAATGATCTTGAGAACTGACTTGCAACATACCTGTGTGACTGATCATGAAGGTTGCGCAATTTTTTCCGAGAGGTTGGGAGACTGACTGCCAAGACTACATAAGGTATATTCTAGCCTACGGGGAGGTTTACTGATTGTTGTAACTACATGATGCACAATCCAATTTGGATCTTGACTGTTGGAATTGCACAATGCACAATCTTAGTTGGCAATGGTTGCAGGCTCAGTGAAAGCATTGTGCAATTTTTTGGGCCAACAGCCACTACCCCTCAGAATTGTGCAATGCAAGATTGGAGGATAGTCACTAGGTAGAAATGTACATTTCTTGAGAGGAAGAAAAAGCCTTCCCTGTTAGGATTGTGCAATGTTGCCTTGGTGAGGCGGAGTCCGGGCCAAGGCTGCCCAGACTTGCCGATGGGAAACTAAAAGTGAAAGTGAATGCGAATGCATGGAAATTCTAAGTGTAAGCATAAGTGAATGATCGTGAATGCAAACAGTGAATGACAAATTCATAAAACAGAATAACATGCATGTGAGTGAGGCGAGTCGCTGAATTGGTGACCATTCATGAAAAATAGTTTCATGCATGCGAAAATAGTGAGATGTTAATGAAAAGTAAAATGGTGCTAGAACAAGCTAGTATGATCAAAATGACAACAAGTGTTCACAGAAATTAGGTAGACAACATTCATACGAAGCAAAACACAAAAAGTGCTAGAAATTCAACACAAGGCATGGAAGGCGGGCGTACCCCAAAACAGCTGAGGTGAATGTATCGACAACCCCTAGATGCAATGTGGGATGTCAGAGTTGTAAGGTTGATATGAGGAATGAGATTTGCAATGTCCGGTTGATGAGTTTTGATAAAATCGAGGTTGCGATGTGCATGCCAAAAATATTGGAAAAGTGACACTTGGTGGGAAGTTTCTGAAATGATACTTGCATGTAACCTCTAGCTGTAAAAAATATGTCCCTGAAACAAGGGATGCCTTTGCATGCTAACTTGGGAGAGGAGCCCATGCATGCAAGTATATTTTTCTCGGTCCCAGAGGGAACCGGTCAACTCATTTGCACATGCAAGAGACTGCTGCACTGCTGGGAGAAAATGCACATTTCTTTTTGGGAGCTGGGTTGGATGCTTAGAAGATTTGCGCAATTTATGGGCGGAGCAACTAATTGCTGCCCACATTCGTGCAAATTCTAGACTAAGCAGCCCAATTGGGAAGTATTATGGAATTTTCTAGGTGAAGATTTCTCAAAAGAACTGCATAATTATGGGGCCTAGTAGGCTGCCAGTCAGGATTGCACAATTTCTGGAGGGAAGGCTAGTTTCCCTCCAGATTTGTGAAAATCTTGAAGGAGCTGCTGAGCCTGCTGCTGGACTATGTACGGATGAGTAGCCTATGAGGGGAATGCATCAAGGTTTGATAGACAGGCTATCTTTTTGCAAGAAAATCACTGGAGATTGTGTACTTGACGAAACAAGGCATGCTACTGTGAAGGTTGGTAGGGACGATCCAAAATGAAGCTAAGGAAAAATTTTGGAGGGTGGTTGTAGCCACTATAACACAACCATAAGTAGCAGTTGATCTTATAGAAGATATCCTCCAAGTTGTTGACTTGTCCTTTCCTTGTCACAATATGCACCTCCAATCACCCTATATGTATGGAATGATGACCACTCACTACAGCATCATAAGGGAAGAATTATTCTCCAAAATTTAACCCCAAACCTCATAGCTAGCTAGAAATATATAGAGAATCAAGGTATGTTAGGAGTTCTTATGCAATTAGTATTCCACATAAGAGATCCACCTTTGATGGAGGGATAGGATCAAAGGAAAATTGCTAAAAAATCCAATGTAGGGATGGATAAGATCCGAATGATTTATCCAAGGTAAGTAGCTCTAATAGATTATGGAAACCCCTAGAAGGGGATGCTTTCAGAATCCTGATCATTCTCCTGGATTTCTAGAACCAACGTAGGTGCAAAGGGGAGCAACCTGCTAGTGACCAACGTAGGCCACAGTGGAGAAAAATGTTGGTGAATGCACCTGAGTAGGCTTACATGGAGTGTTCGTCCTTAAACTAGGTCAGATGAAACAGTTTAGGGCTCAAACTATGCAAAATGAAAGGTACATGCTTAGGGCTTTGTGCAAGATGGTGACAAGGAGGAATATAATTTTGACTGATGCCATTAGGAGGCTTACTGATCGGGTGTGAGAAAATGGCCTATAACAGAATGCCCCCTAAAAGAAAAAAAAACTCAGCGATGATGAATGATGATTGAAGTGCTTTACTTTGTGACAAGTAGGGATCAAGGAAAATCGGTGAGCTTCGTCTGTTACAATACATTTACAACATGATCTCTTTGTACGCTGAGGGAGGAATACCCATACTAAGCTCATAAGCTAACATAACATGTAAAATGATCAAAAGGCGCATCCATAGATGAAAATGGTCAACCCATGACTGGATGACTGTCAATATGATCATAACCATCATACATTTTGATCTATGTATAATCCTAAAATTGCATCCCAGATGGATGAAACTAGATCTGAGGTCTTCTATCTTATTCACATGACCAATCAAAGTATGAGTCTAACCATGTGAATTAATGAGTTGGAGTTAAACATTGTAGATACCATCTAATTACCAGCCAATGATGTAAGTTATTAACGGACATGAGAGAAACCACTGATGATGTTAATGGCTCTCAAGGTACCATAGTACAATCCGTATGGTGTGATTAAATGAATTGATGTAGAACACCATACATAATATTTCGGTTGAAGGCCATTTATGTAAACCTGTCACCCTAGAGCGAGGAAACTTTCCATTGATGTATGCAAGTAACAAGGCACCAAGGGGTGTTTCTAAGTCAACTTCTTGGATGATGTGCTAATGTTGAAAAGAACCGACACGCCGTAGGAAGGCCTTGATGTATCCCCCATAAACGACATGAAATTGGTATGATTATTGAGACAAAATGATAAAAATGATGTTGACATGGAACTAGATCAGGAAAGGAAAACATGAAATGAAGGATTAAGAGTATTGTAGCAGAGATCAATTGAATGAATTCTCTTGAACACACCGACGACACTGAATGGATTTGGAAACATTGACCCAAAACTGAAATGGAGGTTTGTAAAATGGTATGATAACCAAAAGAAAAGAAGAATACCCAACCCTATAGCCATGGAGATGAAGTAGAAGAGTGTTGTGTTCAAGAGTGACTTGCCACCATTAGCAAAATGGAATCCCCTATTTTCCCAGTTTCCCAAAACATACTGGTTAGTACCCCTTTATTTTTTAACAAGCTTGAGGATGATAACATATGATTGATCTATAAGTTCATCCTTTAGACGAATCCCTCTGAGTATACTTAACAAACCTTGAGAAGGAGTGGTTCAGCCTTGTCATGTTCAACAAATCCATCACTGTTTTATGTTTTAGAAATTCCAGTGTAGGTAAAACTCGACATTTTTTTCATGTTTAGAGAGTTTAAAAAGAGGAAAAAAAGAAAACTCCAGATGTCCCTTTTCGTAGATAGCCCTTAGGGCTGAAAAGGTAGAAAACAATGCCCAAGAGAACCTCTTAACCATGTTTGACTAAGGTATTCCTTTTTCGTAGCTAGTCTATCTAAGTCCAGAAAAAGGTTAAACTTATGCTAAGTAGACATCTTTTCATTTATTTTTACGAGTTAGAAAAGAAAAGTGCTCAACAATATTTTCATATTTTGGGAGTTTGAAAAGAGCTGAAAGAGGACTCTAGGGGGGTTCCTTTTTTGTTGGTTTACAGAGTCCCAAAAAGAGATAAAAGTATACTCCGTGGTCAAAATAACCTATTCAAAACATAAGAAAACCTATTAACAACTATCGACCTACTCAAAACACTACAAGAAGGATTAAACATACCTGTTTCATAACAAAATGAAGCATATCTAGTTTAAAACACTAAAAATGAATAAAATAATTAGATAATGACCATACATATTCAAAATGACTTGTCATTTTTATCATTTCACATTTTACCTTCAACAGTGAGTATTTGGAGCCTTTTTACCCTTGATCTTATGCAACTGATTTCAGCCAATCCATGGAACCATTTCAAGCGTCGTCACTTCCAGGTAGGAAATGAAACCTTTCTCTATCTTTCCACGGTCCATTTTTGTGATTTCATGCAATATTTTTAGGGTTTTGAGGCCCAGAGGGTTCATAAAAAATTCCTTGGGGCCAACACACCCCCACCATGTCAAAAACATGTTGCACCTAGGCAAGCAGAGGTGCAATGCTCTGGTAGACACTACTGGGGTGCGTTGGGCACATTTCTCTTAGTCATTTCTCAGTTTTTCCTCAAATGTTGTCAAGTTTTTTTGCATGGGAAAGAGCCTAATGGATCCATTGTTGATGTTTCAGGTAGCCATTAGTACAAAATGGAATTCATCCAACAAGAAAGAGAACATGAAGAACAAGATTTGAATGTAGCAAATGACTCGACTACCATCCAAGCACTCAAAAACTGCGGGTTATTGAAATTCTTCTGGATTCTCGGTATGAGACAACATATGGAGTTGCTGAAGTGCCTTGTCCATTCATGGGATATAAAGGCACAAGAGTTTATGTTTGGGGAGAATCTTCTCGAGATACAAGTACAAGATATTTATTTTCTGACAGTATTGTCAAAGCAAGGTACCCCCATCTCTCTTCGAGGTGGAATAACTGGCGGTGAGACGGTGAAAGACTATATTGCTAGCTATTGAAGACCTTGAGCCCTTCCTTCTATATGGGAAGATAAAAATAAAGGATGTAACCCAATTACCGTTGAGAATGTTCATCATCACAAGATTGGTAGGAAACTCAACACTACATGTAGTGAGTAGATCTTACATGCAGTATGGGATAGAATGTCTAGAGCCAACAATATTCAATTGAAGCGAAGGTGTATTGGTCAATTTTAAGGAACAACTTACTAAATCAAAGGAGGGGAAGTTGAAAAAATTTGATTATGGAGCAATCTTAGTCTCTTTTTCTCTAGAGTGGGTGCCACTATTGCAACCTCAGCAGATTTTACTTGAGCCCATCGATCCGAGGACCCCATGGATGAAGAGGTGGATAGAACATATGAGTCGACATGCAGGCACATCACCTATCAACTTTTCACTAGCCTTCTTTGGGTGGTTATGCAAGTAGTTCATCATTATTGATGATTATCCACACAGGGATAGATTTATGTGATGGTCTAGAGCCTGAGTTTCTTGAGGGTGAGAAATGGGATACTTTAGGTAAGATGCATTGACCATTAAGTTTTTGGAAGTTTTACAATTTTTTTTGTGTTTTTTATGTTCCTGAGACTAAACTATTTGATGCTTTCATGCAGAAATTGGACCTGTTTGACCATTGGGTGCTACATATCTTCGTTGCACAGAGAGACAACCACATGAGGAGGTAGTGGGACCAATACAAGTTGTTGCGGTAGGAGGAGATGTGCTACATGATATAGATGTAGCATAGATCCTATCAGACGTGGAGCTCCATATGGAAGAACTGAAACATGGGATTGATGAGACCATGGTCGATCAACTTCCATTGCGACTTTTAGTGACACATAATGAGAGTTCCAAGTCATATTGGTCAATTGCTACGTAAGATAGCTCATGTAGTGTCATTTTTATCATGAATGTTGGCTTGTTTGGGCTTGACCCAAGTTCGGAAGTGTTTAGCCAAAAAAATCCCGCACTACCGGCCCTTTCGGCAACAATCCGCGGAGTGTGGACTGAATTTTCACCTGAAGTAGTAGGGGAGAGTGTTGGAACCAAGTTTACGTACCCTCAAGATGCCTTGAAGGGGACTGGAAGGGTCACGAACCGATCTGCACACTCACTCTATTCTGCTCAGCTGTCAGGCCTTCGCGTAGCTTGGAAATGAGGCACTTCTCAGATTCTTATTATTAAAGTATTTTATTATAGAACAGATCTAATTCTTAAGGTCTTCAATCAAGCATCTAACAATTATAACCAGTGCGCGCCAAAATAATTCTTAAAGACAGGCATAAACTCATAGATCATAACAGATGCATAAACCAGAATATAAACAGATCTACAATATTTCAAAACCAACTTATTGTTATTAATGTCTTTGTTTCAGTACAATCCACTTCCTGACTTGTGCACACAACTGCAGGGGTCCATGCACACAACTGCAGACTCTACCAGGCCTTGGTGCACACAGCTGTGGAGCCTCTATCTAACTAATAACACCCACGACTCAGACTTACAAACTTAGAGAAAATATCCCTTTCACAAACTCATACTACATCAGATCTTCCCAAAAATATACCTTCTACCCTCAGAGCCTCGGTCTATTTATACATTCCCATGGTCCGCAGACCATGGGCAGGCTGACTCACTTTCTATTATTTTACATTATTTTTCGGCCGGAAAACCCTTTGACTCGACCTATTACAGTTCGCGCTCTGCACGCTTCGCGGAACCTTTACAATATCATTACCCTAAATTATGGGCTTTAAGCCCCAAAACCATTACGCGGGGCCTCCACTACTGAATAGGCCCCCAACACAATCATTGTGACTCATACCGAGTCACTTGTCGATGTGGCAATACGCGCTACCAAGGCTTCGCGGTCCACCATCCCTGTGAATGACGCACTACATTCTGTTGCTTTCTCCTTGTCTCCTGCAACTCTTCTTCGAGCTCCTTCTCCATTGCATCTACTACTTTGCGCAACTGATGATGCTAATTCTTCTCTGCTTGGTTAACACAGAGCACCCCCTCATAGGATTTTATCTCAAGCTGGGGTGCTACATGCGGGAACTCTTCGGGCTCAAGTAGCAAATCTCTAATTTCTTGTCCACTATACACACTGTTTGCTGCAGCTTGTGTTTCATTTTGTAAGAAAGATGTTACTGTACACGAGATCCCAATATTCAAGGTGCATCAGAGACGAACTATTAACTACAATTCCATCATTTGTTTCAATATTCACGGTTTTTTCCTCATGTTTCGTGGGTTTCCAACTAGCCTGTGGTTTAGGCAGCGACATTCAGACCAGTTCTGCTTTGTGTCTAACAATTTCCGGTACATCCCTACCGTTGGTGCTGAACTTGGCGTGGCATCCGCGGCCTTCAGCATCACACTATACAAAAAGTCCTGCATCTCCATTGGCCATATTACAACCCCTGGGCTTACTCGTTTAGCACCAATGATCAACAATTCCATATTGGTGGGAAGGCACAATAGCTCACTTCTCTCGATACCATAGATCATTTGGTGGATGCCCCCCTACGATTTATAGACGTGTTGAAATTCAAATTCAGCCATTCCCTCCTTTTTTGGCACTTTAACGTTACATCTACTGTAGATCGTTTCGGATCTGGCTTGTACTTTGTATCTTAATTGCCCGCCGCCTGCTCCTTTTCGCCATAGGTCAGACATCTTGTCATGAAGAATGACAACAATGGTTACCTCCATGTTTATCCATGCAGCAGCTCAGCCCCTTTTGCGTAACTGTGACCCTTGTGACATACCGATTCTATGTGCACCTTTGTTGTCGTGCAACTCCCTCACAGACTGCTTTATCGTCCTGCGCTCTCTTTCAACTATTTGGAGCAGTGAGACTATACTTCGGTTGGTTAGTCAAGCAGTCCGCCCACCCGTGTAGAGTTTGAGGTGACTGCTACTTACTCTTCCTGGGAAGGGATCTCCATTAAGCTTGACGAGTTGGACCGTGCCTCCATCTGTGACTTCCTTGACTACATATGGTCCCAACCAATGCATCCAGAGTTTTCCAGGAAATTTCTCGAACTTGCTGTCATACAACAATAGTAAATTGTTTTCTTTGAACATACACAACTTGATATGGCGATCATGCCAAGCCTTTTTGCGCTGCTTCTATACCTGCTGATGGAATCCTGCCAGAAACCATTCCTCCTCGAGTTCTTCCAGTTGCGCGAGCCTCTCCTCCAAGGCCCTGTGGTCTGCCATGCCTGTCATTGCCGCTATTCGCAAACTAGGTACAATGTATTCCATCAGCATGAAGACTTTAATGCCATAGACTAACCAGAAAGGTGTCTGACCCATCAAATTCTTGCATGTGGTTTGGTATGCCCGTAGCAAAACAGGTATGTGCAAATCCCAATCATTTCGCTACGCATTACATACCATGGTCAATGCAGTCTCCAAAATCTTGTTGAAAGCTTCGGTGGTCCCATTCGCTTGTGGATGGTATGACATACTCTACTGATGATATATCTAAAATACCTCAGTGAGCACGCTGATAGTTTCATTCAGGAAGTGCATTCCACTGTCGCTCATTATAGTTTTCGGGCATCCAAACTGCATCAAAACATTTTCAAACAAAAATTTCTCAGCTGTAGCAGTCATGCAGTCCTTAACTGGTTGTGCTTCCACCCATCGCATCAAGTATTCTATCGCGGTGATGATATAGCGCGTGCCCGTCTTTCCTTGAGGTGTGATAGGCCCCACAAAGTCGATCGCCCATTTTTCGAACGTTTGCAGTGTCATCTGTGGATGGAGTGGAATTTCATCCCTCTGCAATGGTTTCCTAGTCCATTGACATACATCATAGCCCTGATAGTATGCTTTTGAGTCTTGATGTAGAGTTGGCCACCATAGTCCAGCGCGAAGAATCTTTTGTGCTATTGCGCGTCCCACATAATGTCCTCCTGCGACCCCCACATGTGCTTCTACAAGGATCTATCCTCGCTCAAATTCAGGTACATACCTTTGTAATATTTCATCATTTCCCATTTTGTAGGGGTGCCCCGTGATAATAGCAAAATTTGCTATGCGTATCACCAATTCTTTCCTCTGCTGAATTGAATATCCCTGTAGCACGGTCCCTGGGGTTAAGAAGTGGATGATATACTCAAAGTGGCCATCCGTGACACGCACTGCATAGAGCTGTGCATCGGGTAGTCCTTCCTCCAAATTTGTTGGTTCCTCACCATTCTTAATTCGCGAGAGGTGATCTGGACCTACGTTTAGGCGTCCTGGCTTCACGATGATCTCAAAGTCATATTCTTGAAACAATAACAACCATCTACAAATGCACCCCCCCAATACAGGCTTATTCACTAAGTATTTCAACGTAGAATGATTAGTATACATCTTAAAGTGCTCACCAAGTAGATAGTGGTGGTATTTCTGGAGCGCATATACCATCTCCAACCCCTCACGCTCAGTAGTGGAGTAGTTATTTTCAGCTTTGGACAATTGTCGACTTGCAAACGTGATCAAGTGATCAATTCCTTCCACTCTTGCTTGCGTGAGTACAACACCCAGTGCGATACACAACGCATCAACATGGACATGAAATTCAATGTCCCAGTTTGGGAAAACCAAAATGGGAGCGGACGCCATTTTCTCCTTGAGAATCTCCAGACTTTTCTTACAATCATCATTCCAACAATATGTAGCGTCTTTCTTCAAAAACTATTCCATTAGTGCTGTGATTTGTGCATAGCCCTTAATAAACTTATGATAGTAGCCTGTGTGTCCCAACGTGGTGTGGAGTTGTTTGACATTGCGCAGCACTTGAAAATTGAGTATGACAACAATCTTCACCGGGTCCACCATCAGGCCTTGTCTGCAGACCACATGGCCAAGCAAGTTCCTGAAGGGGATGAGGAAAGTACACTTCTTTAGATTTAGTGCAAT
Organism: Pinus tabuliformis; assembly: GCA_031772625.1. Taxonomy (NCBI): domain Eukaryota; kingdom Viridiplantae; phylum Streptophyta; class Pinopsida; order Pinales; family Pinaceae; genus Pinus; species Pinus tabuliformis. Next base: position 1,024,339,755 of record CM062818.1, on the reverse strand, counting down.
TTGGTGCCATCAACAAGTATCTAGCATCAACTGTAAGCTCACGATATGTTTCTTGACTAGCCCAAATACAGTCCAATCATCAAAATAAACTTCCAGAAACTCATGGATGAATTCCTTGAACGTGGCCACTACTACATGTGAAAATATTGTGGGGCATTCTTTAACCCAAAGGGCATAACCATGTACTGAAAACATCCCCATTTGGTCACAAAGGTGGTCTTGCTTCTATCTTCCGACGCGACCTTGATCTGATGGTACCCTGAAAACCCATTCGTAATTGATTATGCTTCCTGTCCACCAACATTCTCTAGAACTTCATTTGTAAATGGTGCCAGGAACGGGTCATGAACACAGGTGTCATTTAGTTTTCGGAGGTCCACGCAGCTTCGAATTTCACCCTTTTGTTTCTTCTCCTGTATTATCATAGGACTCACCTAATCAAATTCTTCCATAGGTTCAATAATTCCTGCTGCAAGCATTTTGTGCAATTCTTCGCGGACCTTCTCCTTGTACTTTGGATTCAAATGGTAAGGTTGGTGCTTAACTAGCTTCGCATCTGGTTTCATAGTTATCTTCATCATCCCTAGATCATTGAGGATCCCTTTTAACTCAGTGATTTTGGTCGGGAACAAGTCTTGATATTCACGATGTAATTTGACGACCTTATTTATTGTGGCATCATCCCAATAGTCCCCAAACGTTGCACACTTCAGCTCCTCCTCCGTACGAATGTTCACTTGTTTCATTTTTAGCAAAGCGATGATGTCAGGATCCTCAATCGCTGGTCTGCGAACCTCGCGACTCCCCTCTATTTCTAGAATATTGATGTTTTTGGGGTCATCATCATCATCATCTTCTACCTGTACGTTGTAACATTCTAGAGCTTGGCTCAACTGATGTGACCACTCTGGTTGCACTATTTCTTTTGGTTCCAGTGGTATTTTGAAAATGGCAGCCTTCACTACTTGCAACGCATCGTCAATAGTATCCATCCATTGGTCCTCAAATAAGAACGTTAATAAAAATCCTTCACGCAAGATATCCCATTCGCGTGTACCATGTCAGAGTTCTGTTTTAGTATACTAGTTCCTTGGGATGACATCCAGGGTATGATAAAATAAATGTACCCACTCGGGCTGGGGTTCGTCTCCATAGGCCTTGGTCTATTTGGTGAGGTGCATGCGTGGGTCATCACGTCCATCGTATTTCTCGGTTATTCGTATTTCAGGATTCCTGAACCTTATCTGCATCATCCTTCCACAACCGCGCCAGTCTTCAAAGGTTCCTTCATGTGTTCCCCACCAACGCACAGGTGTCATTCACAATGCCAATTTTAATGCATCGAACATCTGGTGCTCTGGTACTGTGTTCTCAAATTTGTTCAGGAGTTCGTCCGCCACTATTAACCCATCATACGTCGATAGATATCGATCCTGAACTGATACATAATGCAATGATTTAGTCATCATATTATAGTTTAGCGTTGTTACCTGGCTCAACTGATTATGCCAGTGTTCATCTTCTTCTTCTGAATCTGAGGAATTTACGTGCACCCATGGTATCTGCCCCTCCACAGTCAGATTTACCCAATCCTGATCTTGCACAGTTATTTTGTAGATATAATCCAAGTCATCATCACTTCCATCGTTGTGTACAGGTTCAATGTAGCTCGCTCCTTCAGCTAGATCTAGCGGGATGACTACGCGTAAGGAATTTTTCTCAAATATCATCTTCCGCTTCTTTAAGTTAATGACTCCATTCATATCTGTGGCCTAGTCTATTCCTAACAATGTGGTGTAAGGGTTGTTGTCATCCACAATTTCTATTACCTCAAAATTTGTTTGTGTGCTCACGCCTTCGATGTCCACTATGACTCCTTGCAATCTCACCATGGGCAAGATCTTTTGTTGGTTTTCCATCTGTAATTGAATCAGAGACCACTGTAATGTGGCCCTGCCCATGCATTCTCATGTCTGTTTAGGTAGCACGTTCGTGTTCGACCCTAAGTCTAAAATGACCTGATCCATCTCATGGTCATCAATCTGTGCCGTTAATCGCATTTCGCGGCCAGTGCGCAGAGCATGTTTTCCCAGTTTCTTGATCACGCGAGGTTCACCCGATCCTGCGCACCTAGTTATCAGCTCTTGTAATCCCTTGACTGCCTTATTGTCATGTAGTAGCTTCATGCATGTCTCTAAAAAGGTAGTTAGCATAGAGGGATCCATTTCAGGCTCGAGTTGATCCTTACTACCTAAAGTAGAGACTTTCGTGAAGCTTTTCTTAGCTTCCATAAATGTCTCCTTCATGTGTTCCAGGTCGAACTCAGGATACTTTGTAGGGACCTTGTGAACCCATGTGCCTTCCTTAGTTTGTATCCCCTTATGTCCCCCTATGGTTGCGCCACTTCTGAGCATCATGTTCACGTTGGGGTCTTCCTCACGCGGTTCGGACCTCATCATTTGGACGTTCTGTGTCGGTGCAGGCTATGCTGCCCTTTTCTCATGTATCTGCATTATCAACATGGGACAATCTATCATTTCATGATCGAACTGCTCACAATAAAGTCATGATATTCTAGTCAGGTTAGTAGAGTCATGAGGGTAGTGCCCTGGTCCTCCGCAGTTATAGCATATTAGTTGTCTATGGCCCCTTCCTAGCCCCATTCCTCCCCATCCTCGTCCTCGCCCCTAGAAACCACTGTGCGCTATCGTTGCGGCTGGATCTCAACCTTGCACCTCAGTTTGCATCTTGTAGGCAAGTGTTCAATCCATCAACAATTCATAACTTCGACAGTCTCATTCATCGTGGCCCACCGATCTACAAAAATTGCAAAATAACTACTAGGGGGTCTGGGTAAAATTTTGCAGTAGGTGACAGTTGTCCATGGTGTGCTTTCCTCCCACCTGACAGATCGCGCACCAGAGTGAGGGCCCCGCACTTGGTCCTGCCTGCGCCTTTGGTCTTAGCGGCATTAGGCCCCCTTTCAAATAGTTCACAAATACCTAAAGTGATCCTTATCGTGACCTTGGCTTCTACATTTTATGCACCATGCTTCTTCTCGCGCTTCTGGTTGGGGTGCCCTCTCCTATTTCAAACTCTGCATCTCCAAGCATAGGTTTTGCAGCTGTGCGTGGATTTGTTGAACTCCCAACCCAGGAGCCTATATTAGAGTCTCATGCAACCTCATTGTTATCTTTACTGCTTCAGCTTGGGTTGAGATCTTTTGCTGTGACAACACCGTCCTCAGATGTGGTGTCAAAGACGCCACAAACCACGTGCAGTACTGTGCATCTGTTAGCGTCATGTTAGCCTCATGGATCGTACTCTTCAATCTTTGATCTAGATCCCAAGGGGTTTTACCTGGTAGCATCGTGATCTCGTTGAACCCAATGATCGACTACGTCTCTGATTTCAGCAAGCTAAACTTTTTGTTCAATGCATCTCGGATCTCCGCTATTCCGACATTCGAATGATCGCTAGAGTGCTTGATATACCAATTCAACGTGCGATCTTGTAGCACACTCACCAAGGTAGCCTTTTTAATGTTATCGTCCATAACGTCATGCACTTCCCACATTTCCCTTACTATGAACCAAAATTGTTCTGGATCTTCGCTTCCTACTCCTCTGAATACAAGCAACTTGATCGTGCTCGTCATGTTAAGCTTCTGGTTTGGTGGAGGTGGTGTGAGTTGAGGCTATCTGCAGGATTGTTTTTCCTGTACCGCGAACTCGTTTGGCTTATGATCCAACCAATATTCAATTTCTTTCTTCGTAGGGTTCCAACATTCTGACATCAGACATCCCTTAGGCAGATCTCGGTCCCAACAATGAAACCATATGTTGGCTTGTTGGGGCTTGACCCAGGTTTGGAAGTGTTTAGCCAAACAAATCCTACACTACCAACCCTTTCGGCAACAATCCACACAACGCGGACTGAAGTCTCACTCGAGGTAGTAGGGGAGGGTGTTTGAACCAGGTTTCCACACCCTTGGGATGTCTTGAAGGGGACTAGAAGGGTCACGAACCGATCTACGTACTCGCTCTATTTTGCTCAGCTGTCAGGCCTTCGTGTAGCTCGAAAATGAGGCACTTCTCAGATTCTTATTATTAAAGTATTCTATTACAGACAAGATCTAATTCTTAAGGTCTTCAATCAAGCATCTAACAATTATAACTAGTGCGCGCCAACATAATTCTTAAAGACATGCATAAATAATAGATCATAAAAGATCATAAACCATAATATAAATAGATCTGCAATATTTCAGAACCAACTTATCATTATCAATGTCTTTGTTTCAGTACAATCCACTTCCTACCCTACGCACACAGCTGCAGGGGTCCACGCACTCAACTGCAGACTCTAGTAGGCCTCCGCGCACACAACTGCGGAGCCTCTATCTAACTACTAACACCCATGACTCAGACTTACAGACTCAGAGTGAATATTGATTTCACAAACCCATACTACATCAGATATTCCCAAAAAGCTACCTTCTACCATTAGAGCCTCGCTCTATTTATACATTCCCATGGTCCGCAGACCATGGGCAGGCCGACTCATTTTCTATTATTTTACATTATTTTCGGGTGGATATGCCTTTGACTCAACTTATTATAGTTCACACTCCGCATGCTACGTGGAACCTTTACAATATCATTACCCTAAATTATGGGCTTTAAGCCCCAAAACCATTACGCGGGGCCTCCGCTACCCAATAATGAACACAATGATTTTTCTACTTAGATGTTTTGCATGTGGTTTTTATATGGACAATGTAGCCATATGTGTCTCGGGGCACACAGTTTGTAAAACCAAACTTAATATATATATATATATATATAGTGTTTCCTAGTTCCTATCTTGCTTTCAATATGGTGTGATGTGAATTGAAAGTTATTTACACTCTTTGCAAATGTCAATATAAAACAAAATTATCTAGGGCATCTTCCAATGTGTTCAGATTTCTAGAAATATGTTCATATCCTATGAAGTCAAATGTCTTTCCAAAAGATGCACTCTCAAAACCATGCGAAGGACGACAGGTTTCTCATTGAATAGATGTTCACGAGTTGTAGTACTACGAGTTGTGAGTCAAGCTTGATGACTATATGACAGATACCATGTGAATTAGCATCATAAAGTAGCTCAACCACTGCACTATACCCAATGATGTTGTTAGTCAAGCGAACAATGAAAATACCTTGCATACTCACTAGCTCACCATATAGAGAAAAATTAGCCCTATGTTGTAGAGGATAGGTTCCGATTACTACGGCTAGCACCATCGGCATAACCAATATACAGTTTGAGAGAGGTTGACATCTGGTAGCTAAAAGTAAATAGAATCAACATAAACCATGGGAAACTCTGAAAAACACATTGCAAACACACTCAAAACACCTATAGATAATATGTATACAACTTACCATGCATGGGATCAAGCATAGTATTTTTTGAGGTAGAGCCCATTCCTAGGCTACACCAATGGAATTCCATCGAGATCCACTAACTCGTAAGCCCATTTTGCAAGGACTCGCTTGAAAACATATGGGCCCAACCACATAGGCTAGAACTTTCATCGACCTAACTTTTTGGCCTCTTGGTCATATAAGAGAACCAAATCTCCTTCCGAGAAGATTCGAGGCTTGACACTTTTGTCATATTGCACTTTAGTGCGTCTTTTATGGGCTTCATTGGCTAATGCAACATCACACTGAGTTTCATACAGATGATTTAGATGTACAAGAAACTCCTCCTCTACGGAAGTAACAGGAAGAAGTTTGATTAGGGATGTAATTTCACATTCGATGGGGAGGATCGCTTCCAGACTATAGACCAACTGGAAGGGTGTGAATCTAGTAGTAATCCTAACTGAGGTTTGATATGCCCACAAGGAAGAAAAAAGAAGCAGGTGAAAATCCAATTTGTGGACCCCTATCATATGTTGAAGCATAGTCTTAAGAACTTTATTAATCACCTCATCTTGCTCGTTAGCCTGAGGATAATAGGGAGTGGAATTCTCATGTGAAATTCCCAATTTGGAAGCTAATTCGATCATCATATGACTTTGAAAATTCTTCCCATGATTCGTTACTATTGTTTGCAGAACACCGAACCTAGCAATCACGTGGTGAAAGAAAAAGTACGCTCCATTTCACCGGTATTATTAAATGTAGGAATCGCTTCAGCCCACTTAGTAAAGTAGTCAACAATGAGAATAATGTAGCTATGCCCCTCGACCGAGTGAGGGTTAAGTTTATTAAAATAGATGCTCCATTTCGTAAAGGGGCCAATGATGATGATGGGATACAAAGGAGAAGGCGGAGCATGAAATTTTCAATCATAGATGTGGCACACATGAAATTTCTGGACTGTGAGGATACAGTCGCAGAAAATGGTGGGCCAAAATAACCGAATGTAAGATTTTTTTGCATGGTGACATAACCAAATAAATGTCCACCACATGCCCCGTAGTGGAATTCATTCAAGACTTTCTTGGCCTCCTCAAGAGTGAGTCACCTCCATAAAATAGTATCGATATCACGATGGTAAAGAGTGTCTTCAATAATCACATAGCTTCGAGATTGGTACTGGATACATTGTTGCTCTGAGTGAGAGGTATTAGGAAAGAACTTATGGCTCTGGAGATAAATGAAAAAATCTCCATACCATGGGTCAGATGATGAGATCAGGAACAATTTCTCGTCTGGGATGGAATATTCAGATGTGGATTCAACATCATGGGAAGGGAGATCGCACATAAGCTCGACAAAGAATAAGGATTTCTTTGACTTGGACTTGATGAATTCCGGGTCGAACTCTTGGAGAATAAAAATCCACTTAGAGTATTTCCCCCCCAACAATTGACGTGACAATATGTATTTCATAGGGTTTCAATCTGAAACGACCGTAGTTTTGTGAAGCAAGATGTAATGGCGAAATCTTTGGATGGCTTGAATGATCACCAAAGCTAACTTTTCCACATGAGTTTATCAGATATCAATATTGTTGAGGTTCTGAATTAGATAATAAATGGGACGTTTAGTCCCCATATCGTCTTATTGGACAAACACCAAAGCTATAGTAGAGATGGCGGTAGTAAGGTATAAGAAATAATCACACCAATAGTCGGGAGGATATAGAAGAGATACCCGAACCATAACATCTTTCAAGGCATCAAACACTTTTGTTCAACGTCATCCTAATGGAAGGGAATCCCCTTTTTCAATAAGCGAGTAAATCCTTTGGTCAGTTCAACATAGTAAGGGATGAACCTCCTTAGGAAGTTTGCTTTCCCTTAGAGTCTTTGTAACTGAACAAGAGTGGATTATGCAGGCAATTCGATGATTACCTCAAATTTTAAAGGATCAATACAAATTCCTTATTTCAAAACTATGAAACCAAGGGGTCGACCAAAATTGACACAGAACACATATTTGTGTGGGCTGAGTCGAATATTATAATGTCGACAACATAGGAATATGACCTGTAAATGCATGGGGTGATCAACCCAACACTTAGATTGAGCAGAGAGATCATACAAATAGGGTTGCACAATGTGCTTGATATCATGGAAAGCATAGTCCATCACACACTGAAACGTGGCCCCTGTGTTTTTTAAACTGAAAGGGAGTTTTTTATAAGAAAAAGTACCCAGGGACAAATAAAGGCAGTTTTAGGTTGGTTCATTGGGAGAACATTGATTTTATTGTAGTCCAAGAATCCATCCATAAATGAATGAATCTCGCAGCCTGTGTAATCATCAACAATCTGATCAATAAATGGGGTTGGGTAGTTTTCCTTTGGACAAGCTTGATTTATGTCCTGATAATCGATAGATACTCAAATCCTACCCTGTTTCTTCATGATAGGGACAACATTTGATACCCAATCGGTTAAAGGATCAGGATATATAAAACCAGCCCAAATAAGCTTTTCAATTGCAGCTTTTATATCAGTAGCCTTCATGGGATGGAGTGGACGGAGGCATTGCCGGATGGGTTTTGCATCAACATACATTTTGATTTCATGCACTATGATGTTTGGTTCATTACCTGGCATTTCCTCATATGTCCAGGCAAAGACATCTCTAAGATCAAGAAAAAGGGCTCGATAAATCTCGACTTTAGATGAAGTGAAAGATGCTACAATGTATAATTTTTTGACTATTCTTGGTTTAATTTAAATATCGAGAGGAATGGTTTCTTTGATAATTGAAAGGTTCTTTTCAAATTTGATCTCATGAATGGAAACGAAAGTCATAAAGTGTTTGAAAAAATTAGGTAGGTATACACCACTAATATTATCTTCAATTGTATCAAGGAAGGAGGAATGGTGATGATGTTCATCCCACGACGCGTCATTTTACATCATGATATCCATGATGCTTTCATCGGTACTGAATGTATGCGAGAACGGATCAAAGGGTGAGCCATAATCTAGTGATCGATCTACCTAATTAATCGAGGAAATATTTTGGGTTGCACAAGCTGAGAAGATGGCTTCGTAATTTTGCTCAATGGGGCTAAGCGACATCCGGTCGCCAAAATTTTTGATGTTAGTTTCATTAGGGATAATCCATGGATCGGTCAGGATCATAGATGATGATATATGTGATATTGTTTCACTTATTTCAATACCATGTTGATCTATTGAATGAAGTACTTAGATGATATTTCAAACATCTCGTAGTTTCTTGGCCTGTGTTATCTGACTGTGTAGGCTCTAATTTTGGAAATCAGAGTTGTGATTAGAGCTTCTAAGATGAAGAAGGTGAGGAGTGTGCAAAGGTTTCTAGGTAGGCCTCACTCCATCATCTATTTACTTAAGGAAAAACATTGTGTTCCTTGTCTCTCTGTTGTTCTAAATTAGGCATCGACCTAGGAGAGATACTTTTGTCCATAATTGTAAATTCTGTATAACAAATTGGTGACTCTGTTGGGGAAGCTTCCAGGATCCCGATCATTCTCACGGATTTCTAGAACCAATGCAGGTGCAAAGGGGAGCAACTTGTTGGTGACAAAAACATGCCACAATGGAGCAACTTGCTGGTTAACGCACCCCAATAGGCTTACAGGGAGCGTTGGTCCTTAAACTAGGTCAGATGAAGCAGTTTAGGGCTCAAACTATGGGAAATGAAAGGTACATGCTTAGAGATTTGTGCAATATGGTGACAAGGGGGAATATGATGTTGATTGATCCCATTAGGAGGCTCACTGATTGGATGTGACAAAATGACCTATAAAAAATATTGGATGTCAATAAAAGATAATATCCCGTCGATAGAAGGAAGGATCCAAATCAAATAATGTGAAAAATTTTGGAGGGTGGTTGTAGTAACTACAACACCACAAAACAACCAACTTCTCGGCATACGTTCTCCGTTTGGATATCATAACACCTCTTTTCGAAGATCTCCATGAGGAGGAAAAAAAAGAATCTATGAAACATAATCTAACAATTTTCCAATATTTCCATTTTCCCATAAAATGTCTTTTAAGACTTCAAAATGGCTCAGGAAATTTAGGACCTGAAAAACTACCAAAAATAGAAAGTTGTGCTAGAATTAAGGAAATTGAAAGGAAACAATGTTGGGTGTTCCAGTGGAATAGGTGGGTGGCTACCAATATCCTTCTAGATCAGGTTCCTGGCAAACAATACAACCTAAATTTGAGTAGTGCAACTCCTCTGATAATTATAATACCTCCAAATCAGTCCTTTACTAGATTCAATTTGACCACCTTACCAAATTGAGATTGGTCATGTGTGTAATTAATATAATCAGATGGGTCTTGACCCCTTGTATAAATCTATCAGCTTAAAATGTTTAATGAAACTCATCCATGGCTTCACAGATCAATCACCTCCCCTTTAACCAAATTGTATTTTGTTGACCTCTAAATGAATGGTAATCGACCTCAAGTGTTTTAAACAATTTCTTTCTAATTGGACTTTATCCCAACAACTCAACCGATGTGATCCATTTCAAACCACAAATGTGAGAATGATAAAATTGTTGTGTGTGGAGCATGATTGTTCAGAGGTCTTTGTTTCAGCCGGATGTATACCCCAGGAAGTTTGTACACCCCTCCACGCGGGGGGGGGGGGTGCGGGGGGGGGGGGGGACTTGTCCCCCCCGCGGGGCTGATCCCCCCCGCTGGGGATCCGGGGGCCAGCGGTCTCCCGCGGGGGCTCGAGGGCAGCGCCCCTGAAGCTAAAAACAAATGTAAAAATGCCTTGTAAAAGTATAGTAATTTCTAGTCAATCTGGGCCGTTCATTAGGCGAATGATCTAACGGTAGAACTCATGTTTAGTTTAGGGTTTTTTGCCATAGAAGGAAAACCCTCTCTTTGTATGAGGGTATTGTCTTTGAGGCTGTGAAATAGATGTGTATTCTGTGAGCGAGAAACAGAGAGGTGAGGTGGTGAGAGAAAACAGAGGATATTACAGTGGATTTGCTGTAGGTTGTGTCTCTTCATTTTGCTGGATAATAGAAAGGAAGGACTGGCTGTTCGGGTGGATGTAGCCCAAACTGGGTGAACCACGTATATCTGTGTCTCTCTTGTTTTGTGCGTTCTCTATGTTTATATTTCTGCAATATTTTATGTGTTCCATTGCTTGGTAAAATATAATTTTCTAATAACTGGTATCAAAGCCGAAGGTCTATTTGGCTGATAAACTCGCAGGAAAGAAGGGTTCCTGGTTCGAGTGGGAACAATTGCGGAAGATGGTAAGTTTAGGGTCGAGAAATTTAATGGCCAAAACTTCTCACTGTGGAAGATGCAGATGGAAGATTATCTGTATCAGAAAGATCTATACCTGCCATTGGGCGGAAAACCAAAGATGCCGACGGGTATGAAAGACGAAGAATGGAACCTTCTCGATAGAAAGACACTCGGAACAATACGGTTGTGCCTTGCTTCATCAGTCGCCTTCAACATTTCGAAGGAAACCACGACAGAGGGTTTGATGTAGACATTGTCGAAACTATATGAAAAAACCTCGGCCTCAAACAAGGTATTTTTTATGAAACAATTATTTAATATGAATATGTCGGAAGGTGGATCTGTTGCAAACCATTTAAATTATTTTAATACAGTTACAAGTCAGTTAAGTTTTGTAGGGGTAAACTTTGATGATGAAGTTAGAGCTCTGTTATTCATGTGCTCATTACCAGAAAGTTGGAATGGTTTGGTAATGGCCATTAGTAACTCCGTTTCTGGATCTAGTACTTTAAAGTTTGATGATTTTGTCGGTGCTATCCTTAACGAGGAAATGTGACGGAAAAGCTCCGGTGAGACATCGGGAAATGCTTTGAGTGCAAATCTAGAGGAAGAAAAATGGAAAGAGGAAAGAGCTCAGGATATCACAGTAAATCAAGGAAAGGCAGATCCAAGTCCAGATCGGGGATAGTGTGCTGGAAATGTGGAAAGAAAGGACACCTAAAGAAAGACTGTAGATCTCGGAAGGGAAAAGAAGGAGATGCACAGCAAGAAAACAATCATGAAGCAAATGTGACAGGTGAGGTGTTACAAGATGCTTTGATTCTTTCTTTCGAAAATATTATTGATTCCTGGGTGGTAGATTCAGGGGCTTCATTCCATGCCACACCTGATAAGAAATACTTTCATGACTATGTTCAAGGAGATTTTGGACAAGTTCGTCTGGGTGATGATAAACCCTGTAAAATCGTTGGAATGGGTAAGGTTCTTGTAAAACAACAGAATGGAAACCAATTGCTATTAAAGGAGGTAAGGCATGTTCCAGATCTAAAGAAAAATCTGATTTCAACAGGGCAGTTAGGCAGTGAAGGTTGTGTGACAACTTTCACAGATAAAGCTTGGAAGGTCACCAAAGGAGCCCTGGTAATAGAAAAAGGCGAAAAGGTTGGTACATTGTATTTATGCAATGGTATTTCTAACTCTGTTAATGCTTTAACTTCCAAAGGAAAAGATGCAGAATTATGGCATCATAGGCTCAGACACATGAGTGAAAAGGGGATGAAGATTCTTCACTCAAGGAATTTGTTGCCGGGTTTGAAGAATGTTGATTTGGACTTCTGTGAGAATTGTATTTATGGAAAACAGAAGAGAGTCAGATTTCTTAGAGTTGGGAAAGAAAAGAAGAATGAAAAATTAGAGCTTGTGCATACAGATGTATGGGGACCTGCTCAGGTATCATCTCTCGGTGGCTCTCGTTATTATGTTACTTTTATCGATGATGCAACTAGAAAAACTTGGATTTATTGTATTAAGAATAAATCTGATGTATTTGATACTTTCAAGAAATGGAAAGCTTTGGTTGAGATTGAGACAGGAAAGAAATTGAAGTGTCTTAAATCAGACAATGGAGGTGAATATTGCAGCAAAGAGTTTGATAGGTACTGTTCAGAGCATGGAATTCGCAGAGAGAAGACAGTTCCAAGAACACCACAAGAAAATGGTGTGTTAGAAAGGATGAACAGAACAATCATGGAGCGTGCAAGGTGCATGAGATTGCATGCAGGATTGCCTTTACAGTTTTGGGCAGATGCTGTAGATACTGCTGTTTATCTAATAAACAGAGGGCCTTCAAGTTCCTTGGATGGTGGTGTTCCAGAGGAAGCATGGACAGGTAAAAAGGTAAACTACTCCTTTTTAAAGCCTTTTGGTTGTGAGGCCTTTGTCCATATTGATAGAGAAAATAGAACAAAGCTTGAGGCAAAGTCAAAGAAATGTACCTTTATTGGATATGGTGTTAATGATTTTGGTTATCGCTTATATGATTACGAAAATCAAAAAATCATTAGGAGCAGAGATGTAATATTCAATGAAAAGGTCTTGTATAAGAATCAGTTGCAGGAAAAGAAACAGGAAAAGGAAAACAAGGAATACGCAGTTCTTGATGAAATCACTGAAAAAGGAAAGGTGCCTGAAAATAATAATAATCAACAACCACCACAACAACAACATGCACCCCAAACACCTGAAAGTGGTGTTAGAAGATCTACCAGGATAAGTAGACCCCCTGAAAAATACTCTCCTTCATTATATTATTTATTGTTGACTGATTCCGGTGAACCCGAATGTTATGAAGAAGCAATGCAGGTTGAAAGCAGGAAGAAGTGGGAGGTAGCCATGGAAGAAGAGATGGACTCCTTAATGTATAACCAGACTTGGGATTTAGTCAGGTTGCCTGTAGGAAAAACTACATTGAAGAATAAATGGGTTTTCAGGCTGAAGGAAGAAGATGGAGGAAAACAGAGGTATAAAGCTAGACTTGTGGTGAAGGGGTTTGCACAGAAGAAAGGTATTGATTTTGATGAAATATTTTCTCCTGTTGTTAAAATGACTTCAATTAGAACCATTTTAAGTCTTGTAGCAGTTGAAGATTTGCATCTTGAGTAGTTAGATGTAAAGACAACCTTTCTCCATGGGGATTTGGAGGAAGAGATATATATGCAACAGCCACAAGGATATGAGGTGAAAGGGAAGGAGAAACTAGTGTGCAGGTTGAAGAAGAGCTTGTATGGATTAAAATAGGATCCAAGGCAGTGGTATCTAAAATTTGACAAGTTTATGTTTGAACAAGGTTATACAAGATGTCACTCTGATCATTGTGTTTATTTGAAAAAGCAAAATGATGGCAACTATATTATATTGTTATTATATGTAGATGACATGCTTGTTGCAGGATCTAACATGCAGGAAATAAATGTGCTCAAAAGAAAATCGGCAAATTCATTTGCAATGAAGGATTTGGGAGCTGCAAAACAAATCCTTGGTATAAGAATAACTAGAGACAGGAAAAATCGTAAATTAACATTGTCTCAGAATGAGTACATACAAAAGGTGTTGAAAATATTTAACATGCACAATGCAAAACTAGTTGGTACACCTTTTGCTAGCCATTTCAAACTTAGCAAGGAAATGTGCCCAAAGACCCAAGAAGACATGGATTATATGTCTAAAGTTCCATACGCATAAGCAGTTGGAAGCTTAATGTATGCAATGGTCTGCACAAGGCATGATATTGCACATGCAGTGGGAGTTGTAAGCAGGTACATGAACAATCCAGGAAAGGAACATTGGATGGCAGTGAAATGGATTCTCAGATATTTGAAAGGTACCACAAATAAAGCATTATGATTTGGTGGTTCAAACATCTCCCAACAAGGATATGTTGATGTAGATATGGCAGGTGATAGAGATAACAGGAGGAGCACTACAGGATATGTATTTACTATTGGAGGAATAGCTGTCAGTTTGGTTTCAAAAATCCAAAGTGTTGTTGCACTTTCAACAACAGAAGCACTGAGTCTGTTGCTACTACAGAGGCTAGTAAAGAAATGATTTGGTTACAAAGGTTTATGGGTGAATTGGGTAAGGAGCATGATATGGGCACATTATACAGTGATAGTCAAAGTGCCATTCATCTTGCAAAGAACTTAGCATTTCATTCTAGGACTAAACACATACATCTCAAGTACCATTTGATACGATTAGTGTTGGAAGATGGAGAGTTGAAGCTGGAAAAGATACACACTAGCCAGAATCCTGCAGATATGCTAACAAAAGTTGTAACTACGGAGAAATTGAGAATATGCTCAGTTTCAATTGGTCTTCAAGGATGACGATGAAGATGAGAAATAGCGAGGTCCAAAGAGGAGTCATTGTTTAGCAAATGAAGCAGCGGTGGAGTTTATACAATCATTCTCCAAGTAGGAGATTGTTGTGTGTGGAGCATGATTGTTTAGAGGTCTTTGTTTCAGCCGGATGTATTCCCCAGGAAGTTTGTACACCCCTCCATGCAGGGGGGTGCGGGGGGACTTGTCCCCCCCACGGGGGTCCGGGGGTGCCGAACCCCCCCGGCTGGGGGGTTCGGGGGCCAGAAGTCCCCCGGTGGGGGCTCGAGGGCAGTGCCCCTGAAGCTAAAACAAATGTAAAATTGCCTTGTAAAAGTATAGTAATTTCTAGTCAATCTGGGCCGTTCATTAGGCGAATGATCTGACGGTAGAACTTATGTTTAGTTTAGGGTTTTCTTCCCTAGAAGGCAACCCCTCTCTTTGTATGAGGGTATTGTATTTGAGGCTGTGAAATAGATGTGTATTCTGTGAGCGAGAAACAGAGAGGTGAGACTGTTACACTAAAATTTGTCACCATGACTATTTGCAGTCAGTATGGCTCCATCAATTGCCATACTGTCCTCCTTGGCAAGTCTTATACCTCTGCTCATCATGTCAAATTCCAAAGAAGAAAGAAAGTCTTTAAAAGTCAATATAACTCTGGTACGCAGTTTCTCTTACCCTTACCTGCGTGTACGCACCTCAAGTTCATAACACCTGCATACTTGTACGCTCCGTCTGTAAAGGTGTGGGTGCGTACTCCTGTAAAGGTCAAAAGGCGCAAGTTTTACTTCAAAAAACTTACTTGTGGTTGATTCTAGAGCATTCTAGAAGATGGTTTGACGTGGATTGAGCACCTCCAGATGGTTCATGCATCCCAATGAAAGAGGAACTTATCCCATGAAGAGGGGAACTATCCCTTTGAAAGAGGGGCTTATCCCATTGATGGTGGACCTGATTAAATTCCTCCAAAGCACTATAATACAGGCATTGGGCCATAGGGAGGGGAGGTTGAAAGCTGAACATTCCTAAGGGTAGATGCTGCTGAAATTAGGACTCCCTTATAGAGCTTGAGAGGAGAGATTCCAATCCTTTCTTAGCTTCATTTGGAAGTGGGTGAGCTGATCAAAGTAAAGGAGAACTCTTGCTTGACCCTGGGAGGGACCTGCACAACACCAAGGCACTGGTTGTAATGGTTTCTTTTGTTTCCAATTAATACAATTAAGTTCATTTTTATCAACAAGTTGTTATATATAATTTGTTTCATAAACTCATTGGTCTTTATGATGAATATGTTTTATTATATGAGTTATTCAAGTGCTATGTAATCGTTTGCTTGTTAGTGAATGCAGGTTTCAAAGAGAAGGAGGAGCTCATCTGGATCGGAGAGGCTTGGCTGCTACAAACATCGTTGGACTAAAGGTATGCTTTAAACACTTGGTTGCTTTTATTTTAAATGCATATTTAGGGAAAGATAGTGCTTGATTGTCTTGTTTGTCACTAGTAAGCCTTAGCTTCTAGGGAGGTTGGTTTTGTCCAGAAAATTGACTTTTTCCGCATGACAAAATGGCGACCATACTGGGGAATCCATGGATTTGATTGATTTCTCTTTTGATTGATACTTTGATTTGAGAAAATCTGATTTCTTTCTAGTTTTTGACTGATTGACTGTGAATTTGGGTCGAATAGCTTAGGGTTGAGTTAGTTTTTATTTTTCTTGATTTTGAGAGTAGTACGCACCCTCTGCATTAAGCACAGTGCGTACCTGTACGCACTTCTGCTTTGTACACAGAGCGTGGCCGCACCTGTGCAAACAGGTTGCCTGCATACCCTGTCAAAAGTTTAGAAAATTTTCATTTTTTCCTTTTTACCTATTAGATTTTGTTTATAGCTTGTTTATTGCTTCCCAGATCCACTGGTTACCTGTCAGAAGTTTTCATCTAAGCTTGTTTCACTAGCATCGAGGGTTTTAGTGAAGTTCATAGAAGTTCTAGCCCTAGGTTTGATTTTTTTATTGGTCTTGTGGTGACTCTGGCTTTAGAAGTTGTAAAAACCTTGGATCTCCCTGGTCTTTTTAGTCTTCTTAGGAGTCGGACCATTCGTAAAATCCACCTTTGTGAGAAACCTACCGTTGTGTTGTCTCTTTGTGGAATTTCGAGAAGGTTTGTTTGTTAAGCTGTGAATTTCATTCTTAAGAAAAAGAACAAAAGCTTTTTATTTTTGTTTTTGACTGATTTATGATTCTGCATGAATTAGTCCTTGGTTGCATTGTAACCGAGTAAAACATCCTGGAATTATATTTTGTAGGCTTTTACCTCATTAGGTTTGATTTTAGGAAAATTTCTCTTAGATTTTCATAGATCTTAAAATTGATTTTTGTTAAGTAGTTTTTCATGCTTTGTTAAAATAAAAAAAAAAAATATTTTGGAATTGATTTGCATTAGTTTTTCTTGATGAAATTAGTGCATTAGAGAATTTGTTATATTTTCTCTTAGTGATCAATTTTTGCATTGTTCGAAGTGAATGGAAACTCTCTCCTTACTTTAGATAGGATTCATCGAATTGAAAGGATTACATTATCATATTCGATTGCATTCAGTTTTGAGTCGGGTCATAACACCATTGGTTTCATATCCATTTACCCATTTGAGTAATAACAGCCTTAATAACACAACACTTAATTAAAATTCATGTAGTAATATTTTTATTTTCTAGGGCTCTGATACACCAACATAGCTTAGGCTAGTGTCTTGGAGTAGGAGAGTAATTAACTCTCCAAGACAGTAAAACCAAACAAGTAGCTTATCTTGTGGTAGGATAAATCCAACCGTTACATTTATACTCTGGGAAAGCTCCTCTTAAAGGAGAAGCACGAGATCGTGTCCGAACCAGTGAGGGGATCAATCCTCCTTCATTGGGAACGACGCCAGATATGCACGTACTACAAACGGTAAACCTCAGATTAACCATTGTCGAGGAGCCTGGGGTCACTTGTCGGTAAACCTTGGATTATTGTCAAGGAGCCGGCAAGGGGATTGAGCTTGTTACTCCGCCCTTGCGTGCTATCGGATCGTAGACTGTTCCCCCAGGTATATTTGTTGTTGTTGGTGACCTTAGTGACTATTATCTTTAGGGTTCTACCCAAGGTGACGGTGGAGGGAAGATCCCACTGTACCTGGAGCAGACGTCGGCTAGACTCACTTGGATTTTCTGGGGGGTTCACTTCACTCGAGATGGTTAAATTGGAGGAACTTGGTCCAGTCTATTCATTAAGCAGGTTGCCGGGGTAACTGTTCCACCCACCATTTCTGTACTGAATTCTGCGATGTTAGATTTCATCACCAACTAGTGTTTTCGGTCCGGAAAGTTACTGTTTGTGTGTGGTTTGACTCCTAGATTTGATAGTGCGTGTTAATTTGTTTGTTTTTACTTTTAGAGACCATAGGTGTGAATTGTGAATTTTAATTGTTAGGTGTGAATTGTGAATTGTTAATTTTAGTTATAAATTGTTAATAAAATTCACTGAAGTTGAATATAATGGCAAATGTTCTGGAATTTACCAACCTGGGAACCCCTCCTAACGAGAATCCTAATACTTTTCCTTACTTTGGAAATGTTGGTCCTCCTTATATGGCTACTTTGTCATTACCTGGATTTACAATAGGTTTAGCGATATGGTTATTTTCAACTTCGTTGGCCCCAAATACTCCAATTGTTCCATCTCAACCGAATGCTTCACCTCAACAGAGTTCACCATCTCAACATCACCAACCTTATGTTGACCCTTTACCTTCTTCACCTAATTTTTCTTCCTCCATTTCTTCCTCTTCGCTTGGTAAAAGCCTTGACGCTAGTAACCAGGTGTCTAAGAAGAAGAAGAAAGGGAAGAAGAAAAAGAAGAAGAAGAAGCAAGATAAGAAAGAAGTCAACCAACCAACCATGACTGTAAGTGTTAGTTGTGTTGAGGAAAACTCCGACATGCATCGTAAACCCAAATACCCTTGCAGGCTTTGTAAGGTTGACCACTTCCTTATCAATTGTCCTGGTATTCCAAAGGTCTTGGAAGTATGGTCAGAAAAATCTCATCAACTTTCCATTGATCCATCAACCAATGATAGTCAGGTTCCTGGGAAAAAGGGTAAAGTTAGGTTTCCTTGTAAGTTATGCAAAGGGAGTCATCAAACTCACATTTGTCCTCACATGGATGAAGCCTCAAAATTGTTGGAAAACCTTACTGTTCCACAGCAAGAACTTCCAACTAGTTACCGTAAACTTTCTCCCAACCTACCGTCAACTGACGGAGTGATTGATCTAATTTCAAGTACAGTCAATCACACTCTTCCATTGGAGAGTGAAACTCATGTCAATTAGGTTGATGATCCATTAGTTGATCAAGTGGTCGATTCGGTCGATCCCACTTTCTCTTTAGAGAGTGAACTTCATACCGCTCAGGTTCTTCTTGTTACATCAGATTCTTCTATGCCTAGGGGCATTTCACCTGTTTCTACAGAACCCCCTCCAAGTATTGAGGTTTTTTCCTTTGATTGGAATAGACTGACAGAACCTCGTCTTCCTTCCTCCATCCCTTTCCAAATCATTGTCAAGGCTGGTGGTAGGGACATACATCGTACTCAGGTAGATGAAGGTGCTTCTGTTAGTATTTTATCCTCAACTATTTGGAAAGCTTTGGGTTCCCCTCAGCTTGTGCCTATTACGCGGAATCTGAAAGCTTTTAACAGAACCATTAGTGAACCTTTAGGGATCCTTCCTAAGTTTTCTATTACCTTGGAAGGTAAAACTGTCTGTATTGGTCTTATGGTAGTTCGAGGTCCCTTGGATTTCAATTTACTCCTTGGGCAAGACTATGTTTATGCAATGAAAGCTATCGTATTGACACTCTTTCGCGTGATGTCTTTCCCTCACAATGGCAGTATTGTGACTGTAGACCAGATTTCATTCCCTAGTCTTGTTTCAAATACCAATAATATGACACCCCTAAATGTTCCTGATTCTAAAGTGGTATCTACCCTGCCACGGGTTAATTATGTGGCAACTGGTCCCATGTTTTCAGTTACCGATGTAAGTGAGCCTCTCACTGTTTGCTCATCTTCCTTTGATTTAGACACGGTAATTGACATGGAAAACTCTATGGGAGTATTTGAACGAGATGTTCTTATCCCTTTTGAGTCCCTTGACATGTGTTCCTTCCAGAGAACTATTCTTCCTTCTGATGAAGACCTTTTGGAAGCCATGATCAAGGTGTGTCCATTGACATGTCTTTCTTCCAGTCGGAAGCCATGATCAATGTTACGAGGAAAATTCTTTTTACTGTGTCGACCTCGTTAAAAAATGAATCAGTGAGTATGAGGATAGTTTTTTCCTGTATCAACCTCGTTAAAAAATGAAACAGGTGTCCATGAGGACAGTTCCTTTTACTAAGTCAACCTCATTAAAAAATGAATCAGGTAGATTTAGGTTATATAGCTAGTTATGAGCATAGTTCCTTGTCTTGTGTCAAACTCGTTAAAAAATGAAACAAGGAGTGTGGAGCATAGTTCCTTGTCTTGTGTCAAGCTCATTAAAAAATGAAACACGACGTCATGAGCATAGTTCCTTGTCTTGTGTCAAGCTCGTTAAAAAATGAAACAAGGAGTCTTGAGCATAGTTCCTTGTCTTGTGTCAAGCTCTTTAAAAAATGAAACAAGGGTAGGTTATATAGGTAGATTGTAGAGAGTAGAAGCGAGGATAGTTTTGTTCCTATGTCAACCTCGTTAAAAAATGAGACAGGGTGTTAGAGCATAGTTCCTTGTCTTGTGTCAAGCTCGTTAAAAAATGAATCAAGGTTTTTAGAGTATAGTTCCTTGTTAGGTAGGTTGTAGAGAGTAGTTATGAGCATAGTTCCTTATCTTGTGTCAAGCTCGTTTAAAAAATGAAACAAGGGATTTGAGGATAGTTCTTTTCCTGTGTCAACCTCACTAAAAAATGAAACAACTCCCACGAGTCTTTCCAAGATTTCGAAAGTAAACCTTCACTTCATCCACCTGGTTGAATGAAATGAAGCTTGGGGGGCATGTACCTTGATTGGCATCATTATGCTGGGGGCATGCGAACTTATAACAAGCATAGTTTTTCGTTTCAAGCTTGCGTAAACATGAAATCGAATCTGAGCATAGTTCTTTTCCTGTGTCAAGCTCGTTAAAAAATGAAACCAATCCTCCTCTAATTGAGTCGAGAGTCTGACTAGATCTCATAAATGTTAAGTTGTATATTTAGGTTAGTTATTTCAGTTTTAGGCCGAGTCTTTCAAATGATCTCGTACATGAACCTTCATTCCATCCAGCTTGTATTGAGTTGAATGAAATGAAGCTGGGGGGCATGTGCTCTAGCAGTTACGCTTAGGGGGCATCAAGCACAGTTTTCTCTCTGTTTCAAGCTTGTGTAAAAATGAAACTACTTTGAAGCATAGTTTTTCTCTGTTTCAAGCTTTTGTAAAAATGAAACCTATCTCGAGTCAATTTCAGTTATTTTCAAGACTTGTTAAACTCATGAAAATCTCGAGATTATTTTGCTATCTTTCATTCTCGTAAAACAAATGAAAATGCCGAGTTCTTTCCATCTTTTCCTGCTCGTAAATTAATTGAAAGTCAGCCATATGAGTACATTTTTATCATTTTTTCGAACTCGTTAAAACTTACGAAAAAGTGAAACCTTGGAGTTCTCTTTTAAGCCCTTTTCAGACTCCTAAAACATGAAAAGATTGCCGAGTTTTTCTTTTTAAACTCGTTAAAATGGAACTAAAAAGGAGGTCCTCTTACAGCCCTTTTCTGACCGTAAAAACATGAAAAGATTGCCGGATTTTTGTCGTTTCAAATTCGATATTGGAAATAGAACGACGTGTCCTTGATCGCTTTCTACTTTTCAGATCAGAGACACTAATCATGAAAGTACTCCTTGGTCGTAAAGATCAAGCGGTTCTCTCAAGTATTATTTTATACTTTTTCGGGCTTGGGAGACACAAATTTACGAAAAAGGTCAACCCTGGAGTCTTCTTAAGTTTTTCAGACTCTCTAAAACTGAAAAACGCCGAGTTTCGCCTATACTGGACTCGTTAAAATTTAACAGTAAAGGACCTGTTCGATTACAAACAGGAACAGACCACTCCTTCTTAGGGTTCGAATCTAAACTAAGTTGGACTCATCCGAAGGATGAGCTTATAATCAAGCAAATGTTATCCTCCTCAAGCTTGTAAAAAATAAAGAGGTACTTGCCAGAAATGGTGGGGGAAAAGAGAGAAAAATGAGCCTATTTTTTATCCTTTGTCTCGGAAAAAACCTTATCATCACTCTTGAACACGACACTTTTCATTCACCTGGGTTGGGAAATCCTTTGCCTAACAGTTGATCAAACCACATTGAAAGTCTTCAGCCGGTTTCCGGGTATTAACTTTGGGTCAATTGTCACCAAGCCATCTGTTGTGTTGTTATGTGTTCAAGAGGTCACTGTAAATAAACCATTCATCTGCAAAATACCTGTCATCCATCTTGACCATCCCTGAGTCAGTCCTTACAGCTACATTTCTTCAACTTGAACTATGATTTCGTGTTGTGGGCTTGCCTACGACGGATTGCAAGTACCTTGAAATCTGCGATCTAGAAAGATGATCTAGGAACCGTCAGTACCTTGAAATCTGCATGCCTCAATGGCAGGTTTCTCGCCTTTGACGATAGTTTACATCATTGACTTT
The DNA here is from genome assembly GCA_031772625.1 of Pinus tabuliformis. Taxonomy (NCBI): domain Eukaryota; kingdom Viridiplantae; phylum Streptophyta; class Pinopsida; order Pinales; family Pinaceae; genus Pinus; species Pinus tabuliformis. The sequence continues at coordinate 1,024,317,403 of CM062818.1, read as the reverse complement.
CGATCGAAGGATTCCATGACATGTTCGACATCAACACATTCATTCACATCTCACGGATTGTACTGGATACTTTGAGAACCATTGACATCACTGGTGGTCTCTCTCACACTTGTTAACAGTTTACATCATCGACTGGTAATCAAGTGGTTTCTACCATGTTCGACATCAACTCATTTATTCGCATGGATAGAATTGTACTATTTTGGGAAGTAGAAATGAAGACCCTGGATCTAGTTTCCGCCATCCAGGCTGCGAGGAGTTTTGTATTCATTATATAGTAGACTAATTATAAACAGATGGCTGCGTCCATACTGTGTCTACATGTGTCTATGACTATGATGTATTGTGAAATCATTCCTATATCAGAGCAGTAGTTAGTTTGTTAGTTAAGTTTTCAATCTGAGTATGGGAATGCCTACCTCAGTGATGATATGATCTCATATATTTATTTTGTGTTGAATATTTGCAGGTTCCGACTGGGCTCTCCACAAGATAATCCTCGAAATGATAAAGTGCTTCACCCTTCCTAGATGATATGAAACCCTAATCTACTATAGGCTTCGCACATTAGGGGGCAATCTGTTACACTAAAATTTGTCACCATGACTATTTGCAGTCAGTATGGCTCCATCAATTGCCATAATGTCCTCCTTGGCAAGTCTTATACCTCTGCTCCTCATGTCAAACTCCAAAAAAGAGAGAAAGTCTTTAAAAGTCAATATAACTCTGGTTACGCAGTTTCTCTTACCCTTACCTACGTGTACGCACCTCAAGTTCATAATACTTGCGTACTTGTACGCTCTGTCTATAAAGGGGTGGGTGCGTACTCCTGTAAAGGTCAAAAGGCGCAAGTTTTACTTCAAAAAACTTACTTGTGGTTGATTCTAGAGCATTCTAGAAGATGGTTTGACATGGATTGAGCCCCTCCAGATGGTTCATGCATCCCAATGAAAGAGGAACTTATCCCATGAAGAGGGGAACTATCCCTTTGAAAGAGGGGTTTATCCCATTGATGGTGGACCTGATTAACTTCATCCAAAGCACTATAAATACAGGCATTGGGCCAGAGGGAGGGGAGGTTGAAAGCTAAACATTCCTAAGGGTAGATGCTGCTGAAATTAGGACTCCCTTATAGAGCTTGAGAGGAGAGATTCCAATCCTTTCTTAGCTTCATTTGGAAGTGGGTGAGTTGATCAAAGTAAAGGAGAACTCTTGCTGGACCCTGGGAGGGACTTGCACAACACCAAGGCACTGGTTGACTCTTTCCGCATGACAAAGACGGTGAGAGAAAATAGAGGATATTACAGCGGATTTGCTGTAGGTTGTGTCTCTTCATTTTGCTAGATAATAGAAAGGAAGGACTGGCTGTTCAGGGTGGACGTAGCCCAAACTGGGTGAACCACGTATATCTGTGTCTCTCTTGTTTTGTGCGTTCTCTGTGTTTATATTTCTGCAATATTTTATGTGTTTCATTGCTCGGTAATATATAATTTTCTAACAACTGGTATCAGAGCTGAAGGTCTATTTGGCTGATAAACTCGCAGGAAAGAACGGTTCCTGGTTCGAGTGGGAGCAATTGCGGAAGATGGTAAGTTTAGGGTCGAGAAATTTAACGGCCAAAACTTCTCGCTGTGGAAGATGCAGATGGAAGATTATATGTATCAGAAAGATCTATACCTACCATTGGGCGGAAAAACAAAGATGCCGACGGGTATGAAAGACGAAGAATGGAACCTTCTCGATAGAAAGGCACTGGGAACAATACGGTTGTGCCTTGCTGCATCAGTCGCCTTCAACATTTCGAAGGAAACCACGACAGAGGGTTTGATGTAGACGTTGTCGAAACTATATGAAAAACCCTCGGCCTCAAACAAGGTATTTCTTATGAAATGATTATTTAATATGAATATGTCGGAAGGTGGATCTGTTGCAAACCATTTAAATGATTTTAATACAGTTACAAGTCAGTTAAGTTCTGTAGGGGTAAACTTTGATGATGAAGTTAGAGCTCTGTTATTATTGTGCTCATTACCAGAAAGTTGGAATGGTTTGGTAATGGCCATTAGTAACTCTGTTTCTGGATCTAGTACTTTAAAGTTTGATGATGTTGTCGGTGCTATCCTTAGCGAGGAAATGCGACAGAAAAGCTCCGGTGAGACATCAGGAAATGCTTTGAGTGCACAGTCTAGAGGAAGAAAAATGGAAAGAGGAAAGAGCTCAGGATATCGTAGTAAATCAAGGAAAGGCAGATCCAAGTCCAGATCGGGGATAGTGTGCTGGAAATGTGGAAAGAAAGGACACTTAAAGAAATACTGTAGATCTCGGAAGGGAAAAGAAGGAGATGCACAACAAGAAAACAATCATGAAGCAAATGTGACCGGTGAGGTGTTACAAGATGCTTTGATTCTTTCTTTCGAAAATATTACTGATTCATGGGTGGTAGATTCAGGGGCTTCATTCCATGCCACACCTGATAAGAAATACTTTCATGACTATGTTCAAGGATATTTTGGACAAGTTCATCTGGGTGATGATAAACCCTGTAAAATCGTTGGAATGGGTAAGGTTCTTGTAAAACAGCAGAATGGAAACCAATGGCTATGAAAGGAGGTAAGGCATGTTCCAGATCTAAAGAAAAATCTGATTTCAACAGGGCAGTTAGGCGGTGAAGGTTGTGTGACAACTTTCACAGATAAAGCTTGGAAGGTCACCAAAGGAGCCCTGGTAATAGCAAAAGGTGAAAAGGTTGGTACATTGTATTTATGCAATGGTATTTCTAACTCTGTTAATGCTTTAAATTCCAAAGGAAAAGATGCAGCATTATGGCATCATAGTCTCGGACACATGAGTGAAAAGGGGATGAAGATTCTTCACTCAAGGAATTTGTTGCCGGGTTTGAAGAATGTTGATTTGGACTTCTGTGAGAATTGCATTTATGGAAAACAAAAGAGAGTCAGATTTCTCAGAGTTGGGAAAGAAAAGAAGAATGCAAAATTAGAGCTTGTGCATACAGATGTATGGGGACCTGCTCAGGTATCATCTCTCGATGGCTCTCATTATTATGTTACTTTTATCGATTATGCAACTAGAAAAACTTGGATTTATTGTATTAAGAATAACTCTGATGTATTTGATACTTTCAAGAAATGGAAAGCTTTGGTTGAGATTGAGACAGGAAAGAAATTGAAGTGTCTTAGATCAGACAATGGAGGTGAAAATTGCAGCAAAGAGTTTGATAGGTACTGTTCAGAGCATGGAATTCGCAGAGAGAAGACAGTTCCAAGAACACCACAAGAAAATGGTGTGTTAGAAAGGATGAACAGAACAATCATGGAGCGTGCAAGGTGCATGAGATTTCATGCAGGATTGCCTTTACAGTTTTGGGCAGATGCTATAGATACTGCTGTTTATCTAATAAACAGAGGGCCTTCAAGTTCCTTGGATGGTGGTGTTCCAGAGGAAGCATGGACAGGTAAAAAGGTAAACTACTCCTTTTTAAAGCCTTTTGGTTGTGAGGCCTTTGTCCATATTGATAAAGAAAATAGAACAAAGCTTGAGGCAAAGTCAAGGAAATGTACCTTTATTGGATATGGTGTTAATGATTTTGGTTATCGCTTATATGATTATGAAAATCACAAAATCATTAGGAGCAGAGATGTAGTATTCAATGAAAAGGTCTTGTATAAGAATCAGTTGCAGGAAAAGAAACAGGAAAAGGAAAACAAGGAATACACAGTTCTTGATGAAATCACTGAAAAAGGAAAGGTGCCTGAAAATAATAATAATCAACAACCACAACAACAACAAACACCACAACAACAACAAGCACCCCAAACACCTGAAAGTGGTGTTAGAAGATCTACTAGGATAAGTAGACCCCCTGAATGATACTCTCCTTCATTATATTATTTATTGTTGACTGATTCTGGTGAACCCGAATGTTATGAAGAAGCAATATAGGTTGAAAGCAAGAAGAAGTGGGAGGTAGCCATGGAAGAAGAGATGGACTCCTTAATGTATAACCAGACTTGGGATTTAGTCAGGTTGCCTGTAGGAAAAACTACATTGAAGAATAAATGGGTTTACAACCTGAAGGAAGAAGATGGAGGAAAACAGAGGTATAAAGCTAGACTTGTGGTGAAGGGGTTTGCACAGAAGAAAGGTATTGATTTTGATGAAATATTTTCTCCTGTTGTTAAAATGACTTCAATCAGAACCATTTTAAGTCTTCTAGCAGCTGAAGATTTGCATATTGAGCAGTTAGATGTTAAGACAACCTTTCTCCATGGGGATTTGGAGGAAGAGATATATATGAAACAGCCACAAGGATATGAGGTGAAAGGGAAGGAGAAACTAGTGTGCAGGTTGAAGAAGAGCTTGTATGGCTTAAAACAGGATCCAAGGCAGTGGTATCTAAAATTTGACAAGTTTATGTCTGAACAAGGTTATACAAGATGTCACTCTGATCATTGTGTTTATTTGAAAAAGAAAAATGATGGCAACTATATTATATTGTTATTGTATGTAGATGACATGCTTGTTGCAGGATCTAACATGCAGGAAATAAATGTGCTCAAAAGAAAATTGGCAAATTCATTTGCAATGAAGGATTTGGGAGCTGCAAAATGAATCCTTGGTATGAGAATAACTAGAGACATGAAAAATCGTAAATTAACATTGTCTCAGAATGAGTACATACAAAAGGTGTTGAAAAGATTTAACATGCACAATGCAAAACCAGTTAGTACACCTTTTGCTAGCCATTTCAAACTTAGCAAGGAAATGTGCCCAAAGACCCAAGAAGACATGGATTATATGTCTAAAGTTCCATATGCATCAGCAGTTGGAAGCTTAATGTATGCAATGGTTTGCACAAGGCCTGATATTGCACATGCAGTGGGAGTTGTAAGCAGGTACATGAGCAATCCAAGAAAGGAACATTGGATGGCAGTGAAATGGATTCTCAGATATTTGAAAGGTACCACAAATAAAGCATTATGCTTTGGTGGTTCAAACATCTCCGTACAAGGATATGTTGATGCAGATATGGCAGGTGACAGAGATAACAGGAGGAGCACTACAGGATATGTATTTACTATTGGAGGAACAACTGTCAGTTGGGTTTCAAAAATCCAAAGTGTTGTTGCACTTTCAACAACAGAAGCAGAGTATGTTGCTACTACAGAGGCTAGTAAAGAAATGATTTGGTTACAAAGGTTTATGGGTGAATTGGGTAAGGAGCATGATATGGGCACGTTATACAGTGATAGTCAAAGTGCCATTCATCTTGCAAAGAACTCAACATTTCATTCTAGGACTAAACACATACAACTCAAGTACTATTTGATATGATCAGTGTTGGAAGATGGAGAGTTGAAGCTGGAAAAGATACACACTAGCCAGAATCCTGCAGATATGCTAACAAAAGTTGTAACCAGGGAGAAGTTGAGAATATGCTCAGTTTCAATTGGTCTTCAAGGATGACGATGAATATGAGAAGTAGCCAGGTCCAAAGAGGAGCCATTGTCCAGCAAATGAAGCAGCGGTGGAGTTTCTACAATCATTCTCCAAGTGGGAGATTGTTGTGTGTGGAGCATGATTGTTCAGAGGTCTTTGTTTCAGCCAGATGTATACCCCAGGAAGTTTGTACACCCCTCCACGTAGGGGGGTGTGGGGGGGACTTGTCCCCCCTGCGGGGTCTGGGGGGGCCGATCCCCCCCGGCTGGGGGGTCCGAGGGCTAGCGGTCCCCCGGTAGGGGCTCGAGGGCAGCGCCCCCGAAGCTAAAAACAAATGTAAAATTGCCTTGTAAAAGTATAGTAATTTCTAGTCAATCTGGGCCGTTCATTAGGCGAATGATCTGACGGTAGAAATTATGTTTAGTTTAGGGTTTTTTGCCCTAGAAGGAAACCCCTCTCTTCGTATGAGGGTATTGTATTTGAGGCTGTGAAATAGATGTGTATTCTGTGAGCGAGAAACAGAGAGGTGAGACGGTGAGAGAAAATAGAGGATATTATAGCGGATTTTCTGTAGGTTGTGTCTCTTCATTTTGCTGGATAATAGAAAGGAAGGACTAGCTGTTCGGGGTGGACGTAGCCCAAACTGGGTGAACCACGTATATCTGTGTCTCTATTGTTTTGTGCGTTCTCTGTGTTTATATTTTTGCAATATTTTATGTGTTCCATTGCTCCGTAATATATAATTTTCTAACAAAAATCAAACTCAAATAATAATCTCATCTTACACCATATATTAGGACTTTTTCGTTTTTAATCAACTTCTATAACCATGAAAAGAACTTGCATTACAAGAGTTGGCTAGGGAGTGTCTTTCAACATTGAAGCCAACAATATTCAACTAGGTATGTCTCTCAACACCAAAAATGTAATATTAGGGTTTCCCCTTTACTGAGTAGCTCCTAGAACTCTGTTTAAAATTTACCAATGATTCCTCTCATGTCCTCCTTCAATATCCTTCCCCTTTTAATAATAATTTCCTCCTCTAAATAGCATGGATCACTTAATTTCCACGAAAGTGACTTTTTACCCATTTTATTTAATTATTATCTAATTTATTATGCTGACTCCTTTATTTTTCCTATCAATAGCTTATGGGATCTAGATAGTGTAAGAATCAACCTCCCTTCGCTCCTAAGAGTCATAAAGGGACATTACAGTCTCCCCTTCCCAATTTTTTCTTGTCCTCAAACAAATTCTATCCAATACCAGAATCCCAAACAAGTTGACTAAAGGCTTTGGAAATCATTTGATGCACCATCTCAAGGTTTTCCAATTTGAAAGTGTTGTTATATGTCATCATGCCATGAAGAAACCCCTATAACATAACTCCCATAAAATATCATGGAATGGTTGAAGAACTTAACTCTTCATGATGGCCCATCTGCTTCATGATTTTTCTATATTTTTTTCCAAATATCTTGTTTTTGTTTGACTCCTCTTAATTGTGGATCCCCTTTCCACTTGGTCTCACATCTTCATCCTGAGTATTCTTGATTTATTACTACAGGCCTCTAAACATAGTTACAAATTTTTTAGTCCTAACACCTATCCTTGGCTACAAATTTCCCCCTTCATCTGAATTAGACTGAGGGATAATATGCCAAGTATCTTGTGATGACTCTGTTTGCTTCTGCCCACTTTTTCTTATCATTTTTTTGAGTGTAGCAATATTTGGAGGATCTTCATTCATGCCTCTCAAGACTACCCTCTAACCTCCCTTCACTTTGAATCCCATCTCCATGGTATCGTAGTTTTTTCAACGCTTCCCTATGGTCATAAGCCATTGGACACCCAATATTATGTCATAATTTGACAACTTCATCATGTAAAAATTTTCAACCATAGTGTAGCTTCCCATATTTAACTCTTCCTTTGGGACTATTTGATTGCATGCCATGATGAAATTTCCATCCATCTCCACATTAAAGCCTCTAAATTCCTTTGTTGGGATGCCTCTTTTAGCTATGAATGTCGAGTCGATAAAAATGTGGGTTGAACCACCATAGATTAGGATGGTGACATGATGCCATTGTATGGAACCTTTGACTCTAAAGGTGTTGTATCTAGGGACTCCTAAAAGTGTGGCTATGGTGCCACCTACTACTTATGCCCTTGGTTTATCCTCCTTTGAACTAGAACTTCTGTCATTCTGTACTAGTCTTGTTTCTTCTACTCCCTCACTTTTAGAGAGCACCTCAATGTAGTGCAGTTTTTCTTTTCCCTTGCATTGTGCCTTGGCTCCCAAGGCTCCTTGCAATTATAATAGAGTTTTTTTATTCGCAAATCATCTTGAGTTCTAAGGTTGAACCTGCTTCTTCTAGTCTCCTCCTCCTGGGAAGGTAGATTATCTATAGCCTACTAAAGAGGTGGTGGTTTAGGCGATGCTTTATTTTTAGGGATCACATCCTTGATATCCCTCCTCTTAAAACTGGTCTCTTGCCATGTGTTAGGCTTCAAATCCTTGACCTAGTCACACAATGGTTCAACTAACACCTTTGTGAACAACACAACAAATCATTTCTGAGATATATATGTAACCATCATGACCAATCTCTAGAATTATGAAATAAATTTGTCAAGACTCCCTTTCTGTTTCAAGTGTGCAAGGTCCCTAAAATGCATCTCTAGGTCCCTGTTATCAAACCTATGGATTAATATTTCTATAAACTATATATATGATTTGATGTTTGAATTTCCAATTGTGGTTAAGTCATGGTACCACCACTTGTGAGCTTCACCCTTGAGATGTAGGGTGGCATACTAGATGCAACACCCTCCTCCCAAATCTACCCAAGTAACCGACCAACCGGGGTAAACATGTGACTAAGAGTTATTGTGATATGATTCAACTCCCCATGTGTCAGTTAAGGAAGTGGAATCGACATAACACAACAATTCAAACCTTCCAGACCTACTGTAGAACCCCTAGGATCCATCCAAACCTTCTAGGTGACTAACCCCTAAGACAAACTCACTTTTTACTACATTAATCCCCCAGTCATTTCCATTACATGGGAATAAGTGCAACTAGGACCCTCCAGTCACTCCCATAACATGGTTATGCATGCAACTGAGGAATTTCCTAAGAAATTTTGTGCTTGCAACTCCGAATTTGTGCCACTTTTTCAGACCCACGCCTCAGGTCCATGCCTAGAACTCAATGACACTTCCAGAAATGAAATATAACAACATAATAATGATACAAATGTAATTAATTAGAAAAAGGAATTAACTAGACCCCTACTAGCCATGACAGGCATTTCATCAAACATTTCACAAAGATGCAATCTACAGGTTTAAATAATAGATCTGAGCACAGGGACCTATACTTATCCAAGAATCACTAAGAAGCATTGATGCCTTATCACAATAAGTACATTACCATCTATTAAGCCATATATTCATTGCACATTCATTGATGAACCAAAACAAATGAGAGCCATACATTTCCACTTTCATAAAACTCATTCATAACCATCATATAACCAACATAAATATCAAGAGTATAACAACCATATAAACCACATATAAACAAGTATATTTACCCATTAAATACCGAGGAAGAAAGCTCTTATTGATGCATATACTGACCATGTATGGGACTTCCATGAACCACCCAAATGTAGACTAGGCTGAACCAAATCTTTCTTTCAACCAGCCACCCCCATGCCATATTCCAAGCATGAATGTGGGATATCATAAAAAAAATCAATCAAAACCATCCAGGGCTTCCAGAGGCTAAACCACCTCAACCCTCAACCAGTGATTCCACCTCATGGTCATACATCACTAACCATCACCAGATTGGTCTCTACCTAAGTTGTCTAGGGTTGCAGAGCATTTTTTCCAACCAAGGCTTCCCGGGCTAGTAACTCAACCCATAATTGTTGTCGGGCTTCTAGACCATTTGTCCAACGAGGGCTTCTAGGACTAGTAACTCAACCCACCAAGGGCTTCTAGAGTGTTTTTCCAACCAAGGCTTCTAGGACTAGTAACTTAACCCAAGTTGTTACATGGATTCCAGAGCATTTGTCCGACCAAGGCTTCCAGGAACTAGTAACTCAACCCACATCCAAAGGAACAAGAAAACCGATGAGAAAAAAAAAGTAAAACCCACAACACCATGCCTATCTAGGAAATGACAAGGTTAGGAAAATCCACTTTCAATCCAGGAAATCCTCCATGCCAATGACAGATCATAACCAAGAAGCCACATGCATATTCCATGCATGCCAAAAATAGTGAGGGAAACATACATGCAAGTTGGTACATGCAAGCAAAACCCGCTATACCTAGGGATCCTAACGTCCTCTTGCGCTTTCCTACTCATTTGTTGCCTTGTTGCTCCAAAACTCCAAGTATGCTACACTCGTCTAAGAGTGCTCCAAGAAAAATCTAAGTGCACAAGAGTATGAGAGAGAGAGAATATAGAGAGAGCTCAAAAACTGAACTGACAAAATTATGTGAACTGATCCTCATAATCCTTTTTATTAATGAGGCCTCTATTTGCCTCAGTTTCCATTATTTTCCTTCATTTTCCTCCTCACATGTAGCTTGTGACCTTTCACCTCCCTTTTCTCCTAATTTCCATTATTTACATAAATAAAATGCCAATAAATTCCACTTTACCTTTCCAAATCCCTTGCCATTGTTTTTGCCAATTTCCTTATCTATTAATTAATCACAAGTGATCCCTATCACTATGTTTTTTCCCAAATTTTAGCTTTTAATACGTGTCCCATGACCAAGGTCTTATACCTTTATTAATTTTACATGGATTTTTAACTAGGATTGTTACAGAACCCTCCCCCTTGGGGGAACAACTTCCTCAGTGTTCAACGACACCTACAACCAATAAGACTATTGTAAGCAAAAAATAATGCCCATAGGGTTATATAATTTAGCTCGTTGCAATATTTAGAATGATCAACCTGTTGCAAACCAACATGACAACATAATAACATAACAACCATAATGAAATGACATCCATATCGCTTATTGAATCTTTATAACATAGTTCATGGCGGTTTTTACATCCATATACATATGTACATCTACCAAAACACCATACCAAATCGTATATCGAAACAGATACCAAAGACATATACCAAAACATTCGCTCAACAAGTGAATAGAGAAAGATACAGAGCTCTCATATGATCCACCATCTCCCATGTAGCTTAATTGGGCCCCAAGTGCTTCCATTGCACTTTAAACTGCTCGATTTCTCGGTTCCGGAGTAGAGTGTCTTTCTCTGCAAAATGCACTGAGGTTCTGTCTAGAATTCTCATTCTAGCTCCACCTGCAATACAGACCGGTCAATCACATGATCACCATCTTTAACATAATTCTTAAGCAATGACACATGCAAAACATCATGGAATTTCATTGACGGAGGCAGTGCAAGTCAATAGGCTACTGGCCCAATCTTCTCAAGAATCCCAAAAGGTCCACAAAACTAGGGTGCCATCTTTGCACATAATCCAATCCGCAAGGAGCTCTTCTTTGGCTTGATGCACAAACACACCTGCTCCCCAACTTAAAACTCCTTAAACAACCTGTTCTGATATGCATATCTCTTCTATCGATATTATGTTGCTTTCAAATTCTTCTTGATTACCTACTTTTCATGTTCGATTTCCACCAACACGTTTGGTCCAATCAACACCCTATTAACTAGATCACTCCAACTGATGGGAGTATTGAAACTCTACCCATACAATACCTCAAAAAGACTCATCCTCAAAGATTCCTCATACCCATTATTGTAAGCAAACTCTACTAGTGGAAGATACTCTTCCCAATTCCATTGCTGGTGCATCACATACATCCACAACATGTCCTCTATTATCCTATTGATCCTCTCTGTCTGTCCATATTTCTGTGGATGGTAAGTTGTGTTGAAGGCCAACTCTATACCGAAACCTATGAACTTCACATCCCTGTCTAACAAAATATTCTATGGAATACCATGCAATATCATCACATCTCTGATGAAGACCTGTGCTACGTCATTCACTAAGTATGTAGACTTCACTGGAATGAAGTATGCTACCTTTGTCAACCTATCCACCACAACCATGATGGAATCATGCTACCTAGATGTTCTTGGAAAACCTGTGATAAACTTCATGGAAATGACCTCTGATTTCCACTCTGGAATTGGGATTAGTTGTAGTAGTCCACATGGATTCTTACACTATGCCTTCACCTACTGACAATCCAGGCACATAGCCATGAACTCTGTCATGTCTCTCTTCAAATTCAGCCAATAGTAAAACTTCTTCACTACTATCAGTGTCTTTTGATAGCCTGGGTGACCTGAATATGGTTTCACATGAAACTCCCTCAAGATCACCTTCTTGAGCTCACTGTTGTTTGGGACATATATCTTGTCTCTAAACTTGACCAATCCATCTATTGTGAGACAATAGTCCACATCCCATGCACCTATATGTGCACCTGTACTTGTACATGTACATGTACCTATAACTGCACCTATACCTACACTGTATTGTAACCTCTACCTAAGCTCCATATACCTGACATCCTGCTGAGCAACATGTAAGATTTGAGCCTGTAAATCTATCCCATAGGAACTCATAGCTGCTATGTGCTTCACGTGCATCCACCTACTAAGAGAAATTGCAACCCTATTCTCTTTACCTTTAATATACCTGATCTCAAAGTTGAACTCACTAATCGTGGGCTACCATATAGCTTTCTTGGCATTCAAATTTGGTTGGTCAAATAGATACTGCAATCCACTGTGATCACTCATCAATAAAAATCATCTGCCTAGAAGATAGTGCATCCACATCTTTAATGAATGAATGATCGTTTCCAACTCAAGATCATGTGTCAGATAGTTCGTCTCATGTTCATTTATTTTCCATGACTCATAACATACCACCTATCCTTCCTACATAAGGACTCCACCAAGCCTTCTCTTGCAAATATTTGTACATACCACAAACTATTTGTATGGATTGTGATCTTTAACACTGGAACATGTGTCAAAAACTGCTTTAGATGCTCAAAATTGGCTGTACATTCCTTTGTCCATTCAAACTTCTTACCTTTCCTTTGCAATGATGTGATAGGATAAGAAATTTGAGAGAATTTCCTAATGAAACTCCTGTAATACCCTATTAACCCCATGAAGGATCTCACCTCATCCACATTCCTAGGAGTTTCCCACTCCATGATAACTCTTACCTTTTCTGGGTCCATTGTTATGCCTTCCTTGGAAACCACATGTTCCAAGTAATGTACCTCAGTATGAAAGAAACTACACTTGATGAGTGTAGAATACAATTAATGCTCTCTCAACAATATCAATAATTCTGCTAAGTGTTTGACATGCTCTTCTTCATTTTAGAATATACCAATTACCATTAATGAACACAATAAAAAAATTGTCTAAATAAGGATGCAACACACTATTCATCAAGCACGAAAAATTAGCTGGAGCATTAGTCAAACCAAATGGAACTAAAACAAACTCATAATGTCCGTACCTGGTCTGAAAATTTGTCTGGTGAAGGTCATCTTCTTTAACACATACCTGATGATATCCAGATCCGTTAAAATTGGAAACCAGGGAAAAACTTCATGTGGGTCATCTTATTCATGGCTGATAATATTTTTATTAGATTCCTCTCGTCGAGAGGTGTAGGATTGATATAAAGATCATCCGATTCTGATAAGTATTCATGGAGATATGAATTTATTTTGATTATGGAATTATTATCAAGCCGACCTACAAATCATGTAGGCTCAGAAGCCCAATAGTCGCATCTATTCACCCACAATCGTTGTGTATAAATATAAGAGGACCTTTCCTCATTTGGACTCATTCATCTCATCACATCTCTCTCTCTCTCTCTACTGCGCAGAAATGAGTCTCTTCTCTACTGCGCTGAAATGGGTCTCTCTCTCACTCGTGTGAAGTCGGAAGCTGTTTGAATTTGAAGCTGCAACTGCAGAAGTAAAGATTGACTTGCGTGGCCTAGAAGATCTCCTCTTTGGAACTGCACTGTAGGTTCATCTGAACCTCCTTTGAAAGCCACAAATTTTGGTGGTGGAATGAAGTCAATCCAACGAACGGTTTGCAAGATATCGACTGCCCTATTTTGAAGCCGGAAACTGCTGAAACTGAAGCTGCAACTGCAGAAGTAAAGATTGACTTGCGTGGCCTAGAAGATCTCCTCTTTGGAACTGTGCTGTAGGTTCATCTGAACCTCCTCTAAAAGCCCCAACTTTTGGTGGTGGAATGAAGTCAATTAGACGAACGGTTTGCAAGATATCGACTGCTCTAGTTTGAAGCCGGAAACTGCTGAAACTAAAGCTGCAACTGCAGAAGTAAAGATTGACCTGCGTGGCCTAGAAGATCTCCTCATCTGAATTGTGCTATAGGTTCATCTGAACCTCCTCTGGAAGCTGAAACTTTTGGTGGTGGAATGAAGTCAATCTGATGGTCGGTTTGTGAGATATCATCTGCCCTAGTTTGATAATGAAGCTGCTAATGCTGATGCTACTGATCTAGGGTTTGCTATTGCTGATATGAATAAGATTTATTGCATTATTTCTCTCTGCTGAATTATTGAAGATAAAAGAAGATTTGATCAAAGGGTTTCCCACACATTGTGGGGTTTGTCCCTAGCTAGCCGCCACATCTTGTGTCTCTTGTCTTGGCTTGTTTTCTGTCGATCATTTAATGTTCTATCTGCACTTTACTTTATGTGTATGTTATTGCTAATCTGTGGAATATAATAGGAAAAAGAAGTAAACTATTATAAGCATAGAACATACCATAACTTAACATGGTATCAAATCTGAGGTGAAGACAAAGCCCGAGCAAGAGCAAGAGCAATCATCAAAGAGAAGATTGGCAAGGCTATCCTAAAAGAACTATGGGGCCCTCAACACTCTTTCCTGCCGAAGACAAGCTCCGTGAGAAAGCTGACTATCACGGATGGAAGATGTCTATTGATCTAACCCTTGAGAATCAAGGAGTGTTGGATCATGTGAGAGGCAATATTTTTGAGCCTCCATCAAATGCATCCGCTGCTGCTTGGAACAAATGGAAAAATGGAGAAGTAAAAACAATGGAAGATCATCCGGGACTCTATCGACAAGCATTTGGTGGCCTACATCTCTGAACTGGACACCTCTAACGATATCTACAATAGACTGGATTACCATCCGAATGGTATGTGTTCAGGACTACTCTTCTAAACTATAATGTAATTCCTGGTTTCAAGGAATTAATGGCTAGATGCATTCAAGAAGAAACAAGGGAAGAAATGCAAGAAATGCCCATGCCTAAAGGTCCTCCTGTTGCCTTTTCTTCTCATGCTAAGAAAAGAAATAATTCCAGGACTAAATCAAAAGGAAAGGCTAGACCTAAGGCTAGAAGAAAATGACGATGTCACATTTGCGATAAAGCAAGTCACTATGTATGAGATCATGAGCATCACGATGAATGAGATCATGGAAATAAAGGGAAACATGAGATCATGGACATATAGGACAACATGATGATGATGAACACTAGTTTGAGTAGCATTATGATGGATAAAATCATGGACATGGGCAGCATGATGATAATCATGATTAGAGCAGCATGGTACAGTATGCAGTGGTGCAACTAGAAATCCCTCTGATGGCAATCAAAGGAATGACAAATTCAACAGCAAAGGTAAGAGGAGAGCTGGGAATTAAGGAAGAGGACAAGCATTCAAGAAGGCTAGAAATTCCAGGATGTATTAAATGCACCTGACCTCAAAAAGAACCTAGTGTCCATCTCGGCAATGGAAGACAAAGGCTACAAGGTAACCTTCAGCGATGGCAAGGTACGTATATGGAAAAATAATGTTAAAGATGCCTTTACTCTTGGGTTTAGTGTTGATTCATTATATCAGGTCGATGGAAGTCTGCTAGGTGTCATGTCTTAGGACACATCCCTTCAGTCCGAACTTTGGCATTAGAGGTTTGCCCCCCTTCATTATAAAGCTATACTCGGTGTAAGACAAATGGTGACAGGGATGCTCGAATTCTGAGTAGAGAAAGAAGCTGTATGTCCAGGATGTGCCGAAGGAAAGCTCAAAAGGGGACCATTCCCCTCAAGCCAAAGCAAGACCTTCGATATATTACAATTGGTTCACTCAGGCATACCTGAGGTTGGCATTAAGAGGGAGACTACTACACCACATATTCCTGAGCAGAATGGTGTGGTGGGAAGGAAGAACCGCACGATGATGGAAGCTGTCTGGGCCATGCTACATGATCAAAGACTTCTGAAGTTTCTATGGGTTGAAACTAAAATCACCGCCGTATATGTACAAAATTGATGCCCTCATCAAGCATTGGGTTCCAAGGCTCCTGAAGAAAAGTTCACCACAAGGTGAACAATCTTCCGACTTTGAGAAGCTCTCAAGAAGCCGACACCAGGGAACCAAAAGAAAAGGATGATGAATCAATGCTTGATGTAAAAGAACCCATGGATCTGATTGATTCTCATCCACATGAGCCTTCCTCTTCTAGGAAGAGGCCTTCATGGCTTAGGGGGATACTTGATGATGCTGAAGGACATGCTGCACCCTGAGGAACCTTCCGTCAAAGTAAGAAACTTAACAGGTATCAGAGATACCTGAAAATCATGAGCACGATCATACAAAATGAGCCTTCATCATTCTCAGATGTTGTCAAGCATTAACTATGGAAGGGTGCTATGACCATTGAAAAATATGAGTCTATTATGGAGAATGATGTCTGGGAAGTAGTTCCCAGACCCTGGACAAGACAATTGTTACTTCAAAAAGGCTTTACAAGATAAAGCATGCAACAAATGGAAGTATGGAAAAGTATAAGGCTCATTTTGTTGCTCGTAGTTTATCCCAAAAGGAAGGTACAGACTATGATATTTGCACCTATTTCCAGATATACGACCATCCGCTTGATCATAGCCCTTGTGGCTTCACAAGGATGGAACCTACATCAGATGGATGTCAAGACCGCATTCTTGCATGGTTCTATTAAAGAAGAGGTCTATGTGGAGAAACTTGAAGGATTTGAGATTTATGATTGAAAATCTCATGTATGCAGATTGAAGAAGGCTCTCTATGGGCTGAAGCAAGCACCCCGAGCATGGTATGAGAGGATCGATAGCTACTTGATGAAGCTGGGATTCAATAGGAGTGAAGCCGATCCTAACCTTTACTTTAAGGTTGAAGATGACAAGCCTCTCATACTGGTGTTGTATGTGGATGACCTATTTATAACAGGTGCAGACCCTCTCATTCACAAATGTAAGAGGAAGCTGGCTTCTAAATTTGAAATAAAGGACCAAGGACTTGAAGTATGGCAGAAGCCAAGGGAAATTTTCCTATCTCAAGGAAAATATGTGGTAAAGATATTGGAAAGATTTGGTATGATGGACTGCAAGCCTGTGACTACCTCAAGGATCTTAACTCTTAGAAGTTATATGGTAGTGATGTCGGACTAGACTTGGGAAATGACTCTGAGTTTCAAAAAATCATTCGCATTGATGTTCTTGGTGAACCTCCATCCGAACATATGCTTTGCAGTTAGCACTGTGAGCTCATATTTGGTTGAGCCTCACTGCATTGATGCTAGGAATCTTCTGAGATGTCTTCAGGACACAATCTCTCATGGATTAAGATACACTGTCGGAGATGTGAGACTACTTGGATATACTGATGTTGATTGGGCAGGCAGTGTGGTGGACCATAAGAGCACTTCTGGGTGCTGTTTCACCTTGGGATCTGCTTCGATATCCTGGATGAGCAGGAAGCAGAAGTCAGTGGCTTTGAGTACCACCGAAGTAGGATATATTGTTGCTAGCATGACTTTGTGTGAGGCAGTCTGGTTGCGAAAGCTCTTCAGTGAGATGTTTGGATTTACATTGGATACCACTGTGATTCTCTATAACAACCAGAGGTGGGATTCGATTATTGAGGAATCCCATATTCGTCGATTGCTCCAGCAGATAGACATCATCTGGGATATGGTAAGTTGATAAGCAAGGAGGCTCCATCACATTAAGATGATGTACAGGTTGATACACCTTATCAAAGCCTCGAGGAAAGATCTAATCTGTGATTTTGCCAAACGACTTGGAGTCGGTAAGAAACCCTTGTACGAGGTTCTTGCATGTTGCATACATTGAACTCTGGGAGCTCTGAGGGCTTGCGGTTATTACTGGAGCAACATACAACCGCAGGGTGACTCACCCTCCCCTGGTGTTGCGCTCTGGAACAAGATGATTCACTCTCTTGTGGGACAAGATGATTCGCTCTCTTGTGGAACAGGATGATTTGCTCTCCTGTGTAGAAGGATGATTAGTTCTCCTGTGAGGCCTGGATTGATGTGTTCTCCATGGCGATTGTAGCAGGATTGATGTGTTCTCCTATGAGGACAGGATTGATTAGTTCTCCTATCGAGGCATCCTACCCATGCAGTCTGGGAATCATGGGAAGTACCTCTCATCTGATCAATGAGTAGGGAAATGAAGTTAGGGACCATAGTAGTACCGATGGACGCATCGTTGTATCTACCATACTCCCTACACTAGGATGACCTCCATTGATCTGGGATCAATGATACTGGTCTGGGGCTAGTGGTAGTAGTTGTACCATACTATGACGCTGACTTCGGGTCAGTTGAGACTGGTCTGGGACTAGTGGTACATACTCCGAGACTGACTTCGTGTCAGTGCAGTACTAGTCTAGGACCAGTGAGAGACTGAGATTGGTACATACTATGATGCTGACTTTGGGTCGGTTGAGACTGGTCTGGGACCAGTGGTACACTTTCTGAGACTGCGATAATGGTCTGGGACCAGTGGTAGGAGTTGTGCCATACTATGACGCTGACTTCGGGTCGGTTGAGACTGGTCTGGGACCAGTGGTACACTCTTTAAGACTGCGATACTGGTATGGGACCAGTGGTAGGTGTGGTACTTACTATGAAGCTGACTTTGGGTCGGCTGAGACTGGTCTGGGACCAGTGGTACGCACTCTGAGACTGACTTTAAGTCAGTGGAGGATGATACTGGTCTACAACCAATGGAGTTGTACTCACTATGACGCTGACTTCGGGTTGGTTGAGACTGGTCTGGGACTAGTGGTACATACTCTGAGACTGACTTTGAGTCAATATGATACATCCTCGATCATTTCTTCTTCTTCATAATTCGGACAAAAGCAGAGCAGAACAAAACAATGCAAGAGTAGAGCAGAACAAAGAAAAACAGTAACAATCAGTACAGGGAAGAACAAGACAAAGCATAATAGGTAGAATAGAGTAGAGGAAGGCAAGGGTTAGGCTGTACAGGGCAGTGCATTTGATTGATGAATAGTAACGATGTATAGACAGATTGCACACGAAGTTATCCTTGGTTGAGAGGGAGTGTTAAAATTGGAAACCAGGGAAAAAATTCATATGGGTCATCTTATTCATGGCTGATAATATTTTTATTAGATTCCTCTCATCAAGAGGTGTAGGATTGATAGAAATATCATCCGATTCCGATAAGTATTCATGGAGATATGAATTTATTTTGATTATGGAATTATTATCAAGCCGACCTACAATTCATGTAGGCTCAAAAGACCAATAGTCACATCTATTCACCCACCAACGTTGTGTATAAATATAAGAGGAATTTTCCTCATTTGGACTCACTCATCTCATCACATCTCTCTCTCTCTCTCTCTCTCTCTCTCTCTCTCTCTACTGCATTGAAATGGGTCTCTCTCTCACTCATGTGAAGCCGGAAGCTGTTTGAATTTGAAGCTGCAACTACAGAAGTAAAGATTGACTTGCATGGCCTAGAAGATATCCCCTTTGGAGCTATTCTATAGGAAACTGCAAGATATCGACTGCCCTAGTTTGAAGCCGGAAACTGCTGAAACTGAAGCTGCAACTACAGAAGTAAAGATTGACTTGCGTGGCCTAGAAGATCTACCCTTTGGAACTGTGCTGTAGGTTCATTTGAACCTCCTCTGAAAGCCGCAACTTTTGGTGGTGGAATGAAGTCAATCCGACGAACGGTTTGCAAGATATCGACTGCCCTAGTTTGAAGCCGGAAACTGCTGAAATTGAAGCTACAACTGCAGAAGTAAAGATTGACCTGCGTGGCCTAGAAGATCTCCTCATCTGAATTGCAATGTAGGTTCGTCTGAATCTCCTTTGGAAGCCAAAACTTTTGGTGGTGGAATGAAGTCAATCCGACGGTCGGTTTGTGAGATATCATCTGCCCTAGTTTGATAATGAAGCCGCTAATGCTGATGCTGCTGATCTAGGGTTTGCTACTGCTGATATGAATCAGATTTATTGTACTATTTCTCTCTGCTGAATTATTGAAGATAAAATAAGATTTGATGAAAGGGTTTCCCCACACATTGTGGGGTTTGTCCCTGGCTAGCCGCCACATCTTGTGTCTCTTGTCTTGGCTTGTTTTCTGTCGATCGTTTAATGTTCTATCTACACTTTACTTTATGTATATGTGATTGCTAATCTGTGGAATATAATAAGAAAAATAAGTAAACTATTATAAGCATAGAACATACCATAACTTAACAAGATCTTAGATCAATCTTTGAGAACACTATTTCTCCCTTAAACTGATCAAACAAATCATCAATCCTCGACAACATATACCTATTCTTGATGGTCACTTTGTTCAACTTCCTGTTATCAATGCACAACTTGAGAGTACCATCCTTCTTCTTCACAAATAATACTGTGGTGCCCCATGGTGATACACTTTGCCTAATGTATCCTATCTCAAGCATTTCCTTCAACTGCAACTTCAACTCTATCAACTCAAGTGTGCTCATCCTGTAAGGTGCATTAAATGCTGGTGCTACCCCTAGTACCAATCAATAGAAAATTCTATTTCCTGTGAGGCAGAAACTTTGAAATATCTGTAAGAAATACATCCTGAAACCATTGTCGAATTGGGTACCTTCTCAAAACATATGAATCCTCAACTTCCTTACCTTTTTCACTAGAAATATGTACCGCAAATAACACACACCCTTTCCTACCACTACGATTGGCCTAAATAGCTATCACCATTCTCACTGATGTTGATTTCTTCTTACCCTGCAAGAATCTTTGTTCCCCATTGTCATCTAGGCACTCAATAGCCTTGTCATAACAATCCACATTGGTCCTATGAAGATGCAACTAGTCCATACCCAACAACATACTGTATGATCCTAACGGTAATACATTCAAATGTGTTGAGGTAGGAATACCATTCAAATAAAATTCACAAGCTCTTACCCAATGATGAACTCGGTTCTTTGTACCTGTAGCCAACTGCACTAACCAAGACTCTACATGTACTTCTTTATTCAAAACACACTTATCCACTAGGTCAAGATTAACATAACTATAATTAGATCCAGGTTCAATCAAAATAGAAATAAATTGATCACAAAGCTTACCATCCATATCGATAATAGATTCCTAGTGATCTTCCTTTCGGTTATCCAGTGCTGCATAGATCCTAGGAATACTCTGTCGAACATCTCCCACTGTTTGTGCCTTCTGAGCACTATATATATGATGTCTACCACACTTATGTTGTGGATAATCTCTCATGTGATGATCTCCTCCACAAGTCCAACAATGTAAAGGCTTCCAACCTTTGTCCTTATTCTTCTCCTCAGATTGAAGTCCTTGTCCTCTATCAAATGCATTGAACTTCTTAGATGGCGATGCATTCTCTTTGTTACCTATACTATAAGGTATTTCTTGCTTCTTGTCCCATTTTCCTTTGTTCTTCGCATTACCTTTCTAGTCCAACTTAGTCTCAGATCTGCACTTTGATTTCTCATAACAATGCTTTAACTTCCTGATGGCCTCCTCCAATGATATAGGCTCATCAAAATCAATCACGGCTTTGAATGATATTAGCAACCCACTGATGAATCTTTCAATCTTGGCCTTCTCCTCCTTGAGGTAAGGAACATACCTCAAAAACTCTAGAAATCTACTAGTGTACTCCTCATTGGTCATAGATCCCATCTTCAGGTCATAAAATTCCTTTTCCCTATCATCATAATGTCTCTCTAATAGATACTTCTTCTGGAATAGCCTCTCGAATTCATTCCAAGTCAACTCCTCCTCATAAATATCTCTGGCGTTCTTTAAATCTTCCCACTAGATATCTGCTTTACCCTTAAGACTGAATGTAGCTATTCTCGCCTTCATGTTCTTTGAGTAATCATGCAATCTAAAGAACTTATTCATTCTAAGAAACCATGCTTATGCATCTCGTGACTTCTTCATCTCTCCATCAAATTTAGGTGGCTTTTCTTTCTTAAAATCATCCAGAAAATATCCCTTGCCACTCCTCTTGTAAAGATGATAATTATGACGATCACAATGCCTGTCAAAACCAAAACTAGAATAATACCTGCGTCTATCACCTCTCCTATCCGTAGTGTCCAAGAACCTGC
Organism: Pinus tabuliformis; assembly: GCA_031772625.1. Lineage (NCBI taxonomy): Eukaryota > Viridiplantae > Streptophyta > Pinopsida > Pinales > Pinaceae > Pinus > Pinus tabuliformis. The sequence goes on along the minus strand of CM062818.1, from coordinate 1,024,295,387 downwards.
CATCTCTGATCATGTCATCTAGGTCCGACCTGTACCCACTAGGAGACCTACTACCATTTGCCCCATTAGTTATTTCCTCCTATTCATGGTTAATCGAAGTGGTCCCTGTTACTGCAAATTTGATAAACTTTGAAGGATTACTGCATTTACCTCTACTTGTTTCTCCTGTGCCCATATGATTATATCATTATCTTCTTTGCAACTCCTTATTTATGCGTTCAAGGTTCTTAGTGTGTCTACTAAGTTAGAAGAATTCCCAAAGCCATTTTTCTAGTCATCTCGATCTCTTTCTTGAAAGTAATCTTATGTCAGTTGAACCAAATCTAAAAAAACCAAAGTACCTTAACATAATTCGGGAAGGATACCTCATCTACACGATCAACCGATTTAGCATGATACATGTATTAAAATAATCATAAAAAAATATAGACACATACCATATAGACATCTAACATATAGATATAACAACATATAGACATCATTCTAACTATAGTCCATTCATCAATGCATGACCATATCAACTACACATCATTACCTCATGTATGATAACAACAACCATATCAATGTACACTTGAAAACATGTAAACACTAACTTGCATAAGCAACACATAACCAATCATACACTCATGATGACACATTCTATGAAAACACCATCAACCTTCACACGGTGACGTCAATACCACCTGCATGATCAACAACATGCATATGAAACAAGCACATAAACCACATGTATGAGTAACATATATGCAACTGATATGAATGCATGACCAACACACCGCCCATCTAAACTAAGGGGTGAACAATGCTCTGCTACCACTCTGTAACACCCTCCTCCGACATATACCCAAGTAACTGTGCAACTAGGGTAAACATGTGATGAAGAGTTATATGATATGATTCAGCTCCCCATATGTCAATTAAGGAAGTGGAACCAATAGAACACAACAACACAAGCCTTCTAGACCTACTGTATGACCCCGAGGATCCATTCAAACCTTCCTAGTGACTAGTCCCTGAGACAAACTCACTTTTTACTGCATTAATCCCCAAGTTGCTCCCATGACATGGGAATGAGTGTGACTAGAACCCTTTAGTCGCTCCCACAACATGGGTATGCCTGCGACTGGGGAATTTCCCAAGAAGTTTTGTGTCTGCGTCTCAAAATTCTTTGCCACTTTTTTAGGCCCACGACTTAGGTCACTGCCCAAAACTCCATGACACTTTCAAAAATGAAAGATAACAAAGGAATAATGACAAAAATGTAATTAAATGAACAAGGACTTGACTGGACCCCTACTATCCATGACAGACATTTTGTCAAACATGTCAGATGTAATCTATAGGTTTAAAGAACATATCTCAGCATAAGGGTGTCATACTTATCTTAGAATCATTAAGAAGCATTGATGCCTCATCACAATAACTGAATTACCATCTATTAAGCCATACATTCATTTTACATTCAATAATGAACCAAAACATGATGAGATCCATAGATTTCCACTGTCATAAAACTCATTCATAGCCAACATATAACCAATAGAAGTCTCAAGAGTATAAGAACCATATAAACCACACATAAACAAGTATATTTACCCATAAAAAACCAAGGAGAAAGAGAACTCTTATTGAAGATTACATAGGCTGACTAGGTAAGGGTCTTCCACGAACCACCCAATTGTAGACTAGGTTAAACCAAATATTTCTTTCGACCAATCACCCTCATGGCATATTCCAAGCATGAATGTGGGATCTCATAAAACAAATGAATCAAAACCATCCAATGTTTCCAGAGTCCAAACCACCTCAACCCTCAACCATTGATTCCCCCTCACGGTTGGACATCACTAACCATCACCAGATTGGTCTCTATCCAAACTATCTAGGGCTCAAGAGTGCTTGTTCCAACTAGGGATTCTAGGACTAGTAACTCAACCGACAACTGTTGTTTGTCTTCCAGAGCGTTTGTCCAACCAGGGTTTCTAGGGAATAGTAACTCAACCCACCAAGGGCTTCCAAAGCATTTTTCCAACCAAATCTTCTAGGACTAGTAACTCAACCCAAGCTGTTACAAGGGTTCCAGGAACTAGTAACTCAACCCACAACCAAAGGCACAAGAAAACCAAATAGAAAAGAAAAGTAAAACCCATAACACCATAACTATCTGGGAAATGGAAAGGCTAGGCAAATCCACTATAAATCCAGGAAATCCTCCATGCCAATGATAAATCATAACCAAGAAATCACATGCATATGTCATGCATGCTAAAACTAGTGAGGAAAACATACATGCAATTTCGTACCTACAAGAAAAACCCATTGTAGCTGTCGATATCAATGTCCTCTTGTTCTTTCTTGCTCTTCCTTTTCCTTCTTGCTCCAAAACCCCAAGTATGCCACACTCCTCCAAAGAGTGCTCTAAGAAAATGCTAAGTGTCCAAGAGTACGAGAGAGAGAGAGAGAATAGAGAGAGAACTACAAAACTGAATTGACAAAAGTTTGTGAACTGATCCTCATAAGCCTTTTTATTAACGAGGCCTCTAGTTTCCTCATTTTCCATTATTTTCGTTCATTTTCCTCCTCACATGCAACCTGTGACCTTTCACCTCTCTTTTCTCCTAATTTCCATTATTTTCATAAATAAAATGCCACTTTTCCTTCCCAAAGCCTTTTCCATTTTCTTTGTCGATTTCCTTAGCCATTAATTGATCACAAGTGATCCCCATCACAATGTTTTTTCCCAACATTCAACTTGGAATATGTGTCCCATGACCAGGTCTTATTTTAACTTTATTAACCTTAAATGGATTTTTAACCAGGGCTGTTACACTAGATTACCTCTGATTCTATAACGTGCCACCCCACATTTACCCTCTTTTACAAGCCCCCTGGGTAAATGTGAAGCAAAGTGCCACTATTACATGACCCAACCTCCTAGTTCTAGTTAAGTAAGTGGGGACTAAAAACTGACTACAAGCTAACATCCTACAGGGACTACACATCACCCAAGAGTTGAACAACCACCACAGGTGACCAATCCCTGAGTTGGAACCCTTTTTTTTTGACTTAGAGCTATAACCACACCCTTGATCCTACCTACATGTGGTTATGAGCCTCAAACAACACTCACAAGCCTTGCTCCATGTGATTATGACCATAGATCCTTAGTTACGTGCCCGCGGTCTAAAGATCTGAGCCACTTTTATAGGCTAGCCTCTAGACCATTGCCCAAAAATTCTTGAAACTTTCAAAAATCATGTTAGAAAATTATATATTACAGAGCGATGGAACACATAAAATATTGCAGAAATATAAACACAGAAAATGCATAAAACAAGAGAGAAACAAATATACATGGTTCACCCAATTTGGGTTACATCCATGGATAAATAGCCAATCCTTCCTTTATATTATCCAACAAAATGAAGAGATACAACCTACATCATATCCATTGTAATTTCCTCTTTCCTCTCACATAATATCCTCTCTCTTTCTCACTCAGAATACACATACAAGTCCACAATACAATTCCCTCATATAAACCGAGGGTTGCCTTCTAGGGAAAAGACCCCTAAATTAACATAACTTCTACTGTCAGATCATCATACCAATGAACAACCCAAATTGACTGCGAAATTACATTATTTTACAGGGAAATTTCACATCTCTTTTTATCTTCAAGGGCGCTACCCCCAAATCCTTGCTGGGGGGCTCATAAAATCGAAGTCACCCCCACCAGCCCCACCCCCCCAGACCCACTTAATGGTGACTAAACGTGTGACATTTCCACCTTGTTAGAATCTGTGGCCCAACGCGGTGGTACCTCTGAATAAAGAAGATAATATGGATCCACACCCAACAAATCATATTTCTCATAACGACAATTCTAATCATTCAAACATGATGCCAAAAATTGGCCTAGACTGACTAGAACATACTAGACATTTCGTCAAAAAAAGGGTGAACATGTAAGCTACAGGTCATGAATACAAATCTAAGTGTAAATCTTTGTACTTTAGCTGAAAATCATCAAGAAGGTCTAATTCCCTCTCCAGTAGTTGCAACAACACTTGTTAGCTCATGCATTCATCAACCATTCATTAACTTATCAAAACATAATAAGATCCATAACCGAAGCACATCATAAACCATGCTTATAAAGAACATAGAACCAAAATATTAACCATGTTAGAATGACCATCAAAGCAGCATAATAACAATTACAAATTCTCATAAATTACAATAGTAAAATAACTCTTATTAACATATACAAAATCCAACCAAGTCAGGGACTTCCACGTACCACCCGACCATAGATTGAGTTGAACCAAACCTTTCTTTCAACCAATCACCCCTGTTACACATTCCAAGCATGAATGCAGGATATCATGGGATAAACCAAGACATAAAAAATAAGGGAATCCAAAGGTTAAACCACCTCCACCCTTAAACTATTGTGAGCTTGCCAAAATCGATCAAGATATCACAAACCCAAAACAAGCTTGGATGCCTCCGAATTTCTTCACCATACCTTGAGGAATTTGCATGTATTCACACACTTGCTGAGGGTTTCCTAGAGAAAACCATATCCATCCCAACCCTTAGGAATTTTCCTGAGACCACCTCACCTGGTTCAAAAAAATTCCAGCAATCCAAAGCTCAACCATGAATGAACCCCATCACACCATGGTTATCTAGAAAATGACAAGGCAAGGCTAAACCCACTATCAAACACAACAAAAACCATGATAATGACAAAAAATGAACCCAATAAACCCATGAATGTACCTTTCATTCACACCTCAACTAGGAAATCACATATGCAACCTGTTACCTAGAAAATCCTCCTATTGAATTTGTTGATCCAACCTTCTCCTTGCTTTCCTTTTCTTTCCTTTGCTTACTTTTTCCTCTTGGTGCTCTTCTCTCTCTCTAAAACTAATTCCAAAGGCAAACTAACAAAAAGTTGTGAACTGATCCTTAGAAGCCTTTTTATCATTGAGGCGTCTATTTCCTTCATTTTCCTTCATTTTTCCTCTAATTTCCCTCTCATGCAAATTTGTGTCTCTTCCCCTTCCTTTTCTCCTATTTTCCATAAATAAATGCCAATTAATTCATCTTTGCCTTATCAAATTCTTTTTCCAATTTCCTTAGCCATTAGTAAACCGAAAGTGATGCCCAATATAGTAATTTGCCAAAAATTTAACTTGGAATATGTGTCCCATGACCTTGGTCTTATTTTTCCTTTATTAACCTTTATTACATGAAATTTTAAACTAGGGTTGTTACAAACCCCTCCCCCTTAGGGGAACATCATCCTCGGTGTTCTATGAAACCTATGAATAGTAAACAATTGAAAATAAAACATACTACCTATGGAGCTTTATAACATAGCTCAATGTAGTATTTACAATGAACAACTACTTCAAACCATGACCAACATGAAAAACATGAAAATTATACCACTTATTGGAGCTTTATAACATAGCTCATCATGGTATCTACAGCCATACACATATATACATACATATAGAAAAACGTATTTGCTTGACCCAACAAATAACGAATGATACAAAGCCCGCATCTGATCTTCCATCTCCCATGTAGCTTCATTGGGCCCAAAGTGATTCCATTGCACTTTAACTTGCTTTATTGTTCGGTTCTAGAGCATGAGTTGTTTCCACTGCGATATGCATTGTGGTTCTACATGGAATTCTCCCTTTGGTTCCACCCATTATAGGAAATTTCATCCTAAAATTTCCTATGATATTTTCACATAATTTCCATGTCATAATATGTAAACCAATAAAAATCCTTTAAATTGAAAAGAGGCACATGTAAATATTTTGGAGGGAAAAGATAAAAACTTGTTTTTTTGTTTTGTTTTGTTTTTTTTTTTTTTTTTTAATTGTAGTTTTGACTTATCTCCTTATAGGTTTACTCAAATTTCAAGTGTAGACACTCATTGGATGCAGAATTAAATTCCACATCCAATGAGTACTCATTATGCATATTTTTGAGAAGACCTACATTGATAAAAATTGAAGATACATTAAAAAAGCATGTTATCTTCAATTTTTATCAATGTGGGTCTTCTCAAAAGTATGCATAATGGGTACTCATTGGATGTGGAATTTAATTCTATACCCAACGAGTGTCTACGATTGAAATTTGAGTAAACCTGTAAAAAGATAAGCCAAAAATACAATTAAAAAAAGTTTTTTCCCCCTTCAAAATTCATAACTCATATTTTATTGTTTTAACTATTATTTTATTATTTTTCCTTAGGAGGCCACTTTTAGGCTAAAAATTCCCTCTGATGTGTAATAAAAAGTAGAAAATCACATGATCAACATCTTGCACATATCTCTTAATAAATGAAACATGGAAAACATCATGGACTTTCACTATTGGAGGCAATAAAAGTCGATATGCCACTAGTCGAATCCTCTCAAGGATCTCAAAAGGCTTGTAATATCGAGGTGCCAACTTGGCACATGATCCAATCCTCAAGGAGCTCCTCTTGGGCTTGATGCACACGTACTCATTCTCCCCAACCTAAAACTCTTTAAATGCACTATGTTGATCTTCCTAACTCTGTTTCCTGTCTTGTGTTGCCTTCAATTTCCTCTTAATAACATGCATTTCCTGTTCCATATTTGCCAACATATCTGCTCCAATCAATACCCTTTTCACTGGATCACTCCAGCTGATGGGAGTATTACAACTCTGCCTATAAAGAAACTCAAATAGACTCATCTTCAATGATTATTGATATCCATTATTATAAGAAAACTCTACTAGTGGAAGATACTCTTTCCACTTCCTCTCTGTCTGTCCATCTGTTTGTGGATGATAAGTTGTACTGAAATCCAACTCTATCCCCAAACCTACAAAAAACTCTTTCCAAAACCTAAAAGTGAACTTGGCATCTTGGTTTGATATGATATTCTTAGGAACACCATGAAACCTCACTATCTCCCTGATGAAAATCTGAGCTACCTCACTGGATGACTTAGTAGACTTAGCTGCAATGTAGTGACCTAGATTACTTAACCTCTCAACCACAACCATGATGGAATCATGCTACTTCGACGTCCTCATCAAACCTGCAATGAAGTCCATGGAAATGACCTCCCATTTACACTTTGGAATCATAATCGTCTATAATAAACCACTTGGATTCTTACACTCTACTTTTTCCTGCTGAAATTCCAAACATCTCGCAACAAACTCATCCATCTTTTCCTTCAAGTTCTACCAATGATATAATTTATTAACTGTTGTTAATGTATTCTAATTTCTTGAGTGACCTGAATATGAATTAACATGAAACTCCATTAAGATAAGCTTCTTGAGATCACTCTCATCGGGCACATAAATCTTATTCCTGAATATGACCAAGCCATATGGCATGAGGATATACTCCTCATCTCTATCACCTTCAACCTGTTGTTGTAAACTATGCCTCAATTGTTAATACTTTTCATCATGTTTTCCTTCCTTTAAGATTCTCTCCTGCAAATTTGTGCCATAAGAAATCATTGTTGCGATATGATTCACCCTCACTCTCCTGCTGATAGCATCTAAAACCCTATTCTCCTTTCCGTTGATGTACCTAATCTTGAAATCAAACTCACTTAGAGTAGCCAACCATATAGCTTACTTGGCATTCAGATTGGGTTGGTAAAACATGTACCTCAACCCACTATGATCACTCATCAAGATGACCCTCCTACCATGAAGATAATGTCTCCATATATTTAAGGCATGAATGATAGCTGTCAATCAAGATTGCGAGTCACATAGTTTTGCTGGTGCTCATTCAACTTCCTTGAATCATAACATATTACCTGTCCTTCTTGCATAAAGACTCCACGAAGTCCTCTCTTGAAAGCATCTGTACATACCACGAACTCTTTATCAGGATCTACAATTTTCAAGACTAGACATTTGTAAGAAAATTCTTCAACCGCTCAAAACTAGCTACACCCTCCTTAGTCATTTCAAACTTCTTCTCTTTGTTGCTGCATAGATGTAATAGGATAGGAAATCCATGAGAAGTTCCTGATGAGCCACATATAATAATCTGCTAGTCCCATGAATAATCTTACCACATCCACAATCCTAGGATCTTCCCATTCCATGATAGCTCTGATCTTTTCTGAGTCCACTGCTATACGTCCTTCCTTGGAAACAACATGTCCCAAGTAATGAAATTCTATCTAAAAGAAACTGCACTTACTAAGCTTGGCATACAACTAATTCTCTCTCAATAATCTTAACACTATTTCCAAGTGTTTTTCATGCTCTTCCTCATTCTTAGAATATATCAATGTGTCATCAATGAATATTATCACAAACTTGTCCAGATAAGGACACAACAAATTATTCATTAAACACATGAAAGTAGTTGGAGCATTAATAAGACCAAAAAAAACCACGACAAACTTGGAATTCCCATACCTGGTACATATTGTCGTCTTGTAAATGTCCTCATCTTTGATGTTTACCTGCTAATATCCTGATCTCAGGTAAATATTTGAGAACACTACTTCTCCCTTCAAATGATCAAACACATCATCAATCTGTGGAAAAGGGTACTTATTCTTGATCATCACCTTGTTCAATTGCCTGTAATAAATACACAACCTAAGAGTAGCATCCTTCTTCTTCACAAGAAAGACTAGTACACCCCAAGGTGACATAATTGGCCTTATGTATCCTTTATCAAGCATTTCCTTAAGCTGCAACTTCAATTCCACTAACTCCGGAGAGCTCATCCTATAAGGTGACTTTGATTCTGGTGCTGCTCCTAGTACCAAATCAATAGAAAAATCCACTTCCCTATGAGGTGGTAACTCTAAAATCTCTGTGAGAAATACATACTAAAACTGCTACAAAAATGGATACCTCTTCAAGACTTCAGCATCCTCAACATCCTTCCCTTTGTCACTGGAAACATGCATTGTAAATAATGCACAACCTTTCCTGCAACTACACTTAGCCTGAATAGCCGTAATCATTCTCACTTATCTAGGCTTCTTCTTACCCTACAAGATTTTCTTCTCTCCATCATCATCCAAGCACTCAATATCCTTTCCATAGCAATATACCTTAGTCCCGTGAAGGTACAACCAATCTATGCCCTAAAATCAACTATATGAACCCAAAGGAAGCAAATTTAGATGTGTTAATGCAGGCATATAATTAAGCTGAAATGAACAAGATCTCAACCAATGATGAACTCATTTCGTGGTCCATGTAGCCAACTGCACTAACCAAGACTCTACATGTACTTCTTTTCTCCAGCCACACTTATCCACTATGTCAAGAGTAACATAACCATAATTAGATCTAGTATCAATCAAAATGGAAACAACTCGATCACAAAGCTTACCTTCCATCTCAATAATGGATGCCTAGTGATCCACCTTCTTGTTATCAAATGTTGCATAAATATGAGTAATTCTCTTACCAACATATCGAACTGGCTGTGCCTCCTAAGAACTGTAGATATGAGGTCTTCCACCCTAATAAAACAAAAAATCCTTCTTGCGATGATCCTTGCCACATGTCCAATATCGCAACAATTCTCTACCACTACCCTTATTATGCTACTCTCTTGACTGAGATCCATGTCCCTTCTCTATTGCATTGAAATTCTTGTAAGGATCCACATTTTCTTTCTCCCTTGCATCCTAAGGTATTTCCCACTCCCGAGGTCATTTTCCTTTGGTCTTGTCATCACATTTCTAGTTACATTTAGGCTCAGTCTTGTGCTTTGACTGCTCATAACAGTGCTTCAACTTCCCAATGACTTCTTCCAATGGCTGAGGCTCATCATACTCAATCTGATCCTTGAATTCTAATGGTAGTCCACTAATGAATATTCGAACATTTGTCTTCTCATCCTTGAGGTAAGGTACATACCTCAACAAATCCAAAATTTTTGTCGTGTACACTTCGTCCATCATATTACCCATCTTAAGCTCATAGAACTCCTTAGCTTTACCATCATAGTATCTCTCTGACAAGTAGTTCTTCCTGAAGAATATTTTGAATTCATGCCAACTCAACTCCTTTGTCATGATGCCTTTGACATGCTTCACATCTTCCCACCAAATATCTAAATTTCCCTTGAGACTAAAAATAGATATCTTGGATTTCATGTTCTTTGTATATTCATGTAGCTCGAAGAAATTCTTCATCCCAAGTAGCCATACTTCTGCATCTTCTAGTTTCTTTAGATTTCCATCAAGGGTAGGAGGATTGGCTTTCTTGAACTCATATAACAAGTATCCTCTCTCACTCCTCTTGTAAGGATGATAGTTATGATGATCATGATGCCTATCTAAAATAGAACTAGAATAGAACCCATAACTATTACCTCTCCTATCAAGTGTATCCAACCATCTACCACCTCCGACTGTGTCATCCCTGCCCGACTTGTGCCCTCCATGAGACCTACTACCAAATGACCCATTAGTACTTTCTCCCTTTCCATAAATGATCCTTAGTTGTCCTTGTCTCTTCAAATATGATAAGCTTTGAAGGATCATTGCATTAACCTCAACTTGATTTTCCTAAGCACTGGCAAGCCTTTCTTGTGACTAAATGATCCTGTCATTATTTGATTTGCAACTTCTGATTTCTTCCTTCATACTTCTCAGGGTATCTTTTATGTCAGGAGAATACTCTTCCCCATGTTTCTCAACTAGTCTATAAGGAGAGTCACGTGAACTATAATCCACCATTTTTCTTGTCATCTATGATCTTCTTCTTCCTGCAAACATGCCATGTTAGATAAACCAAATAAAAACATAACCAAGAATACCTTAGTGAAGTTGAAGGGAGGATATATTGTATGCACGATTAGTCTAGGTTAGCATGATATAAACACACACACACACACACACACACACACACACACACACACACACATGCACACATACACACATATAATGACACCAACATATCAACCTATTGATATCATGCACTGTAACATCGACTAGATACATGATAACCATATCCACTACAATGCATTCATACGACTGACATGCATGCATAAAAATCACATCCTATCTGTCCAATCCAAGTTTCTGAACCTGGAAGCTCTATTACCACTCTGTAATGTGGCACCCTAGAATTTACCTACTTTTACAAGCCGTCTAGGTAAATGTGAAGCAGGGTGCCGCTATGACATGAATTGACCTCCTAGTTCCACTTAAGGAAGTGGGGCCTATAAATTAACCACAAACTAACATCCTACAAGGACTACATATCACCTAAGAGATGAACAACCACCCCAGGTGACTAATCCTTGAGTTGGAACCCTTCTTATCCAACCTAGACATATAATCACACCCTTGACATTTTCTTCATGCGGTTATGAGACTCCAACCTCACTCACAAGCCTTGCTCCATGCAATTATGACCCCAGGCCGTTAGTTCTATTACTTAGGTCTCGAGATCTGAACCACTTTTCTAGGCTAGCCTCCATACCACTACCCATAACTTATTGTAACTTTATAGAATCAAATTTATGATAACAAAAATGCTAATCATTCAAACTTGAAGCCACAATATGACCTAGAATGACTAGAACATACTATACATTTCATCAAACACATGGTAAACATGTAAGGTATTAGTTGAAAATCGCTGAGAAGGTCTGATTCCCTCTCAAGTAGCTCCAACATCACTTGTTAGCTTGTGCATTCATTAACCATTCATTAACTTATCAAATCATAATAAGGGTCATAGTCAAAACACATCACCAACCATGCTTATAACCAACATATAGCCAAAATATTAAACATGAAAGAAGTATCATCAAAGGAACATAATAAAAAGTACAAATGCATAGAAATTATAATACGAAAATAGCTCTTATTAAGATATTTAAAAGCCAACCAAGTCAAGGACTTCCACGTACCATGCTACCATAGATTGAGCTAAACCAAACCTTTCTTTCAGCCAATCACCCCCATGTCATATTCCAAGCGTGAATGTGGGATCTCATGGGATAAAACAAGACATAAAAAACCAAGGGAATTGAAAGGGTAAATCACCTCCACCCTCAAACTACTACGCTCTTGCCAAAACTGGTCAAGAGATCACAAAATAAAAACAAGCTTGGATGCCTCATAATTTCTTCACCATACCTTGAGGAATTTCCCCATCTCCACCCACTTGTCAAGGGATTCCTGGAGAAAAACCATATCCACCCCCAACCCTTGGGAATTTTCCTTAGAACACCTTGCTCCGTTCCAAAAAAATTCATCAATTCAAAGCTCAGCCAAGGATGAACCCCATCACACCATGGCTATCCAAGAAATGGTAAGGCAAGGATGAAACCATTGTCAAGCCCAAAAAATCCCATGCCAATGACAACAAATGAACCAAATAAAACTATGCATGTACCCTGCGGTAACACCTCAGCTAGGAAATCACACATGCAACATGTTACCTACAAAATAATCCTGTTGAAGCTATTGATCCAACCTTCTCCTTGATTTCCTTTGCTTTCCTTTTCCTTCATTTCCTTCCCTTTCTTGATTTATCATGCTTGGTTCTCTTCTCTCTATATGAAACTAATTCCAAATCCAAACTAACAAAAATCTATGAATTGATCCTTGGAAGCCTTTTTATCCTTAAGGCCTCTATTTTATTCATTTTCCTTCATTTTTCCTTTGATTTCACTCTCATGCAAATCTGTGTCTCTTCCCCTTCCCTTTCTCCTATTTTCTTTTATTTTCATAAATAAATTCCAACCAATGCCCCTTGTCCTTTTCCAATGCCTTTGCCAATTTCCTTAGCCATAAATAAATTGAAAGTGATGCCCACTATAGTGTTTTTCCCACCACTCAACTTGGAATATGTGTTCCATGACCTTGGTCTTATTTTTCCTTCATTAACCTTTGTTACATGAACCTTTGACCCGAGGTTATTACAAATTCCCTCATGGGATATAGCTGAAAGTATGTGTTGAGCTTATGTACCCAAGCTCTAGTTGAACCTCAAGAAGTGCCATTTAAAGTGGGTGTATTTATTTTCCTGACCTTCTTTGGGATGTCACTGTTCATCCACCATTTGTTAGATTCCCTTTATCTAATTATGTGCTTGATGGAATAATAATATTGGAGTGAGATGTGGGCCTGAAATTTTGCTCCCATTGCATGGTACTCTCTCAGGTAATCGATTTTTTTTTCACCTCGTCTCTGTTGGTTATATACTTTCTATTCCAAAAACTTTGGTAGGAGTGGTCTTAATGAATTTATTTTTATTGGTGGGGGCACTGGATTAGTGGAGTTACTAGCTTCTCCATTGTGATTATCATATCCTCCAAATAAATTATGATTTCTATGTCATCCTTTTCCCCCTGATTGAATAGATTATCACATAGACTATCTATGGTCTGTGCAACTTATTTTAGAGCTGAAGCCAAATCATGTTGACCTTTTATTATCATTTGGGACATTGCACGCCATCCACGCTCTAATTCTTAGAGTACCTCATGTTTATTTCTAGCTAAGTTATTCAAGATGTGCCTAAAACTCTCCTAGGGTTTCTCTTCATAATCCCCCATATTATCATTCCCTTCTTCTTTCTCTTTCTTCTTCCTCCTGTAGGTTATGATTCCCTTGTTTTTTGGAAACATCAATTATTAACCCTACCATGATGGTAGGACAAACAAATCTAATACCATTGTAAAAACCATTTATTTAATTTAGTAGAACTTCAAGGGTTTAATTTAGAAAATTGTGTAATGAAACTTTTTATCACAATAGATACACAATTTTCCCAAATAGACAACATCAGTAATTGACAAAATGTACAAATTGTTGAAAATAGAAACAAGAAATGCTAAATATAGAAGTGCTAAATTTAGTACTGCTATAAATAGCATTTCGGGATACCTTCCTATTTTAGTTAGTCCCTGAACTAAAATAGAGAAGTAAAATTCTAATTTGATCTTAGCAATTGTTTGTAAAATAATTAATTAATTCACCATGAGTTAATTAGTTGTAGAAAATCAAACATGAAGTCTATGTGGGGACATGCAATAGTTTCTCCATTAATTGAGGAATTTATCCATCAGTTAAAGAGATAAGGGTGAGTTGTAATTAGTTGGCTCAGTTAACTGAGTCAAGTCCAGTTAGATTAATTCAAACAATTTATTGAATTAATTGTGATTTCAGTTAGTTAATGCATGCATGCATGTAACTAATGCACTTTAGATAACTGAATATTCTCCCATAAATAACTCATGCATGTCAGTTCAGACAGAGACCCAGTTGAGATTAGATGGAGGGACAATGTACTATCAGTTGTAGGAATATTCCATTGTGAATATCTCTTGCATGCAGAAGGAATTCATTCCTTGGAGATTGCGTAGTTACTTCTTCAATTTAGTGAGTGTGATGAGGCCAATTCACACATATGAAATCATTGGACCCCAAGAAAAACTGTGCAAGGAAATAGGAGGCTTGGAGGGCTGAGGGAAGGCATATCTTCTGTCTACTCAGTCTGTGAGCTCTATTGTTTGATTGTAGAGAGAGTAGGATAGCTTGAGAACTGATTCCTTTTGTAACTTGAACAAATTTCCAATTGTTCAATAATACAGAGATTGGGGTTTTAGGCTGAGGCTTTCCCCGGGTTATTTCTTTTGTGTTATGTGTGATTGATTTCTCATTCTCAGTTATATGTGTTCTCAATTGATCGTGCTCAAATTGATTAAGCTTCTGCAAAGTTTGTTGTATAAGTAGATCTTGTATTTTGCTTTAGTATATTGCATAATCTGTTGATCTATAATGGGAATTTCTAAATGGTATCAAAGCCAAGTTGATCAAAGCAAAGAACAATATACAAGAAGTTTGAAGTTTGAAGTTTGAAGTTCCTGAATATAGAAATCGAGTTCTCATCACATCTCAATTTCACCAATGGTGTTCAACGGTTTAAGACTCGAGTATGCCCTTGATGGAAACTCGAACTATATAGCTTGGAAGGATCGCATGGAAGTAGTATTAGAGGATAATGGTCTAAAGGACTTCATTGATCAAGAAGTCCCCAAGCTGACTGATGCTACAAAATTGGCGGAATGGAAGAAATGTGTGGCTAGAGCAAGGACAATCCTTCTGGATGGAGTTCAAGACCACATAGTCTTGAGTCTCCATGGGAAGGAGACATTGTTTTCAATGTGGAAAACATTGAAAGATCTATATTAGAATAGCAACGATCAAAGGAAGTTGGCGCTGAAAGACAAGATTCAGAAAATCAAGTGTGAAAAGGGCGACACGATCTCTACATATCTGAACAAGCTCACCACCTACATGTATGAGCTTGGAAGTGTAGGGATCGTGACTGCTGATGATGACATGGTGATTCCTGCACTCCTCAATCTTCTTAAGAGCTAGCATAGCTAAAAAGACTCGGTTAATGGAAGAGAAAAACTACCAGATAGGGAACGACTTTGGGCGGATCTGATGCAAGAGGAGATAAGAAGAAGCACCAAAGATGGATCGTTATCGAAGCAAGATGATGAGGAAAATCTAGCCATAGCGAGTAAGGTGAGGAAAGGGAAAGGGAAGGCATACCATCCCAAATCTAGTTCTTCCAATGGTGGGAAGAAGTTTGACAAATCGAAAGTGCGATGATTTCATTGTCATGAAGTGGGCCATTATGCTACGAATTGTCCATAGAAGAAATCCAAGAAGGGTTCCTCGAAGGGATCTGATGGTGAGGCAATGGCCTCATAGTTTGAGTTGGATTTCTCACTTATCACATGCATGGTTTCATCCATGGTGGGATGTGTGTGGTACCTAGACAGTGGAGCTTCATTCCACATGTCAGGTGACAAGAATCTTTTCAGTACCTTGGAGGAGAAGGATCTCCAGATGCGGATCGAGATGGGCGATGATGGAATGTCCCGTTTTTCAGGTGAAGGTATGGTTGTGTCTCAGAGGGAGCATGGATCTCCCCTCACCTTTACTGATGTAAAGTATGTACTAGGTCTGAAGAAGAATCTTGTGTCTGTCGCTATGCTAGAAGATAAAGGCTATGATGTAGTATTTTGTAAAGGAAAGGTATTCCTGAGGGATATCGGTACTGTACAAACCAAGAAAATTGGGATTCGAGTAAAGAATCCCTACCATATGGAGGTAGACGACTGTGCTACATTGAGTTCCAAGATGATATGGTGCACAACCAAGATGTTGGCAAGCTATGGCGTAGAAGGCTGGGCCACTTGCACCATGCAGCCCTGAAGATCATGTAGTGGATTTCTACCAGACTACCCTATTGGGTTGTGTTATATTCTTTCCACATAGTTAACAGGGGGTTTGAGGGGCACCTATAACCCCACTTTATGGGGTTCGGGGCAGCGCCTCAGAAAACTTTGGTTTTGGACCCTATGTTAGGTTGGGCGGACCCACCTATGGTTTTGTGCATGATTTTCACACATGTGTTTTGGATGCAATGTTTTTTCGGTCCATGGTATTGGACGCGATGGTTTTCGGTCCATGGTATTGGACGCGATGGTTTTCGGTCCATGGTATTGGATGCTTTGGCATGTATAAGTATGTATTATAACATTGAAAGGAACATAATGAAAAATCAAGCTGGTAGTCCCGGTTTTGGGATCTAGGGGGAAATCTCTATGTATATGTGTTTTATGTGTTCTGCTCTCTGTTTATTTTATGTGTTTTAGAATTCATATGCAGGTGATTTCTGTATGGGGTTAAACCTACATTTGGTATCAGAGCAGTTTTGGCTTCAAGGGGATGCCTTTGTTGTTGAGGGGTTTCGCTCGGGCTTGTGGTAGACCCTTTTTAGTGGGGGATCTGCGAGATCGATTCTGGTGGTGAAAGAAGATGGCGGGCAGTGGAAGGATAGAGATTGAGAAATTTAATGGTCAGAGTTTTGAGTTGTGGAAACTCAAGATGGAGGATCTGTTGGTGGATAAAGATCAGTGGATCGCGGTAGATCTGGGTACTAAACCAACGGGAGTGTCTGATGAAGAATGGAAGAAGTTTGATCAGAAGGCAAAGAGAACAACATGATTGTGTGTCTCAGATTCAGTATTGCTGAATGTATCAAGGGAAGCTACGACAAAGGCTTTGTGGGACAAGTTAGGGACTTTGTACGAATCTAAGTCTCTGGTGAATAAACTGTTCCTGCGGAAAAAGTTGTATAACCTGAGGATGAAAGATGGAGACTTGGTGACAGAGCATTTGAATGTGTTTAATACTGTGGTAAGTCAGTCAGCATCTGTTGATATTAAAATTTCAGATGAAGGTAAGTGCATCAGTTTGTTGTTTTCTCTACCAGATTCGTGGGATAGTCTGGTTATTGCAATAGGTAGTAATGCAACTGCCTTACATTTTGATGAAATAGTCTCATCCTCGTTGACAGAGGAGATGAGACGGAAAAATATGGAGAGCCAGAATGGTGATTCCTTGTCTGTACGAATACGGTCCCCGAATAGAAACAAAAATAAGTCATCGAGTGGGAGATCTAAATCTAGAGGGAAATCTAAATCTCCAGGAAAACCTGTAAACGTGGTGTGTTGGAAATGTGGAAAGGAAGGGCACTTCAAAAGGGAATGTAAATCTAAAGCTCCTGATAAAGGGAAGGGATCTGATGATGCTCCTTCTACAGAGGCGAAAACCACCTCAAATGAAGGTAGGGATGTGTACTTGGCTTCTTCAAGTACACATGTAGATCATGGGGCATGGTTGATTGACTCAAGTGCATCCTTTCACTTCACTCCCCATAGAGAATGGTTCCGCGAGTATGAGAAATATGATGGTGGTGATGTCTTCTTGGGGGATGACAGGAAGGCTAGAATCATTGGTCATGGAAAAGTAAAGTTGAAGCTGCAAGGTGGAAGGGTTAGAACACTTCCAGGTGTTCCGCATGTTCCTGCATTAGCTATAAATTTGATTTCTGTTAGTACACTGGATGATGCAGGTGTAAAAATAGTGTTTGAGAAGGATACCTGCAAGATGGTTCGGGGAGCACTGGCATTGATGTGGGGAGTTCGGATTGGAACTCTGTACAAGTTGCAAGGTAGCACTTTGGTTGATGTGTGCAATAGTTCTATGGTTCCTGAAAGTGGAGCAGAAAATCTAGTCGTCTTTGGAGAGAGGACCATGCTGTGGCATCAAAGGCTTGGACATATTGGAGAGAAGGGCATTCGAATACTTTATGGTAAAGGTATGGTAGAAGGTATGAGTAATAGCTCTCTGGATTTTGATTTCTGTGAAAATTGTGTATATGGGAAGTAGAATCGGGTGCGTTTCCCCTCTGGTAGTAAGAGGGCGAAACAAATATTAGAACTTATGCACAATGATGTGTTTGGATCTGTGAAGGTTCCATCACTAGGTAAGTTTGTGTACTATGTATCATTTATAGATGAATTCTCAAGGAATACATGGATATATTTCCTTAAGAAGAAATCTGAAGTCTTTGACAGGTTTAAAGAATTTAAGGCTCTCGTGGAAAATCAGACAGAGAAGAAGATAAAGGTGTTGAGGACAGATAATGGTGGAGAGTTTTGCAACAAGGAATTTGAATAATTCTATAAGAAGTGTGGTATAGCACGACAGAAGACTACTCCATATACATCTCAACAAAATGGAGTTACAGAAAGAATGAACAAGACATTGATGGAAAGGGCAAGAAGCATGCTCAGTGGTGCCAGGTTAGGACAAGAATTCTGGGCAGAGGCGGTGGATACTGCATGCTACCTAGTCAATAGGCCACCTTCATTAGCATTGGAGGATAGGACTCCATAAGAGGTATGGATTGGTAAGAAACCTTCTCTTTCACATCTGAGGGTCTTTGGATGTGATGCATATGTACATGTTCCAAAGGAGAAACGAACCAAGTTGGATAGTAAATTTGAAAAGTGCATCTTTATTGGGTATAAGGATGGTTTAAAGGGTTATAAGCTTTGGAACTTGGTAACAAGGAAGGTTGTGTACAACCAAGATGTGGTGTTAAGAGAGGTGAAAGATGTTACTAAACATGAAGTCCAACCAAGGGAACCTGAGAAGATAGCTAAAGGAGGAAGAATCAGACTCTACAATAGAGGAGGAATCAGAAGATGAAGAGCCACAAACTTCGACTGTGAGAAGATCAATTCGAGAAAGAAGGCAGCCAAAAAGGTATAGTCTGTCTGATTTCTATTCAAATTTTGCTTTGTCTGTCACTAATGATGATCCTAGAACTGTGAAGGAAGCAATGGATTCAGAGGATGGAAAACTCTAGAAAGAGGCCATGGTTGATGAAATGGCATATTTGGACAAAAATGAGGCTTCGGATCTGGTGGAGTTGCTGGTTGGAAGGAAACCCATTGGCAACAAATGGGTTTTCAAAAAGAAGACAAATGCAGAAGGAAAATTGGAGAAATAGAAAGCTCGGTTGGTAGCAAAAGGTTATTCCCAGGTGCTGGGAATTGATTTTGGTGATATTTTTTCTCTTGTTGCCAAGGTAACTTCTATTAGATTACTTTTATATGTTGCTACTGCTTTTGATTTTGAGGTAGAATAGATGGAGGTGAAGACAACATTTCTTCACAGGGATCTAGAAGAGGAAATCTACATGAAGAAACTTGAAGGCTTTGTGGTGAAGGGTAAGAAAGAACTGGTATGCAAGTAAAAGAAGTCTCTGTATGGGTTAAAACAATCACCAAGGATGTGGTATCAGAAATTTGATACATTTATACGGGGACTTGGCTTCGAAGAAGCAAAGCAGATCACTGTGTGTATTTTAAATTAATTAGTGACCGTGTTATTTATCTGGTCTTGTATGTGGATGATATGTTGCTAGTTGGAAATGACAAAGAAATTATCCAAGATTTGAAGACCCAATTGTCCTCCAAATTCGAAATGAAAGATCTCGGTGTTGAAAACTATATTCTAGGCATGGAAATTAAAAGAGATCAAACAAAGAGGAAGCTATGGTTAAACCAGAGGAAGTATGTCGAGACAATACTATAGAGGTTTAATATGCAGGATAGTAAACCAGTGAAGGTTCCTATTCCTGTAGGTGTGAGTTTATCTACTGAACAGTGTCCCAAGACACAAGAAGACGAAGAGGACATGTCCCGTGTTCCATATGCAAGTACATTCGGTAGCCTAATTTATGTAATGGTCTGTACTAGACCAGTCATTGCACATGCATTGGGAGTATTGAGCAGGTTTATGTCAAAACCAGGAAATGAGCATTGGACAACAGTGAAGTAGGTTTTCAGGTATTTGCGTGGCACTAGTGATTATGATTTGTGCTACCAAGGAAGACTAGGATTGGATAGAGCATTGGATATTCATGGCTTAGTTGATGCGAACTGGGCTGGAGATCTGGATCAGAGAAGATCTACAAGTGGGTATGTGTTTAACCTATTTAGAGGTGCAGTCAGTTGGATGAGTAAGAAAAAATCTGTAGTGGCACTATCGACTACAGAGGCAGACTACATGGCAGCCACTCATGCAAGTAAGGAAGCAGTTTGGTTGCAAATATTGTGTTCACGTATGGGTTTAGTACAGGAAGCTATAAGGATAGAATGTGATAGACAAAGTGTAATTTTCTTGGCAAAGAACCCTGCATATCATTCAAAGACAAAGCACATTTATGTTCAGTATCACTTTGTGAGGGATATGATAGAAGACAAAAAGGTGTTTTTGGTAAAGGTGGACACTTTGAAGAATACTGCAGATGCATTAACAAAATCTGTGAGCTCTGTGAAGTTCTCTTGGTGTAGAGAGACAATGGGCATTTCAGGGCTGGAAAAATGACTAAGCTCTCTTTTGCCCCCTGTGGAAAGAAAAAAACAAGTGGGAGAATGTTGGGTTGTGTTATATTCTTTCTATGTAGTTAACAGGGGGTTTGAGGGGCACCTGTAACCCCACTTTATGGGGTCCGGGGCAACACCCTGGAAAATTTTGGTTTTGGACCCTATGTTAGGTTGGGCGGACCCACCTATGATTTTGTGCATGATTTTCGCACATGTTTTATGGACGCGATGGTTTTTCGGTCCATGGTATTAGACGCGATGGTTTTCGGTCCATGGTATTGGATGCTTCGGCATGTATAAATATGTATTATAACATTGAAAGGAACATAATGAAAAATCAAGCTGGTAGCCCCAGTTTTGAGATCCAGGGGGAAATCTCTATGTATATGTGTTTTATGTGTTCTACTCTCGCACTATTTATTTTTTGTGTTTTAGAATTCATATGCAGGAAATTTATGTATGGGGTTAAACCTACATACCCAAGGGAGAACTGGAGTAGACGAATACATGCAAAGGTTGTACCTTGGGTAAGTATGCGAAATATTCCTTTTCGGATCGAGACAGTAGAGCTGGAGAAATCCTGGAGAAAGTTCACTCAGATGTTTGTGGACCTTTCTCTACAACCTCCATCGCTAAAAAAGGGTACTATGCTATTTTTATTGATGATTTTTCTCGTAGACGATGGATCTACTTCATGCTAAACAACGATTAGGCCTTATTGAGGTTTTTTGAGTTTAAAGCCTTGGCAGAGAAAGAATCTGGAAAGAAAATAAAAGCCTTGCGTAGTGACAATGGTGGAGAGTATGTCTCCCAATAGTTTAAAGACTTCCGCACTGCAAAAGGAATTAAATGGGAATTGACGACACCCCATAACCAACAACAGAATGGGGTGGCCGAAAGGAAGAACAAATCGATTGTGGGAGTAGCTCAAGCAATGTTGCATGACCAAAGCCTACCACTGCATTTGTGGGTTGAGGCATGCAATACAACATTATACTTGCAGAACAGAAGCCCGCACCGTGTATTGGGAATGAAGACACCTATGAAGGCCTTTTCCGGGAAGCGACCAGATGTGAGTCACTTCTGAATCTTTGGATCATCAGTTTACTGTCATGTGACCAAAGATGCCCAGAAGAAGCTGGATCCAACAACTGAGTTGGGAATACTTGTGGGCTACACAGATACACCCCACAACTATTGGGTGTACCTGCCTACCAGTCAGAGGACAGTGGTACACAGGGATCTGAAGTTCGATGAGCAGAAAGCCATGAAATTATCACTTGAGAGGGAGCTCAAGTTGCATGCAGAGGAGGAACTTTTAGTTCCTAAGGAGGAGGAGCCTCAGATTGATGTAGAGCAGCTGCATGTAGAGGATTCGGGAGTGGAGACATCCTCTAGAGATGGGTGGAAACGCTCAAGGGAAGCTAACAGGTTGATGTTGTATGAATGGGAGAATGTGGGACAACCATATTCTCAGTGCAGACAAAGGAGGTCACCCAGACAGGGGAGTGTGTAGATACCGAACCTTCTTCATTCGAGGAGGTAGTGTAGAAACCAGTCTGGCTTGATGCAATGGTAGAGGAGTACGACTCTATCATTCGAAACAGTGTGTGGGATGTTGTCCCAAGACCTCAGGGTAAGTGAGTAGTGTGTTCCATATGAATTTACAAGGTAAAGTAGGTAGCTGATGGCAGTGTTGAGAAACAAAAGGCAAGCTTTGTTGCCCGTGGTTTCTCACAGGTTGAGGGGATCGACTACGATGAGACCTTTACTCCTGTAGCAAGGTACTCATCTATCAGATCAATGTTGGCACTATTAGCTCAGATGGGTTGGAAGATCCATCAGATGGATGTGAAGACAACATTCCTCAATGGGAAGATTGAGGAGGAGGTGTACATTGAATAGCCACAGGCTTTCGAGACCTTCAATTGTGAGTCGCACGTGTGTTGACTCAAGAGGGCTTTGTATGGGCTGAAGCAAGCACCCTGTGCTTGGTACACCAGGATCAACAACTATTTCACCGGGTTGAGATTCATAAAGAGTGAAGCAGATGCGAACATTTACCACATCATGGTAGAAGGTAAACCATTCATCATTGTTCTTTATGTCGATGATTTGATTTTGACAGGTGATGATCAGCTGATACAGTCTTGCAAGGAGGAAATTGCAAGAGAGTTCGAAATGAAATACATGGGTCTTATGTACTACTTTATAGGCATGGAGGTGTGGCAGAAAGATGGTGAAGTATTTGTGTCTCAAGGCAAGTATGCTAATGAGATACTTAGGCGCTTTCACATGGAGAAGTGCAATCCCATGCAGACTCCTCTAGCTGGGAACTGGAGGAAGGAGTGTTATAGACATTTTTGAGACTTACAGCATTAAGCATGAAATGTCCATAATCCAAGGGATCCAAAGTCGCTAAAAGAGTTGTTCCTGCCCCTAAAGGAACAAGGTCAGCCAATGACAGCTTCTCCCAGAAGTTCTCCACCAAAAACAACTCAAAAACAGTCAATTCAGGATCAATTCAGAAGCTCTTCTAGCTACCTGCGTTGCAGTGCACCCCAGTACACTAGCTGGGTGCATTGCAACGCACCTAAAAGCACTACCAGGGTGCGCTGAGCGGGAAATGACAAATGGCAAACTCATTCAACCAGGTGGAAAGACTCTGGAAGCTTCCAGAATCTTCTCCAATGACACTTGCCTCAATGAATTCGACTAGTGATGAGTAAGAGGCTCTCAACCTCCAAGTGGAAGCAAGAACTGACAGAGAGAAGCCACAAGTCAAAACATAAGCTGACTCATCCTCTCTGCTTACATCTATATATGGATCTCTCACCCAGAGGTTCAAGAGGCTGGAATTTTGTACTTTGCAGAGAATTGCTATTGGTTTGAGATTGAGATTAGTACATTGGGTGATTTATGCTTTGTTGGAGGAGAGGAAGGGATTCCTTTGCTGGGAGGTAGATGCTGGATCGGAACTCACTTGGTTGTATCTCCTCTTGGACTTTCTTATTCTATCAATAAACTATTTGAGTTTCTCCTACATGCTATGTACCAATGATGTTTTGTTATGCTTACATGTTTAGCTTAATCTGATCTTGAGCTTTTTATGAATGTATATCTATATCTTCGTGTAGTTTCTCTCTCCTGTGATCTTGCAGGAATTCGGTGAAGCTGGGCCGGTGAAGGAGCAAGAAGCTGAGAGCCGCTGAAGAGAGGAGTGATTGGATCAACAAACTAGCGGAAGACACAGGTTAGTTACATCCTTTCTCCTCATTTACATTTCATAAAGAAGAAATACTCAATTAGTTTTCCTTGTTTGTTTCTAAGGCACTATCACACCTTAGAGTGGGATAGGGGCATTCCGAATGGATACTTTTCCCAACAACAAATTGGCAACTCCACTGGGGATCGTATCTTGTTAGTTTATTTGTGTTTCTATTGTTGTTCTTCTCATAAACTCAGGAGTGCCGAATCGAAATGCATTTGCCATTTTCAAATGCAAAGTAGAGATCTGCCACTCTAGCCCACTCACTGGGCCTATTTTTATGATCTGAACAGCTGATCCACAAGTGCTCTAACAGCCCTTTGTGATAGATCTTAGCCCTCCTTTAAATCATCCTCCTAATTGTACCTAATTGATAGCTTTTATCCGGCCAAAAACTGTAGATTAAACTGCAAACCGTGACCCAAAACCCAGAGACAATTCTCGTTTCTGCTTCAGCGTAGACTCTGTGAAGAGGTTCTGCATTTCAACGCAGGTCCCGTGAAGGATACCTGCGCTGAAGTTCAGTTTCTCTGTGCTGAGGGTGCGCTGATCAGCCTTTGCCTTGTGCAACTGTGGTTCCCTGCTTCCTTTTGCTCAGTTTTAACTCTGTTTTTTGCAGCCTCTTATCAGTCAGTGTACCTATATGAAAACCCTTTTCTTTGCCTCAATTCCACCTCAGTTGTATAAAGAAACTGTATTTGTTCTTTGTGTATTTGTTACATCATTTGCAGTTTCCCATTACAAAAGTAAACTAGTCATATTGCCGCCCTTAGATCTAGACCTGTCGTAAGTGTCGTTTTGATCTTAGGAGTGAGTTTGTTTGCTGTTGACAGTTGATTAAGCTTTTACTTTTGTCGTTTGGTTTTAATTTATGCATTTCTAGTGTCGAAACAAGTAAATCATAAAGTGTCGTAATCGTCTTTTTGATTTCGAAAAAGGAGCTTGTTTATGTTTTTCACTTGAAATCGAATTCAAATTTGTACAACAACTTTCTTTTTAGGCATCAATATTAAGAAAGTGAAAACAAATACATGCATATGTGCATTTGCATTTTGACAGTTTGCATGTTGATTTAGGAAAAGTGCATTTACAGTGTGCTCTATGCTCTTTGAGAAAAGATTGTGTCTTTCTTTTCCCCTTGTAGCTAGGATTTTCATTGTTGAAAAGATATAAAAACTTGCTTATCATCTTTAGACTGCATTTAGGAATTGTATCATACATCTCGTGGTGATCCAAAAAGGCAAACTTCTAAGAAAGATCAACCTAAAATAAATTGAATGAACTTAACAACGCTTTGTAACTTAACGCGCAACATAGAGGTCTAGGCTAGAGACGTGTTCCGACGTCGTAAAACCTGGTGGCTGTCGATCTCGCTGATGGTTGGGTGATTCCTCCTGAGAGACGATAAGTGCCAGTACGGATTGTGCTCCCACGTACCGTCGAGTATATATTGGGAGACCCCTATAGGCATAAAACCTTTATCCTTAGGAAGCTGTGTCGGCCGCCCTACTGATTGCAATGCACTGAACACAGCATTCGGGAAGATTGACCGCCCGTACCTTAAAAAGTATTCTGCGGTTTTGCGAAAAGTTTGGCACACCCTCTACCTAGAACTCCATAGCAGTTCCTTTTGGCCTTTTTTAGACTCTATAACGGAAAAAGTCCATCCAAGCATTTGTAACTTCGGTCTCGTTAAAACATCGAAGGCGACTAGAGTCATCTTTTGCTTTTTCTCGACTCTTTAAAATTGAAAAAGCAAGTTGTGTCCAAGCATCGTTAAAATTTATTTTAAACGGAATATTCATACCCCTTTTTCCTGCATTGATCTTTAGGTTGAGAAAATGGAGCCTACCAACCAAGGAATTCCCCTTCGTGGAAATCCTAGTCCCTTCTCCTCTTGGGGAGATGTTGGTGCGCCCCATATGGCCACATTGTCGCTTCCAGGACTGACAATTGGCTTGCCGGTCTGGCTCTTCTCAACCAATGTCGTTCAGAACACCACTATTCCTGAACAGTCGAATCAACAGTTAGACCAATCCAGAATTACCTACCAGCCTTCTACTTCCTCTAATTCTTCCTCTCCTCCTTCCTCTTCTATTGACGGAACAAGTAGAACAAAAAACCAAGTTCCTAAGGAGAAGAAGGAAAAGAAGAAGAAAGAGAAGAAGAAGAAGGAGCCAAAAGCGACTGGGGGCAAAGAAGTGTCGTCTAACAAAAGTCCACACACAACACTGACTAGGTATAAATGGCCATGTGTCATATTAAAGGGAGACCATTTCCACAGAGATTGTCCCTGCATCCCTCGGATACTAAGGGACTGGTCTCCCCGTTTGCACAATCCGGTGGCATCAACCTCTGATAGCCATGTTGAATGCACACCGTCAACTAGCGAAAGTGAAGTCCTTGGACAAAAAGGGAGAGCTAGATCTCCCTGTAGACTGTGCGAAGGTAACCACGCCATCCACCGTTGTCCCTTCTTAGACAAAGCGAAAAGAGTTTTGGATGATCATCCGGTTTCACCGTTATGACTTCCTCCTGGATATACAAAACTCTTGCCGAGTGCTTCGTTAGTTGAAAATCCAGCTGGCCCGCTCAAGTGGTCAGCTGAAGCGCCGGTCATTGAAGATGAACCAGCTGAATCCATACCCGACGAAAGTCAAAAGGTCAAGGCGGCAGTTGACCCGGTCTTGCCTTCAGAGGATTTATCTTCAAATGATACAGTCACTGAAGAGGATAAAGATGACACCATCCAAATTCTCTTCATCAACACAGACTCCGAAGAGCACGGGCCCCCCCCCCCCATTCCTTTATCGCAGGAAGGAAGTTCGTCAGAGCGATACCCGGCCGTCTACTCGGTCCCACCACCAAGCAACCTAGTTGTCTCCTTCGACTGGAACCAACTAGGCAGACCCCGTTTGCCAGCAAGCATACCATTCAAAATTATCGTCCAAATATACAGAATGGTCATGGCTGGCACCATCATTGATGAGGGGGCATCTGTGAGTATCCTTTCCTCTACTGCTTGGAAAGCGCTTGGTTCGCCAGCGCTTTTGCCTGAAATGAGAAATCTGACAGGCTTTGATAAAGGAACCAGTCGACCTTTAGGGATCCTCCCCAATGTGTCCATAACATTGAAAGGGAAGACCGTTCAAATGAACGTGATGGTCGTTCAAGGACCCTTGGATTATAACCTACTCCTTGGACGAGACTATATATATTGCATGGGAGCCATTGTCTCCTCACTCTTTAGAGTAATGTGTTTTCCGCACGAAGGAAGAGTGGTCAAGCTCATGGACCAACTTTCATTTCCCGGATCACGCATCGCAAATAGTCATATACCATCCCTAAATGGTCTCTTCATGCAAGAAATGTCTCAACCCACGGTCCGTCCTCCCGATGAGCGCGAGTAATTCAGAAGGATATGACTGGAACCCAGGGGGCATGCGTCCTGGTCTGCTTCGGCAGGAAAACTTTGGGTATAGGGTAGGTTTCCGTGGGAGAATATGACTAGTCTGTACCCCGTCCGTGATTGGAAGAGGGGTTGTTCTAGAATAAGATTCTCTTGTCAAAGTTATGTGAGTTGACAGAACTGAGTCAATCACCTTTGTCTATCTCGGTAGACATTGCCGAAAGTGTTTTGTTTGAAAGATTAATAGAACAATCTTTGGGTGACCTATAAGAGGTAGGCCTCTCTCGCTGAAACAAATGTTTTATCGGACTAAAGTAGGGGTAACCTTGAAACTCTGTTTTATACCTGGGGGCATGCAACCCTTTTGGAGTGCAAGCAAGGGGCGACTATTTATTTTTTAAATTTTTAGGTCCTCCCTTTAAACCTGTAGGTCTAACCCTTTAAACTCGTAGGATTAGTCATTTCTGAACTTGCATAACGAAAGGATGCGGGGCATAGCTTTGTAAGGCGCAAGCTCCATAAAAAATGGAATCTTACCTGAGACATTCTTATCATATGACTGGAAAATCGAGCAGTTTTAGCGCATAGTTCATGCTCGTTAAAAAATAAACATAAGATCGAGCAGTTTTAGCACATAGTTCATGCTCGTTAAAAAATAAACATAAGATCGAGCAAGTGTTTCAACCCGCGTTTAAGCTCGTTAAAAAATGAACTATCCTCTGGTAAATAACCACCGTGAATGTAACATTATCAGTCATTAAAGCCTTGGTCGTGTTTGCACCGTCACCTCCACTTTTCCATTGGCCGATTATTCACCTCCATTTGATTGTTTACCCATTTTGAGGAACAACTGCGAAGAGTGATTTCACTAGCCATCCTTGTGACACTGCCGTGATTGGAAAATTCCAACCCTTACCTGGAATCAGCTGCTAACCTGTTTTATCACTCGTTCCTCAAAAGACGAGTCTTCTTTAAGCTCTTTTCATCTGACTCGTAAAATATGAAAATATTGTCGAGTTTTGGCCTTCCAGCTCGTTAAAGCGACCGAAGTGCTATCCCTCCTCTAGATTTTAATCTTTTTGGACCTGAGGGATTATTGCACAAAAAGATCGAGCGCTTGTTTTGTTCGGCTCGTTAAAACTATCTTTAACTCATCCCTTCTGTATTGTTTTATACTTTTTCGGACTTAAGGGATTAGATGACAAAAAAGGAACTTTGGAGTTATCTTTACGTACCTTTTTAGACTCTCTAAAAATGAAAAGGGACCGAGTTATCTTTGTCTTTAAACTCGTTAAAAAACATTAATAGCGACAAATTTGTCTTTAGACGAGAACGAGTTTCACTATCGCTAGGCTCGTTAAAACATAGCGATGGGTTTGCCCGAAGGGAAAATTATAGAACAAGCATATGTTATCCTCCTCAAGCTTGACAAAAATAAAGAGGTACTGGTCAGCAATGACTGGGGAAAAATTGGGAAGAAACTCAAAGAACTTTATTGGTAGCAAGTCACTCTTGAACATGACACTTCCACTCCGTGCCTGAGTCGGGTTGGGTTGTTTCATTCACCGGTCACATCACCATGGTCTCGCCATACCATCCACCTTTGGGGTAAATGCTACCAATCCATCACGCAAGTGTCACGGATATGTTCAAGAGAAGTCATCCAGAGAAGTCAACCGTGTCCCATCCACTACCATACATTATACTTCATTCTTTCATGACCACCACCCTGAACCATATATCATCAGATCGTTTTCACCTCCATCAAAATCATTTGCTCCATTCCGTGTCACTGATGTGGGATACATCAAGGCCCTCCTTTGACGGATCGCTTCTTGTCGACATCAACTCATTATCCAAGAAGTTGATCTAGGAACACCCCCTTCAGTACTTTGAAGCTTGCATGCCTCAATGGCAAGTTTCTCACTTCCGGCGACAGGTATACATCAATGACCTTCGACCGAAAGATTTTGCGTGGTGTTCGACGCCAAGTCCTTTATTCACACCACGTGAATTGTACTGCAGTACCTTGAGGGTCATTATCATTATCGGTGATTCCTCTCGCGCTTGTTAACAGTTTACATCATTGACTGGTAATCAAGAGACGTCTTTCCATGTTCGACTTCAAAACATTTCTCACATGGATCGACTTATACTTAGAGTGAAGATCGGACGAGATTGAAGACCCCAAATCTAGTTTCATCCATCCGGGCTGCGATATATATTCAGGAAAAATAAAGACATTGACATGTACAACATTGCAACACAGATAATCATCCTACCAAAAGGATGATGATTTCATCAAAATCATCAGTCTACCATCAGACGATTGTCTGTCCTATGTACATAAAATGAATTTATAAAGCTGAGCATGGGAATGCCCGCCTCAGCTAGATCATGAAAACAGTATGAAAAATTATGTATTGTATTGTATCTTATTACAGGTCTCCTCCCAGCATTGAATGAACTTCGGATCCTCCTAATAAAGCATTTCAGCCGATAAACAGCCTCACACTTTAGGGGGCAACTGTTATAGACATTTTTGTGCCTTACAACATTAAGCATGAAATTTCCATAATCCAAGGGATCCAAAGTCCCTAAAAGAGTTGTTCATGCCCCTAAAGGAACAAGGTCAACCAATGACAGCTTCTCCCAGAAGTTCTCCACCAAAAACAACTCAAAAACAGTCAATTCAGGATCAATTCAGAAGCTCTTCTAGCTACCTGCGTTGCAGTGCACCCCAGTACACTAGCTGGGTGCGTTGCAACGCACCTAAAAGCACTACCAGGGTGCGCTGAGCGGGAAATGACAAATGGCAAACTCATTCAACGAGGTGGAAAGACCCTGGAAGCTTCCAGAATCTTCTCCAATGACACTTGCCTCAATGAATTCGACTAGTGATGAGTAAGAGGCTCTCAACCTCCAAGTGGAAGCAAGAACTGACAGAGAGAAGCCACAAGTCAAAACATAAGCTGACTCATCCTCTCTGCTTACATCTATATATGGATCTCTCACCCAGAGGTTCAAGAGGCTGGAATTTTGTACTTTGCAGAGAATTGCTGTTGGTTTGAGATTGAGATTAGTACATTGGGTGATTTATGCTTTGTTGGAGGAGAGGAAGGGATTCCTTTGCTGGGAGGTAGATGCTGGATCGGAACTCACTTGGTTGTATCTCCTCTTGGACTTTCTTATTCTATCAATAAACTATTTGAGTTTTTCCTACATGCTGTGTACCAATGATGTTTTGTTATGCTTACATGTTTAGCTTAATCTGATCTTGAGATTTTTATGAATGTATATCTATATCTTTGTGTAGTTTCTCTCTCTTGTGATCTTGCAGGAATTCTGTGAAGCTGGGCCAGTGAAGGAGCAAGGAGCTGAGAGCCGCTGAAGAGAGGAGTGATTGGATCAACAAACTAGCAGAAGACACAGGTTAGTTACATCTTTTCTCCTCATTTACATTTCATAAAGAAGAAATACTCAATTAGTTTTCCTTGTTTGTTGCTAAGGTACTATCACACCTTAGAGTGGGATAGGGGCATTCCGAATGGATACTTTTCCCAACAACAAGGAGGATGCTACTCTAGGTAAGGTAGTAGTTGCTACTGTTTATCGGTAGCTGGTGGGTTCACTTATGTATCTGGTGAACACACGACCTGACTTATGCTTTGCGGTGAACCAACTGAGTCAAGCTATGGTTCAACCTACCAAGCTATTTTGGAAGGCAACGAAGCATGTGCTAAGATACCTCAGAGGCACATCTCAGTTTGGATTGTGGTACAAATGGATAGAGGGAGTGAAGCTTCAAGGCTTCATAGATGTGGATTGGGCAGGGAGTCCATCAGACCAGAAGAGCATTTCTAGAGGAATCTTCAACCTTGGTTCAACTGTAGTTTTTTGGTACAGTAGGAAATAGAGGTTAGTTGCACTTAGCTTAGAAGAGCTTGAATACATGGCTACTATTCAGGCTGCATGTGAGGCCATTTGGATGCGGAAGATTTAGTGGGATTGTTTGGTCAGAGGATGGATCCATCTGTGATCTACTGCGATAATCATAGTTGTACCAAACTCTCTGAGAATCCAGTTTTTCATGAGAGGTGCAAGCACATTGATATCCGGTATCACCATCTTCGAGACTGTGTGGTCAAGAGGATCATGTTGTTGTTGTATGTTTCGGCCGAGCAACATGATGCAGATATTTTGACTAAGGCATTGTCAAAATGCAAGTTCGGAGACAGGATTGGGGTTACTGATAATCCTTTTCTTGTTGAGAGGGAGTGTTGAAAATAGCAACAAGAAATGCTAAATAAAGAAGTGCTAAATTTAGTACTGCTATAAATAGCATTTCGGGATACCTTCCTATTTTAGTTAGTCCCTGAACTAAAATAGAGAAGTAAAAATTCGAATTTGATCTTAATAGCCGTTTTTAAAATTATTAATTAATTCACCATGAGTTAATTAGTTGTAGAAAATCAAACATGAAGTCTATGTGGTGACATGCAATAGTTTCTCCATTAATTGAGGATTTTATCCATCAGTTAAAGAGATAAGGATGAGTTGTAATTAGTTGGCTCAGTTAATTGAGTCAAGTCCTGTTAGATTAATTCAAATAGTTTTTTGAATTAATTGTGAGTTCAATTAGTTAATGCATGCATGGATGTAACTGCTGCACTTTAGATAACTGAATATTCTCTCATAAATAACTCATGCATGTCAGTTCAGACAGAGACCCAGTTGAGATAAGATGGAGGGACAATGTACTATCAGCTACAGGAATATTCCATTGTGAATATCTCTTGCATGCAGAAGGAATTCATTCCTTGGAGATTGTGTAGTTACTTCTTCAGTTTAGTGAGTGTGATGAGGCCAATTCACACATGTGACATCATTAGACCCCAAGAAAAACTGCGCAAGGAAATAGGAGGCTTGGAGGGCTTAGGGAAGGCATATCTTGTGTCTACCCAGTTTGTGAGTTGTATTGTTTGATTGCGTAGAGAGTAGGATAGCTTGAGAGCTGATTCTTTTCGTAACTTGAACATATTTCCACTTGTATGATAATACAGAGATAGGGGTTTTAGGTTGAGGCTTTCCTCGGGTTATTTATTTTGTGTTATGTGTGATTGATTTCTCATTCTTAGTTATATGTGTTCTCAATTGATCGTGCTCAAATTGATTAAGCTTTCACAAAGTTTGTTGTAGAAGTAGATCTTGTATCTTGCTTTAGTATATTGCATAATCTGTTGATCTACAGTGGGAATTTCCACACAAACCTAGAAATAATTATTGCAACTTCAATACAAATTTTATTAGAGGAAATAATAGGAGTAATTTTACATAATTTTTGTAAATGAAACCTGACAAAATTCTCCGAGAATATTGCTTTCCCATTGTGTTGAATCCATTCATCCTTTAGATAGCTCATCTAGGTAATTTGACTCAAGACTTCACTGTGGTTTCAGAAGATCAGTTTGACCCTTGTTCCAACCTCTTTCTTAAGAAATTCACTTGGCCTCAATACGTATAGCAACATGAACTCTATGAATTAATTCAACCCTCTGAAGATTAGGGAATTCGAACCTTGACCCCTTATTAAAGAAAGAACTCATCCTCAACAATAACGTGACCTCTGGTATCTCGACACTTGCACCGAACAATATTGTCTCTTTTCATTTATATATTTCAGCCCTTTTTCATTATTCGAATTATCAGTAGTATGAAGGGTTTGACTTATTAGAAAATGATGCTACCATTCCTTTCCAGTGGTGCATTAAAATTGGAATTAGCCTAGATTAATTGAGCTATATCTCGCCTCAATATGTTTGTCCCAATTACCTGGGCTATGCATTAAATTTGATCACTTG
Source organism: Pinus tabuliformis (assembly GCA_031772625.1). NCBI lineage: Eukaryota > Viridiplantae > Streptophyta > Pinopsida > Pinales > Pinaceae > Pinus > Pinus tabuliformis. The sequence goes on along the minus strand of CM062818.1, from coordinate 1,024,262,049 downwards.
ATAGTCAGCAATGCGAATCCTTTGATTAGTGCATTAATCAGCTGCTGGATAACAATAGGCCTAGAATTCAAGCAGTTCAAATCCTCTGACAATTATAATAACTCCAAACTAGTCACTTAGTATATTCAATTCGACTGCTTCACCAAACCGAGACTGGCCCTGCGTGTAAGGAATGTGATGAGATGGGTATCAAAATGTTGTATAAAATGTATCAACTTCAAATGTTTAATGAAAATTGGTTGTGGATCCACAGATTCAATTGTTTCCCCTTTAATCAAATTGGATTTACTTAACCTCTAAATGAGGCGTAATCAGCCTCAAGTGTTTTAATCAATTTCTTGCTCCTTGGACTTTGTCCCAACAACTCAACCAATGTGATCCATTTCAAACCACAAATGCGACACTAATAAAATTAAATTCAAATATTAAACTCGCCCTACATCATATATTAGTGCTCCGTCCTTCTAAATCAGCTTCCATAGCCACAACACCAACCTATAATGCAAGAGTTTACTAGGGAGTGTCTTTCACCATTGAAGCCAATGATCTTAAACTAATGTATGCCTCTCAATACTTAAACTGGTAATTATTAGGGTTTCCAATTTACTCGATAACTCCTAGAGCTCCTCGTCAATTTTCCCAATAATTCTTCTCATGACCTCCTTGAATCTCCTTCCCCTTCTAATAATAATTTCCTCCTCCAAATACCATGGGTAATACCATGGGTCACTTAATTTCCCTGAAAGTGAATTTTTAACTCCTATATTTAATTATTATCTATTTTATTATTGTGACTCATAGCTAGAGCCTTAGTGCATACTTGACAGGAGGCAGACCTTTCTCTAGAATAGAGCCATCATGTAGGTCAAGTAGTAATGGAAACACTTTGGAGAAAATGAGGCAACATCCCCTTGGTGAGTGTTAATCTAGGTTATAAGCTAAACAATAGACAAAGATTAGTTTTGGGACAAACATAAGAATATTACTGGAATAGAAACAAATAAAATAACGATGTATAGTATTTAAACTACAAAACAAATATAAGTTAACCATTTGAATACAAATATGGGGGGAACAACTGAAATAATTTCAACGAAGACAATGAACTCCTTAGTTTTCATTTTATATTTTCAACCTAGAGTTTGTACAAACTTAAGAAGCATTATGCATTGTATGTGAAAATTACATATGAACACCTATCTAAGAAGGAGGAGACATGTTCACCCTAGGACTAGAAGGACTACTTCATCAAATGAAAGGGATAAAAATCACTTGAACTCTTCTAGAATGAAGGATATACATTAACTAAATCAAATATGCAAATTCATTAAATGAAAGCTACAAATTAAGTGAGTTGAAAGAACCTGTGAATCAAAGGTCTAATCCGACTTAATTTAAAATCAAGGAAAGGTAAAATTAAGTGTTTCAAACTAAGTAATTATAATCTAAGTCGTTGAACCAAAGTAGAAAAATAAACCTATTGTAAAATAGAATTCAATATACTTAACTTAACATACTGAAAATGTATTTTATCCTACTAAAAAACTAAATCAAAGCACAAGAAACTACAACTAATATTTCTTGAAGTAACATGCTGCAAATGTGAATAAATATAAGGCTAATAGAGCCTTCTTATCAATGACATAATACCATCAAACTACTTGAAATGACATGTTGGAAATTGCTATAGGAAATAAACACTAGTTAGAAAAATTGATGGATAACGTAGAATTAAACAATGTGAACTACACACAGTAAAAAGGAAATAAATGAATAAACAAAATAAAGGTTCCTTGTTCAAACTTGAGTAGGCCCTACCTAGGAATTCTATAGGGAATGTAAAATACTACCAAAGGAAATAAGTCTAGAAGGAAACTTTCTACATTAGCAAACTAATTCATAACAATGCAACATATGGAAAGGAGCTCAAGTTCTCATATCTATAAGAGTTCCTAATGCCTAACAATGACTAAGGATTCCTAGAGATAACCCTTAGCTCATATTTATATTATAAGGTTACATCAATAAATCCTTCAATTATTCCTTGATTAAAGGCTCATGTCTTCGAGAACCTTATAATCAAGGACCTATGTTCTACATATAAAATCTTTTCTTAGATATCCCTCTCTTTGTTAGCAATTCAATTGGAGATTATGCTAGATGTTGTGTCTTGGGTGATCAAAGGCTTGGCATGAATTTTGAGGTTGATGAGGGGAAAAAATCACCATTTTATCTCATGCAATGTTGGTGTAGGACCTCCTTGAAATTCAACTTGCTTGAGCCATAAGTTAGTGTAGCCTTAAACATGCATAAAAATCATAGCTAAACTAGAATACATACACACACACTAAATTATATAACTCATTTCACAATCAATAAATGACATGAAACCCAACATAATTATATTAATCATGGTCAAGAGAGGCTAATAGAATATAAATGTGATAAAAATATATTAAAAGTGGGTCTCATGATACTACAATTGTGAAGCCCATCATCACACCCTAGCTTAAATTTTTTCACACCATTGTGTGAATTTTTTTTACAATGCAGGTGTTGATGCTTCCTCTCTTGTTGGTTCACTACTGCTAATATCTGGAAGCTTGCTTCAAATCATGTGCAAAAAATTTAGTGATGACACCCTTGCCACAAATCTCATATTTTCCAAATGCTAAATCATTTGCAGAAGTAGATAAATAAATAATCAAATTCAAGGCATGCATGGGAGCATTAATATCATGTCAAGAGATAGGATGCTATAGGTTGTAGGCATTCTATGTGTGTTATTAGGATCAACACCACTCTATAAAACATTTAATCGTGAGGGATTACACTTCCTCAAAGCCTAAAATTAGCCCAATAATATTACCAATCAAACATTAGAAAAGGAAGTCTAAAATTGATGACTTATAAGGAGATCTTAGGAATATTAAGCCTGATACATTTTATGGTGACCATAAAGAGGGTGAGGAGGCTAAATATTAGTTGTTGGGAATGAGTAAGTTCTTGAATTACATAATTACTTATACAATTTGAAGGACATAATTGCAATTTACCATTTTCAAGTCAAGACATCAACATGATGGGATTAAGGCTCAAGAAAGTCACACTCAAATGAGAAGAGGATCTATTGGAAGTAGTAATAGAGGTATTTTTAGAAAAAAAAAATTGTATGCTCACTACTATGATAGGAAAATGTAATTATTTGAACTAAATCTTGGGAGCATGAACATGGAGGAATACAAAATAAATATCCTTGAATTATTAAGGTGTGTTATCTTCATTAAGGATGAAAAGTTCAAGATCTAGAGATTCATGAGTGGATTTCTTTCTTTCTACAGTGTCAAAGTCAAATTTGATAAGCCCAACACCTTGGATGAATATATTAATAAGGAACAATACCTTTATGAGATAAATAAAAACAAATTAGATTACCAAACGAAATGAGATGATAATAACAATGCCAAGATGGAGCAAAGGAATAATGGATATAAACCTTCATATTTTAGGAACATCTCCTAGGAAAATCAACAAGCTAAACCAACCCAAATTGAACCAAATAAGTCAAAATAATTGGGGAAAAGGCCAAGACATCAACCCATTAGATGTTTGGGTTGAGAGGAAGACCATATGTGTAAGGGTTTCCCTGACAAGGGAGAAGAATTGAGGACTATTTACCATATTTAGGGACCTGATCAGTTGAGTACGTGGGTAAAAAAATCCTAAGAATTTATGCTACCCTAGACAATAGGAAGACAAATCATCAAGCACACATGATTGAAGTGGAAAGTAAGATCACTAGCAAACCCATAGCTATTTTAACTAATTTTGTAGCTATTCATAGTTATATTGATCTTAAACTTGTTGAAATATTTCATTTGAAAAGAACCAACCATGGAAAGACTTGGTTGATTCAATTAGCTACAAGGGCCAAGAGAAGGATTAATGAGTTGGTAAAAGAGTGTGCAATGAACATGAATGGCTTGTGCACAAAATTGGATTTGAATACCATACCATTATGCTCAGATGATTTCCTAATTGGTAGATGTTAGTTGGACAAGCACCATGCCCTCCTAGTCTATTATAATAGGTAATTCACTTGCCTTGATGAAGAAGGGAAGAAAAAAAGTACAGGGGATTCAAAGGATGGTTTCCATCAATGAAATATTAACTAATAATTGAAGAAGAACTACAAAAAGTGTTGTCAAATTTATGTAGCCCATATGGAGATGGAATGCAAGGAAAAAATGCCAAGCATTGAAGACCATCTAGTGTTAAAAGAATATGAGGACGCGTTCAGTGAAACCCCTTGGATAGAAAACCACATTGAATATTGAAGGTATAGACATAAATGTGTGATATGGAATTAATAAAAATAAACCGTGCACTAGGTTTTGTGCAACATAATCATAATAGGACGGTACCATCTTGGTAAAAATAGAGAGATCTCTAAACTTGAGTAAAGTCAAGTGTGGAACCTTGTTCTTCCCATGAATATGCTTTAATGGCACAAATATGGAAAAATATAATTGTGATATGATATTTCCTAACATATCCAATAAAAATAAGCCCAAATCACTAAGTTATGGAAGAAGGAATGATAATCAAAATACTCTCAAGATAGAGATTAAAAAGTACCTTTCATTTTTATTTTATTTTGTTATTGTGTATCCCTTAGTTTTTCTAGTGATATTGGAATTAGGCTTAAAATCTAACCTAAGAATATCAACTTTGTGACATCCCATGAATGATATTTCGCACTTGTAATTAACTGAAATTATTTTAAATGGTTGAGAGAGGGACACAAATTCCATTTCTCGAGGGAATTGTTATTTTAAATTTCATTCTTGGTTGGTTGAGTGGGTTGAATATGCCATAAATTAATTGAAATAAGAAGGGATAGGGGTAGGTGTCCTTTAAACCTAACCAAAAGCAAGAACATGAAAAAAAAATTAACGCAACATGGGTTGTGTTATCCGCGAGGTTGATTGTTATACAATCGTGCAAGGGAATGGGCAATTAGTTGTTGGAAAGAGGGGATGAGATTAAGGGGGGCGCCCATGGATACATTCATGACCTCTCTCTATAAGACACACAAACATGACATATGCAGAGAGGAGGAGATTTTTGGGCACAAAGAAATTGTGAAAGAGGCAAAGAAGGTAGCATCTTGAGCTATGTTACTAAGCACCGGAGAGAGTTAAAACCAAATGAAGAACCCTCTTAAAATCTTGCTTGGCATAAGTATCATAGAGAGAGAAGAGGTTGACTATGGTAGATGAAGGCAGTGTGGCTATTTTGTTGTTTAAAAGCCCTCAAAAGCACTCCACCTCAAGCTTTGGAATCTCGCTTGGTGGTGACAGATGTAAGTAAGGCTTGGTTGCAACTGTCTATGGTTGGGTGGAGGGTTGAAGTCCCATTATTAGTTACCATAACTTTATAATATAAGTATAACCTTATGTTTATGCTTGTGATCACTATAATGTCTCTGTTGTTTATTTTAGGAGAATTTCATGCTAATGTTAAGGAGTGTTGGTTCTTGCACACATTAGCTATATAGATAATGTAAGAGGCATGATATGTAATTTTATTATTTACATGACTGATTAATATGTTATTGGTACTGTTTAAAAGGTATTGGAAAAATGTGTGGTTATATTGATTATGTTCTAGTAGTGATAAAAAAGGAACCTCCTTTTTATTTACAGGGGTATAATCTTGATTTTATTGTGAGCTCTTGTTAGCACTGTTCACATTAATGAGTAGGAATAATGGATATTACTCACTCCTTGGAAATATTGGTTAGTTTATCTTTTATGATTTCATTTTCAAGTCTTTCAGTGAAGCACACCTAATTCCTTGGGTCTGCATTTTCAATTTCCCAAAGCTCAAGCATAAATAAGCCTTACATTATGTATTGTTGATGAAACCACCTCATAAGATTTGTTAACTTTATTTTATGTTCCCTAGAATAGGCATGATATTGCCAATAAACCTAATGAGATATGTGTTCCCCTTTGATAAGTACTTCACTCTATATGTTGGGTACTATTGTAATAATAAAATTCGGGTTTTGTTACTCTTGGTAGAATTATGCTCAAGAAGGTTGGCCTGGATAAAATGTTGTTTATCCTAGTTAGAGACATTTAATAGTCTCTGTAAGGTGTTAATGATGTTAATAGGTTGAGTCCTGAGAGAATGTTCCATCTTCACACAAATCTCAATTTACAGTAGTGAGACTATACTATATGTGTATAATTGATAGCATAGTTTGTATGAGTGATTGTGTAATTGCTTATTATCACCGTAAGCTTACCTTTGAAAGAAAGTGCAATATCAGACCTCATATACATTAATACTTACTTCTCTTATCCTTTCCTTCTGGTCACAATGGTGAATACTGGTCATACTCCTATTAAATCGGGGTCTTAAGAGGTTGCATGCAATTAATTATGCAACTGATAACACTTGTTATAGAAGAGTATTAAGCAAATACTTTTCTCATTCTCTTTCTTTGAACCCTATCAAGCAAATAAATGTAATCATAAACCAACAACCACTCTTCTATGATAATGTCTCGGGTGTTTTAAAGACCTCTTAGAGGGAGGTTGGTTGTAATTCATGTAGTGTTATGATATGATTTTTTTTTTTTTTTTTTATAGCACCCTAACTGGGTTGATTCATTGTTCCTTGTGGATAGGAACCTTATGACGAATTAGATACATCAAAGGTGGGTTATTCTGGTGTGTCTTCATTGTGTCATTTGATGATATGTTTGTTATGTTGGTGGATATCATAGGACTACGCCATATAATTCAATACACACCATGTATTACTCTTCCACCATAATATGTAACACAACCATGACAATCTGGGTAGTGGTAATGGCTATAACATGTCGTAATATAGACTTAACACTTCTTACAAAGGTGAAGGCCTTAGATATGAGGGATAAAAAACCATATGACCTCATACCTTGACTAAGGCTAGAAGCTAACACAATGGATGATATAGATTTAGTTGAAGGATCGATGGATGGGGTCGCTACGGGACCTACCCCTCTGTGATGTCAAAAAGCCGGAGGGGAAGCCCCACTTAAATAAATACCATTGATAGAGAATTGATCCATCAAAAAGTAGGATCATCATGGGACCTTTTCCCCTTTGAAGTTAATGGTGAGGGGTGAGGCCCTGCTACCCATTGGATCCCTTGATCTCTGCAGAGATGTCAGATTATACGCATGGAACCTTGTGGAATCCAAAGTAAGGTGGAGGAGATGGTTCTCAACAATAACTCTTCTCAGAAGAAATTGTGTTGGCGGTAAAGGTTCTCGACCGAGAGGATTCTTAGTGAGAATGCTTCTCAGAGGAGATGGTGTTAGAATACAGGCTCTCAGAGGAATGTATAGCGGAGGAAATGGGTCTTGGTGAGAACACTTCTTAGAGGAAACGACTTGGTGAGCTAAGAGAAACATCTGAGGTATTAACTTGAGATGGTTATCTCTAGGGTGACGTGGGTTTGAGGGTCCTGTACCTGCTTATGGTTATTGCATAACCAAAGTGGAAGGATGAGCAGGTTGACATCTTATACCTAGACCTATTTATGTGTTATGACCCTAGACCTGAACAAGTCCATAGCTAATACACCAATGCCAAGTGGCAGTGTAGAGGATGGTTGGGATAACCACGTGGTTTTTGGGCCTTGGAATTGGTATAGTTGTTCACCTTATTTGCTTAGTTTATAGTTAGTTGTTCAAATCTTTCGAGCACAAATTATAATAATTTGAATGCTATAGAGTTCTAGAATGGAGTAATAATTGTTTTGATATTTTACTTCATTAGTGAATCGATTTGAATCTTGAAGATGCGATTAACTCATTATTTGGGTTGATATTTGGATAGGAAATATTCGATGCTGATTGTTGTTCCTTGAATAACTGACGAAGGTCGAGCCATAAGGAAATCGTTTGGACTATTTTTGACTTGTTGACTATGGATCAATGTCTTATATGCACGAGATGGTTGAAAAGAGGATCATGACCTGCTATTTTAAGGAAGACATTATAGATTTTGCAGCTTGAATTAAAGCATCTCGAGAATCTCTTGATTCTCAAGATAACTTTACCATTTAAAATTTATAATTATTTTGTAATATAAGAAGTAGGATTAAACTCTAGGAAAATAGTTAATTATCCCTGTTAATTGTAAGATGAGACAAAAGAGACAGATTGTCCTGAGTTTTTACAGACTTCTCTTGTAACTTATTATTGCATGTTAATGAATATTTTAGTGATTCGGTTTTAATATATTGCATTGAGTTAACTACAAGATGGTTAAATTCCAGTGACTCAACCCTGGGATGAATACTATCTTCCTCTGTATTATTATTGCATCTTACTTTTAGCTTTTGAATGATTAATAGTTTCTTAGATCAAATCACTTTTTTCCAAATTTACTGTTATTGTTTACAAGAAATTGTAGCAAATATCGTTAAACAAGATTTACTTTATAGCATTATATTTTTTTATTGTTCTCCACAACAAGTGTGAATTTTTAGCTTCGAAGATTTATAATTTTTATGATAAATGTATTTCAGTTCCTTTATGACAGTTATCATTCTCTAGTAAACAACTTGAATTTCTTTATGGTTTCTGTATAGGGGTTTCACAATTTATTTGTGTTATAGGATTGATGGTAGTTTAGAGGTACAAAGCGAGTATTCTTTCAATAAATATTTTTTTTCTCCTTTCATTTCTCAGTCTCTGATTCTTATTAGTCTCACTCAAAACAAGGTAATATGAACACTAGCCTTGCACCAACTGTGTGGAAAACCTTGCAATAAAAAGAGAAAATCCCAGGTTCACAATCTAATGTGTAGAGGCTTAAGTTGATTCTTTAGGAAAAACTTAGTGCCCAACATTTTGGCAGAATTTCTGGGGAGGTTGTCAAAGAAGTGTGTAGATGTATCCCTGCGGGATTGGGTATTAAAGATGTAAGGTAAGAACCTACACACACACCAAGTAAAAAGCTTGTGTCAGTTGTGACGTAGGCAAGTTCCCTATGTGGACAAAGGCAACCCCTCTAGCCCTAGAGTGGGTCTAGTCACAACAAAGACAATACTAAAGCAAGTTTCCTTAGAAATTTGATGTCATGAAAGTTACCTTCAAACCTTCATTCGATGGAGTCCCTGTTGTGCTTTTCCAACTTTCGTTCTTCTAATCACTTGTACTTGAAAACAACATATAGAGCACAACCACGAACATAATAAAGTACAACAAAAACTATCTACTTAAAGAGTCGAGGAGCTTCAAGTTATCATTACGCAATTCAACATATGATATAGGAAATAAGCTATTGATTTGTATTAATGTAAATTAAAGTAGAACTTACAACCAAGCCTTGACATCGTAAGCCTCCTTGAAGGGTCCTGTCAGCATGTCTCCGCAAGCATTCACTCATAGACTATCTCCCAAAAGATGAATAACTCTCTCTCCTACCCAAAAGGCTAATGCTAGAAAATTCTTACAATCAAGCAAACTCCACTCAAAACCATCCCAAGCTAAGTTATATGAGAGGCTACTTCCACACTCTAGCAAAACTCTCTACTTTTACTATTGAATTCTTGAACTCTGAAGCTAGCTGATCTCAGTCATGGAGGAAGTATTTATAGGAGGAGGAGCTTCCATAAAATATGGGAGAAAGAGCTTATCTCTTTGAGAGGTTGCACAAAATGTGGAACAACTATCCCAAAGGACAGAGGCGAGCTCATCTGTCCCAACAACCAACCCTAGGATTGCCCATGAAGCTGTTAAACTTTGAAGCTTTGATGAGTTGTTTAAAAACTTGCCAAAAGTAGCTTGTCGCGAGTGAAACACAGAGACAGAGCGATGACTTCGCTAGGGCTGGTGCAATCTTAGCCATCTTAACGAGTGGATCAACTGTTGTCTCGTGATGACCCAAAAACATAGGTAAAAAGGATCTGCTCGAGGAGTAGCGAATTGAGGTATTATTCCTGAGATGACGAGGAAGACATTGAAACATAATTTGCAGCATGACACAAGGCAGATGTCAATAACACGGACCGACATTGTCCGGAACCTGGAAATGCGGGGTTGGTGACAAATTCCTATGTAACATATGCCCCCTAAAGCATGAAGGCCAAGAGAGTGGGAGGGGTGAAATGCTTTATGAATCCAAAACTGAAACAAAACATCATCATAGAGAACCTGCAATGCAAGTACAACTGATATCTCTAATACATGAGTACATAGTGAAAGGAAATACATATGCATAAGTCATGGGTGCAGCCATCCATAAGATAAACATAAATGATCTGTGGTATGGACACAACCATCCAAGACCATATGAGAGACTCAGGTACGGTCGTAGCCACCCAATCAAAAGAGTCATGTATACAAGCATGAACCAATTCGCGCAACTTGGACGTGTGTAAGCTGAGCCCAGGTTCTTCAATCCCAACTCGATCATGGTACAAATTCTAATATGTGAATAAATGTGCTAAAGTAAAGAATAATAGAAAATTGCTTGATTACCAGTCAATGATGTAAACCATTAACAAGTGCGAGAGAGACCACCAGTAATGTCAATGGTTCTCAAGGTACCGCTAGTACAATCCACGAAGTGTGAAGAATGATGTGAATTCGAACACCCATGAAATCACCCGATCGAAGGCTAATGATGAAAGCCTGTCGTCGAATGCGAAGAACTTTCCATTAAGGCATGCAAGCTCCAAGGTACCAAAAGTGAGTCTCTAGATCAACTTCCCGAATAATGAGCTGAAGTCGACAGGAAGAGATCGGTCGAAGGAGGGCCATAATGTTTCCCACATCATCGATGTGAGACAAAGGAACAAGATGAATGTGGATGAGACAAAGATTCGGAGGAAGGTGTGTAACGATACAAACTGCAGAAGGTTTAAGCTCTTGAACATATCAGCGACATGACTTTGGAGTTTGGCAGCATTTTGGTACTAAAGGATCAAAGGTCATGATGTTGCAACAGGGATCAGCTAGAATGAGGCAAAATGTAAACCAAAAACTTGGAAGGCCAACGATAAAGTGAGGATATCACAACCCGATACGAAACAGAAAGAGTGTCAATGTTCAAGAGCGACATGCTGCCGTAATAATTAATACAACCGACAGAATACTTCCAAATTTCCCCCCACCATTTCTGGCGAGTACCCTAATTATTTTTGAAATACAAGCCTGAAGGGAATAACATATGCTCGTAATATAAGTTTTTCCTTTGGATAAATCCAACCTAGTAAGATTTAACGAGCCCTAGGAAGGAGAAGCTCGGTCTCATCATGATGACAAGTCCAATGTCTGTTAGGGTTTAACGAGTCCGACACAGGAAAAAATTGGAGTCTTTTTCATGTTTAGAGAGTTTGAAAAAGACACAAAAAAGAAAACTCCAAAGGTCCCTTTTCATAAATTTGTCCCTCGAATCCGAAAAGGTAGAAAAAATACCCAAGGGAACCTATTGATAGTGATAGATCAAAGTATACCCTTTTTCCTAAATAATCTATCCCAGTCTGTAAAAGGGGTAAACTTATACTGGGTAGATGATGCTACACAACCTTTAACGAGTGCAAAGCGACAAGAGCTCGACAATCTTTTCATGTTTTGAGATTCAGAAAAGAGCTTAAAGATGACTCCAAAATGGACTTTTTCGTGTTTTTACTGAGTCTGAAAAAGTATAAAATACAACTCGTAAACCATCATCACCAGAGTATTTGGAACCTGTTGCTGCAAAAAAAGAAAGTGTAAGGTCTGTTTTTGACATAAATATGCATAAAATATCCAAAAATAGACCTAAAACCCTAATTGTCTAGACAGAGCTTATAAAAGGGCCTAATTGGTATAAGAAAAAAAGTACTGTTCACTTTTACCTTGGAGTAGAAAAAATTTACCCTTGTGCACTGCGATTTCAGCAACCGAATAGAGGAGTTCTAGAAGCTTATTTGCAAATCCATCTGGTCTAGGTAGGCACCACACCCTTTTCCTGCATTTTTTGATAGAATGCATCTCATTTTTGAAGTGTTTAGCCATGATTTAGAGGAGGTTTATGGACGAGAGTGTCCGCAACGGTTGGTGCAGGTTCCCAACTTGGGACCGTGAAGACCCAGATTTTCCAATGGAGTGAAAATGAGCTCTTCATGACTGTACACCAAACGGTCACGAAGAGCCCTGATTTTCTAAACCATGGATTTTGGCTGAGCGCACCTATTTGAAAAATAGGCGCAATGAGCACCAAGAACCAAAATTCCTCAAAATTTAAGAAATTTCTTGGGACTTTAAACACAATTATGGCATTAATAATTGAATATTTGTGTGTTTGCAGGGAGAAAAGCATGGTGATTGAATGGAAAGAGCGGGAACATAACAATGATGATGAATTTTCCATGGGGGATCCAAATTTCTTGGATGTGATAAGGAATTGCGGGCTTTTGAAATTCTTCCTGGTGCTGTGCCTGAGAGCACAACCTGATCTACTTCAGTACCTGGTTGGAGCATGGGATCCAAATGAAGGGAGATTCAACATTCGGGAGCAGGAAATAGAAATTGATGCCAACGACATCTATTTCCTAATGGGGTTATCACAGAGGGGAGAAATACCCTGAATGATAGGTACCCAGATCATAGGAGAGACGATGGACATGCTCATTGGGAGAATGTTTCCAGAGGCCTAGTGTTACAGATCCATTTGGTCACATCAACCCCAACTTACATATCAGTACTATTAGGGCCCATCAAACCCTAATTCAATTGTTACATGCCCTAAACAAGTCAACCATCAGAACGCCTAGCTTCCCAAGAAGTTCCATGATTGAAACCATCCAAAAGCTGCCTCTAAGAAGATCAACGTAGACAAGCCTTCATTAGGGTGCACTGCAGTGCAACCCTTACATTGCTAGGGTGCTATGCAGCGCACTTGAGCCCTCTTTGGCCTGTGTTGAGAGAATTTGAGTGAAATTGCATTGGGGTTTGGGAATATTCTTATCCATTGGATGCATCTAGAAGTTTCCCCAGTTTATCTACTCCTTTGAGCTCGAATTTGGATGAGGTAGAGAGTTAAGGAACATCAATCCCTTCATCCCTTCCTCCATGGAATTAAATTCTAAGCTTGGGAGGGCCTTCATTATCACCATTTATGGCATAAATTCCTTCATTCACCTATAAAAAGAACACTCATCTAAGTGATCAATGATGGGAAATCATTGAATTATAGGGACATGCTGTTAGTATGATACTTAAGTTGGTTTCAAGTAATGTAATGATGTCAAAATGTCTTTCTTGTTATGAGGAGAGGATGGGATTGAACTGGAGGAGTGATACTGAATCAAGAAAAATGGGTTGTAACTCTTCCTTTTACTAATAAAGTGTCTAAAGATTTTTCCACATGTTTGTATTGTTCATTGATGCTTTCATATGTGTATTATGAACTTGATTCCATTCTATGTTTAATCATTATATCATTATCATATGCTTTGATCAGTTTTTGTCTTTTGTCTGTGTGCAGGTACTCTTCAAGCGGATTAAGTACAGAAAGGAGCGACATAATTGGTCAAGGGAGATAAGGAGTAAGAGAAAGCTTCAGGTAGGCTTCTTTACCTCTTATTTAATCTATTGGTCATAGAAAAAGTAGAGAATGCTTTGCACTGTTGTTCTAGACTTAGCTACTAGTATGGGGGTTTAAGCGTTTATTCGTAGACACTACAACTTCCCAAAACAAATTGTTGACTCCACTGGGGAGCGATCATCCATCTTAGTAGCTTATCAGCCTCTTAAGACATTTCTACATACTGCACTTGTGGTTGTTGATTGAATTTCATGATTCTTTCATTGAAAATTGAGTCAAAACTGTGCCAAAATTGCCTTCAAAATGGCTTATCGTCACCAGCATGGCCCAATGAAGGACACAGTGCGCTGAAATGAACTTCCCGCATAGAGCCAGTGCACTGAAGTGCACTGTCTCTCACTGTTGCCTACACTAATCCCTTGAGGGTCAGTTTCCATTTAGGAGCTGAAGCTTTTGCTATTTTTCTCCTCTTTGAATGATTTGCTGAATGTCAATGATGTCTTGTCTTTGAAAATAGTTCTTCATCTCCTTACCTGGCCCTACTTAGACTAGGATTGATAAATGTTTCTTATGTTTTTTGCTTCGTCATTTTCAATCTATAGTCGAAAGTTAGTTTTTTGGTAGATTGATATTTAGTGAAAGAAAGTGTCGTTAAACCGTATTTTCCTTCAAAAATTGAATTGTCGTTAAGTCTTCATTCATGAAAGATTGATTGATTGATGTGTGCATATGATTAGTCTTTTTGTTGAAAGTGTTGTAATTCCTCATTTATTTGAAAATGAAAGTGTCGTAAAGTCTTCCTATCCATGAAAAGAAATTGTTGTAAAATCGTCATTTTTATGAAAAGAGTTTATTGATCGATTGTGCATTAGTTTTTATTTTTGTTCATTCAGATTAAGGGAAATCGAAAAGAAATACTTGCATGTTGCATTGAAAAAGTTTGTGTGTGCTGATAGGAATAATGTATGGAATTTTCATTTAGATTGTGCTTTTTTCTATTTGATCAAAAGAAATCTTATTGCTCTATCCCTAAGTAGCTAGGATTTTCATCGTTCAATTGAATGGAAAGAATGCTTATCATGATAGTTGCATTCCTAGGAATTTCAGAATACATCATGTGGTGAACTTGAAAGGAAAATTCCTAAGCAAGATCAACTTAAAATAAACATCAATTTACATAATGGAGCATTGTCATTAACGACAACATTTAGTAGTTCTAGGCTAGAGACGTGTTCTCGCGTCGTAAAAAAAAGTAGTCGTCGCTAACTTGTTTGTAATACATCCCGAGTGTGATACCTCATTCCACGTACATGAGTATATTGTAGCTCATCCACATACATTCAGGTATATAAGGTGGTGTTACAATACATAAAGTATATGGGAATGCTCTCACTCTGCGGTTTTGCATTAGACAACGCTTATACAGATTGGGCCTCCACATACTTTCGGGTATATATGGGAGGACAACACTAGGTTGCTATCCATACTTAAGTAACCGAGTTGGCCACCTTGTAAACTTTGATACACCGAACATAACATTCGGGGAGATTGCCTGCCCATACTTCTTGGTTCGCTAGGAGGTATTTTGCAGTTCATAGTTACTTGGTAAACATTTTGCCTAGATTATCCCTCTTTTGTTTTGTTATGTTACTTTGATTAAAATAAAATTAATTGACCACGGATAAAATCCTCCACACTCACTCCTTAGTTGATCTTAGGCTGAAACATATGGTGACAAATTTGGAGTCCACCAATCAAGGAATTCCTTTTGATGGGAATCCTAGTCCTTTTCCACCTTTTGGAAATATTGGTGCTCCATATATGGCTACATCGTCCCTTTCAGGATTTACCATTGGCTTGCCAGTATGGTTGTTTTCAACCTCCTTGGTTCAAAATGTCGTGATTTCTCCACAATTAGTACTCCTCCAACTGGACAAAATCAACCTCCAGTTGATCCTAAAGTTTACCCTTTAACTTCTTCCTCGGTTGTTTCTTCCTCCCCTTCTTCCTCTTTGCCAGGTGAAAGTATTGGTACTAGTAACCAGGTGGATATGAAGAAGAAGAAAGGGGAGAAGAAGAAGAAGAAGAAGAAAGGGAAGAAGAAGAAGAAGAAGAAGAAGAAGAAGAAGAAAATTCAACAGAGTGACAACTAAGCAACCATTGCTTTGAATGTAACATATGATAAAAAACCATCCGTCAAGACTCACAAAGTTCGATATCCATGCAAACTTTGTGCGGGAGACCATCTTCTTCGAAATTGTCCTGATATTCCTCAGATCTTAGAAGAATGGTCTTTCACGTTCACATCATCTTGTGTCATCAACTTCTAGAGATCATGTTGGTGACACACCATCAACTAGTGGTAGTAAAGTTCATGGAAAGAAGGGAGAAGTTACATTTCGCTATAGGTTATGTGAAGGGAATCACCCCATTCACCTTTGTCCCTATTTGGATGGAGCCAAAAAAGTGTTGGATAACTGTCCTGCTTCATCGCAGTGACTTCCATCTGGTTACAGGAAACTATCCATTAATCCTTCACTAGTTGACGAATTGACTGACTCAAATCAACCATCGGCCAAACCCACTCCCTCTGAAAGTGAATCCTATGAGTCTATACCCAACCCAAATCAACAGGTCAAGGTAACAATTGACCCAATTTCACCTTCAGCTAATTGTACCTTTCCCGAAGAGAGTGAACATGATACCATTCAAGTTATTTTTGTTTCTTTAGATTCTAATGAGCTTGGGGGTAGTCCTCCTGTTCCATCAAGATAGGAGGAAAATCCTCTAGTCCTTGTAACTCAAGGGTTTAATTATCCCGTTTCTATGGTACCCCCTCCAAGTATTCTGGTCAATTCCTTTGATTGGAATCGACTGGCAGGATTTCGCCTTCCTCCTTATGTGCCTTTCCAGATCGTAGTATAGGTTTGTAATATGATTGTATCTGGCACTATTATAGATGAAGGTGCATCAGTGAGTGTCCTTTCCTCAACTGCTTGGCAAGTGCTTGGTTCGTGGCCGATTGTGCCTGTTAACCAGAATCTGTTGGGTTTTAACAGAGGAACCAGTCAATAATTAGGGATCCTCCCTCAGTTACATATTTCTTTGGGAGGAAAAATAATTTATCTAAATGTGATGGTAGTCCTAGGTCGTTTAGATTACAATTTACTTCTTGGGCATGACTATGTTTATGACATGGGAGCTATTGTTTCAACACTCTTTCAAGTGATTTGTTTCCCGCATGAAGGCATAATTGTCATCGTTGACCAGCTTTCATTTCCCGGTCCAAATATGGCTCCTAGTCAACCATCTTCCCTAGATGGTCCTTTTGTACCAATGGTATCATCCCTGCCATGGATCAATTATGTGGCAACTCGTTCCATACCTGCATCAACTAATGTTCAATTCAAGGATGTTGTACATCATGTACTGGGGGCATTGGAACTAAATCTCTCCTTCATGACCTCTTATGAGTAGTAATCAAACATGAGGATAGTTACTTGCCTTGTGTCAAACTCGTTAAAAAAATGAAACCAAGGATATGAGGATAGATCTTTTACTATGTCAACCTCATTAAAAAATGAAATAGGTCCATGAGGATAGTTCCTTGTCTTGTGACAACCTTGTTAAAAAATGAAACCAAGGATATGAGGATAGTTCCTTGTCTTGTGTCAACCTCGTTAAAAAAATAGTTCCTTGTCTTATGTCAAGCTTGTTTAAAAATGAAACAAGGAATC
This sequence comes from Pinus tabuliformis, assembly GCA_031772625.1. Taxonomy (NCBI): domain Eukaryota; kingdom Viridiplantae; phylum Streptophyta; class Pinopsida; order Pinales; family Pinaceae; genus Pinus; species Pinus tabuliformis. The sequence continues at coordinate 1,024,244,708 of CM062818.1, read as the reverse complement.
TGAGCAGAGTTCCTTGTCTTGTGTCAATATCATTAAGAAATGAAACAATGTCCCAAGTTCCAAGTCGAGTCTTTGATTAGATCTCATAAAATCCTAGTCGAGTCTTTCACTTCATCTCGTACATGAACCTTCATTCCATCCACCTAAGAGCCATGAGTAGTCTACTTAGGTGAATGTAATAAAGCTTGGGGGGCATGTACCTAGTGGTAAAGTTAAATTTCCCTGCAGGTTATGTGAAGGGAATCATCCCATTCACCTTTGTCCCTATCTGGATGAAGCCAAAAAAGTGTTAGATAACCATCCTGCTTCACCGCAACGCTTCCACCTAGTTATAGGAGACTCTCCCTTTCATCATGATGGGGGCATGTAAATGAATCTCAAGCATAGTTTTTTGTTTTAATATTGCGTAAAAATGAAATTGAATCCAAGCATAGTTTTTTGTTTCAAGCTTGTGTAAACATGAAACTGAACCCAAGCATAGTTCCCTATGGTTCAAGCTTGTGTAAAAATGAACCCATTTCCATTTTTAACTCTTGTGATTGCCATTCTATCAGCCTTTTGAGCCTTGGTTGTTTCATTCCATCACCACTATCTCTTTGGCTGATCATACGCTTTCACTTGGTTGTTTTACATTTTTTGAGGAACAGTTGCAATGAGTGATCTTATTAGCCAACCTCTTCACATAAATCAATGTGTTTTGAGAAGTTCCAACATCGCCAGAACCAATTGCTATCCTAGACACCACTCGTTCCTCAAAATGGAGTCCTCTTTAAGATCTTTTCAGATTATCTAAATATGAAAATATTGTCGAGCGCTTGTCCTTTCCCGCTCGTTAACGGATTGTAAATGATATCTCTATTGTATTATTTTATGCTTTTTCTGGCTTGAGAGATTAATTTATGACAAGGAACTTTTGGAGTTTCCTTTTCGTCCCTTTTCATACTCTCTAAACATGAAAAGGACCAAGTTATATTTGTCGTTAAACTCGTTAAAAACATCAAATAGCGACAAACTTGTCCATCTAGACAAGACCGAGTTTCACCTTCGCTAGACTCGTTAAAGCATCAAATAGTGATGGATTCACCCGAAGGGTGAAATTACACAACAAGAATATGTTATCCTCCTCAAGCTTGATTAAAAATAAAGAGGTACTGGTCAGCAATGATTGGGGAAAATTGGAAAAAGGGGAAAACACTTTATGGTAGAAAGTCGCTCTTGAACATGACACTTTCACCTCATCATCGTGACTATGTGAGCTGGGTCATTCAGCTTGATGGTTATCACACCGCTGGTCTATCATACCATCCATTACTTTATTTTGGGTCAATGCTACCAATTCATCTTAGTGTCACCGACATGTTCAAGAGAAGTCATTCGGTTCAAACTTCATCCTTTGCAATACCGTAAACCTTCATTTTCATGACCACCATTCCTGAACCTTCTGTCGTCAGTCAATTTTTCATCTCCAAAATCATTTACCTCGTTTCGTGTCATTGATGTGGGATACATCAAGGCCCTCCTGCGATGAGTCACTTCTTGTTGACATCAACACATCATAAAAGAAGTTGACTTAGAAACACCCCTTCAGTACCTTGAGGCTTGTATACATCAATGGCATGTTTCTTGCTTGCAACGATAGGTTGACATCACTGGCCTTTGACCGAAAGACTTTGTGTTGTGTTCATAATCAAATCATTTATTTACACCATGTGAAATGTATTGTAGTACCTTGAGGGTCATTAGCATTATTGGTGATTCCTCTCGTGTCTGTTAACGACTTACATCATTGGTTGGTAATCAGACGATGTCTTCCCATGTTCGACTTCTGATCATCTCTTCACATGGTTAGAATTGTACTTGAGCGAAAGATTGAACAAGATTGAAGACCCCGAATCTAGTTTCATCCATCCAGGCTGTGATATTTTCAGGAGTAATAAATCAAATGTACAATGGCCTTACACTCATGGTCATCCATTCACGGGTCTATATCTGTAGACAACTATATTGGTACATGTAATGAAAGTTTATAAGCTGAGCATGGGTATGCCTTCCCTCAGCAAGTTCATGAGAAAAAATCAAATTATCATGATATATTTATTGTAATTGATGTAGGTCACCTTTCACTTCAAAACCTCCTCTCCACATGATAAATAATTTCACTCGACATACATATTTACGACTTCATGATTTAGGGGGCAATTGTTATAGATCCATTTGGGCACATCAACCCCAACTTACAAATCCGTACTATTAGGGCCCATCAAACCCTAAATCAGTTGTTACATGGCCTAAAGAAGTCAACCATCAGAATGCCTAGCTTCCCAGTAAATTCCATGACTAAAACCATCCAAAAGCTGCCTCTAAGAAGATCAGCGCAGGAAGGCCTTCATTAGGGTGCGGTGTAGTGTAGTCCATACATTGCTAGGGTGATATGCAACACACTTGAGCCCTCTTTGGTCTATGCTGGGCGAATTTGAGTGAAATTTCATTGGATTTTGGGAATATTCTTATCCATTGGATGCATCTAGAAGTTTCCCATGTTTATCTACTCCTTTGAGCTCAAATTTGGATGAGGTAGAGAGTTAAGGAACATTAATCCCTTTATCCCTTCCTCCATGGAACTAAATTCTAAGTTTGGGAGGGCATTCATTATCACCATTTATGGCATAACTTAATTCATTCACCTATAAAAATACCACTCATGTAAGTGATTAGTGGCGGGAAATCATTGAATTATAGGGAGATGTTGTTAGTATGAGACTTGAGTTGGTTTCAAGTAATGTAATGAGGTCAAAATGTCTTGCTTGTTATGAGGAGAGGATGTGATTGAACTGGAGGAGTGATACTGAATCAAGCAAAATGGGTTTTAACTCTTCCTTTTTCTAATAAAGTTTTCAAAGATTTTTTCATATGTTTGTATTGTTCATTGATGCTTTCATATGTGTATTATTAACTTGATTCCATTCTATGTTTAATCAATAGATCATTATCATATGCTTCGATCGGTGTTTGGCTTCTGTCTATGTGCAGGTACTCTTCAAGTTGATTAAGTATGGAAATGAGTGACAGAATTGGTTAAGGGAGATAAGGAGTAAGAAAAAGCTTCAGGTAGGCTTATTTACCTCTTATTTAATCTATTGGTCATAGAAAAAGTAGAGAATGCTTTGCACTGTTGTTTTAGACTTAGCTACTAGTATAGGGGCTTAAGTGTTTATCCGTAGACACTAAAACTTCCCAAAACACCCAAAAATCGCACAAGGGAGGTAAACTAAAAATCAGAACAATAGCTGGCTTGTCCTTGTGAGTCCTCCTGTTGGGTCCCTATAATACTAGTGATTACCCCATTACTATTGTATTTATACCCCTTATTAATATTGTTGTGCCCCTATTGCCCCCATATTGTTATTACTGTGCCCCATAGAATCCCTCTATTGTTATTTTTGTGGCTTTATATTATTATTGTTGGGTCGGCTGGGTTATAGTGTGACTCCTTAGACTCCTATATATAGAAAGGAGGTTTTGTCATTTGAATGATCCAAGAATTGTTCATTTATGTAATGTAAAGGAGGTTTCCCCCTTGAAGAGGCTGAATTCTAAGGCATTGATCTATCTTTTCTATCTTTTCTTGCGCTGGTTTCATAACATTTGGTATCAGAGCTTTGGATTCTTGGGTTTCGCTGCTCTAAACAGGTCATCGTGGAATTTTCGCTATAACTTTTTTATGCGAAGTTTCAGAAGATAAAAAAAAAAAAAAACCCATTTGAGAAGACATCGCGCTGAATCTCGGGTCTAAACTTTTTGCTCTATATTTGTGGAGATATGATCTGAGGAAGTTGGTATTTTTGCAGACTCCTGAATTACATTCCAATCAGGTGACCTGGGGAAAATAATCATAACTTTTTCCCTGAGCATTGGATTGAAATTTCGTAAGAAGGTGTAGAAAGAGGATGGACTATAGTTTCTTGTATATGTTTTTCAGAGCCAAAGGATGAAACAGTGACTTGTGGCACGTCATACAAGTTTGCTCTACTGAACTAGTCTATAATCAGGTCACTATGGGAGATTTTGCATAACTCTTCCTTGGAGAATCCAAATTGGATCAGCCTGGTGGAATTGGAAAGAGGACATAGAGGGCTACCATAGGCTGTAATTTCAGAATTGGATGATTTGAAAGTACAAAGATACATCAGAGGCAATATCGAGCTCCTACAAAGTGAAAAAAAGGTGTGTAGATTCTTTTAAATTTTTGCTAAGAGTGGTTTGAAACTTTATTTTGAAGGAATTCAAAGGGCTAGTAGAGCATTATTATCGGTAACTGATTCTCCAAGGAAAGAAAATGCAAACACCTAGTAAGGAACTTGAAAGCTCTAGCATGACTCATGAAGAAGAAGAAGAAATGCTATATGATATATCAAAATTACAAGAACCAGTGCAACAAGTGTCACTTGCACAAAAAGCAACAGAATCTAAGATGGATGGTTTAAGGAAAGATGTAGAAGCTAAGATGGATGGTTTAAAGAAAGGTGTAGAATCTAAGATGGATTGTTTAAAGAAAGGTGTAGAAACTAATATGGATGGCATGGAGCTAAGGTGAATGGCATGGATGCTAAAATTGATGGCATGGATGATAAGATGGAAGAATTGAAGATAAATATGAATAATTTGCTACAAGAAATGGTCACTAATGGTGAAAGGGTACTAAAGGAAACTCATGATGAGAAAAAAATAAATGCTAATCATGATTCCATAGACTCTAATGTTGGATCGAAGACTCACCATATTCCAAAAATCGATATGAGGAAGTTTGATGGCAAGGATCCCGCCACATGGATATTACAGATGGAGCAATTCTTTGATCTCAATAATGTGCAAAACACACAAAATGTACGAATGGCAACTTTATATTTGGAACCAAATCAGTTTGTATGGTATCAATGACTTTTCTCTCGTAAATAATTTATCACTTAGGAAATTTTTACGGAAGAATTGATAGCACATTATGAGGATACAAAAAGCAAAACTTTTTTTAGCCAATTGATAAGTCTAAAAAAAAAGGGTTCAATAATGGAGCACATTGAGGAGTTACAAAATTGAACATAAGGGTAAAAGATATTCCAGAGGAGCATAGGATTGATGTGTTCATAGGGTCTTTAAAGGATAATATCCAACATGATGTTCGCGTTTGGGAACCTGATTCATTAGAGAAGGCATTCAGGTTAGCAAGAAAAATGGAAAGAAAAATTATGGCAACCAGGAAGCATACCACTCACAACTATAAAGACGGAAGTTTTTTTCCCCTAGTCTTCCATAACCTATAAGGTTGACACCACAACAATTGGAAGAAAAAAGAGCAAAAGGGCTTTGTTACAGTTGTGATAGCAAATACACTAAAGGTCATAAGTGTGCTGAGAAGAAATTATTCTACATAGATTGTGAAGAGGAAGAAGAAAAGGATCAAGAAAGGTCAAACGAAGAGGATATACTCAAGGAACAAAGCCTAGATGAAGAACAAATAAATCTGACCATATCTTGTAATGCATTGGCAGGAATTAGCGGGAATTACCACTCCTCAAACCATCAAGATAGAAGGACAAATCAAGAAGAAAAAGGTAATAGTGTTGATTGATTCAAGAAGCGCCCACAATTTTATTCATTGTAAGGTAGCAAAAGAATTGAATTGCTTCCTATATCCAGCACCAGAGTTTCAAGTGATGACTGCAAATTGAGGAACAATAAATTGCTCTAGAAAGTGCCATAATATCAAGCTATCCATGGGAGAATATTTATTGACTAGCCCAATGCTTTCCATTCCAATTGGAGGTGCTGATGTTGTACTAGGAGTCCAATGGATACAATCCTTGGGTACAATAGCTTTTAATTTTCAAGAACTTTTCATCAAATTTTCTACGGAAGGAAAGGAAGTTGAATTAAGGGGCATTGTAGGGAAACCAGGAAAGATAATCAGCTCTAATGGTATGAAAAAGCTTCTAAAAAAGGAACAAAGAGGTGTAATTGCACAATTATGTTTGCTAGATGTTTCCACATCAGAATCATCTATTTCTCCAGATCTCCTAAAAGTCCCGGACAATCATTCCAAGGTATTTGAGACTCCCAAAGGTCTCCAACCTATGCATTATCATGATCATGCTATTCATCTGATTCCAGGAAGTGTTCCTCCAAACATCAGGCTGTACAAATATCCCGATGTCCGAAAGAGTGAAATTGAACGTATGGTTGCAGAAATGCTAGAGGCTGGTATAGTTCAACCGAGTCAAAGTTCTTTCTTTGCTCCAGTAGTATTGGTGCACAAGAAGGATGGATCATGGCGCATGTGTTCGGATTATAGGGAGCTCAACAAGCTCACTATTAAAAAAAAGTTCCCCATTCCTGTCATTAATGAATTACTAGATGAATTGCATGGATCAATTTACTTCACCAAGTTGTATCTTCGTTCAGGATATCATCAAATCAGAATGAAGACTGAAGACATTCCAAAAACAACATTTAGAACTCATGAGGGTCATTATGAATTTTTGGTCATGCCTTTTGGCCTTACCAATGCACCTTCAACATTTCAAGGTTTGATGAATTCAATTTTCAAACCATTCCTTAGAAAATTTGTGTTAGTATTTTTTGATGATATACTAATCTACAGCAAGTCTTGGAAGGATCATGTTGAACATGTTGACAGGGTGCTAAAACTATTGGAGGAGAAACAATTATATGCAAAAAGATCCAAATGTTTCTTTGGAGTCCAGGAGGTGGAATATCTGGGTCATGTTGTATCTCATGAAGGCGTTAAGGTAGACCCTAACAAAATTAAAGCCATTAAGGAATGGAAAATCCCCACATCCATAAAGCATCTGTGTGGATTTCTCGGGTTGACAAGGTATTATCATAAGTTTGTTAAGAATTATGGGAGAATAGCAGCACCTCTAACAACATTATTGAAGAAAGATGCATTTTCATGGACTCCGGAAGCAACAAAGGCCTTTGAACATCTTAAAGAGGCAATGTGCCAAGCACCAGTCTTAGCTACACCGGACTTCACAAAAACATTTATTGTGGAATGTGATGCTTCAAGAAATGGAATTGGTGCTGTCTAATGCAAGATGAAAGACCCATTTCTTTTGAAAGTCTTCCAATCAAGGGAAAGTTTTTAAGCAAAGCTATTTATGAGAAGGAAATGTTGGCAATACTCCATGCACTTAAGAAATGGCGACCTTACCTAATGGGAAGACACTTCAAGGTAAAAACGGATCATGATAGCCTTAAATACTTTTTAGAACAAAGGTTATCCTCTGAAGAGCAACAAACGTGGGTCAAAAAGATGTTGGGTTATGACTTTGAAATCATCTACAAAAAAGGGAAGAAAAATGTGGTGGCAGATGCACTCTCAAGAAAGGATGAGGCTGTGGAAGCATTGTTGTGCGCCATTTCTATTATCCAACTAGATTGGATAAACGAAGCAAGGGAGGAATGGAAGAATGACAAAGAAGTGTGGGCACTTATTCGAAAGTTACAACAAGATTCCAGTACGTCTGATACATTTAGCTGGCAAAATGATTCGTTATGGTACAAAGATCGCTTATACCTCTGTAAGAATTCCAAGATAAAACAAAATATTCTTATGGAATTGCACACTTCTCCCTTAGGAGGGCACTCAAGATTTTAAAAAACTTACCACAGGGTTAAGAAGGAATTTTTTTGGGATGGCCTTAAATCAGATATTCAAAAGTTTGTGGCAGAATGTTTGGTTTGCCAACAAAATAAAGTTGAAACAATTAAGACACTCGGTCTATTACAACCTTTATCCATTCCAAGCCAACGATGGGAGGAGGTTTGAATGGATTTTATCACAGGTTTACCCAAGTCTGAGGGAAAGAGTGTCATCATGGTGGTAGTTGACAGACTTACCAAGTATGCACACTTTTGTGCATTATCACATCCATTTAAAGCCAGTACAGTTTCTACTGCATTTATGGAAACAATTCAAAAGCTACATGGAAACCAACAGATTATTGTAAGTGACAGAGATCCCATTTTCACGGGAAATTTTTGGACATAATTATTTTCTTGTCTTGGTACTTAGTTAGCTCATAGCTCATCTTATCATCCTCAATCTGATGGGAAAACTGAGATAGTAAACAAATGTTTGGAAGGATATCTTAGTTGCTTTGTATCTGATAAACAAACACAATGGGTCAAATGGTTGCCTCTGGCTGAATGGTGGTATAACACTTCCTTCCATACAACAACAAAAATGAACCCATTTATGGCACTTTATGGGTATCAACCACCATTCATCACATCATATTTAAGAGAAAATTCTAAGGTTCAGGCAGTGGAACATCACATCAAACAACAACAACAAGTCCTCCAACTCTTAAAGGATAATCTCGTGTTGGCACAGAATAGAATGAAACAACATGGATATCAACATCGCAGTGAAAGAAGTTTTGATGTAGCTGATTGGGTATTCCTATAGCTACAACCATATAAGCAAATGTCCCTCAAGCAAGCTAATAAGGATAATAAATTATCACCAAAGTATTATGGTCCATACAAGCTGTTAAAAAAAATTGGTACTATGGCATACAAATTGGAGCTTCCTGCAGCTCCTTGATTGCACCCAGTTTTCCATGTTTCATGTTTAAAGAAGGTTATAGGTGACAAGCTCCTAGTTCAAACAATATTGCCAGAACTTGATGAGGAAGGAAAAATTATATTGGAACTGGAAGCAGTCAGAGAAACAAGAACTTGACAGCTACGAAATCGATCAATTTCAGAGTATCTTATCAAGTGGAAGATATTATCTGCTAAAGGTTCCACATGGGAGGAAAAGACTTTTTTGAAGGAGAGGGGCATGTTGGGTCCCTATAATACTAGTGATTACCCCATTACTATTGTAGTTATACCCCTTATTAATATTGTTGTGCCCCTATTGCCCCCATATTGTTATTACTGTGCCCCATAGAATCCCTCTATTGTTATTTTTGTGGCTTTATATTATTATTGTTAGGTCGGCTGGGTTATATTGTGACTCCTTAGACTCCTATATATAGAAAGGAGGTTTTGTCATTTGAATGATCCAAGAATTGTTCATTTATGTAATGTAAAGGAGGTTGCCCCCTCGAAGAGTCTGAATTCTAAGGCATTGATCTATCTTTTCTATCTTTTCTTGAGCTGGTTTCATAACACCTCCTCTCCACTATCACTAGAGCAGCTGGTTCACAGAACTTGCATGAGGCCACCAAGACTCAACTCTGATTGGCTGTCGACTGCCTAAACCCCACTTTATTCAACTGGGAAGAGGCAGTAGCAGACAACTTCAAAAGGAAGCTAACAAAATTTCGGCGAGGTGATACCAAATAGTTTGGGTATGGCTGCATCCTCATACCGTTCATCCTAGAAAAACTACCCATCTTTCAGAGACAGGAAGTGTTCGTGGCAAGGCCACCGCCATGAGAGCCACAGATCATTCGCTGGGCTATATTGATGCCTCAAGGAGGTGGCGGCCAACAGATGTCATGGAGACCAGAGTTATTTGAGTGGATAGATCACCAAATTGTTGTTGCAGAGGACTGGTCGTATGCTGGGACGAACTTCAGGGGTGATCCAAATCCAGTACTCACCCTTGGGGAACACTGGGATGATAGAGGTAGCAAACTCATTTTTCTATTTTTAAAGAGTTTTATAATTTTTTATTATTTTTTATATATATGTCCTGATCATTATATTTCAATATTGCAGATGTTGGACTAGAAAGACCTGCAGGTTTATCTCCCATTGCTCGCAGAGTTGAGAGGGAGTTCGAGCTACCTCCTCCTGGTGGAGATGTAGAGGATGAGATTGCCCGAGACCTGGAGGGCTAGAAAACGGGGATCTTGGACTACGTGGGATTCAAGGATGTCCCTCGATGGTACCAACAACACACAGCAGGGGTGTCGAATAGGATCCATCGATTACTTAGACGTGCTGTCCGAGCAGTGGTGTGCTATAGAGAGCATCACATAGATTAGACCCCTAGGTTTATTTTCTACAATTTTGAGAGACATGTTGTCTCATGATGTAACCTGAACACATATTTTTTGAGCACTATGATGTGAAACACATGATATATTTATACATACCTATATTTTGTTTTATAAACTTATCATGTCTCAATGTTTACTTTTACAAATGTCGCAAATGTCTAGCTAACACATGATCTGCCAATGCATCTTTAATGTATTTAGTTTTTTAGGAATATGTTGAGATGTAATGAAATCAAAAGTCCTTTCCAGTAAACGAACACATAAATACAACCTTAAAATATGAGGGTTTCTAACGTAATAACGCTCGATGAGCTGGAAAACAACAAGCTTTGAATCTAGATTTACGATTAGAGCGTGAATATTGAGAGCAACAACCTCAGTTAATAACTCAATAACTGCACTATATTCAGTGATATTTTTCGTAGTACATCCTAGACACACACCTTGAAGATCTATCAACTCACCATAAGGATCATAGATAACCCATGCCGTAGAGGAAAGATTTTGAGTACTGCGACAGACACCATCAGCGAAACCGACATAAGGTGTGACAACATCTGCATAAGAAGGAAAAGGACACAGTAAAAAAAATGCTTACACACCAAGCCAAACAAGTAAAAATAATGAAAACACACTTAGGTACACAGAAATGCACGAAATACTCATGCATAATACTTCTTGAAAGAAAGCCCGTTTCGGGGCTTATCTAAAGGATTTCCTTCATAATCAATCAGCTCATAGGCACCTTTTTTTAAAACATATTTTACAATGTAGGGCCGATGCCATATGGGTTCAAATTTTCCTACCCCCAGCTTGTCATGAGCTTGATCATACAATAGGACTAAATCTCCTTCAATGAAGGAACATGGGTTGACTGTCTGATCAAAGTGAGCTTTCACTTGCTTTTTCTGTGCCTCAATGACCAATGAAGCAAGTCGACGAGTCTCATCAAGTCATTCTAAATAAAGAAGATGCTCCTCCACCAAAGTGGTATTTGGTAGTAATTCAATAGCTAATTTGAGAGAAGGAATTTCACATTCAATCGGAAGGGTAGCTTCCAGACCATAAACTAGCTGAAATGGTGTGAATCTGATAGCATCCTTAACTGAGTTTTGGTAGGCCCATACATCTGAAAACAACATTAAATTCCAATTGGACTTATGCATTCCAATGGTATGCTGAAGCATGGTAACCAACACTTTGTTTACTGCTTCGACTTGGCCATTGGACTGAGGGTAATATGGCGTCGAACTGTCGTGACGCAAGCCCAACTGGGATGTCAACTCGGCCATCATGTAACTATGAAAATGGGAGCCATGATTTGTGACGATGGCTTGAGGGACACTGAACCTGGCAATAACACGATTGAATAGCAATTGAGCAACTGTCTTACCATCATTCGTCAACGTAGGCATCACTTCAGCCCATTTCGTAAAGTAATCAATGTCAACGATGATATACCCATGCCCACCATCCGAGCGAGGGTTACAGGTCATCAAAATCAATGCCCCACTTTGAAAAAGGGCCAATGGTAATGACATGATGTAAAAGAGAAGGTCGCACATGCATCTTGCGCTGGTATATTTGACATGCATGACAGGAACGGAAAACACAAATGCAATCCTTGAAAATGGATGGACAAAAATAACCAGCACAAAGAATATTCTGAGCAGTGGCATAATCAAACATATGACCGCCACAAGTGCCAGAGTGACAGTTATTTAAGACTTTCTCAGCTTCCTCGAGGGTTAAACAACGTCGAAGAATAGAATCAACTCCAACACAGTATAACATGTCCCCAATAATACAATATGGTTGAGAATGATGGCGAATGCATCGCCGAGCATCCTTAGACAAGTCAGAACAAAATGAAGATGTTTGGAGGTAAACGGTGATGTCACCATACCAGGGATTGAGGGTACTAATCAAGAAGAGTGTATCTTTTCGAATGCAGTCCTCTATCCAAGAGGGAGCAGAAGTAGATGGTAAAGAGAAAATCAACTCATCGAAAACTAGTGACTTCTTGGATTTGGCAGTAGTGAACTCCAAATCAAAATCCTGGAGGATGACAATCCACTTGGAGTATTTGTCTCCTAGAAATTGACGTGATAGAATATATGTCATCGGGTTGTAATCAGAAGTCATGGTTGTGGTACGCAACAAAATGTAGTGACAAAAACGTTGAACAGCTTGAACGACTACCAAGGCCAACTTCTCAACATAAGCATAACAAGTCTCAGTGTCAAGAAGGTTGTGGCTAAGATAATATATGACATGCTTGGAACCATCATCGTCATCCTGTACCAGAACCATGCCAATGGTACTATCAGCGGCAGCTAGATAAAGCGAGTAATCACGGTGATAGTTAGGTGGACGCAACAAAGGAGCAGAAACAAGAAGGGTCTTGAGTTGCTCAAATGAATTTTGGGCAATTTCATCCCAAATGAATGGAATGTCACGCTTAAGCAGACACGTATAACCTTTAGCAACCTTGACATAGTTAGGGATGAAATGACGCAAGAAATTAGCCTTCCCTTGCAAACTCTGCAACTAGTGCAAAGTAGCAGGAGGCAGGAGATTCAAAATAGCTTTGACCTTGAGTGGATCGAGACGAATACCCTCCTTAGAAATGACAAACCCAAGGAGTCTGTCAGACTCAATGTAGAAGACACATTTGTGCAGATTGAGATGAATATTATAATGTCTACAACGAAGAAAAATCTGATGGAGGTGGTCTAGATGGTCTGCGCGTTTAGCTGAATGAGTAGGAAGATCATCCAGATAAGGCTGAACAATGTGTCTAATATCATGAAAAGCATAGGACATTGCTCTTTGGAAAGTTGCACCAGAATTCTTCAGACCAAAAGGAATATTTTTATAAGCAAAAGTACCCCACGAACATATAAAAGCAGTATTGTTCTGATCAACAGGTAAAATATTGATCTGGTTATAGCCAGAGAAGCCGTCCATAAAAGAGAATATTTCACTCCCAGCACAGTCATCAATAATATGGTCAATAAAGGGAGTGGGGTAGTTATCTTTTGGACATGCGTGATTAATATCACGATAATCAACACAAACTCGAATAGTGCCCTGCTTTTTAGTCACAGGGACAATGTTAGAGACCCAGTCTGTCAATGGAATAGGGTAAATGAACCCAACCTTGAGAAGTTTTTCAACCTCTCCTTTAATGGCAGCTACCTTTCTTGGGTGCACGGGACGTAAACGTTGACGAACTGGTTTCACATCAGGATATGTAGGGATCTCATGCACCACAATACTTGGATCTATACTGGGCATTTCTTCATACGACCAGGCGAACACGTCATAAAACTCTCAGAAGAGACTAGTGTAAATCTCGATTTCCTCGGGAGAACAAGTTACTCCAATGTGAATATTTTCGACAACCCCTGGTTTAACAGAGATGTCAATAGGCATGGTTTGTGTGATATTTCCCATATTCCCTTTAGAAAATACCTCATGATTTAAGATGGGCGTCTGAAGTGGTTGAGGAGGAATATGGGAAGCAAAATTATCTAGATAGATAGTCATTGCCCCAAAGCCAGGAAAAAACGAGGAACGATGATGACTATCGACCCAAGGAGGATCCTCAAAAGACAAAGTTTAAAGAATAGCCTCATCAGAAGGAAATGTCACTTGCAAAGGATCAGGAGAAGTGAGATCTCCAAGCCAAGGGGATTTCACATACGTGTCAAGAGATCTACTTGAAGGAGTAGATTAAGAAGAAGAAGTCGAAGCCAAGACGATTTCAACATAGTTAAGCTTAGCAGGCCTCAACGGCATAACATCACCCTAAGAATCTACCTGATCGAGGGAAGGAATCACCCAAGGATCAGGGTTAACCGAGATCATATTAATGTAGGTGACATTAGGAGGTGGAAGTGGAAAAATTCCCATAGTGGTTGGAGCTTTAAAGATCCCAACACCCACACTCTCATAAGGAATACTGGTATGCTCCACATACGGAACATTTCCCTCTAAGGAAGAGGAAGCAAAGAAGGACAACTGATTGACTGTAACAATTTCCCCTGATGAGGAAAACGGAGTACGCTAAACAACAAAGAAGCAACGACATGCATAGCATACGTCCAACTTCGTCCCAATAGAAGGTTGTAAGTTAGATTGGGATCGAAAACTTCTACTTTGACGTTGACCATCTTGTCTTCCAAGGTGATAGGAAAACGCGGGAGAATACCAAATGGTCGAGAATATTTTCCATAAAATGCCTCCAGGGTATTCGAAGATTGACTCAAAGAGGGAGAGCCAATTGCTTTCCAACAAGAACCAGACATGATGCAAGTTGAGGCTCCTTCATTGATAATAATGCGATGAATAGTCTTTGAGTTAATGACAACCTAGATAAGAAAAGTGATCTGGTGAGGCAAACACAGCACATGATTTTCAAGATCAAAAGTAATCAACTCGTAAACAGTCAAATCAATTCAACCAATGGCAAATAGTAATGACTTCCGTTAGGGAGAAAAACTCTGGAGAACCTCCAATGTAGACATAGCTGAAGGAGCTTAGGATAGATATTCGACAATACTATAGTGTTGTGCAGCATGAGCATTGGGATTATAGGAGGATTTTTAGAGAATCACTTTAGTAGGTGGTTGAATGATGAACTTATTACTAGGCCTTTCAATATGAAGAGGACCAGAATTAGACATGGGAACACTAGAAGGGACTTCAGGTTCTTTCTCGGTCGACATAGCATAATATTTCGATCAAGTAGATATGTGAATAGGAGTAGTGTTGGGCCGCTAATATGTCATTATTATTATTACTTTTTAACACCTATTTCATCCATTTCTACTCTTCTTTATCATGTCATTTATCATGGTTTATCATATAATTTCATCTTATAATGATTTATGCTCTTATGGATAAATATCATTTCTTCTCCTTTATTTCTAATAGATTGATGATTATGCATGTTTCTACCAATGATGGTTTATTAATAAATTTGTTCACCATTTTCGCCTCCAAGATATTTTCCATATTGAAGATTTGATCTCCAGCTCATCATTAAATATTCCAAATCAGAAATTCGCTAGAATAAGAAGTGACAATTTTGCATTGGAAGTTTTGGGCAAATGGAGAAGAAACTGGAAAATCTGAAACATGAGTTTTGTCCAGAACGGACCAAATTAGTTTTGTAATGAGTTGTTTTCCCAAATTCAGTCCGTACTAATAGAAATGGAAGGTTCTTTGAAGATGTTTTTCTCAGATTCGTTGTTGTGGCTATTTTTCAAAATATCTCAGTGGCAATGCCAAATTCGACCTGTTCATGTTGAATGATTGATGAAGAGATATTCCAGATAGGATCTTGTTTATCAATTTGTTGTGAGCAATCCAATTTTGTAATGAGAATCATATTGTAATCATCTCTGTTGTAACTTCTCTCTACTCTCTTTGTATTTAAATGAAAAGAGAGATCAGAGAAGGGGATTCATGATTCATGATGGGATAGATTATGAGAGATTAAGTTAGGGATTATTAGAGATATGATAGGATAGGATAGGAGGAAATGGGGATTGTTGCATTAAAATTGTAATTCTCAAGGCTTTTGCTGTTGTAATGATTTCACAGTTTGATGATTAATAAATAAAAGAGGTTATTGTTCCATTATTTGATACTGGAGTAAGTTCGACAGTCTTTCACTGGTGGCTAAGGGCCCGGCCCTGGTGGATCCACTCGATATTTGTACCATTACATTACAATTCCAGTCGTGTGATGGTTTGATTTACTTTTCATTTCTTTTGAGTTGCATTGCTTTCTAACTCCCTGTTCTTGTACATTTTCTTGAAATCGTTTCGTGCATGAAATTGTAATTGAATCGCGTTGCCATTTTCTTCCATCATAACAAGATTATTATCCTTTGCAACTTAAATTTTTATGTTGTTCATTATAGTTATAAAGCTTCGTTGTTCACTTCGGACTCTGCCGTTCATTACATATTGCTGTTTATTTAGTTTTGTTTTTCATTTCCATTAATTTAGCTTTGCTGTTCATTTCCATTAATTTAGCTTTGCTGTTCATTTCCATTAATTTAGTGTTGTTTTTCATTTCTGGTAAATTAGCTTTGCTGTTCAAATAGGCTTTGCTGTTATCTCTTTCATCCAAGGATTTGGTTTCGCCTTTTAAATGTTATTGCAACAAGTGTGTTTGTTCCATTTCTACTAGCAACATTATTGATTGAATTGTCATTTCCAGTTAATTGTTTTGGTGTGAAGTGTAAGATCAACAACTGTAAAGGACATGGACTATCACTGTCTAAGTTCTCAGATTGAGGATCTTGTTTTATTTCATTTGCATCAGTTGATAGGGGAAAGAGTTATCACTACTGTATCCTCGACTGATGATTGCCGTAGTTCCTTGAGTAAATGATTTAGTTGCAGAGCATTTGAGTTTCTTGCCATTCCAATTAGGTTTTGTTTTCAGCATCCATTTACTTTTTCATTTTAAGCACTATACTGTAAATCATTACTCTTTAATCAAGTGGCCGCCTTAGATTGAGTACACTCTTGAAATAAAAACCCATACCTAGATTGATAAAGATAATTATGAGTTAAAAATACACCTTTTATCACCCAACATTTTGGCGCCGTTGCCGGGGAGAGTGTAGCCATTTCTAAAGGGTAGTGTGCGTCTGATCAGTACCTGTTAGGAGAGAATTGGGTGTTAAAAATGGAAGGTAAGAACCTGCGTACGGAGCATGTAAAAACCCTGCTCCCCCGCCCGCTTTCCAACAGAATTGTTAAGGAACTTAGGGTAGAAATAAATGTTTGAATTTCTGTGTGAATGACTAAAATAAAAAATTAGAAATTTTGAAAAACAAATCTCATGATTTCACTCAAGTGGTGATGTAAGCACCACCCATTTCACTAACCGATTGACAGGAACATTTGAAGAAGGAGCCTTGAAGAAACACATGAATAACATCTTCTATTATGGTAAGAAATGGCTCACATTTCTATTTTTTAATTCCTTATCAAAGATCTAGGAGGAGTGACACAAAATGCACATAATTCCCCCATCTTCACTACCAAATTTTCATGGCTTGACAAATGAAGATCCAGATACATTCTTATTTTAGTTCGAAATACTTTGTAGAGGATATGATTATTGTATTAATGATCAAAGGTTGAAAGTGTTTCCTCTTACTCTAAAAGGAGCAACTCTCCGATGGTTCATGAGCCTAGGTGGGAACTGCATCCAAACATGGGAGGACATGAAGAACATATTCTTGAAGAAGTACCAAGACTACTGCGAATCGGATGAAGATATTTTCTATATGATACAAGGGGAAGATGAAAGCTTGGAGGACTATGTAGAAAGATTTCAATACAACCTTCAAAAATCAAAACAGAAGAATTTGGAAAAAGAGATCTTAAAAACACTCCTTAAAGGAATCAACGATGAATTTTTAGAACTCTTAAATATGATAGGAAAAGGTGATGTTTTTTAGTTATCATATGATGATGTTTGTGAATTGTGCATAAGGTATTCAAGAGGAATCTCCAAGGCTGGTAAGAATTATAGATATGTTTGTTCTTTCTTTTCCAAATTTGCTACAAGAACAGGAGACATAAGAACTAAAATCAATGTTTTATTTGACAATTTTAAAGTTGATTTTATTAGCTCTCTAAGTTAAAAATTGGATGCTTTGCAGGTTCAGAAAAATCAAGAATTTGATGAAGTGTTTTTCCCTCATGACCGAAAGGAGCATCCCATAGATAGTTGCTCTTCCTTATCTAGGATGGAAGTAGCATATCAAAGAGATGAGGAAGCTGCAACAAGGTCAAAACCATGGAAATCATGGCCTACAGGTATGGTTCAAAAAACTTCCTCTCCACTTTCTTACTTGCATAATCCATTATGGAATACTAGTGTGTTAGGGCAACCATGTCAATATAACCACCACCAAACTTGTTTACAAGTTTGGCATGGTTCATCTTACCATTGCATGACTACTCTCCCTCATCTTGTAGCACAAACACATTGTCCATATTCTCCACCAGCATTTCCACAACATCTCGCTTGCATATCAAAATCATCCACTCAACCCAATCATCTACATCATCAAAATGCTTCATTCCATACACAATTTCCTGCTCAAATCATTCCACACCCTCACCATAATAAACCAGTACAACATTCTTACAGTGTTGAACTGCAAAATTTATCCATCCTTTCCACCCATTCCATTTCACATGCGCCATTTGAAAAAACTTACAATGAGATTTAGAATGTTTCAAATTCAAAAATTTTAGAAGTTATGGAAGAAAATGAGGTTTCTTTTAGTATGCATCAACAAGTCATTTTAAAAGCTCAAGAACTTCATGATATGATGGCTATGGAAAATCAAGAAAGTAAAGGATATATTGAAGATTGGTTTCATACCATCATTTGTTTGCAGCATCACTCCATACTTCAACAATTTTTGACACCATCTTTCAAGGGCAATTGGCTTCTCATACCCTAATATTCATTAATATGCATTTTTCAAATTTGGGTATGTGCATACATGAAGCCTTATTTTGAAAATGGTTCCATTGGAAGTGATCCTATACGTAATCATATTCATTTTTCAAATCGGAATAGGTTAGTGTAGAAAATAAAATAAATAAGGGAATAAATAAATATATTTTGTTTTAATGTAAAAGTAGTTGTTTTCGTTGCAACACGTTGTGGAAATCAAAATCAGTGATAAATGTTTTAATTCATTCATGTATGTAGATGAATTATAATGGAAATAATAGTTCTATAAACACTCATATTCATTTTTATCACCAATTTGGAAAAAATGTTTGAATATCATATTTTTTGGCTTGTGGGCTTGATGAAATCTCTGAAAACACAGTTGGGACAATCAGTTTTTGGAGGCCTAAATGACTATATTTTTAAAACCTATTTTATCCTTGGTATCTTGATGTCTAATTTTCAACCCAATTTGAATTACTCAATTTGGATTTGAAACAAAAAAGTTAGAACCAAAACATTGACAGGGTGTCTAACAGGCAGATTAGGAATAAAGTTGGGATAGTCGATTTTTGGAGGCCCAAATGACCATATTTTTAAAACCTATTTCTATGGTACATTCCCCTATGAATCTATTTTACAAAGCAATTTGAATCACTCATTTCTGATATTGTATGAGGAAGTTATGATCAAAATACTGACTGTCTATCGTAAATAAGCACTCTTAAAACTCTGTCTTACTGGTTGTTCCTTAGAGTATTTGACATATCAATTCTTATTGTCTTCAAAACTTGTTTCTATTTGAGATAAATAAATGAATCTAATTTCATTTCCAATTTGAATCATTCAAATCTGATATCAAATGAAGAATCTATGCTTAAAATATCCACAGTTGTTCTAGGTGGGGTAATCGAGAATGACTTTGTTATGCAGATTGTTTTAAGTGAAATTGGCATATCATATCATTGAATTTCTAAACAATAATTATATGGGAGATATAAATTTGAATTAGCTCTCATTTGGCTTTGGAATCACTCAATTTGGATGAAAAACAAAGAAGTTGTGATTAACACACTGTAGGTTAGCATGATTGGCCACTGCTCTCCTGCAAGTGACAAATAAATTTTACTTTGTTATTTTCTCCATGGATTTATTATACAGAGTAACTACTTGTTATTTTTTTGCATAATTATTGGATTAGGGGAGCCCGATCACCTCTCTTTCTCCATGATTTAATGCTTTATTGTAGGTAGACACTCGTTCTTTTGTAGGTCCTAGGAGAATAAAGAAGGTCAATTTATGGACGAGCGATTCTTGAAAGAAATTTTAATGAAACAAGGGAATTTCATCCAACTCATTATGCAACGGATTCATAATAAAATAAATGAATAATTGATTTCCAGTTGAAGATTCATGTTATGTCATTGCTGCCAATACATTTTTCCAAAGAGCATTTTTTTCCT
Organism: Pinus tabuliformis; assembly: GCA_031772625.1. NCBI lineage: Eukaryota > Viridiplantae > Streptophyta > Pinopsida > Pinales > Pinaceae > Pinus > Pinus tabuliformis. The sequence goes on along the minus strand of CM062818.1, from coordinate 1,024,224,703 downwards.
TGCCTTAAGAAATAACATCATAGCTGTTGTAGCTTAATTTATTTATTTACATACTATTTTTAAATAAAATTTTGTTTCTTTTCTGATTTCTCTTATATTTTTGTGCTTCAAGTGTTGCTTCCTTCAAATTGTAACCCATCCTTAGAATCAATGCAGTGAACAGCTAATTCGTTTTTTGCGTGCCTGCATTTTATGATTGTGCATTTTTGTTGTTTCTTTCAAACGACAACATTTTCGCATTTCCGCTGTTCCTTTCAAAGGAACAAAATTTTCGCATTTCTATTGTTCCTTTCAAAGGAAAAACAAAGTTTTGTTCCTTTCAAAGGAACAACAAAGTGTTGTTCCTTTCAAAAGAACAACACTTCCACATTTTTGCTGTTCCTTTCAAAGGAACAACACTTCCATATTTTTGTTGTTCCTTTCAAAGGAACAACACTTCCGCATTTTTGTTGTTATTTTCAAAGGAACAACACTTTCACATTTTTTCTATTCCTTTCAAAGGAACAACACTTTCGCATTTCTGCTGTTCCTTTCAAAGGAACAACACTTTCACATTTTTGTTGTTCCTTTCAAAGGAACAACACTTTTTGGGCAAATTGGTTAAAAATGCAGCGCCGATTTCCACCTACTTTTGGAGGCCTTCCCCTTAGAAAAATTGAGTGCACAATAGCTCGTTGCAATCTCAAGTCTAATTTCTAGAACATCTTGAATTTTGCAATTTTGTGTTCATTTGCTCTGTGAAAAGTCCAATCTCCCAAGACTGGTTAAAATGAGTAGAATGAGGCTACCGAAATGCATAGTGATGTTGTAGTTAACTTTTTAAGGCCTTCCTCAACTCCAAATTGAGGTCATGATAGCTCATTGGAAAGCTATTTGTGTCTAATTATGAGTTGACTCATCAAGAAAGTCATTTGGGCATCTCATATAAGAGAAAAATTTATTTTACTAAGGTCACTCAAAAGGTGCACTAACCCTCTTGAAGCAAATGATGTTTTCGACATTTCTCCCAAACCATGAAACCTGTGTAAAAAATAAGAGAGGTTTTTCTTCATAAGTCAATTATGGACAAAAAAATCTCTCACTTTTCTCAAATTCATCTTTTCTTACCCAGAAACACAGTTTGAAGAAAACTGTCCCTTATGTGTGGTGAATGGCTTGTTCCTTGGAATGACTTCTCGACAAATGATGGAGACCTCATGTTTGATAATATGAAATGGCCTCATAACTTCTGATATCCATCATACCTCCTCTGCTTAGATATATCTAAACAACACTTCTACGTGTATTTTCCTTTGCTGTTCCCTACAAGGAACAACACTTTTTTTGAGTGTTTTTGTTGTTCCTTCAAAGGAGCAACACTTTGAGAGTATTTTCGAGAACAACCCTTCATCTTGTGGGATTATTCCTAGTTCATCTCAACCACATTTTACTGATTCCCTTTCAAGGCATGAAGTACACTACTTTTATGAGGATAAGAATTATGGATTCTATTGAGGCAAGTTAATATCATTCACGTTATGATCTTTAACAGGATAGCTCCTTGATGATAGATTATTTTCAAAAGGGACACAATTATTTATATACTACTTTACTACATCATTTTCTATTGTACATGATATTGATTGATCATCTTAATACCATGCTGGTTCCACCCTTCCTGGTTATAATCTTCTTTGTCTGTAATAAATGAGATCACGGGTATATTTTTTTCTATGGACATGTTCAACTTCTTCCACCATCCCTGCTCTTAAAGAGTATTGAGGCTCCCTCTTTTTATCATAAAAATGTGTAATAACGACAAAATTTTGTTCGCAGATGGAGGGTAGGGGATCTCATTACGAGCCAGCCTACCATGTTCATAAGGCTGTAACAAAGTGACATTCCCATTATGGCCACCACACCAGGGTTATGATCCATTGGATAGCCAAATTATCCTTGGAACAGGAGGTCTCATCACAAGCCGGATTGATCACTTTTTGCTACATCAAAATGAATGGCAGTGTGGTTATCTGGTTACCACGCCAGCACACTGATCTCTTCTGTAGAACAACACTGGAACTATATAGTTATAAATTGAGGATCCTAGCTCATATGGGTTAAAAAGCAACCTTGCTGAGGCTATGGACGCTTGCTGGTAGCAGAGGCTCTGCTTATGGTATTGAAGTTATATCTTATCGTCAATTATTACTATAATACCCTTTTCTTATTTTCTCTTTTTATCGGAGAAGTTATTTCCTTAATATTTTCCCTGTTTTGAACCTTTATGCATAAGAAATTGTTTTCAGATTAATCTTATCATTTTCAGTTAGAATACCATCAGCAAAGCATATTTTTGGCATATTGATGTCCTTTTTCTTTTTTGCATAACTTATCATCAATCAAAAGCGTCGTATATCTTATCCATAACTATATTTATACACTCTCCTCTCATTATAACCATAACTCTCGCCGTCCTATCATTGATATGTGTACTCTGCTTCATTTATTGTTGTATTGTTCATTCCCTTGCCTTGCCGTCAGCATAACACCTTTCACAGGCTTTATGTTCATGGAATCCCTTTTCCAATTGGAGGGGGGAATGTATGCATTATGGGATAGCATGTGATATAATTACTACACTCTGCAATAACTTGTTGATTTGAAAAAATATTAGTACTGCATGTATCCAAAATTTTTTTTGATTGAAATTTTTGCATGCATCTTATTTGTTGCTATTCAAAACTAACACTATGGATTCAAGAACATTGTATGCAAAATAGTGATTTGTTTATAGGAAACAACAAGTATGGGGGGAAAACTCTATTTGCAGCATGACCACACTATTGCAAATAACAGAAAAGGCTTGAGCAACTCGTAAACGCGAACAATTGTTAAAACATGATGTGTTTGCCTGGATTCCAACTTTTGCATCACTTTCAGCGTCAACTCTGCCTACATCAGCTTCAAAAAATGCCAGTCCATACATGTCATTCTACATTTTTTTCGGAGGTAAAACTTGAGGTAAAATAAAATAATTTTTTGATTTATTACGAATTTAGGAGAATTTCATGAAAATCCCTTGAGCATTATTTTATCATCATTCATTCCACATCTTTACCACTTCCCATTTTTCAGAGATATATCATCTTTTAGTTTGGGGGAGTGTTGCTTTCATTCATTTCTTTCTTATGACCATGTCATTCATATTCTTTATCATCCATTGATATTCTTATTCATTCTCAACACCTCTCTTATTCCATGTTGTTTTACACCAAGCATAGATTTCAACAGATGGTAGCGCCCACCTCAATTTGTTTTCTAACATTGCATGAGGGCATGCTAATTCTTCAGTTTGGGGGAGGAATTGCTACGCATGATGGATGCTTTCTACTTTCTTTCTCATTTAAGGCATACAATTTCATTTTTATACAGTGCAGAAATTGATTTCCATATATTTATAAACACTATGAACTCAATTCTTGTGATTTCTGGAAAACATAGACGTATCATTAAAATACACAAACCCAGATAATTTCAAGTTAAATTAGTTCATAAAATTTCAGAAATCATGCACTATCACCTACAGCCATTTTGTTTATATCTCATGATCCGTGCATCAAAATGATTTGATTTTTGGATCATAGAGGCATTCTTATATTTACGCCGTAAGGCATTCCCTTTGGAATCAACACCCCCAGCTGCTACCGTGGGTGATTATGGACCATCGATTATCTATGTTAGATGATAGAAGCATCTTCTACCCTAAGATTAACCAGCAACTATACAACGAAGATGGATACCTCCATGTGGTTACTAACTCCGGTAAAGATCGATACAGTTACATGGAGGCTCCTTCTGCTCTGTATCCTGCAGAGCCCGTGGCTACCATTCCTTATTTCCACGTCACTTACACATGCCATGAACTCCTCTGGGCGGTAATGAAACCAAAAGCGGTACCTCGTGAATCCCTTTGTCTAAATTCCTGTATAAATACCTCTCAATCCCTTGGCCTATTGCACCATTCACAAAGCAGCATTGCCTCCATTCGTCCTCTATATCGTTACCCACTCCATTTGGGTTCTGTTAGCCAGCTATGCGATGGTCCAAACCCTCATATGGCACGAAATGTCTACGGGTTCATCTTCCTCCCGACAAATTTGTTAGCCTGGATGGTTCGGGATTATGGTAACAATGCATTAGCAGAGCTCGAGCGTAAGTATCAAAAGTTCTACTGTTGTTTCTTTCACTTCAATTATGAATTTAGAATGAAATTTAGCTTTCCCAAATAAAGGATTGGGTGTGTACCTTGATTGCACATCAGTTTAATGCTTTAATTTTGTCCATTACTAGCTTTTCGGACCGTTAAACTCGGAACTAGAAATTTCAAATCCTCTAAATATACCTGTTTGGTGTTACTGTAAACCTAAATTGGGTTTTACATTTTTTTGGTTGGCCCCAGCTCAATGTTAGAAAGAAGGATTTGAGCTATTGTATGAAGCTGCCACCATTATTATATACTGATGACCCTTCACTGCACTTCGGGACATTTCACATGATTTTACAACTTTTAACTTTACTTAAATTCTCATAAAATCGTGATTTTTTCAAATAGCTCTTTAACTTATCTGCATCCATTTAGATTATTATTCTTTTGATGTACATGTAATTACACTTGGCTTTGGAAAATGAACCTAATTTACATTGTATGCCGTTTTCTTTGTTATATATATATATATGAATTTGAGATCTTCGTTTTTACAGATTTGAAAGGCTATCAAGGAGGTCATGACTGGTTAGGTACAGAAGGTGTGCTTCGAGTAAGCCTAGGCTGCCTTGTATCCAATTTCAAAATTTATATGCCTTACAAGTTGTTTGGCTTTTAAACACGTTGGATACCGGATTCTAATTTCTTGCCATGAGCTTTTTAAGTTTGAAGTGGCATCATGTCTCTCACAGAAGGTAAATCTGGATCAGTATCAAGGTCTGAATTTTCATGCAGAACTAACCACCCATTGGTTACAAACCAGATTATTTCTGGGGGCTTTAACATACAAGTGGCCTTGGCAATTTTCAAATGCATGACCATGGCAACATAACTTACATAAAATCATATCCGCGTATCGATGCCATTTGACTATAAGTGGCACATGCGTCTCGGGCACTTCGTGCGATGTCAAGCACGTTATTTTACCCAACAGTATTGGACCATAGCGATAGGCCTCTGGAGTCTGAACTGTTTACCTTAACATCACCTCATATATTTTATTTCGCTATGTTTCTTACAACAGTTGGAACTACGAAGTTGCATGAATGTCGTGACTCATGGCATTCAGGATGGTGGCCCTTGAAGAGCCTTATGTGGATTGCTCTAATGGTGATCCCCTTTTTTATTCCATCTACTTTTATTCAATTCTATGGTGATTTTACTTAAAATGATTCTCAGAAATTTATTTCAATACCAAATCTGGTTCAAATTACCAATTTTTACTCTGTTTATGCTTAAATTAGACAAGATTCATGACTTTGTGGCAAACTGCAATTAGACATCAAAACTGTCCAAACATGGACTTCATAAAATGCGTATCATAAACTAACGTCTTTGTAACTATTGATGTAGGTGAAGCTGCTAGATTTGGTGCGGGGTATGCTTCTCTTCTTTCACATTTTTTGGATACAATGTGCCTTTTAAGTACACAAACAATCTGCTTGGATAAATTAACTTCTGGAGAATCAATTTTACATTTGATGATTTGTAGAAAGCAGTTGATGACAAATCCAGGGGTGGGGGTTGGTGATATTTTCACGCAATGTTTCACTAGTTCAGTGATATCTAACAGATCCCCCGTACAGCAATCACCTACGTCATCAAAATGTCTTTTGCAATTTTAACCTAAATACTACGACTAGATAACCTTTGTCTTCCAAAAGAGAATATGTATATGCTATGCTATTTGTCCATGGTAAATTCAGGATTACATTGGTTACATTTGGGTGATATAGTTTGATCAATCACTAAATGGATATTATGGTTTCTATCTTATAGGCTAAAATTAATTGCTTGTTAAGGAATACTAACCAGGGCCAAAATTTGTCTCTTTTTTTGGTAGGATATTTCTCATCATACAACTTTTCAGTGTGATCAATTTCATCACCTGGGGGAATGATTATATTGGGTATTGGAGAAAAATGTTGAATGATGGTACAACTCTTTCCCTTCATGTTCACCAATTTTTTTTCTTTTAACTTCAAGGAAGATGGATATGTTAAAAAATTTAAGTTTGAATCCAAAATTTGTTTGGGAGATTTTTTTACCATCAGTTTCATCCAGCTGAAGCCATCCCTAGATTGGACAAAAAATTCCTTTTACAGAGTGAAAAGAAAAGGAAAATTACTGGATGACGAACTGGTATTAATTATGTTAATGGGTAAAATAACCTATAAAGAAATTCAAAAACATAGAAATAGTCGAGATGCAGATAAGGCATATGGCTATTAATACCTAAATTGAGATTCATATGGCCATTTATCATTTAGTTCCAATATGTAGATTTGGTTTAGAGTTTGCTTTCTTGGATCTTGTCAAAAATCAGGAGATAACAGAATCAAGAACATTTAAGTAGGATTAGAAAAATAAAGCACTGTCTATCTACAAATATACACACATATTTGCCTCATGACCATATCGACGAATACGAGAAGCATCCTTAGTAAGTGAAGAAAGTGAAGAAAATTTGAGTAATGCAGAAGATGGGCGTTTACTTTGTTACTTGAAATCCCAACTTAAAAATACAGAACTTGCCTTATCTGTTCCACAGCTCAACACAACTCTATATATTGAATTGACATGCCAATGTACTAAATCTGAATTTTATAACTCATGGAAACATCGATTATAATGCATACAAAAACATATTCAAATTTCCACCTCCCCTGTTTAAAAGCTATAAATATAAGAGTTTTTTGTTCTTTAATTGAGATCCATTTTCTCCTTATCATGACATTTATTTTATCGCCCAGTTTTCGTATATGGCATAACACTGATGAACAAAAAAAAATTAATTTCAAACAGTCGGATCCTAGTGATTACAATGTCAACGATGGCCTATGTTGCTTCCCTGGCCGGAATCATACTGATGTACATTTGGTATGCTCCAAAAGCATCATGTGTCTTGAACATATTTTTCATCACATGGACACTACTTCTTCTTCAAGTAATGACTAGCATCTCCCTACATTCAAAAGTAAGTTCCAATGACATAATTCACATGTAGTTATTAGTAAGTTGGTGATTCCTTATCACAAGTTCGTTTAGTTGAAGAGTTGTATCTGCTCCTCAGTGTAATTCTTAAACGATAAATGCTAATATAGGAAAATTGTTTTGCTTTGAAAAATGCAGGTTAATGCAGGCCTTATGACATCAGGACTTATGGGGATTTATGTTGTATTCCTTTGCTGGTCTGCTGTCAGGAGGTAACCACATTATATAATAGTCTTTTTCTATTTATATTTTTATCAACGTCAAATTTTTTAGAGCCACTATAATTGAACTATTTTATCTGGTATATTCTAAAATAATTATATCACCCATGGGACCACAGATACCCCCATATGTTAACCACTCTAGCCTCTAGGTATGAGGAAGATTTTATATTACTAGGTAGTTCAGTTTCCATAGGCTAATTACTTTCCATAGGCTAATTACTCTAGGTATGAAGCTTATATCACATGAAGTAGATAAGTGGACAAGTTTTCTGCTTTTGTTTTCCATTCATATTGCCCCCCTATTTTTACAAGTGAACCAGCAACGAAGATATGTAATACAAGGCCACAGACAACAGGGAGAGGAGACTGGATGACAATTATTGTAAGGTTTCAAGCCTCTATACCACTTGCTATTTTGTATCTCATGTTTCAGTATACATTCTTATTGGTATATGAATATATATAATGTGCATGAAATATGTGATAATTTGAAGTATGCATTAATATCACGAATTCATTGAATGAACATAGTTGTGTACACTTTCATTCTCTGACTGACATCTGGATCTTCTGCCTGGGCTGATTTGTATCCAATTTCAAAATTTATATGCCTTACAAGTTGTTTGGCTTTTAAACACGTTGGATATCGGATTCTAATTTCTTGTCATGAGCTTTTTAAGTTTGAAGTGGCATAATGTCTTTCATAGAAGGTAAATCCAGATCAATATCAAGGTCTGAATTTTCGTGCAGAACTAACCACCCATTGGTTACAAACCAGATTATTTCTGGGGGCTTACATGCAAGTGGCCGTGGAAATTTTCAAATGCATGACCATGGCAACATAACTTACATAAATCATACCCACGCATCGATGCCATTTGACTATAAGTGGCACATGCGTCTCGGGCACTTCGTGTGATGTCAAGCACGTTATTTTCCCCAACTGTATTGGACCATAGCGATAGGCCTCTAGAGTCTGAACTGTTTACCTTAACATCACCTCAGATATTTTATTTTGCTATGTTTCTTACAACAGTTGGAACTATGAAGTTGCATGAATGTCGTGACTCGTGGCATTCAGGATGGTGGCCCTTGAAGAGCCTTATGTGGATTGCTCTGATGGTGATCCCCTTTTTTATTCCATCTGCTTTTATTCAATTCTATGGTGAGTTTACTTAAAATGATTCTCGGCAATCTATTTCAATACCAAATCTGGTTCAAATTACCAATTTTTACTCTGTTTCTGCTTAAATTAGACAGGTTTCATGACTTTGTGGTAAACTGCAATTAGACATCAAAATTGTCCAAACATGGACTTCATAAAATGCGTATCATAAACTAACGTCTTTGTAACTATTGATGTAGGTGAAGTTGCTAGATTTGGTGTCGGGTATGCTTCTCTTCTTTCACGTTTTTTTGGATACAATGTGCCTTTTAAGTACACAAACAATCTGCTTGGATAAATTAACTTCTGGAGAATCAACTTTACATTTCACGTTTTTTGGATACAATGTGCCTTTTAAGTACACAAACAATCTGCTTGGATAAATTAACTTCTGGAGAATCAATTTTACATTTGCTGATTTGTAGAAAATAGTTGATCACAAATCTAGGGGTGGGGGTTGGTGTTATTTTCACGCAATGTTTCACTAGTTCAGTGATATCTAACAGATCCCCCGTACAACAATCACCTACGTCATCAAAATGTCTTTTGCAATTTTAACCTAAATACTATGACTAGATAACCTTTATCTTCCTAAAGAGAATATGTATATGCTATGCTATTTGTCCATGGTAAATTTAGGATTACATTGGTTACATTTGGGATATATAGTTTGATCAATCACTAAATGGATATTATGGTTTCTATCTTATAGGCTAAAATTAATTGCTTGTTAAGGAATACTAACCAGGGCCAAAATTTGTCTCTTTCTTCGGTAGGATATTTCTTATCATACAACTTTTGAGTGTGATCAATTTCATCACCTAGGGGAATGATTATATTGGGTATTGGAGAAAAATGTTGAATGATGGTACAACTCTTTCCCCTCATGTTCACCTTTTTTTTCTTTTAACTTCAAGGAAGATGGATATGTTAAAAAAATGAAGTTTGAATCCAAAATTTGTTTGGGAGATTTTTTTTACCCTCAGTTTCATCCATCTGAAGCCATCCCTAGATTGGACAAAAAATTCCTTTTACAGAGTGAAAAGAAAAGGAAAATTACTGGATGACGAACTGGTATTAATTATGTTAATAGGTAAAATAACCTATAAGGAAATTCAAAAACATAGAACTAGTTGAGATGCAGATAAGGCATATGGCTATTAATACCTAAATTGAGATTCATATGGCCATTTATCATTTAGTTCCAATATGTAGATTTGGTTTAGAGTTTGCTTTCTTGGATCTTGTCAAAAATTAAGAGATAACAGAATCAAGAAAATTTAAGTAGGATTAGAAAAATAAAGCCCTGTCTATCTACAGATATACACACATATTTGCCTCATGACCATATCGACGAATACGAGAAGCATCCTTAGTAAGTGAAGAAAGTGAAGAAAATTTGAGTAATGCAGAAGATGGGCGTTTACTTTGTTACTTGAAATCCCAACTTAAAAATACAGAACTTGCCTTATCTATTCCACAGCTCAACACAACTCTATATATTGAATTGACATGCCAATGTACTAAATCTGAATTTTATAACTCATGGAAACATCGATTATAATGCATCCAAAAACATATTCAAATTTCCACCTCCCCTGTTTAAAAGCTATAAATCTAAGAGTTTTTTGTTCTTTAATTGAGATCCATTTTCTCCTTATCATGACATTTATTTTATCGCCCAGTTTTCGTATATGGCATAACACTGATGAACAAAGAAAATTTAATTTCACACAGTCAGATCCTAGTGATTACAATGTCAACGATGGCCTATGCTGCTTCCCTGGCCGGAATCATACTGATGTACATTTGGTATGCTCCAAAAGCATCATGCGTCCTAAACATATTTTTCATCACATGGACACTACTTCTTCTTCAAGTAATGACTAGCATCTCCCTACATTCAAAAGTAAGTTCCAATGACATAATTCACATGTAGTTATTAGTAAGTTGGTGATTCCTTATCACAAGTTCGTTTAGTTGAAGAGTTTTATTTGCTCGTCAGTGTAGTTCTTAAACGATAAATTGCTAATATAGGAGAATTTTTTTGCTTTGAAAAATGCAGGTTAATGCAGGCCTTATGACATCAGGACTTATGGGGCTTTATGTTGTATTCCTTTGCTAGTCTGCTGTCAGGAGGTAACCACATTATGTAATAGTCTTTTTCTATTTATATTTTTATCAACCTCAAAACTTTCAGGGCCACTATAATTGAACTATTTTATCTGGTATATTCTAAAATACTTATATCACCCATTGGACCACAGATACCCCCATATGTTAACCACTCTAGCCTCTAGGTATGAGGAACATTTTATATTACTAGGTAGTTCAGTTTCCATAGGCTAATTACTCTAGGCATGAAGATTATATCACATGAAGTAGATAAGTGGACAGTTTGCTGCTTCTGTTTTCCATTCATATTGCCCCCTATGTTTACAAGTGAACCAGCAACGGAGATATGTAATACAAGGCCACAGACAAAAGGGAGAGGAGACTGGATGACAATTATTATAAGGTTTCAAGCCTCTATACCACTTGCTATTTTGTATCTCATGTTTCAGTATACATTCTTATTGGTATATGAATATATATAATGTGCATGGAATATGTGATAATTCGAACTATGCATTAATATCACGAATTCATTGAATGAACATAGTTGTGTACACTTTCATTCTCTGACTGACATCTGGATCTTCTGCCTGGGCTGCTTTGTATCCAATTTCAAAATTTATATGCCTTACAAGTTGTTTGGCTTTTAAACACGTTGGATACCGGATTCTAATTTCTTGTCATGAGATTTTTAAGTTTGAAGTGGCATCATGTCTTTCACAGAAGGTAAATCCAGATCAGTATCAAGGTCTGAATTTTCATGCAGAACTAACCACCCATTGGTTACAAACCAGATTATTTCTGGGGGCTTTAAAATGCAAGTGGCCTTGGCAATTTTCAAATGCATGACCATGGAAACATAACTTACATAAAATCATATCCGTGTATCAATGCCATTTGACTATAAGTGGCACATTCGTCTCGGGCACTTCGTGCGATGTCGAGCACGTTATTTTCCCCAACAGTATTGGACCATAGCGATAGGCCTCGGGAGTCTGAACTGTTTACCTTAACATCACCTCAGATATTTTATTTCGCTATGTTTCTTACAACAGTTGGAACTACGAAGTTGCATGAATGTCGTGACTCGTGGCATTCAGGATGGTGGCCCTTGAAGAGCCTTATGTGGATTGCTCTGATGGTGATCCCCTTTTTTATTCCATCTGCTTTTATTCAATTCTATGGTGAGTTTACTTAAAATGATTCCCAACAATCTATTTCAATACCAAATCTGGTTCAAATTACCAATTTTTACTCTGTTTCTGCTTAAATTAGACAGGCGTCATGACTTTGTGGCAAATTGCAATTAGACATCAAAATTGTCCAAACATGGACTTCATAAAATCCGTATCATAAACTAACGTCTTTGTAACTATTGATGCAGGTGAAGTTGCTATATTTGGTGCCGGGTATGCTTCTCTTCTTTCACGTTTTTTGGATACAATGTGCCTTTTAAGTACACAAACAATCTTCTTGGATACATTAACTTTTGGAGAATCAATTTTACATTTGCTGATTTGTAGAAAATAGTTGATGGCAAATCCAAGGGTGGGGGTTGGTGATATTTTCATGCAATGTTTCACTAGTTCAGTGATATCTAACAGATCCCCCGTACAACAATCACCTACGTCATCAAAATGTCTTTTGCAATTTTAACCTAAATACTACGACTAGATAACCTTTGTCTTCCAAAAGAGAATATGTATATGCTATGCTATTTGTCCATGGTAAATTCAGGATTACATTGGTTACATTTGGGTGATATAGTTTTATCAATCACTAAATGGATATTATGGTTTCTATCTTATAGGATAAAATTAATTGCTTGTTAAGGAATACTAACCAGAGCCAAAATTTGTCTCTTTTTTTGGTAGGATATTTCTCATCATACAACTTTTCAGTGTAATCAATTTCATCACTTGGGGGAATGATTATATTGGGTATTGGAGAAAAATGTTGAACGATGGTACAACTCTTTCCCCTCATGTTCACCGTTTTTTTTCTTTTAACTTCAAGGAATATGGATATGTTAAAAAATTGAAGTTTGAATCCAAAATTTGTTTGGGATATTATTTTACCCTCATTTTCATCCAGCTGAAGCCATCCCTAGATTGGACAAAAAATTCCTTTTACAGAGTGAAAAGAAAAGGAAAATTACTGGATGACGAACTGGTATTAATTATGTTAATGGGTAAAATAACCTATAAGGAAATTCAAAAACATAAAAATAGTCGAGATGCAGATAAGGCATATGGCTATTAATACCTAAATTGAGATTCATATGGCCATTTATCATTTAGTTCCAATATGTAGATTTGGTTTAGAGTTTGCTTTCTTGGATCTTGTAAAAAATGAGGAGATAACAAAATCAAGAACATTTAAGTAGGATTAGAAAAATAAAGCCCTGTCTATCTACAGATATACACACATATTTGCCTCATGACCATATCGACGAATACGAGAAGCATCCTTAGTAAGTGAAGAAAGTGAAGAAAATTTGAGTAATGCAGAAGATGGGCGTTTACTTTGTTACTTGAAATCCCAACTTAAAAATACAGAACTTGCCTTATTTGTTCCACAGCTCAACACAACTCTATATATTGAATTGACATGCCAATGTACTAAATCTAAATTTTATAACTCATGGAAACATCGATTATAATGCATCCAAAAACATATTCAAATTTCCACCTCCCCTGTTTAAAAGCTATAAATCTAAGAGTTTTTTGTTCTTTAATTGAGATCCATTTTCTCCTTATCATGACATTTATTTTATCGCCCAGTTTTCGTATATGGCATAACACTGATGAACAAAGAAAATTTCATTTCACACAGTCGGATCCTAGTGATTACAATGTCAACGATGGCCTATGCTGCTTCCCTGGCTGGAATCATACTGATGTACATTTGGTATGCTCCAAAAGCATCATGCGTCCTGAACATATGTTTCATCACATGGACGCTACTTCTTCTTCAAGTAATGACTAGCATCTCCCTACATTCAAAAGTAAGTTCCAATGACATAATTCACATGCAGTTATTAGTAAGTTGGTGATTCCTTATCACAAGTTCGTTTAGTTGAAGAGTTGTATCTGCTCGTCAGTGTAATTCTTAAATGATAAATTGCTAATATAGGAGAATTGTTTTTCTTTGAAAAATGCAGGTTAATGCAGGCCTTATGACATCAGGACTTATGGGGCTTTATGTTGTATTCCTTTGCTGGTCTGCTGTCAGGAGGTAACCACATTATATAATAGTCTTTTTCTATTTATATTTTTATCAACCTCAAAACTTTCAGAGCCACTATAATTGAACTATTTTATCTAGTATATTCTAAAATACTTATATCACCCATTGGACCACAGATACCCCCATAGGTTAACCACTCTAACCTCTAGGTATGAGGAAGATTTTATATTACTAGGTAGTTCAGTTTCCATAGGCTAATTACTCTAGGTATGAAGCTTATATCACATGAAGTAGATAAGTGGACCAGTTTGCTGCTTCTGTTTTCCATTCATATTGCCCCCTATGTTTACAAGTGAACCAGCAACGGATATATGTAATACAAGGCCACAGACAACAGGGAGAGGAGACTGGATGACAATTGTTGTAAGGTTTCAAGCCTCTATACCACTTGCTATTTTGTATCTCATGTTTCAGTATACATTCTTATTGGTATATGAATATATATAATGTGCATGAAATATGTGATAATTCAAACTATGCATTAATATCACGAATTCATTGAATGAACATAGTTGTGTACACTTTCATTCTCTGATTGACATCTGGATCTTCTGCTGTTTGACATCGGGCACAAATTTTCCTTTTTCCGCTTGACAGCTGTTTCCCACATGCATCATTATTCCGGGTTTCTCATCAGCTTGGGTTAGTTATGGCTGTAACCACCTTTCCCTTAACTGCATTCTCGCGTCATTTTCCTTCTGTGTGCATGGAGGAGCTCTTCTCATGACCGACTACATTGATGATTTGTGGCAGCAATCACCTGCAAGTACTTGAATCATTCTAACATTAACCTGTTACTCTGTTTTAGTTTTTTGCTGCTTAAAAGATAAAAACTCGTCGCTCTGTTTTCTTTATTTGCTGTTTGACAGTTTGTTTGTAAAGAATCTGCAGGTAATAACCAAGGGGCGGGGAATTAGGATGGTTCATGTCCTCAGTTATTTCTATCACGTTTGGGAACCAGAATCAGACGAAGAAGTCACATGGTTCAAAAATTGGTGTGATGAGGTTTTGGGAAACTGTCTGAGAAAGTTGATCGACCCTAAACCATATCATGTCAGGAAGTTGCAACTTGTTGCAACTGAAGATCGTCATTTAGGAATCATACTGAGGAGGTAGAGTCACCAAACTTGACATGGCTACACTGGAACAATTGTCCCTTCTCTTGCCTGCCTCCTTGGATTCCGATGAAGAATAAGTGTTTTAGAAGTGGTATGAACCAAATTGGAAAAATTGTGGAAAGAAAAATCTCAGGTTAGGGCTAAAGACAATTTTGTATTTATTCTCTTTTTTTACTTTGCCGCCCTAATTTATGGTAGATTTTTACTGTAATTGCTATACTAGCACAGGCTCTCGAATGCATTTGAAGGGTTTTGTAGATAAAGGCTAACATCTCTGTATTTTTCTTACTGTTGAAAGATGAATATTGTGTGGCAGGTACCTCTGAAGTTGTAGGAGCTACATGTTTATGCTCCTCTTTCAATGTTCCCAAAGTCCATTGGACGGATGAAGCACATCGAAAAGATTGTGGTGACTTGTATGTCAGATTTGATTCATCTCAAAACTTTACCAGAGGAATTCTGTCATTTGTCCTCACTGCAATACTTGCACCT
Source organism: Pinus tabuliformis (assembly GCA_031772625.1). NCBI lineage: Eukaryota > Viridiplantae > Streptophyta > Pinopsida > Pinales > Pinaceae > Pinus > Pinus tabuliformis. The sequence continues at coordinate 1,024,209,103 of CM062818.1, read as the reverse complement.
AAGATGCCCAGATATGAAGTCGCTGCTTGATTCTTTTGGGTCGCACCTTAATCTCTCTTGTTGTCGGAGTTTGCATGGGCTTCCAAATTCCTTCAGGAATTTAATTTGACTTAAATATCTGAATTTGGAATATTGCTCCGATTTGACCTTGTTGGAGGAAACATTTGCAAATATCGAGAGGCTTGAATATCTAAACCTTTCAGACTGCAAGAGTGTGGAAGTGTTTCCTCGCCAAGTTGCACATCAACTGTCCCTGGAAATATTAATCCTGTCAGAGACATATTTAAAAGAATTGCCTGTGGATATTGGAAACCTAAACAGTTTGGAAGAATTTTCTTTGGGAAATGCTTTGTTGGAAATGCTGCCCTGTTCTCTTGGTCACCTGAGCAGCTTGAAGAAGTTGTGGGTTTGTGATTGCCCAGAATTGAATCTTTGCCCTCATATGGCACAAAATGTCTATGGGTTCATCTTCCTCCCGACAAATTTGTTAGCCTGGATGGTTCGGGATTATGGTAAAATTGCATTAACAGAGCTCAAGCGTAAGTATCAAAAGTTCTGTTGTTGTTTCTTTCACTTCAATTATGGATTTCGAATGAAATTTAGCTTTTGAAAATAAAGGATGGGGTGTGTACCTTGATTTCACATTCGTTTAATGCTTTAATTCCGTCCATAACTAGCTTTTCAGACAATTAAACTCGAAACTAGAAATTTCAAATCCTCTAAATATACCTGTTTGGTGTTACTGTAAACCTAGATTGGGTTTTACATTTTTTTGGTTGGCCCCAGCTCAATGTTAGAAAGAAGGATTTGAGCTATTGTATGAAGCCGCCACCATTATTATGTGAGACTCCAGTAGGCCTGAACCCCTTAAGGGACAATTTTTATCACTACAACTAGCTACCTCAAACCCTTCTCCATAAGATTTGAACCTGAGACCAGATGGGACTAAACTCCAAATAAACCAACTGATGTACAACCCATGGGTTTAAATTGGGTTTTCTAACTTGAATTCAAATTTTTCCCTATGACCAAAGTTGGGATCACAAACCTAGACCGAAATTGAGGATCACAAAGATACGAATGACCATGTAAGCATCGATGGCGCAGTGTGCATGATTATGGTATGCTGAAAAATATGTCTGATTTCAAAATCTTGAAAGTTGAAATAGAAACATTATTTCATGCACTACCAGTTGTCAACGAAATAAGAGACTTAGTTCAAACCTTGAGACTCACTTTACAGCCCTCTACCACTATGGAAAACAACAAACTTTAGACCCTATAGGCTGCTAATAAGATGGAAGACCTGCTGACCCAAGGATACTGATGACCCTTCACTGCACTTCGGGACATTTCACATGATTTTACAACTTTTAACTTTACTTAAATTCTCATAAAATCGTGAATTTTTCAAATAGCTCTTTAACTTATCTGCATCCATTTAGATTATTATTCTTTTGATGTACATGTAATTACATTTGGCTTTGGTAGTAAGTAGATATGATTAATACAATAGTAATTTTTATGATTCATATGGATTTCATTTAAAATTTTGCAAGGATTTGAACTTATTTGTATGATGCATGTGAATTTGAGTAGTCTCCGTCTTAGACATGTGGGAACAATCCTTATTGTTAAAGATATGTATGATGCATGTGGATTTCATTTAAAATTTTGAAAGGATTTGAATTTATTTTGTATGATGCATGTGAATTTTATTAGTCTCCATCTTAGACATGTGGGAACAATCCTTATTGTTAAAGGTATGTATGATGCATGTGGATTTCATTTAAAATTTTGAAAGGATTTGAATTTATTTGTATGATGCATGCGAATTTGATTAGTTTTCGTCTTAGACATGTGGAAACAATCTTTATTGTTATTCTTAATCCATATTTATAATTTAAATATTTAATTAAATTTGCATAACATATCACATATTTTTTCTTCTATGCTACTATTTCCTGTGCTCATGTGGGAACAATCCTTATTGTTATTCTTAATTCATATTTAGAGGGACAATCCTTATTTTTATTCTTAATTCATATTTATAATTTAAATATTTATTTAAATTTGTTTAACATATCACATCTTTTTTCTTCTATGCTACTATTTCCTATGCCTTACGACGTTTCCTTTGCAACATATGGTGCAAATGCTAGTATAATTTTACTTGCAACATTTCAACAAAATCTGGTTTGCAGTTTTTGAGAAAATGGTTAATGAAGTTTGATGTTACTTATATCATATTTTGCTACAACTTCATATACACATAAGTTGAATGTCAATGCAAAAATTGTTACGCCTTCATCAAGATTGCTAAAATTGAATATTCATTATTTGAGGAAGAATTCATTTGTTCCATCCATTTCATGAGTTGGAATGAACATTTTTTTTTATTTCTTGGTTAACACAGAGTCTTTGGGTTCCATGAGGACATGCAATATATTCAGCTTTGGGTTGAATGAGGACATGCAATATATTCAGTTTGGGGGTATGTTGGACTGCTAATATGTCATTATTATTATTATTACTTTTTAACACCTATTTCATCCATTTCTACTCTTCTTTATCATGGTTTATCATATAATTCCATCTTATAATGATTTATGCTCTTATGGATAAATATTATTTCTTCTCCTTTATTTTTAATAAATTGATGATTATGCATGTTTTTACCAATGATGGTTTATTAATAACTTTTTTCACCATTTTAGCCTCCAAAATATTTTCCAGATTGATGATTTGATCTCCATCTTATCATTAAATATTCCAACTCAGAAATTCGCTGGAATAAGAAGTGACAATTTTGTATTGGACGTTTTGGGCAAATGGAAAATAATCTGGAAAATTCGAAACATGGGTTTTGTCCAGAACAGACCAAATTAGTTTTGTAGTGAGCCGTTTCCAAAATTCGGTCCTTAGAATGGCCGTTTTCCAAACTATCTCAGCTATAATTCCAAATTCGACATGTTCTTGTTGAATGATTGATGAAGAGATATTCCAGATAGGATCTTGTTTATCAATTTGTTGTGATAAATCCAATTTTGTAATGAGAATCATATTGTAATAATCTTTGTTGTAACTACTCTCTGCTCTCTCTGTATTTAAATGAAACAAAGATCAGAGAAAGGGATTCATGATTCATGATGGGATAAATTATGAAAGATTAAGTTAGGGACTATTAGAGATAGGATAAAATAGGATAGGAGGAAGGGGGACTGTTGCATTACCATTTTAATTCTCAAGGCTTTTGCTGTTGTAATGATTTCACAGTTTAATGATTAATAAATAAAAGATTTGCTATTCCATTATTTGATATTGGAGTAAGTTCGGCGGTGCTTCACTGGCGGTTAAGGGCCCGACCTTGGTGGATCCACTCGCTATTTGTACCATTACTTTACAATTGCAGTCGTGTGATTTTTTGATTTACTTTTCATTGCTTTTAAGTTGCATTGCTTTCTAACTTTATGTTTTTGTACATTTTCCTGAAATCATTTCGTGCATGAAATTGTAATTGAATTGCATTGCCATATTCTTCCATCATAACAAGATTATTATCCTTTACAACTTAAATTGTTATGTTGTTCATTCTAGTTATAAAGCTTCGTTGTTCACTTCAGACTCTACTATTTATTACAGATTGCTGTTCATTTCCATTAATTTAGCTTTGCTATTCATTTCCGGTAAATTAGCTTTGTTTTTCAAATAGGCTTTGTTGTTATCTCTTTCATGCAAGGATTTGGTTTCGCCTTTTAAATGTTATTGCAACAAGTGTGTTTGTTCCATTTCTACTAGCAACATTATTGATTGAATTTTCATTTCCAGTTAATTGTTTTGGTGTGGAGTGTAAGATCAACAACTGTAAAGGACATGGACTATCACTGTCTAAGTTCTCAGATTGAGGATCTTGTTTTATTTCATTTGCATCAGTTGATAGGGGAAAGAGTTATCACTACTGTATCCTCGACTGATGATTGTTGTAGTTCCTTGAGTAAATGATTTAGTTGCAGAGAATTTGAGTTTCTTGCCATTCCAATTAGGTTTTGTTTCCAGCATCCATTTACTTTTGCATTTTAAGCACTATAGTGCAAAGCATTACTCTTTAATCAAGTGACTGCCTCAGATTGAGTACACTCTTGAAATAAAAAATTGTACCTGGATTGATAATTAATGTGAAGATAATTAAGAGTTAAAAAGACACCTTTTATCACTCAACAATTAGTTCCGACCATAAAGACCTGGGAACCAAATGAGGAAGAGGATTGAAGCTGGTCCACCATTTGAGTTTGCTAAGAAGGAAAAGGTTCTTTAAGCACAATAGGAATCCCTGAAGTCCCCTTAAGCAAACGACTTACCTCAGACCGTCGAGGATAGTCTTTAGTGAAGTGATCCTCATCACAGATAAGACAAGGATACTTAGGTTTGCGTTTAGAACCATCATCAGTAGGAGTCTTAGGGGTTTCTTGCTTTGGCGTGTCAGACTTATTTTTACCTTTCCCTTTCTTCTTACCCTTCGAAGTTTTCTCCGCTATGGTGGACTGGATGACGTTAACTTCTGAGGTTTTCCCAGGATTGGATGGAGATTGAGAAGCAGTTTCAGTAGGAGCAATGGATTTCTGCTTCACAGGAGTCGTGGAAGACTTTTGAGAAGAATGAGTGACGGAACCAATAACACCATCGACAGAAGGTGTCGGCAGAGCTTTAGAAGTTCCAGGTCGTGGAGCATCGGGAAAGATGTCATAAAGTGTGCCAGATTGAGAATATACCAAATCAAGATATTGAGCACGCGCGATGGCTTGCTCTTCAGTAATGCATGCCCACATAGCAATGTTTCTAGCTATTGGACCGACAAAAGAGGTAGTGAACCAATCAGTCAATAACTGATCAGGAATCTAGGACTTGATCAAATGACGACACCTTCTCCATTCACGAATATGATCAGATATGTGAGAAACCATGTCTTGTTTCGGAGAGGTAAGAAGATGCATTCTTGTTTCATAGTAAATTTGTAACTAAAAATGCTAAGGAATGCCATTGTGAGAAAGTTAAAATCATGGAAAGTCCCACGAGCGAGTTCAATGTACCACTTTGCAGCAAACCCAATAAGAGACCTTTGGAAAATATGGAGAAAAATAGAATCGTCAAGCCAGGAATTGGATGAACACCAAAGGTGATAAGTCATGACATGTGCCTAGGGATCTTCTCCAGACTCGCCTTCAAACTTAGGACAGTCACCAGGGATCTTGGTTGGAACAGGTGGCCAATATGGATTATGAAGTATAGGATAATTTGTCAACTTTGACACATCGGGAAATTCCAAAGTCACAAGAAAAGGTAACTGAGGATTGAAAGATATCATGGGTCTTTGATAAGGACCAATGTTAGGGTTCCAACTAGGGCTTTGTTGCCCCCATGGATCTTGTCCTGGAGGCTTTTGTCCATAAGGGTTATAGTTTGGAGGATTGAAACCATATCCTGGTTGTTGACCTGGGTTTTGACCTCCATCAAACCATTGATTATCAGCTTGACCAACAAGGGCAGCATATGGCTGCTGAAAATTTTGATAAGGATTAACCTGAGGTTTCTGATAGTGTTGATATGGATTACCTTGAGGTTTCCCTTGGGATTGCTGAGGTATTTGAGGGCCATACTGAAACTGAGGCCCAAATTGCACCTAGAGCCTAGGTTTTATCTGATAAATAGGTTAATTTTTGAAACCCAACTGAACCTGGGGACTGGGTTGAGTTTGGGGACCAACTTGAGCTTGAGGTCTAGTTTTCATTTGAACATCAGGTTGACTAAGAGCTAGATTGACCTGACCAAAATGTTTTCCTTGCTGAGCAACAGGTTGGGCATGTGATCTGGATTTAAATAGGACTGCAATAAATTATAGAGATAACCATAAACATAGAGATGCAATGGAAATAATACTTCATTTCATTAATGTAAAATAATGAAATATGCTTACAAACAACAATGGAAATAAACCAGCTAGGGTGATGGTAGCTTATCTCTGAGAAGAGATGTGGCGGCTACATGCCTCTGAATTGTGTTACAATGAGGCTTGAATGCCTATTTATTGTTGAGAAACATGGGAAAACCCTAAACATCCAAAAAACTAACCCTAGAAGATGAAACACCAAACTGTGGGCCCCGTTTGGGTAAATTGGTACATCAACTTCCCAGGGTCATAACTTTGGCATACAATCTTCGTTTCACGCGTACAATATCTCATTAGTAATATCTATCCGAGAACTACAAATTTGGGAAGAGAAACATCAGTCCATGAATCCATGTTGCTCCTAGTTTTCCCAAGAAACGTCGTTTAGGGCCTCAAAACGGCTCCGGAAGTTCAGGACCCGAAAAATTGCTAAAAATAGTAAAAATTGTGCTACAATTAAGGAAACTGAAAAGCTTAAAGAAACAATGGTGGGGGTCCAAGTGGACTTGGTGGGTGGCCACCAATATCCACTTGGATCATTTCTCTCTCCTTAGGAAGCAATGGTCCCCATTGCGTTGAGTTCCTCCATGAGATGAGGAAACTTCTACTGAACTTGGTCCTTGGTGATCCACTTGCCTTGGTGAAGGAGTTGGCCTACTTTGATAACTCGATACAGTTGGATATTCTACTAGCAAGTGTGCTTGATCTATGTGTCCATGATCCGATCATTTGTAGCTTGTTCCATGCAATCTGGATTTAACTTTGTGGGTGTGAGTTGTTCTATAATGTCGGATGTATCTAGTAATGGTGGAAAGTATGGCCGAAGGTGGTCCACATTGAACATTGGGTACACGCTCAGGAATGGGGGAATGCTGAGCTCAAATGAATTGTCTCCCACAGCCTTGGTAATGGTATAAGGACCATATCGGAGTGGTCTGAATTTTTGATAGGCTCCAGTAAGGCGTTCCTTTTGCAAATACAACCAGACTTTGTCGCCCACCTGAAACTTGTGTGGCACCCGATGTTGATCATGTTGCTACTTTTACTTGGCATTTTATTTCTCCAAAATGTCATGGACCTGCTGGCGAATATGTTGGATGTGCTCGATGAAGTTGTTTTCCTTATTTGTTTTGGAATGGATGTGAGCTGAATTTGCGTGAGTAGCTACAAATGGCATGGCCACATCAATGGCACATAATGGCTGGAATCCCAAGCCCACCTGAAAGGGTTGTGGCCAGTCGAGCTGTGGAGAGCCCCGTTGTAGCTATGTTGAACATAAGGGAGGCTCTCATCCCATGTGCGTGGATGCTTTGAGTTGTACATGTGTAGAATGTGTACAATCATCCTATTGACAACCTTTGTTTGGCCATTAGTTTGAGGATGGAAGGTTGTGGACTTAGTGAGTTTGGTGTCCAGCATCAACTAGAGACTGGACCAAAATGTATTGAGGAACCTGTTGTCCCGATTTGAGATGATAGACTATGGGATCCCAAAGTGTACCAACACTTGTTCAAAGAAGAGTTTAGCAGTGGCTTCTGTTGTGATATTCTTCTTGCAGGCCACCATAATGGCCATCTTCGAGAACCTGTCAACGACCACAAAAACATAGTTGTTTTCATGCTTAGTGGAAGGAAGGCCTAACATGTAATCCATGGAGATGGATTCCCAAGGTCGACTATGGGTAGGCAGCGGGGTATACAGGCCTTGCTTCTTAACGGTCGGTTTGGAAATGGCATAGGCAGTGCATGACCTGATGTACTTGCCGACATACTGTCGAAGATTCGGCCAATATAAATATATCTGTAGTACTGCCACCATTTTCTCGACCCTGAAATTCCCAGTAGCCCGGCTATAGTGTGCTTCCCAAATCATTTTGGCACGCTCACTTGAAGGAACACAATGGTGACCCAGGTGGCATAACAGGGCATCCCGGAGGTGAAAATATGGAACATGCCGACCCTCCAAGAGTGTCTAGTATGTGTGGCCAAATTCTGGGTTGCTTTTGTAGAGAAGTGGCCAATCAGAAGTCTTGTGCCCAAAAGAGTTGAGCACGGTGGTTAATGCCATGATCAGTGGTTGACTAGGGCAATCTACAACATTATTGGTGCTGCCCTTCTTATACTTGATATTCAAATGGCACTGTTGCAAGTATGTGGACCACTTTTGATGACGATTATTCTGTAATTTCCCTTGGGTCTATATGAACTGGAGGGGTCGGTGGTCTGTGTGGATGACCGTTTCCTTGCCCAAAATGTAATGTTTCCATTGTCGGTAGGCCTGCACAATAGAATACATCTCTTTGTCATAATTTGGATACTTCTAAACTGTGTCTGAAAGTGTCTCACTGTGATATGCCACTGGATGCCCCTGTTGGGTAAGGACTGCCCCAATAGCATAGTCAGAGGCATTTGTCTCGACCTCAAATGGTTGTTACAAGTCTGGTAATGTGAGCACTGGTGCCAAGGAGAGGCGATATTTCAAATCTGTGAATGCCTTCTTTTGAGATTCAGACCAAAGAATTTTGCTTTTGCTCCTCCCTTGGTGACTTGACTCAAGGGCCAAGTGATATGAGAAAATCCCAACATGAACCTGCGGTAGAAGTTGGCAAGACTTAGAAAGCTGCAGAGCTCTGTTAGAGTGGTTGGAGAGGCCTAATCCCAAATGACTTGGATCTTGGCTGGATCCACATGCACCCCCTGTTCATCAATGATGTATCCCAGATACTGAACATAGGTCATGCCAAAAGTGAGTTTCTCCAAATTGGCACATAACTTGTGTTGCCGCAATGTTTGGAGAACCTGTCGGATGTGGGGGAGGTGCTCTTCCTAGCTCTGGCTGAAGATCATGATGTCATCCAAGTATACCACTACAAATGAGTTGGTGAATAGCCACAAGATGTCATCCATTAGCCTCATGAAGGTTGAAGGAGCATTCGTAATCCGAAAGGCATAACCAACCATTCGAAAAGGCCCTCCTTGGCTTTGAAGGTAGTCTTCCACACATCAGAGGGTTCGATTGGTACCTGGTGATATCTTGACTTCAAATCGATCTTGCTAAAATATTTTTACCCTTTCAATTGGTCCAGGAGGTCATCAATCCATGGGATCAAGTACCTATTATGGACAGTGATCTTTTTCAACGCCCGATAGTCAATATAGAGTCTCCAAGTCCCATCCTTCTTCTGTACCAACGCGATCGGGCTTCCACAAGGTGACGAACTCGGATGGATGTGACCTTTATGTAGCAGCTCCTGAATCTTCTTCTTGATTTCATCGTTCTCCAGAATAGAGTGCCGATAGATTGGTCCATTAGGAAGCGACGCACCTGGGGTCAGATCGATGGAGTGCTTGACGTGACAGTGTAGAGGAACCCCTGCGGGGGAGGTGAAGATGTCCTCTACTCCTCCACGACCTTGTCCATATGTAGTTGTCATGTGGAGGGGCCCTGTCTGGAGGTCGTGGCCACCGTCTTCTTCTTTCCTTGAGGGCATATCATCATGAAAACAAATTTCCTAGTTTTGGAAATGAGCTTACTACATTGTTTTGCAGTAACCAAAGAGATGTCAATAGGCGGTGCTACCTCTAGTATCCTATACAACTCATTTCCCAAAGTAATAATAACAGCACGGGGCCTTGATTCATACACATCATGTCGCTTCCACAAGTATGGTTGTCCTAATAGTACATCACAAACTTCAAGGGGAGCAATGTCACATTATACCTCATCTGTGAAGGGCTTGATTTTGTATGGAAGGCGATATTGTTGGCTCATGCGAAGATCCCGTCCTTGGTGAAGCCACCCGATGGTGTATGGTTGTGGATGTGTTGTGGTCGATAGGCCCAGTCACTTCATGACCTCTATTGAAATGAGGTTCTTTTGGCTCCCGCTGTCGACAATGAATTGTAATGGGGATCCCTTTACCCACATCTAGAAGTGGAAGAGACACTCGTGTTGGCATTATGATACAAGTGTTGTCCTTGATGGCAACTCACTCAGAGGTATGATACAGGTGATGGCAACTCAATCAGAGGACAAATATTAGTACAACAGGTCAAGAGAGAGATATACGTAGGTTAACCTTGATGAAAGTGCGTATACACGTGGGTAAGAAGAAAAGAATGCGCGTATACGTACACATGCAGGTTCACAGAAGGAAAGGCATGTACATGTCAGAAAACTAAGTTTTGGTCCGTGGTATTTGGTCCATGGTATTTGGTCCGAAGTGTTGACCCCAGGTATTGGGTCCAAGGTATTGGTTCAACCTGGTTTTGGACCATGGTATTGAGAGAAGCGTAAACCTATATAAAGAGAAGATCATTAAGCCAAAGGGGGCAAGGGTGCAAGGATTGAATATCTGATGAAGTGTGAGGTCTAGGATGCTGGTCATGGGTTTGAGATGCTTAGCTTGATCTGAACCAAGGATGCACTCATGTGGATGATGATGAACAATGGATTGGGATCTTAAGGCTTGGAATGTTTATCATTATATGGTTTGATTATGGATAGATTAGATCTGAATTATTGATGCATGTTTTATTGTATGAGTGTTATGATTTGGGTATGATTGATGTCTAGAACAACTACAAAGTTATGAGTAAGTATTTTCAGATCTGTACGCAGGTTGGCTTTGGTAAAATCGCATATGTACGTTGGTTTGATTCTTCATAGTAATGTATACATTATGAGATATGATATTTGAAGTTGCAGTTGGATCTGGTTATTGTTCTAGAGTTCTGTTTTCTGTCCTGTGTTCAGGCTTCAATGGTTCAGTATTGGGCGATTCAGAGATTCATGATGCAGGTATAAATTGATGATTGTGGTGATTACTTTGTATTTATGGATCCAGTATGAAAATGTATGAAACGTGGTCCCTAGAAGATCGTAGAGTTTAGTAGGCCGGCGCCTATGTACTGGTAAACATATCACCCAATACAAGAGCTAGGGGGTTGTAGCTCCCTTCCAGGAGCAGCTGAAAAACAAGTGAAAGTTGGAGCCTTCAGTACGCTAGTGCCTACGTACTAGTAAATGGATCGGCTAGTACAAGAGCTAAGAAGGTTGTATTCTTCTGTAGGTAGAAGCCTGCGTACTGGTATAAGACTACACTAGTACTATTGTAAAAAGAAGTTTCTTATTAAAGGAAGATAGAGACGAATTGCAGCAGGTTGTTTTCACCCACATTGGGTTTCCACCTTATATCATGGTGTTCATGTGTGCTCCGTATGTGTGATGATCTATTTTACTGCACCTGTTTATTGTTATTATGGTTAATAATGTTCTGATGCACTCATTGAAGATCAACTAACTGAATCATAAGTTTACTGGATATACGCTAGTTGCATTAAACACAGTTGTGTATATACACGGGTATCCTTAACTAAAGTAGTGTATATGAATCTTAATATGTAAATAATTTTTTTTTATTGATTTGATAATACTGATTCACCCCCCCTCTCAATATTATTTCCAACAATTGGTATCAGAGCAGGTCCTTTGGTAGAAGCTTGATCGCTTGAAGGAGATCCGTAGAACAATGGGAAAGAAAGCACGTCAAAAGAAGAAGACAACTCAAAGGAATAATGACAACCTGCCATTGAGTGGAAGCAAGTATTCAGATCCTGAATCACCTCAGATTGAAGATGGACAAGCAAATGAAGCACATGTAAAATCATAGATCAACAAGATCTACCTAGCAAAAGGGAGAGTGCCCTCAAAGAAGAAATTATCAGCTTAAAAGCTCAGCTGGAATGTGCCTTCAGAGTTCAACAAATGCTGTAGGAGCTGAATGAAGAACAAGAAAAAGAGATTCTCAATCTAAGGCAACAAGTGGAAGAAGGAAGAAAGTCTGAAGAAATTTTGAAGAAGCAATGTCTAGAAAAGGAAGAACAACATCAGGTTGAGGTAAATACCTTGAAAGGTAAATTGGAAGAAAAGGATAAATTGTTACGATTTCAAGATAATACAAAGAATTTGGATGAAATTCTCGGTAGTCAAAGATCCCCTACTATGAAAACTGGTCTTGGCTTTTATGAATCTGTTGAAGGTGAATCTAGATCACAAGGTGAGGCAAGGAACTATAATGAGAAATCTAAAATGATCAACAAGGAGATGAGAGGACAATCCCATCAACAGCCAAGGAAAGAAATTCCTCAAAGGAAATCTTTTGCTCCTAACTGTGGAAGTGATAGACGATTATTTCTTCCGATGAATAATGTTGAATGTTATGTATGTCATAATCTTGGACATGTCGCAGCCAGATGCAGAAGTAGAACGGTTCAAGATCGTCACACAGAAAGATCATTACGTTCCAGGTACTTTAAGGGATATTGTTTCGCTTGCAATATGTTTGGTCACAAAGCCATTGACTGTTTTAGAAGGAATATGAAACATGTAAGATGTTATGCATGTAACAAGCTTGGAGACATAGCAAAGGAATGCGGGAGAAGATTGTGGACACCATACCAAGAGGAGAAAACATCATCACAGTCGAAGATATGGAAGAAAAAGGAAGTACAACTAGAAAGATGTGGCATAGCTGTTGTTGGGAAAAGTATCCATTCGGAATGCCCCTATCCCACTCTAAGGTGTGATAGTGCCTTAGCAACAAACAAGGAAAACTAATTGAGTATTTCTTCTTTATGAAATGTAAATGAGGAGAAAGGATGTAACTAACCTGTGTCTTCCGCTAGTTTGTTGATCCAATCACTCCTCCCTTCAGTGGCTCTCAGCTCCTTGCTCCTTCACCAGCCCAGCTTCACTGAATTCCTGCAAGATCACAAGAGAGAGAAACTACACGAAGATATAGATATGCATTCATAAAAAGCTCAAGATCAGATTAAGCTAAACATGTAAGCATAACAAAACATCATTGGTACACAACATGTAGGAGAAACTCAAATAGTTTATTGATAGAATAAGAAAGTCCAAGAGGAGATACAACCAAGTGAGTTCTGATCCAGAATCTACCTCCCAGCAAAGGAATCCCTTCCTCTCCTCCAACAAAGCATAAATCACCCAATGTACTAATCTCAATCTCAAACCAACAACAATTCTTTGCAAAGTACAAAATTCCAGCCTCCTGAACCTCTGGGTGAGAGATCCATATATAGATGTAAGCAGAGAGGATGAGTCAGCTTATGTTTTGACTTGTGGCTTCTCTCTGTCAATTCTTGCTTCCACTTGGAGGTTGAGAGCTTCTTACTCGTCACTAGTCGAATTCATTGAGGCAAGTGTCATTGGAGAAGATTCTGGAAGCTTCCAGGGTCTTTCCACCTCGTTGAATGAGTTTGCCATTTGTCATTTCCCGCTCAACACACCTTGGTAGTGCTTTTAGGTGCGTTGTAACGCACCCAGCTAGTGTACTGGGGTGCACTGCAACGCAGGTAGCTAGAAGAGCTTCTGAATTGATCCTGAATTGACTGTTTTTGAGTTGTTTTTGGTGGAGAACTTCTGTGAGAAGTTGTCATTGGTTGACCTTGTTCCTTTAGGGGCAGGAACAACTCTTTGAGGGACTTTGGATCCCTTGGATTATGGACATTTCATGCTCAATGCTGTAAGGCACAAAAATGTCTATAACAGTTGCCCCCTAAAGTATGAGGCCGTTTATCGGGTGAAATGCTTTATTAGGAGGATCCGAAGTTCATTCAATGCTGGGGGGAGACCTGTAATAAGATACAATACAATACATTATTTTTCATACTGTTTTTATGATCTAGCTGAGGCGGGTATTCCCATGTTCAGCTTTATAAATTCATTTTTCTATACATAGGACAGAAAATCGTCTGATGGTAGACTGATGATTTTGATGAAATCATCATCCTTTTGGTAGGATGATTATCTATGCTGCGATGCTGTACATGTCAATGTCTTTATTTTTCCTGAAAATTTGTCGCAGCCCAGATGGATGAAACTAGATCTGGGGTCTTCAATCTCGTCCAATCTTCACTCTAAGTACAAGTTGATCCATGTGAGAAATGTTTTGAAGTCGAACATGGAAAGACATCGCTTGATTACCAGTCAATGATGTAAACTGTTAACAAGCGCGAGAGGAATCACCGATAATGAAAATGACCTTCAAGGTACTGCAGTACAATTCATGTGGTGTGAATAAAGGACTTGGCGTCGAACACCACGCAAAATCTTTCGGTCGAAGGTCATTGATGTATACCTGTCGCCGGAAGTGAGAAACTTGCCATTGAGGCATGCAAGCTTCAAAGTACTGAAGGGGGTGTTCCTAGATCAACTTCCTGGATAATGAGCTGATGTCGACAAGAAGTGATCCGTCAAAGGAGGGCATTGATGTATCCCACATCAGTGACACAGAACGGAGCAAATGATTTTGATGGAGGTGAAAACAATCTGATGATATATGGTTCAGGGTGGCGGTCATGAAAGAATGAAGGATAATGTATGGTAGTGGACGGGACACGGTTGACTTCTCTGGATGACTTCTCTTGAACATATTGGCGACACTTATGTGATGGATTGGTAGCATTTACCCCAAAGGTGGATGGTATGGCGAGACCATGGTGATGTGACCGGTGAATGAAACAACCCAACCCGACTCAGGCACGGAGTGGAAGTGTCATGTTCAAGAGTGACTTTCTACCAATAAAGTTCTTTGAGTTTCTTCCGAATTTTTCCCCAGTCATTGCTGACCAGTACCTATTTATTTTTGTCAAGCTTAAGGAGGATAAGATATGCTTGTTATATAATTTTCCCTTCGTGCAAACCCATCACTATGTTTTAACGAGCCTAGCGATAGTGAAACTCGTTCTCGTCTAAAGACAAATTTGTCGCTATTAATGTTTTTTACCGAGTTTAACGACAAAGATAACTCGGTCCCTTTTCATTTTTAGAGAGTCTAAAAAGGTACATAAAGATAACTCCAAAAGTCATTTTTCGTCATCTAATCCCTTAAGTCCGAAAAAGTATAAAACAATACAGAAGGGATGAATTTTCGATAGTTTTAACGAGCCGAACAAAACAAGCGCTCGATCTTTTTGTGCAATAATCCCTTAGGTCCAAAAAGATTAAAATATAGAGGAGGGATAGCACTTCTGGTCGCTTTAACGAGCTGGAAGGCCAAAACTCGGCAATCTTTTCATATTTTACGAGTCAGATGAAAAGAGCTTAAAGAAGACTCGTCTTTTGAGGAACGAGTGATAAAACGGGTTAGCAGCTGATTGAAGGTACGGGTTGGAACTTTCCAAGCACGGCAGTGTCACAAGGATGGCTAGTGAAATCACTCTTCGCAGCTGTTCCTCAAAATGGGTAAACAATCAAATGGAGGTGAATGATCGGCCAATGGAAAAGTGGAGGTGACAGTGCAAACACGACCAAGGCTTTAATGGCTGATAATGTTACATTCACGGTGGTTATTTACCGGAGGACAGTTCATTTTTTAACGAGCTTAAACGCGGGTTGAAACACTTGCTCGATCTTATGTTTATTTTTTAACGAGCATGAACTATGTGCTAAAACTGCTTGATTATCCAGTCATATGATAAGAATGTCTCATGTAAGATTCCATTTTTTATGGAGCTTGCGCCTTACAAAGCTATGCCCCACATCCTTTCGTTATGCAAATTCGGAAACGACTAATCCTACGAGTTTAAAGGGTTAGACCTACAGGTTTAAAGGGAGGACCTAAAGATTTAAAAAATAAATAGCCGCCCCTTGCTTGCACTCCAAAAGGGTTGCATGCCCCCAGGTATAAAACAGAGTTTCAAGGTTACCCCTACTTTAGTCCGATAAAACATTTGTTTCAGCGAGAGAGGCCTACCTCTTACAGGTCACCCAAAGATTGTTCTATTAATCTTTCAAACAAAACACTTCTTCGGCAATGTATACCGAGATAGACAATGGTGATTGACTCAGTTCTGTCAACTCACATAACTTTTACAAGAGAATCTTATTCTAGAACAACCCCTCTTCCAATCACGGACGGGGTACGGACTAATCATATTCTCCCGCGGAAACCTACCCTATACCCAAAGTTTTCCTGCCGAAGCACACCAGGACGCATGCCCCCTGGGTTCCAGTCATATCCTTCCGAATTACTCGTGCTCATCGGGAGGACGGACCGTGGGTTGAGACATTTCTTGCGTGAAGGGACCATTTAGGGACGGTATATGACTATTTGCGATCCGTGATCCGGGAAATGAAAGCTGGTCCACGAGCTTGACCACTCTTCCTTCGGGCGGAAAACACATTACTCTAAAGAGTGAGGAGACGATGGCTCCCATGCAATATATATAGTCTCGTCCAAGAAGTAGGTTATAATCCAAGGGTCCTTGAACGACCATCACGTTCATTTGAACGGTCTTCCCTTTCAATGTGATAGGCACATTGGGGAGGATCCCTA
Organism: Pinus tabuliformis; assembly: GCA_031772625.1. NCBI lineage: Eukaryota > Viridiplantae > Streptophyta > Pinopsida > Pinales > Pinaceae > Pinus > Pinus tabuliformis. Next base: position 1,024,192,796 of record CM062818.1, on the reverse strand, counting down.
AAGGTCGACTGGTTCCTTTATCAAAGCCTGTCAGATTTCTCATTTCAGGCAAAAGCGCTGGCGAACCAAGCGCTTTCCAAGCAGTAGAGGAAAGGATACTCACAGATGCCCCCTCATCAATGATGGTGCCAGCCATGACCATTCTGTATATTTGGACGATAATTCTGAATGGTATGCTTGCTGGAAAACGGGGTCTGCCTAGTTGGTTCCAGTCGAAGGAGACAACTAGGTTGCTTGGTGGTGGGACTGAGTAGACGGCCGGGTATCGCTCTGACGAACTTCCTTCCTGCGATAAAGGAATGGGGGGATTGCCCCCGTGCTCGTCGGAGTCTGTGTTGATGAAGAGAATTTGGATGGTGTCATCTTTATCCTCTTCCGTGACTGTATCATTCGAAGACAAAACCTCTGAAGGCAAGACCGGGTCAACTGCCGCCTCAACCTTTTGACTTTCGTCGGGTATGGATTCAGCTGGTTCATCTTCAATGATCGGCGCTTCAGCTAACCACTTGAACAGGCCAGCTGGATTTTCAACTAACGAAGGACTCGACAAGAGTTTTTTATATCAAGGAGGAAGTCGTAACGGTGAAACCGGACGATCATCCAAAACTCTTTTTGCTTCGTCTAAGAAGGGACAACGGTGGATAGCATGATTGCCTTCGCACAGTCTACAGGGAGATCTAGCTCTCCCTTTTTGTCCAAGGACTTCACTTTCGCTAGTTGATGGTGTGCATTCAACCTGGCTATCAGAGGTTGATGCCACCAGATTGTGCAAACGGGGAGACCAGTCCCTTAGTATCCGAGGGATGCAGGGACAATCTCTGTGGAAATGGTCTCCCTTGCATATGACACATGGTGATTTAGGCCTAGTCAGTCCTGTGTGTGGATTTTTGTCAGACGACACTTGTTTGCCCCCAGTCGCTTTTGGCTCCTTCTTCTTCTTCTCTTTCTTCTTCTTTTCCTTCTTCTCCTTAGGAACTTGGTTTTTTGTTTTACCAATTCCGTCAAGCGAAGAGGAAGGAGGAGATGAAGAATTAGAGGAAGTAGAAGGCTGGTGGGTAACTCTGGACTGGTCTAACTGTTGATTCGATTGTTCAGGAATAGTGGTGTTCTGAACGACATTGGTTTAGAAGAGCCAGACTGACAAGCCAATTGTCAGTCCTAGAAGCGACAATGTGGCCATATGGCGCGCACCAACATCTCCCCAAGAGGAGAAGGGACTAGGATTTCCACCAAGGGGAATTCCTTGGTTGGTAGGCTCCATCTTCTCAACCTAAAGATCAACGCAGGAAGAAGGGTATGAATATTCCGTTTAAAATAAATTTTAACGACGCTTATACACAACTTGCTTTTTCAATTTTAAAGAGTCGAGAAAAAGCAAAAGATGACTCTGGTCACCTTCGATGTTTTAACGAGCCCGAAGTGACAAATGCTCGGATGGACTTTTTCCGTTATAGAGTCTGAAAAAGGCTAAAAGGAACTGCTCTGGAGTTCTAGGTAGAGGGTGTGCCAAAATTTTCGCAAAACCGTAGAATACTTTTTAAGGTACGGGCGGTCAATCTTCCCGAATGCTGTGTTCAGTGCATTGCGATCAGTAGGGCGGCCAACACGGCTTCCTATGGATAAAGGTTTTATGCCTATAGGGGTCACCCAATATATACTCGACAGTACGTGGGAGAACAATCCATACTGGCGCTTATCGTCTCTCAGGAGGAATCACCCAACCATCAGCGAGATCGACAGTCACCAGGTTTTACGACGCCAGAACACGTCTCTAGCCTAGACCTCTATGTTGTGCGTTAAGTTACAAAGCGTTGTTAAGTTCATTCAATTTATTTTAGGTTGATCTTTCTTAGAATTTTGCCTTTTTGGATCACCATGAGATGTATGATACAATTCCTAAATGCAGTCTAAAGATGATAAGCAAGCTTTCATATCTTTTCAACAATGAAAATCCTAGCTACAAGGGGAAAAGAAAGACACCATCTTTTCTCAAAGAGCATAGAGCACACAGTAAATGCACTTTTCCTAAATCAAAGCATGCAAACTATCAATATGCAAATGCACATATGCATGTATTTGTTTTCGCTTTCTTAATATTGATGCCTAAAAAGAAAGCTGTCGTACAAATTTGAATTCTATTTCAAGTGAAAACATAAACAAGTTTCTTTTTGAAAACAAAAAGACGATTACGACACTTTATGATTTTGAAGTAAACACTTGTTTCGACACTAGAAATGCATAAATTCAAACCAAAAGACAAAAGTAAAAGCACAATCAACTGTCAACAATAAACAAACTTACTCCTAAGATCAAAACGACACTTACGACAGGTCTAGATCTAAGGGCGACAGTATGACTAGTTTACTTTTGTAATGGGAAACTGCAAATGTTGTAACAAATACACAAAGAACAAATACAGTTTCTTTATACAACTGAGGTGGAATTGAGGCAAAGAAAAGGGGTTTCAGATAGGTACACTGACTGATAACAGGCTACAAAAAACAGAGATAAAACTGAGCAAAAGGAAGCAGGGAACCACAACTGCACAAGGCAAAGGCTGATCAGCGCACCCTCAGCATAGAAAAACTGAACTTTAGCGCAGGTAGCCTTCACGGGACCTGCGTTGAAATGCAGAACCTCTTCACAGAGTCTGCGCTAAAGCAGAAACGAGAATTGTCTCTGGGTTCTGGGTCACGGTTTGCAGTTTAATCTACAGTTTTTGGCCAGATAAAAGCTATCAATTAGGTACAATTAGAGGGATGATTTAAAGGAGGACTAAGATCTATCACAAAGGGCTGTTAGAGAACTTATGGATCAGCTGTTCAGATCATAAAAACAGGCCCATTGAGTGGACTAGAGTGGCAGATCTCTACTTTGCATTTGAAAATGGCAAATGCATTTCGATTCGACACTCCTGAGTTTATGAGAAGAACAACAATAGAAACACAAATAAACTAACAAGATACGGTCCCCAGCGGAGTCGCCAATTTGTTGTTGGGAAAAGTATCCATTCGGAATGCCCCTATCCCACTCTAAGGTGTGATAGTGCCTTAGCAAAAAACAAGGAAAACTAATTGAGTATTTCTTCTTTATGAAATGTAAATGAGGAGAAAGGATGTAACTAACCTGTGTCTTCCGCTAGTTTGTTGATCCAATCACTCCTCTCTTCAGTGGCTCTCAGCTCCTTGCTCCTTCACCGGCCCAGCTTCACCGAATTCCTGCAAGATGAAAAGAGAGAGAAACTACATGAAGATATAGATATACATTCATAAAAAGCTCAAGATCAGATTAAGCTAAACATGTAAGCATAAAAAAACATCATTGGTACACAGCATGTAGGAGAAACTCAAATAGTTTATTGATAGAATAAGAAAGTCCAATAGGAGATACAACCAAGTGAGTTCCGATCCAACATCTACCTCCCAGCAAAGGAATCCCTTCCTCTCCTCCAACAAAGCATAAATCACCCAATGTACTAATCTCAATCTCAAATCAACAGCAATTCTCTGCAAAGTACAAAATTCCAGCCTCCTGAACCTCTGGGTGAGAGATCCATATATAGATGTAAGCAGAGAGGATGAGTCAGCTTATGTTTTGACTTGTGGCTTCTCTCAGTCAGTTCTTGCTTCCACTTGGAGGTTGAGAGCCTCTTACTCATCACTAGTCGAATTCATTGAGGCAAGTGTCATTGGAGAAGATTCTGGAAGCTTCCAGGGTCTTTCCACCTCGTTGAATGAGTTTGCCATTTGTCATTTCCCGCTCAGCGCACCCTGGTAGTGCTTTTAGGTGTGTTGAAACGCACCCAGCTAGTGTACTGGGGTGCACTGCAACGCAGGTAGCTAGAAGAGCTTCTGAATTGATCCTGAATTGACTGTTTTGAGTTGTTTTTGGTGGAGAACTTCTGGGAGAAGCTGTCATTGGTTGACCTTGTTCCTTTAGGGGCAGGAAAAACTCTTTTAGGGACTTTGGATCCCTTGGATTATGGACATTTCATGCTCAATGCTGTAAGGCACAAAAATGTCTATAACAATAGCAGAGTACACAGACATAACAGACCCAGAGGAAGCTGAAAGTGTGGAACATCACTGTTCTAAAACTCATACGCAGGTTTCATAAAGACAAGTCGCGTACATACGCGAGTTAGACACTGCACAGTCGTGTATATGATGTTCTGAAGAAAAGTAGCAGTGTAGAAGTCTGATTTGATTCAATCACTGTTTGATGATCATATGACACAGGTTCAGGGGGAGCATATACTTCTAATAATGCATTGTTGGCATTATGGTTAGAATTCTTTGGTGATGATGCTTATGTGGCTAAATGATACATCTTGCTGGTTGGTCAAAAGAATGGTATTGCAGGTTACTCAGCTGGATGCTGATGCTTATGGTGTAGATCATATATGGTGTATCATAGTTGCTGATGACTATCATGGTCTTGATTGGATTGCTGGTCTTTGATTTGTAACCCCACTATGCATAGGATGGATGATGTAATGTTTCCTATTTTTGAGTCATGTATAAACATTTGGTATATCCCCACTTGGTTGGGTGGATGAGTCAAAATGGTGTATCCCCACTTGGTTGGGAGATTGACGTATGTATAGAGTCATGTTATGCTTTTGCAGACCTTGCATGTGCTTAGGGGGAGCATGGACAGATTGGTACATCTTGGCATGTACAAAGGGGGAGCTCAATTAGAAACTTCAGCATGTACTCAGGGGGAGCATGAACAACAGAATGCATATCAAAGAAGAGAATATCTTAGTCCGCCCTTTGCCCTTGATGTCGAAGGGGGAGAGTGACTTTGTGTGGTGGTTGCAATCAAGTCCAAAGGGGGAGATTGTTGGCATTATGATACAAGTGTTGTCCTTGACGACAACTTACTCAGAGGTATGATACAGGTGATGGAAACTCAATCAAAGGACAAATCTTAGTACAACAGGTCAAGAGAGAGATATACGCAGGTTAACCTTGATGAAAGTGCGTATACACGCGGGTAAGAAGAACAAAATGCATGTATACGTACACATGTAGGTTCATAGAAGGAAAGGTGCGTACATGTTAGAAAACTAAGTTTTGGTCCGTGGTATTTGGTCCATGGTATTTTGGTATTGGTCCATGGTATTTGGTCCGAAGTGTTGATCCCAAGTATTGGTTCAACATGGTTTTGGACCATGGTATTGAGAGAAGCCTAAACCTATATAAAGTGAAGATCATTAGGCCAAAGGGGGCAAGGGTGCAAGATTGAATATCTTATGAAGTGTGAGATCTAGGATGCCGGTCATGGGTTTGTGATGCTTAGCTTGATCTAAACCAAGGATTCACTCATGTGGATGATGATGAACAATGGATCGAGATCTTAAGGCTTGGAATGTTTATCATTATATGGTTTGATTATGGATAGACTAGATATGAATTATTTACGCATGTTTTATTGTATGAATGTTATGATCTGGGTACGATTGATGTCTGGAACAACTAAAAAGTTATGAGTAAGTATTTGCACATCTGTACGCAGGTTGGCTTTGGTAAAAGAGCATATGTACGCTGGTTTGATTCTTCATAGTAGCGTATACATTATGAGATATGATATTTGAAGTTGCAGTTGGATCTAGTTATTGTTGAAGAGTTTTGTTGTCTGTCCTGTGTTCAGGCTTCAGTGGTTCAATATTGGGTGACTCAGAGATTCATGATGCAGGTATAAATTGACGATTGTGGTGATTATTTTGTATTTATGGATCCAGTATGAAAATGTATGAAACGTGGTCCCTGGAAGATCGTAGAGTTCATTAGGCTGACACCTACGTACTGGTAAACATATCGGCTGGTACAAGAGCCTGGGGGTTGTAGTTCCCTTCCAGGAGCAGCTGGAAAACGAGTAAAAGTTGGAGCCTTCAGTAGGCCAGTGCCTACGTACTAGTAAATGGATCGGCTAGTACAAGAGCTAAGAAGGTTGTAGCCTTCTGCAGGTAGAAGCCTGCGTACTGGTATAAGACTGCACCAGTACTATTGTAAAAAGAAGTTTCTTATTAAAGGAAGATAGAGACGAATTGCAGCAAGTGGTTTTCACCCACATTGGGTTTCCACCTTATATCATGGTGTTCATGTGTGCTCCTTATGTGTGATCATCTGTTTTACTACACTCGTTTACTTTTATTAGGGTTAATAATGTTCTGATGCACTCATTGAAGATCAACTAACTGAATCATAAGTTTACTGGATATACGCTAGTTGCATTAAACACAGTTGTGTATATACGCAGGTATCCTTAACTGAAGTAGCGTATATGAATCTTAATATGGAAATAAAAAAGTTTTATTGATTTGATAATATTGATTCACCCCCCTCTCTCAGTATTATTTCCAACAACTCCACGTCCTCTGGATCTTCGGGTTCCTCCTTCTAGATCTTCGTGGTGGCAACGATGGCGTTGGGCTTCGCATCGATAATCTGCTTCCCTTTGTCATTCCCCTTTTCGAGTTCTAACTCAGAGTCAGAACATGCATTTGATTCTGAAACCTTCAGCTCAACAACCAGTGACTGCTTGGCACGACACTCACTTGTGTTGTGAGTGGAGGTCTTATGGCACTCACACCATTTTCTCGTGTCATTTTTTAGCTTCACGATACTATTCTTTGCTTGCAGCTTTGGCAGGTTGTCTTGGGCCACCCTGCCTTGGATTTTTCTTTTGTTCTGTGGTTTGGAGGCACCTTTCGCTTGCTTCGGATTTGCAGATCCCAAGTCTTTCTTCTTTTGTTTAAACTTTTGCTCGATCTTGACAGCATATCGGTATGTCGTGCGGAGTGAGGAGATGTTCAGGAATTCTATTTCTTCCTCAATGTACTTGTGTAGGCAACCGTGGTATTTGAGTATCAAATGCCGCTCTGAATCCTTGATACCCAAATTTGTACGAAGGGTATGGAAAATATTGGTAAACTCTAGCACGTCTTGGTCCTTTCCCTGCCGCAGCATGGTCCACTTTATGTATTGATCCTCATAGCTTCCGACAGGGTAGTACTGCTCCTTGATGGCATCCCAAAATGAATTCCAGGTGGGTGCGGCTGAAAATAGTGAGCCGGTATTTTCATCCTTCTGCTCGCAGTAGGTTTCCCACTAGTCCTTGATGTGGGGGGCTGCTTTGAGAAGAGAGAAAACAATCTTTTCCCAACTCGAAAATTCATGAACAAAAAAATAATCCTCTAGCAGATTTAACCATTTATCTACAGCATCTATGTCTATTTTACCCTCGAATATGGGGAATTCAAAATTAACTTGTACCTTAGAGGGAATGGCATTTCCAGAGTAGCTGCTAGAAGCCGATGTGTCACCTCTGGGTAGCCGTTGAAGGATCTAGGCAAAGATGTCCATCATCGTGTTCCTTTGTCGCTCGAGGGCTTCCTCGAGCAAGATTTTGATAAGATGTCCTGCCTCGCTGTCTTTTTTCTCATCCGCCATTGGAAGCCGTCGGGATTTGCGAGGTTGGTCTTGCAAAGGTTCGACCAGTTCAAGCCCTAACTCCTTATATCTCGACCTCGTTGGGAACATGCAAAGAAAAATAGAGAAAAGGCAAACTGCTCTGATACCACTGATTTGGATTTAAACAGGAACACAATATATTAAAGAGATAACCATAAACATAGAGATGCAGTGGAAATAATACTTCATTTCATTAATATAAAATACTTAAATATGCTTACAAACAACAATGGAAATAAACTAGCTAGGGTGATAGTAGATTATCTCTGAGAAGAGATGTGGCAGCTACATGCCTTTGAATTGTGTTACAATGAGGCTCGAAGGCCTATTTATTGTTGAGAAACATGGAAAAACCCTAAACATCCAAAAACCTAACCCTAGAAGATGAAACGCCAAACTGTGGGCCTCGTTTGGGTAAATTGGTACATCAACTTCCTGGGGTTGTAACTTTGGCATACGATCTCCATTTGACACTTACAATATCTTGTTAGAAAGATCTATCCGAGAACTACAACTTTGGGAAGAGCAACATCGGTCCATGGACCCATGTTGCTCCCAGCTTTCCCAAGAAATGTTGTTTAGGGCCTCAAAACAACTCCGAAAGTTCAGGACTCGAAAAACTGCTAAGAATAGTAAATTGTGATACAATTAAGGAAACTGAAAGGCTGGAAGAAACAATGGTGGGGGTCCAAGTGGACTTGGTGGGTGGCCACCAGTATCCACTTGGATCACCTTGTTGGAACTGGGGCTGACCTAACTGACCAGAAGGTTGTCCTTACTGAGCAGTAGGTAGACCTTGTTAGAATTGGGGCTGACCCAATTGACCAGAAGGTTGTCCTTGCAGAGTAGTAGGTTGGCCTTGTTGGAACTATGGCTGACCTAGCTGACCAGAAGGTTATCCTTTCTGGGCAGCAGGTTGGCCTTGCTGGAACTGAGGCTGACCTAACTGACCAAAAGTAGGTCCTTGAGATAAAAGAGGTTGTCTTGAATAAGAAAAGGATGAACCCGTTTGGGCTAAATGTTGTCCCTGAAAGGGTTATCCTTGCAAGCCCAAAGGTTGCCCCTACTGATTATAAGACTGACCTACCAAGGCATAAGGTTGTCCCTGAACAGGTTGTCCTTGTGAGCCATGGTAAGTAGTGTAATTCTAGGAAATCGAAGGTGGAATTTGACTGTCAACCAGAGCCGTTAGAGGAAGAGGTCCAATATAATACATATGGGCTCCACAATGATCATAATAATGCAGAGGTTTATGCATAACGAACATCCACTGAGAACCTAGAGGGTTATAAATCATATTTTGAAGAAAAAATAGATATTGATCATACGAAAGTCCCCCGGAATGGAATTCGAGGAGATAGGTACGTTACCCGTAGGTTGACTGGCTCTGAATGATAGAGGTGAAGAACCACCATCAGCGGGTCTGGAAGATATCCCAGTAACAATGGTAACCACTGAGGATGAGATAACCACACTAATAGGAGGAGCCGAAGATGCCACAGAAACAATGGGTATCGATGGAAAAAATGTAACAGATGTAACCTGCATCTGAGGAAGGGAGGTCGAAGCTGACTGAGTAGACATGAATGGCCCTAAAGTTGGAATGATTGTACAAGACCATATAGAGCTCTACTGCAAAGATGTAGAACAAACTATATCAGCTAGAGCGTGATAGTGAAGCGGTAATGAAACATCTGGAGAGGTGTGGAAAGGGAAACCTTCTAGAGGAAATTAATATTTTCCAATCGACACAAGGCTCTCTTGACTGCTAACAGGACTTGACTCATCCATGTCGGAAGAGGACATAGGAACCGAAACACCATGGGGAGTAGACAGAAGATCCTCATCTAAAAATTCCCAAATGTTGGGAGGAGTCCAATTGATATCAAAAGGTTCCCTACTCAGTGCTCGAGAGGCAAGAGGCTGAACACTTGGAACAATAGCAAGAGAGCCACTAATAGATGATACCTCAGATGGGACGGGGGAAGAAGGCTCTCCGTCACTTGGTAACAATGACAGAACATATGAGTCCACTAGGATGGCCTAAACCTAAAAGACCAATAGGGAAGATGTAATTAAAAGGCCTTTAAATTCTTTTCAAAGGTATTACTCATGATGTGGACAAAATTAACAGGTAGGATGTTATCGTGGGAAAATAAATTTTATGACACTGGAACAAAACTTTGGGCTTTTCATGTTTATAGAGTCAAGAAAAAGGACAAAAGATGACTCTAGTCTCCTTCCCCTCTAGCCCTAGAGTTGGTCTAGTCACAACAAAGACAATACAAAAGCAAATTTACTTAAAATTTTGATGTCATGAAGGCTTACCTTCAAATCGTCGTTCGATGGAGTCCCTGTTGTGTTGCTTCAACTCTCGTTCTTCTAATCACTTTTACATGAAAATAACATACAAAGAACAACCACAAACATAATAGAGTATGAAAAAAACTCTCTACTTAAAGAGTCAAGGAGCTTCAAGCTATCATTACGCAATTTGACATACGATATAGGAAATAAGCTATTGATTTGTATTAATGTAAATTAAAGTAGAACTTACAACCAAGCCTTGACATCGTAAGACTCCTTGAAGGGTCTTGTCAGCTTGTATCCACAAGAATTCACTTGTAGAATGTCTCCCAAAAGACGAATAACTCTCTCTCCCACCCAAAAGGCTAATGATAGAAAATTCTTACAATCAAGCAAACTCCACTCAAAACCAACCCAAGCTAAGTTATATGAGAGGATACTTCCACACTCTAGTGAAACTCTCTACTTTTACTATTGAATTCTTGAACTCTGAAGCTAGCTAATCTCAGTCATGGAGGAAGTATTTATAGGAGGAGGAGCTTCCATGAAATATGGGAGAAAGAGATTATCTCTTTGAGAGGTTTCACAAAAGGTGGAACAACTATCCCAAAGGAGAGAGACGAGCTCATCTGTCCCAACAACCAATCCTAGGACCGCCCATGAAGATGTTACACTTCGAAGCTTCGACGAGTTGTTTAAAAAACTTGCCAAAAGTAGTTTGTCGCGACTGCAACACAGAGACAGAGCAACGACTTTGATAGGCTAGTGCAATATTGGCCATCTTTGTGGGTGGAACAACTGTTATCCCTCGATGATCCAAAAACATAGGTAAAAAGGGTTTTCTCTAGGAGTAGTGAATTGAGGTATTCTTCTTAAGATGACGAGGAAGATATTGACAAATAATTTGCAACATGACACAAGGAAGATGTCAATAACACGAGTCGGTAGTGTCTGGAACCAGGGAATGTGGGGTTGGTGACAAATGACTGTGTAACACCAGTGCTTGCCCTCAATTGATACATTTTAGAATTGTTTAGTGTGCATGACTAGGAAAAAGCATAGGACTGTAAATCGAGAAGTTATAGATTCAAAACCCATTCCAAAAACCACCAAAACTCAACGTCATTTTGGCCTTAGAAGATAGACCTTTATAGACGAAATCATTTAGAAATTTGAATCTCAAACATCACTAGGTCCCTGAAAAATATCCAGGAAGGGATCTACAATTTCCCCATGAGTGTCAGGATCATTTACCATAGCTCATGCTGAGATTCATGATAATACTGAAGGATTTGAACAAAGTTTTCAAGATACATCGATTAGACATCTCAATCCTTCTAGTAACTTTGAGGGGAATTCTTGTAATTTAGGAGAGGGGGAAGGTGAAACAAGTGGGGTAGATCCATAATCCGTTGAAATAGACCCACAATATGCTGAACCTGAATCTCTTGTGACCCCTCTTGCAGGGAAAGCACTCGAAATCCCTGACTTGAATAGTGTTGTGAGACCCATTCGAGGGGTGAACATTAGTCAAATTCCTCCTGCTTAGATAGTGCTTCCTGATCACAGAATCCCTAAGGGCTACTAGCAGAGTTTTGACCAAATGGCGAATGCAACACCACAAACACAAACCTCAACCATAGAATACCCTATAGTTGATCCTCTAGCCAATGCACCAATGAAAGCCATTCCATTACAAAATATCCCAAATTTTCATGGAATGACCTCCGAAGACCCTGATGCATTCTTGTTTGAGTTTGATGTCCTATGCCGAGGTTACGATTATACTACTGACCCACAAAAACTGAAATTGTTTCCTTCTACCTTGAAGGGAGCAGCTCTGCATTGGTTTATGGGACTAAGAGGCAGTACTATAAATTCATGGGATGAAATGAAAAATGCTTTCCTTACCAAATATCAGGATTATTGCCGATCTAGGGACTTAAGAGAGGAAATTTAAAAAATAATGACAAAATATGATGAGACTTTATAAGAATACATTGAAATATTTCAATATAACTTGTAGAGATCACCTTACACCACTTTACCCAAAGAAGTGTTGAAAATTGCTTTAATCAAGGGCATGAAAGATGAGTGGATAGAAACACTTAATTTAATGGGGCAAGGTGATATTTCCAAGGAAGATTATGATAATATTATTAAACTATGTATCAGGTGCTTGCGAGGAAGTAGAGGAACCAGATCTGGAATTCGAGATCCCCTCAGCAGGACTAGTAGGACTATAGGTAGAGGTGTAACTCGAGCGAAGACCAATAATATTTTAGAAGATTTTAAAACCGATATTTTGAGAACATTAACTACACTGTTGGATTTCCTATAGATCAAGAAATAAAAATCCGAATCAGATCAAGCTTTGTCTAATTTCTATCCTCGTTGTCAGAAAAAGCACAACCACAGAGAGTGTCCACTAGATGTGTTTGAAACATGCGCTATTTTGACTAAAAATAATTTGATATAGCGATGTCCATCACTCCCTATATTAAAATTTGTATTCAAAGAAGTCATGGAAGATCTGGAGCTAGAATATCTTATGACACAGTGATGACAATGGCAAACTCACCCTTCAAGTATGATGTAGGACCCTTCTCTGTTTTATTCTGGACAATATGGTCAACAAAAGGGCCAACAATATTTTAATCCCACTTGGAAATCCCAGCCATACTCTGCACCGTCCTGGGAAAATCAGCCATTCAGTGGACTTGTATGGCCAAATCAACAATATTCTACACCTTCATGGAAAAATCCAGCAAACAGTCCATAACCTCCATAATGGACAAATTCATATGCACAAGGACCAATGTGGCCTCAAAATTGGCAGCGTGTTGCGGGACCAATTAACCCATATGTTGGAATGCTACCAAAGTCACAACCATCATTTCATGCTCAATTTCAACTGCCCCAAAATCCTCAACCTCCACTGAGTCCTCAATTACCTGCTCAGCTGAATCCCAATCCAAACAATAGGCCTATCCAATATTTGGAGATCGTTCAAAGTTCAAATAATGAATTCAACCCTCTTGAATGTAATGAGTTGCAGATGATATCTAGATGAGTTATCTTCCCATAAGATAATAAATCCAATCAATAACATGAAGATAATGAAAATCCCATTGAAAAGAAGTTTTTAGTAGAACATATTTCTCCGACTGTAGTTGTTCCTGAGACAGAGGCACCTGATGTGTCGACTAAAAAACAAGACTCTATTAAAACTACAGTTACTGCTCCTCCATTCCTTGAAAGACTAAAAATGATGAAACCACTAGTCTATTCTAACTTTGATGTTTTAGGGGAATTAAAAGGAATTATGCAGTAAAATCCCACTCCTCCAAGCTATATGAGATGTTCTAATTTATGCTAAAACGATTAGAGAATTGTGTGTCAAAAATCCTGGGAGAAAACCCAGAGACCGTCCTACAGTCCATGTCTTAGGGATACTCTCTAATCTTATCTTAGGGAAATAGATACCCGTCAAACATGATGATCCTGGGAATCCAGTAGTCACTGTTCAAATTTAGAGTCGCAATTTCCCAAATACCCTGGTGGACTTAGGAGCTGCTATAAACATTTTGACTATAGAAGCCTGTGGTATCCTTGGGATCACAACCTTAAAACTGACTCCCAATATGTTGGAGCTAGTTGATAGATTGATATTCAAACCAGAGGGCACTCTAGAATATTTTATCGTTCCTGTAGATTCTGGGAGTACCCATTGGACTTTCTGATTATCAACCCTAGAAATAGACTAGATGAGGATTCTCTCATGTTAGGGACACCACGGATGGTAACTGTAAATGCATATATACGATGATGGATAGGGAATATGACAATTACAAAAGGATGTGCTGTCAAAAATCTGGTCTTATACCCCCCTACTAAACCCAACCTACCTATCGAAAATTACCAATTATTTCCACTCAAATATCAGGAGGAAAACCTGCGTTCTCCTCTTACCTTGGATGAAGCCCTTGAATTTAAAAGCTAAATCGAGGATGATATAATTAACAGATTTTTTAACAAACCTTCTACTATTGGGAATCCAACATGTCAAATTCTAAAAGCCATGCTTGATAATGAATCCCAGGAAGATCCACTAAAGGTTTTGAATAATGATCATATACTTACGACTGTTGTCCATAAAACATTCCCATCTAAATTGAACCTAGTAAAAATTTGAATATTAATGCAAATCTGAATGATCAACAATGTAAAGAGTTAATTCAGATTCTATAGAAAGATAAGCAAGCTTTTGCTTGGGATTATTTTGACATGAAGGGCATCGATCCACAACTATGTACCCATCACATTTATATACAAAAATATTCCTATGCTATTTGATAGCCTCAGAGAAGAGTAAATCCACACCTTATGGATGTAGTAAAACAATAGTTGCAAAAGCTTTTGGATGTTAATTTTATATATCCTATTTCAGACAAAGAGTGGGTTTCACTATTAGTTGTCGTCCCTAAGAAAAATGGTAAAAGGAGAATTTGCATGGATTATAGAGAATTGAACAAGGCTATGGATAAAGACTATTCACCCCTTCCATTTGTAGATTAGGTCCTTGATACTCTTGTTGGAAAGACATTTTTTAACCTTTCTAGACAGTTTTAGTGGTTATAATCAAATTCAAATTTCTCCTGAAGACCAAGATAAGACCACATTTACCTGCCCTTGGGGAACATTTTCATATAGAGTTTTACCATTTGGGCTATGTAATGCACCAACCACCTTTCGGAGGGAAATTTTGAGTATCTTTTTTGATTTAATTAGTGAAGGAATTGAGATATAAATGGATGATTTTACTCCATATGGTAACGATTTTGACCAGGGCTTACAAAATTTATAGAAAGTTCTTGAACTATGCATTTCTACCAGATTATGATTTAGCCATTCAAAATTTCATGTGCTGATGACCGAAGGTGTAGTTTTGGGATATTACATTTTTGTTGCAGGTATTCAAGTGGATCTTGCAAATATTGAGGTAATTATTACATTTCCCACTCCTTGTACACAAACTGAGGTACGTAGTTTTCGTGGATATGCTGGTTATTATCACAGATTTATAGCTAATTTTTCAAATATAGTAACACCACTGTATGTTTTGACAAGAAATGCTGAATTCAAATGGACTGACAGATGTGATGTTGCTTTTGCATAAATTAAAAAGATGGTCTCAACAACCCCTGTGTTAAAAGGGCCAAACTAGAATTTACCTTTCCACATTTCATCAGACGCATCGAACACAACGATAGGAGCTATCCCTAGATGGGGAGAAGACAAAAATCCTTATGCCATTTATTTTACACGGGGGCTTCACTCAATGAACCTTTGTCTTATCACATGCGTTCACAACATATTAAACAATACCCTTAATTTGACTACATATTGGAAAATACCCCTAAAAATCACATTATTTAACCCCCTACCAATATGAACCCAATACACCTTTCCAATTTAAAAAACCCCTACTTCCACTAGATATTGTAGGTATCCATTTTTCCATTAAGATTTTTTATACCCCTTTATATTTTTTCATTAACTTTGAACTCCATTTTTTATACCTTCCAATATAAAAACCCTTTACCTCCTATATATCCCCCAATATATTATGCCATTTTTCCCTCAATGTATATCCCCCAATATGAACCCACGTGGTATGGTATTTCCCCCTAGTGGAGCCCCCATGTTATTTATCAGCAAGAGTCTTACACTGAGAGAGTTAAATTATATAGTGACAGAAAAATAGTTTTTAGTTGTTGTGTATTCTATTAATAAATTTCATCACTATATAATGGGATATCCAATATTCCTGTACACTGATCATTCTGCCATTATATATCTAGCTAATAAACCTATTACCAATAGCTGAATAACTTGATGGCTACTGTTATTACAGGAGCTTGACATTACTATAAAGGATCACCCATGAAAAGAAAATATCATTGCAAATTTTCTTTCTAGAGTACCCAAATTAACCAATTATTTACCAGTGGAAGATCAATTTCCAGACAAACACCTATTTTCTATAACAATCAAGACACCTTGGTATGATGATGTGGCCAATTACCTGGCAGCAGGAAAACTTCCAGCACATTTTCCACCCCGGGATAGGAAACTTATTGTTCAATGTAATGCACAATTATCCTGGATAGATGGTTACCTATTTCATAAAGGGTTTGACTTTCAGATCCACATATGCATCAGGGAAGACAAGATTTATGATATTCTTAGGGATTCTCATGATGGACCCTACGATGGACATTTTTCGGATCATAGGACTAGGCATAAAGTACTCCAGATGGGCTATTACTAGCCCATGATATTTAAAGATGTAAAGAAGTATGTCTGGAGTTGTGATAGCTATCAGAGAATGGGTCATCCCATTCAAGCTGATGAGATTCCCCTGTAACCACAATTTGTAATAGAAACCTTTGAAAGATGGGCATTGGATTTCATAGGCCCCTTTAACCCACCATCAAATCAAAAGGCGTATATCCTGGTTTGTACAAACTATGTGATAAATGGGTGGAAGCAATAACTATCCTGAAATTTGTAGAAGAAGCAGCCATTAGTTTCTTATTTGAACCATTTTTGCAATATGGGCTGCCACAAGAAATAGTAACGGATGGGGGGTCACAATTCAGTATTCATAAAATTGTTGCTACTTTATATAAGTACCACAATAAGCACATAGTCACTTCTCCTTAGAATCCTCAAGAAAATGGATAGGTGGAAAGTGACAATAAGGTTCTGGAGGCAATCCTGACTAAAAAAGTATCTCCGGACTGCCATAACTAGGCAGTTAAACTCCTTGAGGTCTTATGGGCCTATCGAACAACGTGGCATAATACTACTAGATATTCATCATACCATCATATTTTTGGTAAGGAGCCCATTTTTCCTATTGAATTCGAGATTAGGACTCTCAAGAATACAAGAGAAGTTGGATTGGATTTCACAGAAGCACATAAACAACATTTACAACAACCTAATAAACTAGACGAGATGCACCTATCGGCTCTACAATGTAGAAATTTTATTCAATAGCAAAGGGACAAATGGCATGATCTCCTTATAAAAAAGAAATTTTTTTAGAAAGGTGACTGGGCGTTGTTGTACAATTCTAGGTTTCAAGGTTTTCTAGGAAAACTTTAGATGAGATGGTTAGGACCATATGAGATTATCGAATTCCATGACAACGGTATAGTGACCTTGACTACCATTGATTGTTCTAGCATTGCTTTTCTTGATAATCGACATCGACTTTGCCTATACCATCAGTCACTTACATGAGAGTATTTATTCCATTAGATAAGTAATGATTCCAATTTGGAGATCGCAGTTGACTGGGGAGGTAACCTCGCAGCTACATCTAGCTGAATTATTTTCATAACTCCATTCATTTTATACATAATGTATATATTTCATGAAATTTATGCTTTGAAAATAATAATAATAATAATAATAATGAAATAATGGGAAAGGGTTGTTATTCCTTTGGTCGCAACTGTTATTCCCTCACTATTGTTCCTTTAGTCATAATTGGTGTTCCTTTGGTCAAAATTGATGTTCCTTCACTGTTGTTCCCTTATTTGCAGCTATTGTTCCCTTTCATCACAACTTGTTGTTCCCTTTTATCACAGTTTTTGTTGCTTTGGTCACAACTATTGTTCCCTTACTATTGTTCCCTTAGTCATATTCGTTGTTCCCTTTCATAACAACTTGGTGTTCCCTTTTATCATAGTTGTTGTTCCTTCACTATTGTTCCCTTAGTTCCAACCATTGTTCCCTTTCATCATAGCTTGATGTCTCTTTTTGTCACAATCACTATTCCTTTGGTCACAACTATTATTCCTTCACCACTGTTCCCAATAGTTGTAGTCATTGTTCCCTTTCGTCACAACTTGTTGGCTATTTTTATCACAGTTGTTATTCCCTTATGATTGTTATTTTCTTAGTTATAACCAGTTTTTGTGTGAAAATTATTACAATTTTGAAGCACTTTTTTGATATCATGGTGACAAAATGATGTCATTCCAATTATTACCATAATATAATATTTTATTCGACTTTTCAACTTCATAAAAAATTTAACAATCCTGATATTGTAAGTACATAAACTTCTCATAATATATCTCTTCAATTAGCACCAGAGGTGTTTCCTTTTCTTCCTTATAATCCTGTGATCTCCTTAACAAATAAAATTTTTGGAAGCAAATAGAAAACTAAAAGGATAATTATTACAATATTTTTTACGCCATCCCTAACCATTAAGGAGTTGATGAGCCACCCCATTCACTAATCTCTTATTATAACAAAATGAGAAAACTACTAATAAATCAAATTAAAAGAAAAAAATGTACCAAAAGGATATGAGGTCTCATAATCATTACGAGGCGACCTACCATGTCATAGGAATTAATAAGGCGGCATTACTATTCTGGTCGCCAAGCCAGGGTCTTCAACACTTCAGTTGAAGGACAAGAGGTCTCATCACGAGCCAGCTTGTTCGTCTCATTAAGATCTAGTAAATAGAATTGTTATTAGCTAGTCACCATGCTAGAACAATGACCTTTTGGCAATAATCAACAAAATTAAGTTATGAACCTTTTTAGTAGAATGGGATACTGGCATATCAATGGGGTAAAAGGAAACCCTATCGATGCTATGGAAGCCTACTGGTAGTAGAGGCCACGCCTGAGGTATTGGAGTATATCTGAAATCACCTTATAAACACTTTTCTATTTTGTCTTCCCTTTCTAGTAATAAAGGAGGATCACCAGAACATTAGGGAAATTTATTACATCAGGAAGGTGGTAATTTTGAGTATGTGTGAACAATAATTTATTCTAATATATCTCGAATGCAATTCTAAAAAAAGTTTTCGAGTCTATTTTTAACTTTTTTCTCTCTAACGGTAATCTTTTGGCGCGAATTTGTCTTAGCCATGATTAGAGCTTTAATTATATTTCAATGCTTTGATTCCCGCATTTAGTCTCTTCAACATATCTCAACAAATGCACCCTATCATCATGTCGCATGTCTCCATTTCTATTTTCATGTTTTGACAGTCATCCATTATGGCGTTTAATTTGTTTCTATCCAGCTAATTATGTTAATCTATCCATCATCCACCACATGATTGAAGGTCGTGGTTGACCTTTAATTTTATTGGCGGATGTGAAGAACCACACATATGATAAGACGTTTAATTTATTACAGTAACTCTATTTTTCATGTGTTAACTCTTGCATTCATTTACTACCACACATATGATGAGATGTTTAATTTATCACAGTAACTCTGTTTTGCATGTGTTAAATTATGTATTCATTTACTTGTAATTGTTAAACATTGTTACTCCTTGCACTTGTTACTTGCTAAAATCTATTTAATGTAGCTCCAGATCACTCCCTGAGAAATAACCGATATGGGTGGTCATTCAATTCGCAATGAACCAACCCAGTTGATAGTTTCCGAAGAGGAATGCAGTATTTTGGAGTGAGTAGGTTGGACAAAATGTCTTTCCCGATTGCATGGAGCTGACAATGAGATTCCTCTAGAATTCTTATAGAATTTTAGCAATGAGATAACCAAAATTAAGGGCAGGCAAGTGCAGGTTAATGAAGCAATCTCGTTGGAAGTTATAGGCCTTCCTATGGAAGGAAAAAATAGGATTGACAAACATACCCCATTGCAGAGTGTAACATTGCTATTCACAGACCCTAGGGAAGAATTTATTAGGAAAGGCAAGGGTATAACCTTGCTTCATTTCTAGAACCATAGAAGGAATTGGCAGGGGTTGTGCAAAGATATATCACCTACAACAACCAATAGGACATGGTTAGACCTTGACACTTGAAGTTGATGGAGATACTAAAGAAAAATGTAACTGTAAACTTACCTTACTTTTTGAATGAACTTCTGCATGAGACCGCTGGAATATATAATAAGTCCAAAGACCAAGCTTTGGTGGTAAGCCACCATAGTCTCATAAAAATAATAGTCATCAGGGAACCGAGCCTAGTGAACCTATGTTGGGAAGAATTTGTGGGAAAATTTGAGGTCCCACTGGGAATTGGAATACCTATTGTAGAACCTCAGTGACCAGTAGAGAATGAGGAGGACAACACGATAGTGATATAAAATACACAAGAACAGGCCCAGGCCTCAGCTCTTAAATAGCTAACCAGGGAAGAAAAGAGAGCAACTTCCCTTCTGGCCTCTTTACCTACTAAACGAAGAAGGTCATCCATAATAGCCAAAACAATGAGTCCCATAGATCCTATTGTACAACCAATGGAAGAAAGTGAATATCAGAGACTTCCTGACATATAGGAAACTCACCAGTAAAGTCACCCCCAAGCACATGAAATGGTAATAGCCCAAGTATTGGAAGGATTAGGAACCTTTTTAAGTTCTGTAAATTTCGAGGAAGTTGTGGGTTGTTCGAAAATCCACCAAAACAAACCCTACCACCCAATTCTCCTATTTATCCTTCCAATTCAGCAACTTCTCTCACTCTAGAGCCCTTGGGAGACCCTGAAGATACACCTCTTCAAGAGCATTCTATAGACGCCATTGCAGCCATCATGGAACCATGTTCTTCCCCAGAACATGAAGCAAAATTGCTAAAAAGAGAAAATAGGAAACTACAAAGAAAAGTGCAACATCTCAGGAAGTCGTTAAGAAACAACACGGCTTAGAGGTACCACAAAGAAAAGAAAGAAACCCAAACAATTGAGACTCAAACTGAAAACCTTGTTGCCTCCGTAGAAACTGAGACAAAAGAAAATCTTGTTGTTTCCACAGGAACACTGACCAACCCATATGTATTAAGAATTAACAATGATTATTTAGGTGAGTACTAAAACAAAATTATCGGTTTTTATTGGCAGAAGCACACAAATAGAGCCTGTACCTCCTTACACTCCTCTAATCATAGATTCTACCATTCGGGGTTTAAATAAGAAGCTTGAAGAACAACAGGAAACTTTGACACGATATCGAAAGAGAGGTGGTGCCCCAAAGGGAGCATCAGGAATTGCTCCAGAAAGACAAAGAATTGATGATCACTAAAGATGAAACCTATGCTAAATTAAGAGAAGCAGAAAAAACGGTGAAGACTGTAAAGTGTTAGCTTAAAAAAGCCCAAGAATAGATAATGGAAGTTTGTTCCATCTACTATGATGTCTTGTCATGTAGATTTCCAACCAAAAACTGTGCTTTGTTTTTATGGTAACAATATCGTTTACTCAAGAATAAGGTTGTTTGGTCCGTCCAACCTTATGAATTCAACAATGTTTCTAATTTTGTTAAGTCTTTCCATTAACAAGATGATAACACAAAGAATTTCTTGTGCGAATTGTATATGCAAAATTTCTTTTTGGAAGAACAAATAGATGAAAACCCCGTTCCTTTCATTGGATATGTACAATTTCAATAATGTATTTCATTTTCCATAAATCAAATAAAGTGGTCCAAAGCTTATAACACATTCCAACGAAGGGAGAATGGTCACGACCTTTGGGTCAGTGGGGAGCCAAAAATTCCTCTACGTACACTTGTTAAACACAAGAGGTTTATGGAGAGTCCTAGTGTTGTTACGACCTTGGAACATATCCATAACAATGTCTTACAGTCAGGTTTGGAATATCTTGGGGATAATAGAGTGGAAGATTTAGCATATGCTGAAAAAAGATGGAAAACTTCATCTAATGAAAGCAAGAACAAAGAACCCTTCGGTTTCATGAAATCAAGAACAAAGAACCCTTCGGTTTCAGGAATTTTCAAGCTATAATACACAGGGTATGAGATTATATTCATGTGGTCCTATAAGAGGGCCCCAACTAGCTTGGATGCTAGCACATATGCCCCATAATTTGGTATCCTCCAGATGACTATAAAGCTGAATATGAGCTAGCGGAAGAAGGTAAGTTTGTAGCATTCCAAGAAGTCAGAAGTAGGAATGGATTTAGACACTACGAATAGCATCGTTACTTGGCTTACTCTTTAACCTTACTTCATTTCAACCATCTCTTTGCGTGAGGTCATGCAAAAAGGTAAGCTTCGGGGTGATGTTGGGCCTTGGAATTGGTGTAATTCTTCACCTTATTACCTTAGTTTATAGTTAGTTTTTCAAATCTTTCGAGCACAAAATATAATAATTTGAATGTTATAGGGTTCTAGAATGGAGTAATAATTGTTTTATTATTTTACCTCATTAGTGAATGGATTTGAATCTTGAAGATGTCATTAACTCACTATTTGGGTTCATATTTGGATAGGAAATATCCGATGTTGATTGTTGCTCCATGAATAGATGAGGAAGGCAGAGACATAAGGAAATCATTTGGACTATTTTTGACTTGCTTACCATGGATCAATGTCTTTTACGCACGAGACAGTTGGAAAGAGGATCATGACCTGCTATTCTAAGGAATATTTTGTAGATTTCATAGCTTGAATTACTTTACCATTTCGTATTTAGAATTATTTTGTAATATGAAAAGTAGGATTAATCTCTAGGAAAGTAGTTAATTATCCCTGTTAATTGTAATATGAGACAGAAGAGACAGATTGTCCTAAGTTTTTACAAACTTCTCTTGTAATTTACTATTGCATGTTAATGAAGATTTCGGTGATTGAGTTTTAATATAGTGCATTGAGTGAACTACAAGAGGGTTAAATTCCAGTGACCATGGGCCCAATCATGGGATGAATATTGTCTTCGTTTGTATTATTATTGCATCTTACTTTCATGTTTTGAATGATTAATCATTTCGTAGATCAATTGACTATTTTCCAGATTTACTGTTATTGTTTACACGCAATTATAGTGAATAGCGCTAAATGAGATTTCCTTTATGGCATTATCTTTTGTTATTGTTCTCCGCAGAAAGTGTGAATTGTTAGCTTCAAAGATTTAGCATTTTTCTGATAAATGAATTTCATTTGCTTTATCACGGTTATCGTTCCCTAGGAAACAACATGAATTGATTTATGATTTCTACATAGGGACTTCACAATTTATTTATGTTATCAGATTTATTGTATTTTAGAGGTAGAAAGAGAGTATTCTTTTAGTAAAGCTTTTGTTGTTCTTTTCATTTCTCAGTCTCTGCTTCTTATTAGTCTCATTCAAAACAAGGTAATCTGAACTTACCCTTGCACCAACTGTGTGGACAACCTTGCAATACAAATACTAAATCTTAGGTTGACAATGTAATGTGTAGAGGTTTAAGTTGATCCTTTAGGAACAACTTAGTGCCTAACACTGGGCACTGTGAGGGGACCACGTGGTGAGTTGACGATGTGGCACTAAGTGATTATCCAACTTTAAATTTCCATAAATTCCAATCTGTAGGTCGAATTAGGACAAAATTTGTATTTCCTGAATCGTCTTGATGAGACGAATGCATCGATGCCATCCAATTGAAGTGTTTAATAAGTTGAAAAATACCAAAAGTTTTAGACGCCATTTTCATATTGCTACCTTGGATCTTGGGTCATCATAGTGACCACCTCCTTCTAACCTATGTTTGTGGTGGGATTAGGAGGGGGTATGTTACAAAGTGGTATCAAAGCTTCCAAGTTCAACACATGTATGTATGGATGTGAGTGAAGATTATCTATGAGTGTAGTAATTGAATCTTACATTTTGAAGGTATGGAAAACCGATGGTTGTGACCAGATCTGCCATTTTATTTAATTTTGCAGAACTCCTTGCATAGTAGTGAGTATGGTGATTTGTAGCATACCATCACTATTGGTTGAGTGATGTGACCTTGCATACTTGGAATGATTGACCATGTGAATGTTCCTGTAATATGAGGGATGTAGAGAAAATCCATGTGCTTCTATAACTTGGATAACATGGCTTATTTCTAATTTAATGTACGTATATATATATATCTATATATATATATATATATATATATTTGGATGGGGGAGTTTGATTTCTTGATTGTTATATGGAAGGAAACCTCAATGGAGGTTGACTAATTTTTATGATTATTGTGGGCATTATGTTTTCCTTATGAATGCTTGTCTTTGTGTCAAACACCATCCCTGTTGAAGGAATGGGGCATGACATACAAAAATGGCTGGTTGAAGCCTACAAAGGTTATTTTCTCACTATGAGATAGAACATCCATGTCCAATACTTGAACTAAATAAGTTAAAAGGAAAGGGTCTTGTGTATACCTTGTAGAAGAAGGATTTGTAGCTCTGCTAGACAAAAATACTGCAATATTAGAGTTTATATTGAATTTTAAGGAGTGCCTTGTGGTACATCATCCACTTCAATAATACTTATCTTGTTTGTATGGGGTATTATTGTAGTATAGGGGATAAAGTAATTGACGAATGTGTCTCAGATAACGAGGACATGGTTGAAGATGTTATAAGACATACGATGGTCAATTTTATGAGTTGAATTGTTGCTGATAACCTTGAATAAAGAAGTTGATTATTATACATACTACTTTGGTTTATTTTGGAAAAAGCTGACCTCTCAATTAGTGGTGATATCCTTAGTAAGGAGACTAAATGAAGGCAATGAAGGCTGGCATTATTTTTAATTTTGAAGGACAATTTTAACAACTAATAAAAGGGATCTCGATAAAGAGGTTGATAGTAATAAACGCTGATAATTTCAGGTAAAATTCTGAGATTTGAGATTGTAAAGACATGATTATGCATGAAATAATGGTGATGTGTTAAAATGGTTTCTAATTAATTTCCTTGATATTTTAGATGCCCTAATTACTAGCCTTGGTATAAAGGGTGAATTTAAATTATTGCTTTGGTGTAGATATATAGACTGAATGAAATTAATGATTTGATATGGGCATGTGCATGTAGAAATTCTAGATTTTTGAAAAAAATTATGTTCAGATATTTATGTCTTGGATTTTGAGACATGTGACTAATACATAAATTGAGAAATCTGTGCAGTTGCAGGAAACACTCTTGGTACAACAAGGTAAGGAAACTTGTATATTTATTATTGCATTAATAACTGAGTGTATATGAAAGCACATAGCAAGACACATTAGCATTGAAAAGAAACATGTATCATGGCATGGTGTAGTAGGATATGGACCAGGTCCATTGAGAATGAGAAAGAGGGACATCCCTCCAAAGGAAAATAACATTTAGGAATTTGAAGGTTGATCTCAAGGACTTGGAAGATGAGCTAAAGATTTGTAGGGGAGAACTTAGAAATCTCACTAGGAAATAACAAGAATCGACCGAGTGGAATGTTGAACTGCAAAAACAGTTGCCATAAATGGCATATCAAACTGAATCCTCAAAAAGGAAAGATGTAATAGACCAAAAGAGGCTCTATGATGCTAAAAAGGAGAATATGATATTTTCTTGTTGGTATCGTGGATAAAAACATCTGAGAAGGGACTATCCCTACATGTAGAAGAAGAAGGAAAATAGCCCCTATGAGCCACAAGGAGACAAGTCTACAATGCATGATGCCGAGAAGGAGGAGGGGGCATTCCCTCAAGTTCCTTGATATATGCATATATGTGTTGAAGATATCCCCTATGAAATTTTGGGGAATGTGAAACTTCAAGGTTGTTTTTGGTCTTGACGTAAGAACTAATTTTCACATTTGGATATATAATGCAGGTGCATAGATGGAGCACAAAATTTGACAAGGTCTGGACCAAAATATTGGCAATGTGATGGGATGGTCACATGATGATGTGGGGAGTTTAAATGATTTTTGTAATAAATTGTAAATATTTACAGTAGGAAGCTAAGAAATAAGAAGTATGTTAAATTGGAAGAAGAACTCATAGAAGATGAGTGTGAAATGGATGTTTTTAGATGTAAATTTGAACAAGGATTGTTATTTTACGAAAAGGAAATAAGAGAAATTGAAGAGGAGTTCATTGACATATTTACAAACTATCATAGTAGCTTAGATCAACAAGAAGATGTAATAGTTGAGACATCAAGTAAAATCTCTCATGTTTTTAAATATAACAAATTTTGTGAGTTTTCAGGGAAGTTGACATAAGAAGTAAAGTTAAAGAGAATAAAAATTATTACAATGACCAAAATGGATAGGAAACCTTTGATGACAAAGTAATTTGCAAAAAAGGACAAAAATGGAGATATTATGCAAGACATGGAGGAGTATATCATGATGTTTAGAGCAGCAAAAATTCCAAAATTGTGAAGAAGCCATAGGGAAACAAAGGTTAATTTTTGTTTTAAAACATAAGGGAAAGAAAGCACAAATGAAGAGGTAGCGTTTTGTGATGGATATTGCATAGAGGTTAAGAATATTTTATGAATTATATAAGGAGCTGGAATTCTTGGAAGAGAGGATGAAGAGCTAATGATTGCATATTCAGAAGGGAAAATCAAATTGGAAAAGGAGAATATTGTCTTGGATGAAAATGAAGATGAATCAGCAAGATACAACCAACAAGATATAAAGGAAACGAATAAACCAAAATTAAATGAAGATTGTTTAAATTGTGTGACAAGAGAAGGTATGTAGCATCTTGAAGACAACAAATTTCAGCCAAGAACTAAATTGGAAGATGAAACTGAAAAAGGAAAGCAAGAAAATATAATTGGTTGTTTGAAGAGACAACTTATGATTTTGATGAAATTTTTGAGCAATGGATTAGCAATTTTTAACAGTTCGACAAGAAGTAAAGGTATAAGTTGATTAAAGATTTGGTAACATTTTTAAGTTTAACTATGCAGGTGATAATAGATGAGGGTGAGGATATTTGCAACAACCTAGAGCAAGGTGTGCTCAAAGGGTTCCAGAGAAGAGGACTAGGAAGATACCAAAAGCCAAACTCAGGAGAACATTTGGTGAGGTATTATGTAGCAAGGTGGAGATTTGTTACTACAGAGGTGTGTTGCAACTCATGAGTTGAAGTTGTTACGAGATGACCGGATCCATATCACCAAGAGGTCATAAATTTTCATACCTTGGGAGTCTAATGTAGGTGCATAGATGGAGCACAAAATTTGATAAGGGCTGGACCAAAAGCTTACCAATGTGATGGGATGGACACATGATCATGATAGGAGATATTTAAATGTTTTTTGTAAGAAATTGTAAACATTTACAATAGGAAGTGAGTTTTGTCTTTAGAATAAATTGAAGGAATTATTTCCTAATATAAATGTAGTTTCAATTTCCCTTATTTGGTGGATAAGGGGAAACAATTCATCTTGTGACTCTTGGTTGTCCGATGTTAGCTTTATTTTTAAAGATAAAGAGTGTTTGAGAATAGTGAATGTAGCGAAGGAAGAAGAGGAGAAGAAGAAGAGAAGCTCCAACACAAGGAGAAGAAATAGATGTGGAGAGGCCTAGGATACACATGCCCACATTATATATCTGGCCAGTTTAATGTATAGTTTAATTTTATTAAAGAGTAGTTATTTATATGCCTTTATGTGTGTTAACTTCTTTGTTTGCATATTGTTAGTGAAGTTGTTTGTCTACACTTGTTGAGTCAATTTATGTTAAGAATCTGAATGTGCTGTGAAGCATAGTGGCTGTAGATGCTATGTATTGATGGTATAATTTTATTAGGATTATATTGTCATGGATAGCTAAGTACCTGATATTGATATGTTGTTGGTGCTAGTATGTTGTATGCAAAGCTCTTATTGGAAGAGAATCTGAGTGGTGAAGCCCTAAATCGTTGTGGTTTGTTCATAAATTTGTGAATTATTTTTTAAATGGTTCCAATACCCTGTGAATAAGTGTCTGTTGTGTTCTGGCAGGTGAATGTGTGATATTTATAGCAGTTTGAATCCCTCTGGAACATAGCATTTTGTTTTGGAAATGCTGTCAAAATGACTCTTTGATTGGAAAAGTTGTATGGTGAGATTTTCCATTTGTCTTTCGAGATTCCTGTTGTAAAGTTTGTAGAAGAATGTGTGGTTGCGCTGGAATAGTGGTTGCATGATCTATGTTAGTGATTGATGTGTTGTTACAATAGAAAACAAAGAACCTTGTTTCATTGAATGCTACCAAAATCCTTGCAGATTTGAGTTAGCCTTGGAAAAGGGATGAAGGAAGGTAAGTGAAATAATTTCTTGTGTCAAGGAGCAAGTTAAGATCATGGGAAATAGATTAGAACAAGGATGAGTCTTTTCACCTTCTTTAAATTCAAAAGACATTTTTTTTGGGGTGCTATGAAATCATTTCGTCACGACTACATGTTTTTTTTTGCACTATGAAATTATTTCGCAGTGCCTACAACTAGAAATATATCAGGGATGCGTATTAGGTTTGAAAGCCTATTTTGTCCTGCCCACTATACCATTTGCTAAATGGACATCTATCAAATTGGTTGAGGTGAGGAAAAGATTGGAAGGTGGGAGAAATCCCTCTCATGGAATTTATCAAAGACAAATCCATATTCTCTTTTTGACTGCATATGTAAAATTCTTCGTGAAACATTGTTGAATTTGATAGGAATACAAAGTTGTGGGTTTTGTTTTCCTTATTTATTGGAAGTTGGGGTAACCCAATTGTCATTAAGTGGTATCAAAGCTAAGCTATGTTCTTTAGAGAATATTAGAGTAGGTTCACTCTTTGGTGATGTAATCAGAGTAGTAGAGATTGAATTTTAGAGTTTCAATATAGCTGAAGGTGAAATGAAGTGATAATGGAGATGCTTGCATGTATAAATGGAATTTATAGCTTTAAAGACAACTTGACGGTGAAAAGAGGTTTAATAGAAGAAATTTACAACAAGAGGGGGACAAGTTAAATTTTTAGGAAGTAAGTGAGATGATTGCAGGGAAGTGAAGAGTTGATATGATATAGAGTAAAAACAAGTGTATTGGTTGGAAATAAATTCGTTCAACAAATATAACCAAGAAATATTGTGGAAGATGAGATCTTGTTATATATCTTATAATATTGAATATGATGTTTATGCTAACTTTTTCATTAAAATAATTGTGTTTGCAACACTGAATTGGTAGCAACTGCCATAGCAAGTAAGCTATGTCAAAAGAGAAGGAGAAGGAAAATATCTTAAATGTAGAAATGGTGACTAAACCCAACAACCAAACTAAATTTTCTGAAAACTAAGAAGAATGATTAGTTGAATATGCAACATCCAACAACTTTGAAAGCGGAGGAGCAAGAGTGCTCAAGAAGAGGTTCTACTACAAAGAACATAAAGAAGAGAAGATACCAAGAGGATGACTTGGTATTGGTGAAAAGTGAATACAAAAAAATTCATTAATAGTATACAGTTAGAGAAGTTAACAAACACATAGGCATATAAATTTTTTCTCTTTAATCAAATTAAAATATACATTAAATTGGACATATATACAATATGAGAATGTGCAGGCCAAGCATCTCAACCTCTATCTCTTCTCCTCACACTAGAGTTTCTCTTCTTCTCCTCCTCTTCTACCTCTGTTGCGCTCACTCTTCTCAAACACACTTTCTCTTTAAAAAGAAATATAACATGGGATAGCCAAGACTCACAAGATGAATCGTTTCCCCTACTTGAGAAAATAAGGGAAATTGAAACTACATTTACATTGGGAAATAATTTATCCAATTTATTCTAAAAACAAAACTTGTATCCTAATGTAAATATTTACAATTTCTTACAAAAAGCATTCAAATTTATCCTAGTATCATCACATGAACATACCATCACATTGGAAAGATTTTGGTCTATTCCTTATGAAATTTTGTGCTCCATCTGTGCACCTGCATTAGACTCCCAAGGTACAAAAATTTATGACCTCCTGGTCATATGCATCTGGTCATCGCATAACAACTTCAACTCATGAGCTGCAACACGACTCTACAGTAACAAGTCTCCACCTTTCTACATGATACGTAACCAAACTTTCACTTCAGTTTTGGATTTTGGCATCTTACTGGCCCTCTTCTCTAGAACCCTTCAAGCACACCTTGCTCTAGGCTGCTGCAAATATCCTGACCCTACTTTATTGTCACCTTCATGAATATACATATGTACATGTATACATATCTAAACTTGTATGATGGTTGAAAGTGCCATGAACACTGGACTCATGGGGATAAAATTTGATTTTGGGGACTATTTTGTTTTAACACCTATAGGTGGTGGATTTAATTTATTACTTTGATGATTGATATCATTTTGATTATTAGACTTGTGCATGATTATGATTGTTTCTATGTGTGGTTTCCTCCATGATAGTGGTGTTACCTTAAGGGGGCCTGACCCAAGTTTAGAGTTATTCGCATCAACCAAAAATACCCTAACTGTTGGCCTTTTTGGCAACAACCTATGTAGCATAGGCTGTAGTCTCACCAAAGTAGTATTGGGGGATAATAGAACCATGTTTCTGCATCTAGAGGCATGTTTGATGGTTTCATAAGGTTTTTAGGGTTTAGATCTACCTTCGCATAGATCTCTTCCTTCTGGTTGTTAACTACTGCAATTCTATTAGAATGATCCTCAGATCCTCATGAAGATACTTAATTATACTTTGTTGGCATTATGATACAAGTGTTGTCTTTGATGGCAACTCACTCATAGGTGAGTTTAGATTTGATAAAGGGAAAATCACATTGTAACAGGTCAATTAAGAGGTAACAGGGCAATATTACAGAAGAATCAAGAAGTTGAAGAAAAAGGATGTTTTAAGTTAGTTTAAGTTGTATACACATGTTCACCTTGTCAAAGCAGCGTATACTCTTGGGTTTACAAAACAAAATGGGCGTATACGTATGCACAAATTTTCACAAGGGGAAAAGCGCGTATGGGTTGGAAAATAAAGGAAATTTAAGATTAAAGTATACCAAGGGTAATTACCATTGTATTAGCCCACAATATTGAGCAGAGTAACAACTATTTGATCCCGTCTAAGAATACCACAGGTTCCAAGGTATTTGTTCCAAGGTATTGAGAAAGGGAAAAAACTATATAAGTAGAAGAAGATCAAAGGGCCAGGTGTGCAAGTGAAAGGGTTTCTCAGGAATACCTCTATCTGAAGTATATTTTATGTTGCAGGGGCTATGATTATGTTATGGAATATTTTGTGCACCTTGGATACAATGTTGGATCAGGATCATGAGATCTGAAATGACTTATCATTGTATGATATGATATTGGTTGGGCTAGATCTAAATTCTTACACATGTTTTATTCTTTAAATGTTATGATCTGGCTATTTCTAAACTCTGGCTATTTATAAAAGTTGTAAGTTAGTATTTGCAAATCTATACGCTAGTTCACCTTGGTGAAGGCACGTATACACGTAGGTTTGACACTTCAAAGTAGCTTATTCAAAATAAAATACTATTATTCAGAAATGAATGATCTATCTGATCAGTGTTGCTTTTTTACTACTATCTGTCAATGATGTCTTCTTAGATTTGAAAGTAGAACAAAATGCATAAGGAGATTGAGTGTGATTGATTGATTGATTAAGTGAGAAGGGTGACCTTTGCTACTCACTGTTTAGATCTCTGCAATTTGACTATAGATCTTCAGAATATTACTGGTTGGTACAAATTTGATTCAGAAGTTTTTATGATTCAGTAATTTTAGAGGTATGCGCAGGTTTGGTTAAAGGAAGTAGAGTATACATGTATATTAGGTTCATTAAAGTAGCGTATGCATTTTGACATGTAATTTTTAAGGTTGCAGCTGGTTCTGGTTGTTGATACAGGTTTTTGGGTTCAACATAGTGTTCTGGTGATAGTGATCTGACTGTTCAGATTAACTGATTGTTGGTAGATGCAGTTATTGTAGTGGTGATTAATTGTGTGCTTATGTACCAGGAGTATCCAGTCTAAAAATTTATGAAACATGGTCCATGGAGGAAGAGGGAAGGTCGTAGTCTTCTGTAGTCCAGCGCCTACGTACTGGTAAACATATCAGCTAGTACAAGAGATAAGAGGTTGTAGCTCCCTTCCAGTAGAAGCTGGAAAACGAGAGAAGGTTGTAGCCTTCGCAGGTGGGTGCTTGCATACTGGTATGAGTCCGCACTAGTACAATATTGTAAAAATATTTTCTTTATATTAAAAAAAAGACAGAGACGACAACAACAGGTGGTTTTTCTCTCGCATTGGGTTTCCACCTTAAATCTTGGTGTTGACGTGTGTTGCTTATGTGTGATGGTTTATTATGTTATTACTACTCATAGTTATTGTTTAATAAAGTATTGATTCACTGATTAAGGATTAACACATGATGAATTAACTGAATCATAAGTTCTTTGGGTATATGCTGGTTTCCTTAATAGCAGTTGCATGCACACGCAAGTTCACTTCAGTAAAGTAGCATATATAAATCTGATTGTGAAATGAAAAGTTATTGAATTGTAAATACTGATTCACCCCCACCCCCCCCCCCCCCTAGTATTATTTCCAACAATTGGTATTAGAGCAGGTCCTTCAGAAGAATCTTGATCAGTTGAAGGGATATATCTCAAGGTGAAGAATCACGAAGGCATGGGATCTATCAGACCACCAATCTTTAATGGAAACAACTTAGTATATTGGAAGATAAGAACCAAAGCCTATCTTCAGTCTCTTGGAGATGATATTTGGGAAATTGTGGAAGGAGGATACCAATTTCTAGCAACAATACCTACATATACAACAAGTAAGAAGTTATACGAAACTAATGCCAAAGCAGTCAATACATTATTTCGAATTCAATCAGAAGTAGAATTCATCAAAGTCATGCAACTCAAGAAAACTGAAGAAATATGGGATAAAATCATTTAGAACTACGAAGGAGACTGCTAGGTAAAATGTGCTAAGCTCCAAACTCTCAGAATATAGTATGAAACTCTCAAAATGCATAGTGATGAAAGTATTGCTAGTTATTTTTTACGAGTAGGTGAGATTGTAAATTGTATGAAGAATTTGGGTGAAGAAATAAAGGAGGTTAGTTTAGTAGAGAAAATTTTGAGATCTTTGTCTTCTAAATTTGAGTTAAAAGTATCTTCCATAGAAGAAAATCAGGATCTTCAATCTATTACTGTGGTTCAACTTCATGAAATTTTAACTTCCTTTGAAATGAGGAAAGGAGATCCATTAGATATTAGAGAAGCCTCTTTCAAAGCTTCGGAAAATGGAAAATAAAAGGAAAATCTTAATGAATCAGGATATATTTCAGAAGAAGATGAGGTAAACTTTGTCAAGAAGCTTTAATGGTGTTCCAGAAGATTCAGAGGTAAGATTCCATTCAAATGCTTTGCTTGTGGTAGAGTTGGCCATTATGCTGCAAAATGTCCTCATAAAGATAATCATGAAAAAGGAAAGGAGTTTGCAAAAGGAAATAGAAAACAGTTTGTTAATAGAAGAAGTTACTATACTCATGAAGATAGTGATGGATTATCTAATAGTGATGAAGATGAAAGTGAACAAGATTTTTAAACTACTCATGGCTTATGAAAATGATGATTCTATGGATGCCTTAGAAGAGGAAGAATTTCTTGAAGAAATCACTAAGCTCAAAATTTGTTTGGAAGAAAAGAATATGATCATAGACACTTTGACACATCAACTCACTGAAAGAGAAAAGAACAATGAGAAATTAGAATGTGAAGTAGCAGGTCTAGTTAAAGAACTTGACAAGACAAAATCTCTTAATCTTAGATTTGCTATAGGATCAAAAACTTTAAATGAAATCATCAAGGTTTAGCATTCTCCTCTTGTAATGATTGGTATTGGATATATTGAAGAATAATCCCAATCACAAAAGACGTCAGCCATCCCCAGAAGCTATCTTGATGCAACAAAGACCAGTGACAATGATGTCGATCTTCAACAAAAGTGTAAAAGTACGTAGTAGGTAAATCATGCTCATTTTAATCCAAGGGTGAAAATTAATAGAAGCATCAACCAAAAGGTAAATAATACCAAAATATTTTATGATCACAAAACTTCTTTAATGGACAATGTTTTTCATGCCATAACTTTGGACATAAGGCTCCTCAATGTGTTTCTTACAAAAATATCATGACTAGAGAAGCATGAAAACAAAGGAGTGTTACAGGAATCAAGAAAAGTTATTATAAAAACTTTTCTCCTCTTGAAGATGAAATTGAATGTTCATTTTGCAATAAATTTGGTCATGAAGAATCTAAACGCAAGAGAAAATTTCAGCCAACAATTCAAAAGGAGCAAACACCATCAAATTTTGAGGTATGGAGAAAGGAGGAATTTCAATCAGAAAGATGTGGCATAGCTCTGTTTACAGAAGGACAAGAAAATCAATGGTACATTGATAAAGGATGATCTAAACACATGACATGTGATAAAGATAAACTCCTTTCATATAATGCTTTAGAAAAGGAAAAGAATGTCTCCTTTGACACACCATCTGTCATTAAGGGAAAAGGTTCTATTTATTTGAAACAAAAGATTAAAGTTGGAAATGTCATGTATGTTGATGGTTTAAAACATAACTTGTTGAGTCTCAATCAAATGTGTGATCAATGAAATGAAATTGTGTTTCGATCAAATGGATGTGTGGTTCATGAGCTTGATACAGGAAATATCTTAATCAAAGGTACAGAAACTCCAACCAACCTATATATACTAAAAGGAGGACAAAAACAATGATATCTAAGAAAAAAAAATAGAACTGGTTATGGCACAAAAGATTGGGGCATTTAAGCTTTTCTCAAATAAGAAAAGCATGCAAACTCAAGACAGTTCGTGATCTTCCAGATATCAGCATCCCATAAAATACCATCTGCAAACCATGTCAGTTAGTAAGAAAACCAGAGTTCATTTCATTAAAAAAGAAGGATCAACAAGTAAGCCTCTTGAACTCATTCATTCTGATTTGTGTGGGCCAACAAGGAAAAAGTTACCTCGTGGAGAAGAATACTTCATTTTATTCATTGATGATTTTTATAGAATGTGCTAGATAGGTTTACTAAAGCATAAACATGAAGCATTTGAAAAGTTTAAAGCCTTCAAAGCTTTAGTTGAAAATGAATCAGATCGAAAAATCAAATGTCTCAGATCTGATCGAGGGGGAGAATTCATATCTGATGATTTTTTATTTTTATTTTTGTGAACAACATGGAATAAAAAAAATAGTTCTCTATTGCCAGAACTCCTCAACAAAATGGTATGTTGGAAAGAAGGAACATAACAATTCAACAAATGGCTCGAGCTATGCTTGATTATCTGGAACTCCTGCCACCTTCTGGGGTGAAGCTGCATATCCTGTCGTGAATATTCTCAACAAATTTAATGTTCAGGTAAATAGTGATCAAAATCCATATGAACTTTGGTATGGTAAACCTCCTACTGTAAAACACCTCAGACTTTTTGGAAGCAAGTGTTTCATCAAAAATACTAATGAAAAACTTGGTAATTTTGAACCCAAAGCAAACGAAGGAATTCTTCTTGGTTATTCATATAGAAGTAAAGGATACAAATTTTATAATAAGAGACTTTGAAAAATTGTTGATGCATTGATGTAGTAATTGATGAAGCATGCAGAAATTCGGAACATATGAAATCAACAAAGGAATATGACAATGAGGAAGACATTGAATGCTTTCCCGTCTCAAATCAAAATGATATAGAAGAAGAAACCAATGAAGCATCAAAAGAAGATACAACTGATAGGGAAAAGACTCCATCCAGGTATGTTCAAAAGAATCATCCGGGATCTCAAATTCTAGGAGAAAAAGGGTCTAGAGTACAGATAGGAAGAACTCTTGCAGGAATTTCTAGTTATCTAGCATAACTATCCTCCATAGAACCACAAAATGTTAATGAAGCTAGCAAAGATTAATGTTGGGTTAAGGCCATGGATGAATAACTTGACCAAATTGAAAAGAATGATACTTGGGAATTAGTTCCTAGACCACATGATAAAAATGTTATAGGAACAAAATGGATATTCAAGAATAAGTTGAATGAAAATGGAGAGGTTATTAGAAATAAAGCAAGACTTGTTTGTAAAGATTATACTCAACAAGAAGGTATAGACATTGAAGAAAACTTTGCACTTGTTGCTAGGCTTGAGGCCATAAGAATGTTTCTTTCTCTTTCAAGTTTTCGAAAATTCAATGTATATCAAATGGATGTAAAATCAACGTTTATTAATGGAGATTTAGAAGAAGGAGTTTATATTGAACAACCAGAAGGATTCATTCTAGGAAATGATGAAAAACTTGTATGCAAGCTCAAAAGGGATCTATATGGAATAAAACAGGCTCCAAGGGCTTGGTATTATCATCTTAACAAATACCTATAACAATGAGGTTTCATAAAAGGATCTACAGACAATAACTTATACACAGAGATTGAGAATGATAAACTGCTAATTATTGTTGTTTATGTTGATGATATCATCTTTGGTAGCAATGAAGAATCTATGAGTCAGAAATTTGCATCTGTTATGCAACAAGAATTTGAAATGTCCTTACTTGGTGAGCTAACTTATTTTCTTGGTCTACAAGTACAACAAACAAAAGATGCCATTTTTCTTTCACAAACTAAATATCTCAAGCAGATTATGAAGCAGTACGGAATGAAAGATTCTAATCCTGCATGTACTCCAATGGTAACATGATGTGGTCTCAGTTCTAACGATGAATCACCCACAATGAATCAACTAGGATACAAATCTATTATTGAAAGTCTACTTTATCTAACAAGTACTAGACTAGACATTATGCATGCAATAGGAATTGTTGGAAGGTTCCAAGCAAATCCAAAGGAGTCACATCTTTAGGTTGTAAAAATAATATTCAAATATCTCGAAGGAACTCAAGACTTTTGTCTATGGTATCCTAAAGATACAGATCTCACTCTTCATGCATATACGGATGCGGATTGGGCAGGAAATGTTGATGATCGAAAAAGAACTAGTGGAGGTGCCTTCTATATGGGATCACGGTTAGTGTCTTGGGTCAGCAAGAAACAAGGTTAAATTTCTTTATCTACAGCTAAATCAGAATATGTGGCTGTTGCATCTTGCTGCACACAACTACTTTGGATGATCCAAACATTGCAAGATATTCAAATCACATGTTCTCCATCCATATCCATTCTATGTGATAATATAAGTGCCATTAGTATTTCGAAAAATCTAGTCATGCACTCCAATACCAAGCACATACCTATTAAGTACCATTTTCTATGTGAACAAGTGCTTGAACAAAAGGTTAAATTGGAGTATGTTCCCTCCAAAGAACAGGTTGCTGACATATTTACCAAACTGCTTCCCAGAGAAACATTTGAATATCTCAGACAAAAGTTGGAGGAAGTTTCTGTATCATCCTGTTGTTAAATCCAATTTTTAGAGGAATGGTTCCTATACAAGGGTTTCATGAATAAGAATTGCATATATATGTGAGTTTCTGTAGCTGCA
Source organism: Pinus tabuliformis (assembly GCA_031772625.1). Classification (NCBI taxonomy): domain Eukaryota; kingdom Viridiplantae; phylum Streptophyta; class Pinopsida; order Pinales; family Pinaceae; genus Pinus; species Pinus tabuliformis. Next base: position 1,024,155,613 of record CM062818.1, on the reverse strand, counting down.
GGAGTATATGTGTTTTTCTGATAGAAAAATAGTGGGTCAGATTCAAAATCAGTTTCTAATATGTGTGTTTAGTCTAATATTGATGGTTATAGTTTATTGATATGCTTTGTTCATTATTGTTTATTTGACTGATGAAGATTCCTTGATGAATGGCTTGTTGACAATGCACAAGTTTAGGGGGAGCATTAACCTTCAAAAGCATTATGCATTGTTGGCATCATGGTTGCTGAATCAGCTATGGTTTCAAATATTCATATCATTTGTTTTAAAGGTCATGTAAATACCTCTGGTGTGATTTATGTCCCTATCTGTCATAGTCTATAAATGAGTCCTTTTGGACATATGATGTAATTTGTACTCCCACTATGCATGGGAAGGATGATGTAATAATTACAATTATTCAATCATGTATGAATATTTGGTATATCCTCACTTGGTTGGGTGATTGATGTATGTATGAGTCATTGGTGATCAAGAGGTCATACTCACTTAGTTGAGTTATAGAGTCATGTTATTCTTTTGAAAAATATCTTTGCAAAATCTGCACCTACTGAGGAGGAGCATGGATAACATAGTGTATCTCAAAGGGGGAGAATATATTGGTCTGCCCTTTGCCCTTGATGTCAAAGGGGGAGAGTATTTTGGTGTTGATATTTTGGTGTTTCTTGATATCTCTTACAGGTTCTACAACTTGAAGTAATCAACACCAATATGGTTTCCATCAAATCCAAAGGAGGAGACTGTTGGCATTATGATACAGGTGTTCTCCTTGATGGCAACTCACTCATAGGTTAGTTCAGATTTGATAAAGGAAAATCACATTGTAACTGGTCAATTCAGATGTAAGAGGGCAATGGTAAAGAATAATCAAGAAGTTGAAGAAAAATAATGTTTTAAGTTAGTTTAAGCTATATACGTAGGGTCACATTGTCAAAGAAGCGTATACACTTGGGTTCACAAAACGAACAGTGCATATACATATGCATGCACTTTCATAATAGGAAAAGCGCATATGGCTTGGAAAATCAAGGAAATTTAAGATTAAAGAATACCAAGGGTCAATACCATGGTATTAGCCCACAATATTGAGTGGAGTAATGGTTATTAGATCCCGTCAAGGAATACCACATGTTCTAAGTGTTGTTTTGGTCTGAGGTATTAAGAAAGGCCAAAAACAATATAAGGAGGAGAAGATCAAAGGGCCAGGTGTGTAAGTGAAAGGGTTTCTCAGGACTACTTCTATCTGAAGTATATTTTATGTTGCAGGGACTATGATTATGATCTGAAATATTTTGTGCACCTTGGATACAATTTTGGATCAAGATCATGAGACTTGAAATGACTTATCATTGTATGATCTGCTATTGGTTAGGCTAGATCTGATTGCTTACGCATGTTTTATTCTTTAAATGCTATGATCTAGCTATGTCTAAAGTATGAAATAGCAGCAAAGTTGTAAGTTAGTATTTGCAAATCTATACGTTGGTTCCCCTTGGTGAAGGCGCTTATACACACAGGTTCAGCACTTCAAAGTAGCAGATGTAAAAGAAAATCCTGTTATTCAGAAATGATTGATCTATCTGATCAGTGCTGCTATTTTACTGTTGTGTGTCAATGATGTCTTCTTAGATCTAAAAGTAGAACTGAATGCATAAGGAGATTGAGTCTGATTGATTGATTGATTACGTGAGAAAGGTGATCTTTGCTGCTGACTATTTAAATCTTTGTAATTTGACAATAGATCTTCATAATATTATTGGTTGGTACAGATTTGATTTAGAAGTTTTTATGATTTAGTAATTTTGGAGGAATACATAGGTTTGGTTAAAGGAAGTAGCGTATACACGCATATTGGGTTCATGAAAGTAGCATATACATTCTGGCATATGATTTTTAAGGTTGCAGCTGGTTTTGGTTGATGATATAGGTTTTTGGGTTCAACAGAGTGTTCTGGTGACAGTGATCTGACTGTTCAGATTGACTAATTGTTGGTAGATGAAGTTATTGCGGTGGTGATTAATTGTGTGCTTATGTACCAAGAGTATCCAATTTGAAAATTTATGAAACGTGGTCCCTGGAGGAAGAGAGAAGGTCGTAGCCTTCTATAGGCCGACGCCTACATACTGGTAAACATATCGGCTAGTACAAGATCTAGGGGGTTATATCTCCCTTCTAGTAGAAACTAGAAAATGAGAGAAGGTTGTAGCCTTCTGCAGGTGGGTGCCTACGTACTAGACCAGTACAAGATTGTAAACATATTTTCTTTATATTAAAAAGAAGACAGAGGGGACAATAGCAGGTGGTTTTTCTTCCGCATTAGGTTTACACCTTAAATCTTGGTGTTCATGTGTGTTTCTTATGTGTGATGGTTTATTATGTTATTACTGATCATAGTTATTATTTAATAAGGTTCTAATGCAACGATTAAAGATCAACACATGATGAATTAACCGAATCATAAGTTCTTTGCGTATACGATGGTTTTCTTAATAACAGTTGTGTGCATACGTGAGTTCACTTCACTGAGTTCACTTATGGACCACTGAGGTGATAAGTGGTCCATAGCTCCGTTGTGTTTTCAAAAAGACCACTGCAGCCCGATACTGCATTATCCAAAGTAGACATGTGTTTTTTGATGGCTACGCCATGCTGCTCCTTGACCTCTTGCAGAGTAATCGGATGCAGTTTCAATTTCAGTTCTGAGATCTTCATCTAAAAGTTAAAAGTAACTCTCCTACCTCCTCCTTAGACTTTCGCACTGCAACAGTCAATTTCTGAATCTTTAATGAAGTTTCCACATCCTCTAGAATGTGTGGTTCTGGTACTAAATTACACACTTGTGTAATTGTTTCTTCGAGGCTTTGGCTTCGCGTTGCTATCTCTACTTTTTCCATAAGATCCTGAGCTTTTTTGGTGAATATCTTCTCATTGTTCATTTTGACTTCGCTAATTACCGATAGCGTGCGCTGCTCTCTGATCCGAAGCTCAACTGAGACCCCCTGATGAAGTGCATGGAGGGTCTAAAGGGGTAGCGTGGCTAAGTTCATACCCACACCTTTGATATTTCTGAGTTGGGCATTATCTTCCTCTAACTCTACGCATAATGTTCCTTCTGGAAAGGGAATAACTCTGAGGTCCAGAGTCCATTTTGTTTCCATTACGCTCTTGCTCTCTTGCTGCAGGCTCACTTCAACCCCACTCACTTGTCCAATGGTCACCTGAATTGTTTGTTTTAATCTGCATCTCACACAGATCCTTTTGGATGCTCCCCATTGTCTGCATCTACTTCTGCTCAAATTGAGTCCACAGGTATGTTGTTGTGTCACAGACCTTATCCCCTCTCCACCAACTTGTTTGGACTGGATGGACATGTATTTGGCTGCGACTAGCAGTAGATGTGAGCAGAAAGTGATCATCCATGGCGAAGAATAGGGGAAGTCATTACGATCCCACACTGTTTCACGGAATCACACAAAAAGGAAGGGAATGGGCTTGGGTGTTGCATCTAAACCATTTTTCTCTAATGGTATGGTGTCTAAGGTATGGCAAAAAACATGTACCCACTCTTGTTGTGGCTCTTCTCCCCAAGTTTTCTTCCATTTCTCCAAATTCTCATGCAGGTCATCCTTTCCGCTATACTTCTCCTTCGTCTGGGTATTAATGGACCCAAACCTTAGCTTCATCATCTTCTTGTATTCCTTAAATTCAGTGAAGCTTTCCTTATGCGTACCCCACCATTGAGCAGGCGTAGCATGCAGGGCCAATTCAAGTGCCTAAAATCAATGTTCCTCGGGCACCTCCCTTTCAAATTCATCCAAAAGAGTTCAACATTATTTAGGCCATCATAATGCAGAAGTTTTCTTACCTTTGTAGATACACACTACATTGATTTTGTCATCATATTGCAACATAGCATAGAGACCTTGTTATCACTCAGGTTGTTCCCAAAAGTTGTAAGAAAGGGAATACAGCCGAGGTAACCATAGACCAATCTTTTAAATACAATTCTAGCTAATCTGTATCCAGAGAGGGCTCTCTATTTATGATTTAACTTTGTTTTTAAAGGTGTTAGGCTAGTTATGAAGTTCGAGGGTTTTGTTTTGAGTTTGGGTGGTGAGATCCAATAGAACAGTGAGGTAAAATAGAATAGTTTAGTCCATTGGGCATGATGGAGTCAAAAGAAGATGGCTTTCTGGATTTGGTTTCTTATAGAGGATGGCACCACAGAGCAAAGTAGTCAAACAGGGAACAAATAAAGGTTGGAATCAGATGGAATGGGCTCAAATGGGTGAAGGGCAGTTAAGAATCCTTCAACATATTGAAAGAGGGAAAATGGATGATTACTGAAAAAGAGCAGTTAAGAATTCTTTAACAAATAATCAGCATGAAAGAATTAGGAAACACGAGCAATTAAGAATTCACTGGTTATTCTAATTCTAAAGAAAACATAGAGAATAATAAAAACTGAATACAAAGTGCAATCAAGAAAATTCTGAAATTAATCTTTTTCTTTATCATTCAGATTATGAAACATAGATGATATAGTAAACTAGAAAACTGTAGAACACAAGATATGGGGGACTTATTGATCCGGAGTCTGATTCAAGAATTCTGTGACAAGTCCTCTACTTCAATTCTTCATCCAGTAGACCAGACAACAAATGATTCCAACAGCTCTTTATTCCAAAGTTCAATATTACAACAGAGTCTAAGAAATCCACACACACCCAACCTCTTTACTACTCTAATGGAGGGGGTATATATACAACAAAATATGTACAAAAAATATCTCGTCACAGCTGTGAGATAATATCTAGTTTTAACCTAAAATAGTTTACAACTAACAAAGAGGCAGCTAGAGAAAGAAAACTGACGTAGTGCTAGAGGCAGGCCTTTAGGGATCGGCTGGCAACTGTCTTCTCTAGTAGCCCTGCACCGACTGTCTGTGTTAACTATGCCCTTTAATTCTGATGTGATTTTCTTCAATGCTGACCTGATACTCTTTAACTTTGCTCTAACATTCTTGCTGAAATTCTTTGCCTTTAATTCTGAACTGATACACTTTAATGCTCATATGATACTCTTTGACTTGTTTTAATGTTCTTTAATGTTGAACCGACCATGGCTCACCGCCGTCTGGAAAAATAGAACTGCTAACGTGTCTTCTCACTGCCTTTCTCTGGAAACTTGTGTCTTCTGAAGGTCGGCTGGCTAGGGTAACAAAATATCCCTGCATATTTCTTTATTTCCTTTTCCGCAGGCCCAAATGTCCCTCAACGCTGGTTTGAACTGTATTTAAAAGGAAGAAAACTGTAACTGGTAGCTTGGCTGAGGCCGCGAGCTCGTTCCTGGAGCTTTTCTGGGTCTAGAGGCGGTTGAGAATGAATTTGAAACCTTGGCAGATATCATGCCCAAAGAGATATATGCTGAAGAACATAACAGAAATGGTCTTTTTCCGTTCTTTTGACAAAATGAAGCTTGGCGGGATTTTTTGGTTTTAATGGGCGAGTGACGTAAGCAGTACAGATAACGTCAGCGGGGGGTATGGGATAGGTGATGTGGCAGGTGATGTCAGCAGAAGGACGGATGACATCAGTGAAGGGTGACGTCAGCAAGAGGACGATGGTTTGGCCTACACCGCTTTCGGGGCTGGGGGGTTTCGGGCGGGGAGGGAGCGAGCATAGCGGGAGCTCGACGCATGGCAGGGTATGGGCACCAAAACCGTCGGTTCCCTGTGACTTAAACATTGGCGATGGAGGGGGTTGTGGAATGATTTTGAACCGTTGGATGGATGAGGGTTGATGAGATGGTGGGTGCTCAGCGGTGATGGAGGGGAGTTAATGGTGTGGGACCGATATAATCAACGTTAATAAATCATATCAGGACTATTTTTATTGGTTGGAAGAGTGGAATTAGTTATTAATCAACCAGGGGTTAATTTATCCTTTGAGCATGGAGGGGGAAAGGTTATCAATAGGATCCAAATGAACCATTAATTCTCGACAAACAATGCTCTGGTTTATAATTTAACCAGGGGCGGGATATACAATATTTTTGGGGTTTTTAATGTTTTTTACATAATACGAGAGAAATGATTTTTACATGGGATTTATATATAGTAATAAAAGTTAAAAGTTAATATGATTTATGAAATGGGAAGCACTAAGTGATAAACTTAGGCTTAGGGTAAAAAAAGGGTTTTTACAAGGAGTTTTTGCCAATTTCCTAAGTAAAAAGGGTTTTACTTAGGTGATGTTTATGAAATGAAATGAGATGGAGTGGCTTCTTAGGGATATTAAGAATAGATCCTTAATATTGGATGGGAGGAAATTAGTAAGTGATTGGGGAAAAGGATGAAGGGAAATTAGTTATGAAATCTGCCTCGATTGAGCTGCTCCAAAATATCTGTTTTGCACTTGTGATAGGGATAAGATTAACACATTTTTCAGAGACAAAATCAATCACAAGTATGTTTCTGCAACACCAGTCTACTTACCTTGCCTACCTTGGCCTAACATTTTTTCTTCTTTCTTGGGTGCACTTAGATTGGCAAACCCTCATCAACTTTTCTTTTCTTTTCATGGTAAGCCTACCTAAGTTTGCACTTATTACTTCCAAGGGCTCAGATTAAACTATTGAGCTCCTTTGCTTCTCTACCTATCTACTTATCTACCAAGATTAAAGATTTTGGACAGATTTTATTCTCTATCTCTAAAACAGGAAATTCAAATGAACTAGCCAAGATTAAGCTATTTGGCGATTCATCAATTGTGGCATAAAGTTCAACAAGCTACACACAATGCTTTATTTACAGAAAATGAAATAGTAGTTTCATTTGGACTTGCACACTTTCCTGGTCTTTTTTGTTTGGGGTTCATTTGTTTCATTTTTTCTTTTGACCATTTTATTCTTTTACCCTTTGATTTTTATTTTAGGGTATACCCTCTTTACATTTTTTAAATTTTTTGATTTTTTTGATAATATGGAAGCCTTTACAGCAAGGAAAGGATGAACATATTATAGAGCTTCAACCAGTCAATCATGAAATATGACACCTATTGATATAGGAGTATAATAGTGGCTCCACTTGGGGATGGCTTTCCCTGGTGGAAAGTCAAGAATAGCAGGTCAGAGAGCCTTGTGAATAACTTGGACTGTGTTCTGAAATCTCCTTCAGCTGATTGCTTTATTGTACATATGACAGCACACTTATGAAGCTTAGGGCCTTCTCTTCGGGCTTCAACTGTAGCAAGTTACTATCCAATTCAAACTGTGACACTATTAAGGATATATTATGTACAGGTAAGAGTCAGAATACATCAAAAAACTAGATCAAAGTAATGTTTTAACATTCGACTATTCATTGGTCCTTCTTCTATTTCTGTACCATCCAGGCTCTTCAGAAAGTAAGTATTGTTCCCTTGCAATGCATGGATGATAAATGGCCCTTTCCATAGGAAGTCAAACTTCCCATGTTTTCCTTTGTCTTCTCTCCTGGAATCCCACTTTAGAACTTTGTCTCCAATGTAGAAATCTTCTTCTTTGGTCCTTTTATCAAATATTTTCTTGAGTTTTTCTTGTAACATTTGGGACTTTTGGTGCAGTTCTTCTCTGGTCTGCTGCAAATGGATGGTCTGATTTATTCTCCTTTGAATGACATTGGGTTCCACCTGAGATTCTTGCAGTAATTTCATCACAGGAATTCCTAAGGATGAAGGAAACATAGCCTCCATGCCATAAACTAACTCATAAGGGATAGTTCCAATAGATCTCTTTGTAGTGAGTCTCTCTGCCCATAGTGCATTGGTAAGCTTCTTGTGCGAGTTTTTCTTGTTCTCTTCCAGCATTTTCTTGATGATATTAATCAGGATTTTATTGGAAGACTCAGCTAGACCATTACCTTGAGGGTAGTAGGCTATGGAATGGCCTAAAGTGATATGGTATTTGCTGCAGAAATTTATTAGTTTCTTGGACTTGAAGGCAGCAACGTTTTCGGTTATGATATTTTGAGGACAGCAAAATCTGGAAAGAATGTTGGTTTCTAAGAATCCTATAATCACTGTATCATTGGCTTTCCTAGAAGGAATGGCTTCTATCCATTTGGTGAAATAGTCTGTGGCAGTAAGAATCCATTTATGTTGACCAGAAGAGGGAGGGTGTATTTCTCCAATGAAGTCTAAACCCCATTGTTGAAAAGGCTTTTCAGTGGAAATTGGTGTCAAGGGTAAGGGCAACAGTTTCCTTTTTCCTTCAAAAATTTGGCATTTGTGGCAAGCAGTGACAAACTTCTTTACATCAGCGAACAAGGTTGGCCAGTAAAATCCAGCCCTTAGAATTTTGTCTGTAGTTGATTTCCAGTACAGGTGTCCATCACAGTCCCCTGCATGAAATTCTTTGAGAACCGTGTCAGCTTCTTCTGTTATTAAACAATTCAATAAAATACCTTCATGATTTTTCCAAAAAAGGGAATTATATAAAATACAAAATTTTGAAGCTTTCATCTTTAAAAACCTTCTCTTTGTTCTGGATAACCCTGGAGGAGCCTGCAGGTTTAATAATACATGAATTATATCAGCATACCAAGGTGATTCTAAGAAGACCTGGATGATTTGTGGAGTCGCCATCTCCTATTCGTTATCCAGTTCATTAATATCTAGGGCTTGAAAGTTTATTTCAGTCATGAGTTTAGCTAATCCTTGTCCTTTTATCAGCTTTATAGGTTTTATTTCAATGTCATACTCCAATATCTTAGCTATCCATTTTCCTCATTTTGCCTTCAATTCCATCCTGAGTCAGGATATCTTTAACAACAACATTTGGCACATAAGTTATTACATGTGAGTACAATATGTAGACTCTGAAGTCTTGAATAGCTTTCACAAGTGCGTAAGCCTGTTTTTCCATGATTTTGTAATTCAGAGGGGTATCTCTAAGTGCTTTACTAAAAATGCTATGGGTTTTTCACATCCTTGATCATCTTTTTGGAGTAAAACAACTGCTATGGTGTGTTCTGATGTGAATGAGAAGATTATGAAGTCTCTATCGAACTTTGGACTTGTGAGGACTGGTGTTCTGGTTAAAGCCAATTTTAATTTCTTCAAATGTTTGTTTGACTTCTATTGTCCATTTAACCTTTTAATCCTTTCTTAACATGTTGTTCAACAATCTAATTAATTCAACCAAATTAGGTATGAATCTTCTCAAAAAGTTAATCTTCCCTAAGAAAGCTTGAAGTTCTTTGACATTTCTGGGGTGGGGTATTTGCAAAATAGCTTCTATTCTAGTAGGGTCAATTCTGATGTCATCTTTGGAGATGATGTGGCCTAACAGTTTACCTTCTTCTAGACCAAATAAAGATTTTTTAGGATTTAATGAAATATCATACTCTCTGCATTTCAAAAACACTTGTCTCAAATGATCTGAATGTTGCTAGCCTGTTTTGGAAAACACAATGAGGTCATCTAGATATACAACTAGAAAATGGTGAATTTCTTTGGCAAAAGCTATGTCCATTGCTCGCTGAAAGATTGCCCCTGCATTATTAAGTCTGAATGGAATTTTCACATACTTGAATGTACCCCGCAGCTTTTTCTTGGTCATCAGGATGAACTAGAATCTGATTAAAACCTGAAAACCCATCCAACAGTGAAATCCTGGAAGCACCTACTACTCTTTGTAAAATATGATCCATCTTAGGTAAAGGGTAATTGTCCTTCAAAGAAACCTTGTTTACATTTCTTAAGTCAACACATAATCTGATTTCTCTTGTTTTCTTCCTGGTAGGCACTAAATTAGACACCCACTCTGAAAACTTGAATGGAGCAATTATCCCTGTGTCATGCATTCGTCTGATTTCTTTTTCAATTAAAGGGAGCAGTACAGGGTTGATTCTTCTGAGCTTTTGTTTGAATGGTTTTTTATTTTCCTTGAGGGGTATTGTATGCTGAATTACAGAGGTATCATATGATTTAAGGTCTTCATAGCTCCAGGCAAAAACATCTTGGAATTCTTTGATCAGTTCAACATACTTGAGTTTTTTATTAGGAGGCAAAGATTTGGAAAATTTTATCATTTTTGGATTTTCTTTGGTTCCTATGTTGTAGTCTTCACTATCTGATTTTGGAGGTTCCATTTGAGGTTTCTTTGGAATGTCGTTGAAATCAAAGAGATCTTCCAAAGGAGTTAATCCTTTGGGAAAATTATTGTCTTTTAAATTGATAATTTAGATTCTCCTTCAATAAATTCATCGACATCTGTTTCTTTAAGCTCTAGAATTTTCTTTTTGGTGAATTTCATTGGATTAAGCATTCGAGTTGTGTTTTCTGCTAAAATGTTTGTTTCTATCTAATTTGTTGGATCAAATTTACTAACTGTAACTCCATCTACATTAGTGCTGGAAAATTCCTCTTCTAGGGTCAAAAATTTGTTGATCTGATTATCACTGTCAAACACTTGCCAGTTCTTCACATTATCACTTATGGCTGGCCTATGTTTAATTTCTGCTGTGAATTGATGATTTGGTTCAAATGATAATTTACAGGTGCCGGAAAACATTGTTAGGCTATGAGCTTGCAAGTTATGTTTTCTCGGGATTTTGGCAAGCTGAGTTTCCAGAAATGTGTTGAGGATTTCTATAGTTGTTCCTTTGTACTCTCTCAATTTGGGATCATTTGTTAAGAACTTCCTTTTTATCTGTTGAATGATTAAATCAGAATCTCCTATGACTGACACTCTAGTTGCTCCCAATTTCTTGACCAGTTTAAGACCTAGCAATAGAGCTTCATATTCAGCCATATTATTAGTGCATCTAAAGTTTAACCTATAGGAATGGCCTTCAGCATGATTGTTTTCAAGATTGTGCACCCAGACTCCTGCTCCTGCCCATAGTTTGTTCACAGAATCATCAAATTCTAAGTACCATAGGATTTCATGTTCAAAATTAGTATCTCGAGTTTCAGGGATCTGTTTAATAGGGAGATCTGGCTTTTCGGTTTCTTCTGGTTTATCTGATTTTTCATGATTTTCAACAATTTCTTGGATTCGGACCCTAGACCTTTGATTTGCAAATTTTGCTGTTTCATCTACCAGAACTTTTGTTTCGTGTAGGGGATCAATTTCAGTATTGTAAAGGATAAAAGCATCCATATCTAAATGTACTAAGTATATAGGGAAATTTTGAGGTTTCTCTTTACTACTTACTACATACTTGATTAAGGTTTCTCTGTATAATCTCTTTGGTTGAGTAAATATTGAAATAGTAGCGTAAGACATGTCTAACTGTAGAGATCCTTAAAGCTTTGCACCCCAAGATCTAGACAATAACATACCATACTTTGGAGGAATATCAACTACTACTATGTCCATTAAGATGGTTTTGGCAGGATATTGGACTAGCGACACACATAAATCTTTGATTAGACCCAAACATTTGACCTGACTTGAATCAAAAGAGAAAAGATCTTTATATGGCCTAGTGATGTCAAGGTCAAGTCTTTCCATTACAGATTTAGGCATTAAGTTTTGGGAAGCACCAGAATCAAACATGGCATTATGAAGTATTTTGTCATGTATGTTTAAACCTACATAGAAAGGAAGAATTTCTCCCTCTGCTGATTTTCCATTTACTTGAAGGCCAAATATCAATTCAGGCTAGTCATCAAAAACATTTACTGAATCTTTGTTCATAGAAATTTTGAGTGATCTGCTGATTTGACTTCTATAGACATCATGTTTAGCTAATTCTGATAATGGAACATCTATCTTTAGTTTGCCTATTTCCGTTTCAAGATTGAAAGGTTTTTCGGTCTGACTTTTTGTAATTTGGATAGATGAATTTTCTGCTTTTTTCTCTTCTTCAGGACTGGGATTATGGGCTAAATTTTTTTCCGAATCAAGTTCTGGATGATCTTCTTCTTTTCCTTTAGCATGAATAGTAGTGGGAGGTTGTCTGTTAGGTGGCTGATTGTCTGATATATCTTCAACAATTGGTTTATCGGGGTTAGGATCTGTTGTAGAAAAAATATGTACAGGGGAGTTACTGACCTTACCTTTGTTGGGTTGCTTGGTATCTTTCTGTTTACTTGTTTCAGGGACATCTATCCTTCTGCTCCTCAGATTGTATTGTTTGTGGACTTCATAAATGGCTGTGTCATATCCCTCCCTAAAGTCAAATGATTCACCTGACTGAGTTTGGAATTGTTTCATAATGTGAGCTTCTTGATCCTCTCAGGTCAAAAAAACTTGTTTTTCATTGTTGAGTCCCATCAGATTAATTTGAGTATCTTCTGTTGGTTCATCGGAAGTTGAGGCTTTAGCATAATTTTCTTGAAATGGGGGCCTAATGTTTTGGTCAGGCCCTGTCTTTCCAGTGTTAGGACTTTGATTTTTCCTGAAATTTAGATTTCTCCCAGTGTTGGTTGGTTGAGCATCCCAAGGGGATTTTCTCTCAATTATTTCCACTCTATCTCCAAGTTTGTCCATTCCTTTAATAATTGCATCTAATTTCTGCTCAAAGGCAGAAGGTTCTTCTTTGAAAGGTATCCTTCTTTCAGCTCTGGCTCTAGACCGTTTAGATATCAGGTTGTCCTCAACACTGACAGCTATACTCTGCATCTCTTCTAAGTTTTGAGGGGTTCTTTCCCTAAGTTGGTATGCCATATCAGAATCAAACGCATCAGGGAATTTTATCAAGGCCAAATTTGGAAGAGGTCTAAGATTCTGAGGAATAGAATTGTAGATATTATTGAATCTAGTACAGTAATCTTGGACAGTTTCTTGTGTGCCTCTTCTTAGGTTTTCATATTCTGATAAAATGTGGAGAGGATCTTTCTTCTTTTCCCATCTGTTCAAGAAGGTCTGATAAAGAGCTAGTGGGTCATTGATACTGTTTGTAGGGAGGGCTCTAAACCAGGTTCTAACATCTCTAGTTAAATTTTGAACAAATACTTTCATTCTAACATCATCATCATAAATCTCATAACTTTCAAAATAGTCGGTCATTTTCTTGGTATGTTGTTGAGTTGCGTAAGTGCCAATACCGTCAAAACAAGGGGTTTTACTTTGATAATCTTGAGGCATAGCCCCTGGATTGGCAAGCAAGTTTAGGGGAGTATATCGGTTTGCCATGGTTGCAGAAATAGATGTAACAACTAGAGGAGTAGGGATAACAGTGGGAATGTGTGCTGTAAATGGAGGAGTGGAAAGGATAGGTCGAGGTGCTGATGGTGAACTTGGAGAAGCTCAGATTGAATGGAGTTCTGTAGCTGTTTGTCAAGGTCTAAATTAGCAGAATTTTCTTGGCTCTCTTGTCTTCTAAGGATCCTGGGAATCAGATTAGGATTTTCAAACACAAGTGGAGGATTAGGATCAGGATTTGATCTGGTGTAATGAATCTTTTCTGAAGCCAGTTTCTAGGTGTGTTTTTGGTTTTTTCTTGGAATAATTTTTGACAATACAACTTTGATAGTTTCTTCTAGGAAGTTTTGGATGTGGGAATTTTGGAACTTTCCTAAAGACTTTATTTGATAAAGGAACTGATCAAGCATTTGAAACCAACTGTTCAACACATAAACTAGACCGGAGATAGACTGAAGCAACATTCATTTACTTCTGCAATTGCAAAGTAGAAGAATTTCAAAGGCTACCTGGCTAACTTCAGGCTCTGTCTGTAGCTTGTGAAATAAACAATAGTAGCAAACAATTATTTAGTTCCCTAGTGGAGTCGCCAATGATGTTATCACTCAGGTTGTTCCCAAAAGTTGCAATAAAGGAAATACAGCTGAGGTAACCACAGACCAATCTTTCAACTATAGATTCTAGCTAATCTGTATCTAGAGAGGGCTCTCTCTTTATGATTTAGCTTTGCTTTTAAAGGTGTTAGGGTAGTTATGAATTTCAAGGGTTTTGTTTTGAGTTTGGGTGGTGAGATCCAATAGAATAGTGAGGTAAAACAGAATCATTCAGTCCATTGGGCATGATGCAGTCAAAAGAACATGGATTTCTGGATTTGGTTTCTTATAGAGGACGGTACCACAGAGCAAAGTAGTTAAATAGGGAACAAATAAAGGCTGGAATCAGATGGAATGGGCTCAAATGGGTGAAGGGCAGTTAAGAATCCTTCAACATATTGAAAGAGGGAAAATGGATGATTACTGAAAAAGAGCAGTTAAGAATTCTTTAACAAATAATCGGCATGAAAGAATCAGAAAACAAGAGCAATTAAGAATTCACTGTTTATTCTAATTCACAAGAAAACATAGAGAATAATAAAAATTGAATACAAAGTGCAATCAAGAAAATTCTGAAATTAACCTTTTTCATTATCATTCAGATTATGAAACATAGATGATATAGTAAACCAAAAAATTGTAAAACACAAGATATAGGGGACTTATTGATTCGGAGTTTGATTCAAGAATTTTGTGACAAGTCCTCTACTTCAATTCTTCATCCAGTAGACCAGACAATAGATGATTCCAACAGCTCTTTATTCCAAAGTTCAATATTACAATAGAGTCTAAGAAATCCACACATTCCCAACCTCTTTATTACTCTAATGGAGGGGGTATATATACAAAAAAATATGTACAAAAAATATCTCATCACAGCTGTGAGATAATATCTAGTTTTAACCTAAAATAGTTTACAAGTAACAAAGAGGTGGCTAGAGAAAGAAAACTGATGTAGTGTTGGAGGCAGGCCTTTAGGGTTTGGCTAGCAGCTGTCTTCTCTAGTAGCCCTGCGCCAACTGTCTGTGTTAACTATGCCCTTTAACTCTGATGTGATTTTCTTCAATGCCGACCTAATAGTCTTTAACTCTGCTCTGACATTGTTTATTGTTGAACTGCTTTGCCTTTAATTCTGAACTGATATACTTTAATGCTCATCTGATACTCTTTGACTTGTTTTGATGTTCTTTAATGCTGAACCCACCCTAGCTCACCGCTGTCTAGCAAAATAGAATTGCTAATGTGTCTTCTCACTGCCTTTCTTTGGCAACTTGTGTCTTCTAAAGGTCGGCTGGCTAGGGTAACAAAATATCCCTGTATATTTCTTTATTTCCTTTCCCGCGAGCCCAAATGTCCCTTGGTGCTGGTTCGAACTGTGTTTAAAAGGAAGAAAACTGTAACTGGTAGCTTGGCTGAGGTCGCAAGCTCATTGCTGGAGCTTTTCTGGGTCAGGAGGCGGTCGAGAATGAATTTTAAACCTTGGTAGATATCATGCCCGGAGTGCTATATGCTGAAGAACATAACAAAAATGGTCCTTTTCCCTTCTTTTGACAAAATGAAGCTTGGCGGGATTTTTTGGTTTTAATGGGTGAGTGACGTAAGCAGTACAGATGAAGTCAACGGGGGGTACGAGATAGGTGACGTGGCAGGTGATGTCAGCAGAAAGATGGATGATGTCATTGAAGGGTGACGTCAGCAAGAGGATGGTGGTAAGCGGTTTGGCCCGCACCGCTTTCGGGGCTGGGCAGTTTCGGGTGGGGAGGGAGTGAGCGTAGCGGGAGCTTGACACGTGGCAGGGTACAGGCGCCAAAACCGTCGGTTCCCCACGACTTAAACATCGGTGATGGAGGGGGTCGCGAAATGATTTTGAACTGTTGGATGGATGAGGGTTGATCGGATGGTGGGTGCTCAGCGGTGATGGCGGGGAGTGAATGGTGTGGGACCGATATAATCAACGTTAATAAATCATATCGGGACTGTTTTTATTGGTTGGTGGGGTGGACTTAGTTATTAATCAACTAGGGGTTAATTAATCCTTTGAGCATGGCGGGGGAAAGGTTATTAATAGGTTCCAAATGAACCATTAATTCCTGACAAACAGTGCTATGGTTTATAATTTAACCAGGGGTGGGATATATAGTATTTTTGGGGTTTTTACTGTTTTTTACATAATACAGGAAGGGAAATGATTTTTACATGGGATTTATATATAGTAATAAAAGTTAAAAATTAATATGATTTATGAAATGGGAAGCGTTAAGTGATAAACTTAGGCTTACGGTAAAAAAAGGGTTTTTACAAGGCGTTTTCGCCAATTTCCTAAGTAAAAAGGGTTTTACTTAGGTGATGTTTATGAAATGAGATGAGATAGAGTGGCTTCTTAGGGATATTAAGAACATATCCTTAATATTGGAGGGGGGGAAATTAGTAAGTGATTGGGGAAAAAGATGAAGGGAAATTAGTTATGAAATTTGCCTCGCTTGAGCTGCTCCAAAATATCTGCTTTGCACTTGTGATAGGGATAATATTAACACATTTTTCAAAGACAAAATCAATCACAAGTATGTTTCTGCAACACTAGTCTACTTACCTTGCCTACCTTGGCATAACATTTTTTCTTGTTTCATGGGTGCACTTAGACTGGGAAACCCTCATCAACTTTTCTTTTCTTTTCATGGTAAGCCTACCTAAGTCTGCACTTATTACTTTCAAGGGCTTATATTAAACTGTTGAGCTCCTTTGTTTCTCTATCTACCTAATTATCTACCAAGATTAAACAGTTTGGACAAATTTTATTCTCTATCTCTAAAACAGGAAATTCAAACATGAACTAGCCAAGATTAAGCTGTTTGGCCATTCATCAATTGTGGCATAAAGTTCAACAAGCTGCACACAATGCTTTATTTACAGAAAATGAAATAGTAGTGGCATTTGGACTTGCACACTTTCTGGTCTTTTTTGTTTGGGATTCATTTCTTTAATTTTTTTCTTTTGACCATTTTATTCTTTTACCCTTTGATTTTTATTTTAGGGTATACCCTCTTTACATTTTTTAAATTTTTTGATTTTTTTGATAATATGGAAACCTTTATAGCAAGGAAAGGATGAACATATTATAGAGCTTCAACCAGTCAATCATGAAATATGACACCTATTGATATAGGAGTATAACAGACCTTATGAAACCTATTCTGCCAGTGTTCGAGCTCTTCATCTGAATCTGAGGTACATGAGTTGTCTCTATTCCACGTGATCCTTCATTTTACAATGGGATTGATCCAATATTCGTTGTGCATAGTGATCTTGTATATCTAGTCTATATCATCATCATCCTCCACAAATTCGTGAACATATTTTATTCCCTTTTACAGTGCTACCACTTAGTTTTCGTCTTGCATTGTTTATTGATGTTATGACGGGCCTTTGATTTACATACTTGGGACTTAGGTCCTTGAGAAAAAGCGATTGAAGGTGGAAGTGAGGCCATGAAGCTTTGGTGACAGAGATGAAGAGGGTTGCATGTAATTGACACAAATAATGACCAGGTAAGCAAGTTCTAGGTAGTGAGTAACTTCAAGTTGGGAAGATGGGATGGAATAAAGCCGATGGTGGAAAATATTGGAGATTTTCTCTTGGAGACGACAATAGGAATAGGTGAAAACATAATTGGCTGGAAAATTGCTACATAACAACAATGTGAAAGGAATGGTAAAAAGGAGGAATTATGGAAGAGAACTTCCATTAAATAATGCGTGATTTTCTTACATTCAGGGAGTTATCTAAACCTTAGTTTTATTTAACATAATTCAGGGAGTGAGAAACAACATGATAGGCAAGTAGGTTGGTTGGGTTCATAGAAATAATGGACAAAAAAGTGGTAAAAGGGAGTTCTATTAACTTTGACCTTGCCACACATGTTCTTATATATTGTATACATGATTATGTTATTGCATATAAATATGAAAAAATCCATTTTTTCCAATAGGGTTTTGTCAAGGACCCTTCTTTTGGAAGAGGGACTATTTAAACTTATCTAATGTGAATGTGAATGGCATAAAAAGGTTCCTGGTTAATGAGGAATCAAGTGGGAAAAGTTAGCCCTAACTAATCAATGATTTTAATATCATGTGAATATGATTCATAAATTATGCTCATGTTATATTATTAACAGGGGATGTTGAAGGATATATTAGCAAAATGAAAGCAGCGTGATCTGCAACATACTAGGAAAGAAACTAGAGGCAGTGTTTCCTGGTGTCTGTGGATAAATATAATGTGGTCTTTGGATTTTTAAAAATTTTGTCTACATATCGTAATGTGCCAAGTGTATTGTGTATATGTTGTGTTGCACATGCGTATTCTTTGTGTTGTATAATGTTTGTATGTGTGTGTTGTGGTACCTGTGAATACCTTCATGTGTTGTGCAATGTTTTGGGACAAGAAGGTATGGGATTGTTTGGGCCCTTGTTTTGTGGAATGTCTTTAGGATAGGAAGGTATGGGATTGTCTGGTCCTGTGTTGATTTAGGAAATGTATACTACTCAAAATGGGGTTTTCCTAGGCCTATGAGGGTGTGGAATACACTTATATTTCTATTGACAGAAGACTATCTGGATTGGTAGTGCCCATATTATCTAGGTAGAGACAGAGAAGAGAAGGGAACTGGGTGCTTGCTCGGTTTGGCAACCCATCCAGTGTGCATACAAGGACAAGGAGAAGAGAAGGCATTGATTTCTTATTGGGTTGGAAACCAATCGAGTGTGTGTATGAGGTCAAAGAGAAGAGAAGGCACTGGGTGCTTTCCAAATTTGGCAACCAATCTAGTGTGTGTACAAGAAGAGAGAAGGTCACTAGATGGTTGCCAGGTTTGGAAACCCATCTAGTGCATGTAAAGATAGTAGAAAAGGAGAAATAAAGATAAGTATCAATGTTTCATTGATTTATGAACTTTTAAATTATGAATATAATTAAATTTTATGATTTATGATGGTTTGGATTATGATCTAACCTAGTTTTGTTGTCATAGGAATCAAAGTAAGAAAAATGAAAATCCAAGTTCACCTCATGAAAAAATTTCTAATGAAGTATGATTTAAAATCATTACACATTCTTTATGACAAGTCTCATGAAATATGTGTGCCCATGATGTAGGAATGGATATGGGATTGTTCATTTCAAATGAACAAAGTTGGCCATAGGGTGGAATACCAACAATATGTTGAAGTCAAGATTTCAGGGATAAGGCCACTATGGGATGTTGACACTTAATGGTGCCCACTGATTACCAAGAAGCATGCTATGAATGATATGATAGTTTTGAGGTAGGGATATACCTTGGTTTGAGACTCTCTCGATGCAAGGAAACCTTACCAAGGAATGGATTTCCCAAGGGATTGGAAAGTAGAGAAGTAGGTTCCTGAACTTGGAAGGCATGTGCTAGGGGGCGAAGTGACTAGATTTCCAGAGGGACTGGAAAGAAAAGAAGGGAAGGCCGAAAAATAAATTGGTTTTTCATGAGAATAGTTAATTGGAATAAAAAGCACATTAGGGGTGTGCTCAGAAAACAACGAGTCAAGAATGGTTCGTTGAGGGAACAAGGAGTGCAAGATAGAAACATGGGACGTTAGAGACAAGTAGCTTTTAGAGAAAGAGAACAATCCAGGTTGGATTGAAAACCTCTAAAGCAAAAAAATACTTTAAAAAAAGGGCCATTGGGAGATTGATGAATTTATAAATTAATGATTACTGAGTGGCTAGTAAGCCATTGTGCGTATAACATGTGTTGTAAAAGCTAAAATGAGTTGTGTATATAAATATCCATAATTATCAACGCTTGGTCTAACAACATGTTTTTTCATATATGGTTATTGAAAACTAAGGATGGTGTTCCCCTTAAGGGGTAGGGGATTGTGACATACCCTGATTAATATTTATCTCTTGTAAATAACTGGTATTATTTTAAATGTTTGAGAGAGGGACACAAATTCCATTGCTTGAGGGAATTGTTTCTTTAAATATCAGCCTTGGTTGGTTGAGTGGGTTGATTATGCCATAAATTAACTAAAAGAATAAGGGATAGGGGCAGGTGTCCTTTAACTCTAACTAAAATCAATAACATAACAAAAAAATTAAGGCAACATGGGTTGCGTTGTCCACAAGGTTGATTGTTGTATAATCATGGAAGGGAATGGGCAGGTAGTTGTTCGAAAGATGAGGGGAGTTTAAGGGGGAACCCATGGATACATTCACACACACACACATACACACTCTCTCTCTCGAAGACACATATATAGGACATGCACAAAGAGGAGGAGCTTTCTGGGCACACAAAAGTTGTGGATGATGCAGAGAAGGTAGCATCTCGAGATGTGTTACTAAGCACTGGAGAGAATTAAAACTAACATAAGAACCCTCTTAAAATATTTTTGGGCATAAGTATCATAAAGAGAGAAGAGCTTGCCTCTAGTAGATGACGGAAGTGTGGCCTGGTGGCATCTGTTTCAACTGTTTTATTGGTTAATTTCTTAAAATCACTCCACCTCAAGCTTTGGAATCTCGCTCAAGGGTGATAGTTGCAAGTAAGACTTGGCTGCAATTGTCTATGGTTGGGTTGAGATATGAAGTCCCGCTTTTAGTTTCTAGTGTATGTTTTAACCCCATACAAAAATTACCTACATATGAATTCTAAAACACAGAAAATAAAAATGCGAGAACATAACACATAAAACACATATACACAGAGATTTTCCCCTGGATCCCAAAACCGGGACTACCAGCTTGATTTTTCATTATATTCCTTTCAATGTTACAATACATATTTATACATGTCGAAGCATCCAATACCATGGAATGAAAACCATCACATCCAAAACCATGGAACGGAAACCATCGCGTCCAAAACCATGGACCAAAAACCATCGCGTCCAAAAAACATGTGTGAAAATCATGCACAAAACCATAGGTGGGTCCGCCCAACCTAACATACGGTGAAAAACCAAAATTTTCCATGGCGCTGCCACAAACCCCATAAAGTGGGGTTACGAGTATGCCTCAAACCCCATGTGACCCCCCCCCTAACCCCTTGGTTAACTACATGGGCTAGTCATGGAAAGAATATAACACAACCCAACATTCTTTCACTTGTTGTTTTCTTTCCACAGGGGGCCACAAGAGAGCTTAGTCATTTATCCAGCCCTGCAATGCCCATTGTTTCTCTACACCAAGAGAACTTCTCAGAGCTCACAGATTTTGTTAATGCATCTGCAGTATTCTTCGAAGTGTCCACCTTTACCAGCAACACCTTTTTGTCTTCTATCATATCCCTCACAAATTGATACTGAACATCAGTGTGCTTTGTCTTTGAATGATATGCAGAGTTCTTTGCCAAGAAAATTGTACTTTGGATGTCACATTCTATCCTTATAGCTCCCTGTACTAACCCCATACTTGAACACAATCTCTGCAACCAAACTGCTTCCTTGCTTGCATGAGTGTCTGCCATGTATTCTACCTCTGTAGTTGATAGTCCCACTACAGATTGTTTCTTACTCATCCAACTGACTACACCTCCAAATATATTAAACACATACCCACTTGTAGATCTTCTCTGATCCAGATCTCCATCCCAGTCTGTATCAAAAAAGCCATGAATATCCAACATTCTATCCAATCCTAATCTTCCTTGGTAGCACAAACCATAATCACTAGTGCCATGCAAGTACCTGAAAACCCGCTTCACTGCTGTCCAGTTCTCCTTCCTTATTTTTGGCATAAGCCTACTCAATACTCCCATTGCATGTGCAATGTCTGGTCTAGTACAGACCATTGCATACATCAGGCTACTGACTGCACTTGCATATGGAACATGGGACATGTCCTCTTCCTCTTCTTGTGTCTTAGGACACTGTTCAGCAGATAACCTCACACCTACAGGAATAGGAACCTTCACCGGTTTACTATCCTGCATATTAAACCTCTGCAGTATTGTATCGATATACTTCCTCTGGTTTAACCAAAGTTTCCTCTTTTCCCGATCTCTTTTAATTTCCATGCCCAAAATATAGTTTGTAGCACAAAGATCTTTCATGTCAAATTTCGAGGACAATTGGGTCTTAAAATCCTGGATAATTTCTTTCTCATTTTCAACCAACAACATATCATCCACATACAAGACCGGATAAATAACACAATCACCAATTAATTTAAAATACACACAGTGATCTACTTTGCTCCTAGTGAAGCCAAGTCCCCATATAAATGTATCAAATTTCTGATGCCACATCCTTGGTCACTGTTTTAACCCATACAGAGACTTCTTTAACTTGCATACCAGTTATTTCTTACCCTTCACCGTAAAGCCTTCAGGTTGCTTCATGTATATTTCCTCTTCCAGATCCCTATGAAGAAATGATGTCTTCGCATCCATTTATTCTACCTCAAAATCAAAAGCAACAACAACAGATAAAAGTAGTCTAATAGAAGTTACCTTGGCAACAGGAGAAAAAGTATCACCAAAATCAATTCCCGACACATGGGAATAACCCTTTTCTACCAACCAAGCTTTGTATGTCTCCACCTTTCCTTCTGCATTTGTCTTCTTCTTGAACACCCATTTGCTACCAATGAGTTACCTTCTAGTCGACAAATCCAACAGATCCCAAGCCTCATTTTTGTGCAAAGATGCCATTTCATCAACCATGGCCTCTTTCCAGAGTTTTCCATCCTCTGAATCTACTGCTTCCTTCACACTTCTGGGATCATCGTTAGTAATAGATAAAGTAAAATTTGAACAGAAAGCAGATGGACTATACCTTTTTGGCTGCTTTCTTTCTCGAACTAATCTTCTCACACCAAGAGTTTGTGGCTCTTCATCTTCTAATTCCTCCTCTGCTGTAGAGTCTGATTCTTCCTCCTTAAGCTCAAACTCTATCTTCTCAGGTTCCTTTGGTTGGACTTCATGTTTAATAACATCTTTTACCTCTCTAAACACCACATCTCGGCTATACACAACCTTCCATGTGACTGGGTTCCAAAGCATATAACCCTTTAAACCATCCTTGTACCCAATAAAGATGCACTTTTCAGATTCACTATCCAACTTGGTTCGTTTCTCCTTTGGAACATGTACATATGCATCACATCCAAATACCCTCAGATGTGAAAGAGAGGGTCTCTTACCAGTCCATACCTCTTGTGGAGTATTATCTTCCAACACTGATGAAGGTGATCTATTGATCAGGTAACATGTAGTATCCACCGCCTCTGCCCAGAATTCCTATCCTAACCCGACACCACTGAGCATGCTTCTTACCCTTTCCATCAACGTCATATTCATTCTTTCTGCAACTCCATTTTGCTGAGGTGTATATGGAGTAGTCTTTTGTCATGCTATACCACGCTTCTTACAGAATTCTTCAAATTCCTTACTGCAAAACTCTCCATTGTTATCTGTCCTCAACACCTTTATCTTATTCTCTGTCTAGTTTTCCACCAGAGCCTTAAATTCTTTAAACCTGTCAAAGACTTCAGATTTCTTCTTAAGGAAATATATCCATGTATTCCTTGAGAAGTCATCTATAAACGATACATAGTACACAGACTTACCCAGTGATGGAACCTTCACAGGTCCATACACATCACTGTGCACAATCTCTAATATATGTTTCACCCTCTTATCACCAGAGGGGAAACTCACCCAATTCTGCTTCCCGTATACAAAATTTTCATAGAAATCAAAATCCAGAGAGATATTACTCATACCTTTACCATGAAGTATTGGAAGGCCCTTCTCTCCAATATGTCCAAGCCTTTGATGCCATAGCATGGTCTTCTCTCCAGAGACCACTAGATTTTCTTCTCCACTTTCAAGGACCACAGAATTGTTGCACCCATCAATAACAATGCTACCTTGCAGCTTGTACATAGTTCCAATCCGAACTCCCCGCATCAATACCAGTGCTCCCTGAACCATTTTGCAGGTATCCTTCTCAAACACTATTTTTGCACCTGCATCATCCAGCTTTCTTATAGAAATCATATTTCTGGCTAATGAAGGAATATTTAGAACACCTAGAAGCATTCTAACCCTTCCACCTTGCAACTTCAACTCTACTTTTGTGCGACCAATGATTCTAGCCTTCCTATCATCCCCAAATAAGACATCATCATCATCATATTTCTCATATTCATAGAACCACTCTCTATGGGGAGTGAAGTGAAAGGATGCACCTGAGTCAATCAACCATGCCTCATGATCTACATGTGTACTTGAAGAAGCCACGTACACATCCCCACCTTCACCTGAGGTGGTTTTCACCTTTGCAGAAGGAGCCTCATCAGATCCCTTTCCTTTGTTAGGAGCTTTAGATTTACAGTCCCTTTTAAAGTGGCCTTCCTTTCTGCATTTCCAGCACATCACCTTTACAGGTTTTCCTAGAGATTTAGATCTCCCTCTAGATTTAGATCTTCCACTTGATGACTTATTTTTGTTTCTATTCTGGGACCGTCCTCGTATAGACAAGGCATCACCACTCTAGCTCTCCATATTTTTCCATCTCATCTCCTCCATCAGCAAAGATGAGACTATTTCATCAAACTACAAGGCAGTTGCATTGCTACCTATTGCAATGACCAGACTATCCCACGAATCTAGCAGAGAACACAACAAACTGATGCACTTATCTTCATTTGAAATTATAATATCAACAGATGCTAACTGACTTACCACAATATTAAATGCATTCAGATGCTCTGTCACCGAGTCTCCATCTTTCATCCTCAGGTTATACAACTTTTTCCACAGGAACAGTTTATTCAGTAGAGACTTAGATTGGTACAAAGTCCCTAACTTGTCCCACAAAGCCTTCGCTGTAGCTTCCCCTAATACATTCAGAAATACTAAATTTGAGACACATAATCGTATTGTGCTCTTTGCCTTCCGATCCAACTTCTTCCATTCTTCGTCGCACACTCCTGTTGGTTTAGAACCTGGACCTACCACAATCCACTGATCTTTATCCAGCAACAGATCCTCCATCTTAAATTTCCACAACTCAAAACTCTGACCATTAAATTTCTTGATCTTTATCTTTCCACTGCTCGCTATCTTCTTTCACCACCAAAATCGATCTCGTAGATCTCCCACTGAACAGGGTCTACCACATGCCCAAGCGAAACCCCTCAACAACAAAGGCGTCCCCTTGAAGCCAAAACAACTCTGATTCCATATGTAGGTTTTAACCCCGTACATAAATTACCTGCATACGAATTCTAAAAGACAGAAAATAAGCAATGCGAGAGCATAACACATAAAACACATATACACAGAGATTTTCCCCTGGATCCCAAAATCGGGACTACTAGCTTGATTTTTCTTTATATTCCTTTCAATGTTACAATACATATTTATAAATGCAGAAGCATCCAATACCATGGACCGAAAACCATTGCATCCAAAACCATGGTTCGAAAACCATCGCATCCAAAACCATGGACCAAAAATCATTGCGTCCAAAAAACATGTGTGAAAATCATGCACAAAACCATAGGTGGGTCTGCCTAACCTAACATAGGGTCCAAAACCAAAATTTTCCGGGGCAGCGTAAAGTGGGGTTACGGGTACGCCTAAAACCCCATGTGACCCCCCCTCTAACCCCCCTATTAACTATGTGGGCTAGTTGTGGAAAGAATATAACACAACCCAACATCCAGAACTTTTATAAGAAAAGTATATCCTTATGTTTATCCTTGTGATTACTATAATGTTTCTATTTTTTGTATTAGGAGAATGTCATGCTAATTTTAAGGAGTGTCGGTTCTTGCACACATTAGTCATATAGATGTTGTATGAGGCATGCTATTTAATTTTTATTATTTACATGATTGAATAATATGCTATTGGTACTATTTAAAAGGTACCAAAACAATATGTGGTTGTATTGGTTATGTTTTGGAAGTGACCAGTATGGAAACTCCTTATTATTTACAAGGGTATAATCTTGATTTTACTGCAAGCTCTTGTCAACACTATTTGCATTCCTAAGTAGGAATAATGGAGATTTCTCACTACTTGACCATATTGGTTAGTTTACCTAGTATGGTTTCCTTTTCAAGTCTTCCAGTGAATCACACTCAGGTCCTTGGGTTTGCATTTTCACTTTTCCAAATCTCAGGCATAAATAAACCTTGCATTCTATACTATTGATTAGATTGTCTCATAAGGTTTGTTAACTTGATTTTATGTTCCTTGGAATAGGCATGATATTGGCCATACATCTAATAAGATATGTGTTCCCCAGTGATAAGTACTTCACTCTATATGTTTTGGGCACTATGGTAATAATAAAATATGGGTTTTGTTACTCTTGGTAGACTTATGCTCACGAAGGTTGGCCTAGAGGGTATGTTGTTTATCCTAGTTAGAGAAAACTAATAGTCTATATAAGGTGTTAATGATGTTAATAAGTTGAGTCTTGAGAGGAACTTCCATCTTCACACCAATCTCAATTTACAATAGTGAGACTATATTGTATGTGTATAATTGATAACATAGTTTGTATGAGTGACTATGCAATTGATTCATTCCATCATAATCTTACCTTTGAAATAAAGTTCATATCAAACCTCGTATACCTTAATACCTACTCCTGTTATCCTTTGCTTTTGCTCACGATGGTAAAGACTGGTCATATTCATATTAAATTGGGTTTTTGAGAGGTTGCACACAATTAACTATGTAGATATTGGCACTTGCTATAAAAGAGTATTAAGAATAAATTTTGCTTGTTCTTTGTCTCGGAATGCTCTTAATAAAATTGATATAATTATAACCCAATAACTGCTTTTCTATGATAACATCTTAGGTGTTTTAAAGACATCTCAAATGGTGGTTGGTAGTAATTCCTATAGTTGTATGATATGTGTTTTTTATAGTATGTTGAAATTTGGGAAATTATGGGATGAATTTCCCATGTGAAACCCTACTGCCCCAAATAGAAGCCCAAGTGCCCCTAAGAGAATTTATTTAAAATAAAGAAATATTATTATTAATGTATTTGGGGGACTTTATTTATTATGTTACAAATTTGGGAAAACATTTATTAAAGAAAATATATTTAAAATGAAATTTAAATTTTGTATTCTCTATTAAATATTCTCAAGACGAATTATGGAAAATGATAATTATGACATAAGTTATGGTCATCTTTCCTCCAAGAGGCACCTCTTTGCATATAAATACTAGTATAAATACCCTATCATTAAAAATGTAATGATCATGTTAAAACGTCTCTAAGGTTCGATACATATCTATGTGGCTTGATATAATTTCATTGGGGTTCGTATGTTCATTTCATAGGATCATATTCTTCTTGGATCATATCATATATTTGAGTAGTTCTGATTGCTCACTCCTATGTCTCGCACTTACACTTGTGAATCAAAAGAGGCTCATTTATATACACAGTATTTTACTCTTCTTTGATGGCTTGCATATGTATTTTAGAGGCACACTCTAATATAATTATAAGGTTTTCATCTATTTAGAGGCTTGTATTAAATCCCAGAAATTCAGTTATTACAACTACTCACATCTCTCGGTGACTTGTTCTTAGTGTGATTCACATATGCAATCTGTATCTTACAATATGTTTGTGATAGAATCTTTCATTGGCTCATAGATACACTATAGTAGCGTCACTATGTGGATCAAGTATTTTAATGGATTGCAAATACATGACAATGATCACATTAATTATAGTGGTCATTTTATAGGGCTTATATTTCATTACAATGATCGCATTCATTACAATGGTTGTGTCAGATGGCTCATATTTCATTACAATTATCACATTCATTACATTGGTCATGTTATAGGCCTTAGATTTCATTACATCGATCACATTCATTACAATGGTTGTGTTACAGGGCTTGGATTCCATTATAGTGGCATCACATCATTGCTTATACAGTGGCATCATTTGTCCGCACAAGTGGCTCACACTCTATACATGGCTTGCATTCTTTAGCATGGCTCGCATTTATCAATGGTTTGCATTATTATACAATGGCTAGCATTATGTTTCTTTATGGATCATTTTTTTAAACAACGGCTCATATATAGGTTATGGGACTTGCACTCTGTTTATATAGAATACATTATGTACTTCTATGTGATATATGGACAAATACATTTCTTGAGATAGTGAAATATACTACCATGAGATAGTAATCTATATGTCTTGAGATTTGTGACCCATATTATAGTGAGATAGTAATCTATATGAATTGCGATAATGATTTATAATACAGTGAGATTGTGATCTATAAGACTGTGAAGAGGCATGGGAATGATCTACATGACATTGACCTTGTTCATTATACATGATGACAATGACTTTGCTTATGATACATGATGACAATGTCATGATGAATGATGCATAACAATGATCTTGATATGATAATGTCCATGACATGATAATATGGCTGTGACAATGACCTTGATAATAACATACTCTTGATGACAATGATAACATGATGGATACAAAACGTGATAATGTCTCTATATAAGATGTGTTTTTGTATATCACAATGATAAGATAACAAATCTCTTGAACTTATTTCATTTAGTTCAGAAGAAAGGTTGTGAACTAACTTGGGTTGGCCCTAGGAGGCCTGATATGATTAATGTATCTCATTCTTATTGTACTATGTATATCAACTAAAAAAATGATGAATATACAATAGAAGAAGAATCTAGTTGGGTTTTCCCCCTTTTGGGGTTTTGCCTTGGTCTCTGACCTAAATCCCATTGTCTCTATTGTGCATGATTTTCTTATGCTATTCCATACCATTTCCTTGCATTGTTGATGTTTATTGTTCTATCTACATAGTTTCTAATGATGATATGATATGGGGTGAATGTTATATGGAAAAGTGTAATGTCAAACTGATGAAAGTTCATAAATGAAAATATCTACAACATAGAACAATCTAGCCCTAAAAATTAGCATCCCTAACTCGGTTGATTCATCGTTCCTTACGGATAGGAAATTCATGGTGAATCAGATACATCAAAGGTATGGTGTGTCTTCACTGTGTCGTTTGAAGTTATTCTTGTTGAGTTGGTGGATATCATAGGACTATTCCATATGATTCAACACACACCATGTATTACTCTTCCACCATAATACACAACACAACCATGACAATACATGTGATGACAATGGCTATGCCCATGTTGCAATATAACCTTAAAACTCCGAGAAGAGGTGTGGGCCTTAGCTTTGAGGACTAACAACCCATAAAAACTCATACCTGAACTGAGGGAAGAAGCTAATGTAATGGAAGACAATGATTTATTTGAAGGATCTACGAATGGGGTCTCTATGAGGCCTTCCCCTCTGTGATTTCAGCAAGGGGGATGGTGAGCCTCGCTTAAATCAAGACCATGGGAAAGGAATTGAGCCATTAATGGGTAGGATGGTCTTAGGACCTTTTCTCCATTGACATCAGCAAGGAGGGAAAATGCCTCACTACCTGTGGGATCCCTTGATCTCTATAGAGTCGTCAGATTATACACATGGAATCTCAAAGCAGAATCCAAAGTAGCATGGAGAATATGGTTCTCGATTTGAACTATTCTCAGAAGAAATGGCATTGGCGGTAAAGGTTATCAATAGAGAGGGTTCTTATCAAGAATTCTTCTTGAAGGATATCATGTCAACTGTAAGGGATCTCAGAGGAATTTTCTGTGGAGGAAATGGATCTCAGCAAGAACAGTTCTTGGAGGAAATGAATCAATGAGCTAAGAGAAACCTCTGAGGTATTACCTCCAAGATCTTATCTCGGGGGTGAAATGGCTTCAATGGGCTTATACTTGGTTACGGTTATTATGTGACCAAAGTGGAAGGATGAGAAGGTCGATAAGTTATACATAGACCTATTTATGTGTTATGACCCCCAACATGAATAGGTCGACAATTAATACACCAATGCCAAGTGGCAGTGAGGAGGCTAGATAATATAAACATGTGGGAACCATGAAGGGACCATGTGGGTGCCATGTGGTGGGTTTATTATGTGGCACTAATGGATTATCCAACTTTAAATTTCCATAACTTCTGATCCAAAGATCAAATCGGGACAAAATTTATATCTCCAAAATCATCTTGATAAGGCAAAAAATTCAATGTCATTCATTTGAAGTTTGGAATAAGTAGAAAAAGATCAAAATGTTTAGACCCCATTTCTATAACACTACCTTGGATCTTGGGTCATCATAGTAATCACCTCCTTCTAACCTATGTTTGTGGTGGGATTAGGAGGGGGTGTGTTAAAAACTTTATGTAAGTGTCAAACACTAACACTTTCACTAGATTCAAATAGATTTGTAGGTGGAAATCATGATACTTTAACTTTTAGAAATGTTAAGCACCATGATTTTCCTTTCCATGGTTGATTTATAGACCATGATCATCCCACAACAAATTCATATGATTAAGTTGCTCTATAAGATACATGACAATGTGAGATAGCTAAACAATTTGCTTAACAAAAAATATAATGATATGAACTTGGCCACCATTTCATAAAAGGGTCAACAACTACAATTCTAAAAGAAGGCCTCAATTGACCCATCCTATAGCTAGACTCACCTTATGAGTGTGGGGTACATACATGTAGTTGATGATGATGTCTCAACTTATTTGATTGGTCCCTTAATAGTCATATTTTCACATATGCATTCACCATGTGCCTACTTTCATTAACCTAGATAGCTACTCGCTAGTTTGATGGGTTTCTCGCACTAATTTACCTAAAACCTGAACCAAAAATCCTTGTCAACCTTTATGGTTCCATACCTTTTCAACGGGTCAAAATAATATTTAAGAAAATGTGGAAGTTCCTACTGTGTCCTTCAAAATCTCCTTCTTTCCTACTTTAAAAGAAAATATAATATCTCTATTGACCCGTTATTTATCTAAACCTAACATGGTGATATTATCATTAAAAGGATCATTAGTGATCCAAATTTTATATTCCCTTAACATTATATGTGTAGCCACATTTTTCTACTAAAGTCTTGAAACTTCACATTTCTTTCCTCCTATTAAGACATTTCGAGGCTTTAATGTAACCTATTGGAAATGTAACCATTCCTTTATGTTTGGGATCCAAAACTATCATAACTTAATTTCATATACTTGGAGGGGACTTAGAGTATAAAATCCCCCTTGCATCATGCTTCAATGCAATGGTGAAATCCCTTGCACCTTTATAAGTGAGTTGCTATGCTTTAACAAAGGTAAGATATTCTCCATTAAGAGTGAGTCTTAGCCCTATTTTCCCATTAAAGTTTTCTATTAAGGTTGTCTTTGCTCCTAAAACCCACCAAGGAGACACCATGGATTTCCTTTTTGTCACCATGAAGTTATTTGAGTATCCCTTTGAATCACTTATTTCATTATTTCCTTTTTCATAACCATTTTTTCCCATTATCTTTCCTCTAATGCATTATGAAATTTTGTGTTGACCATTCCTTGTGCTGAAAATGCCCTTCGAAAAATATCAAGGTCATTGTCGCTCCACATTCTTGGTCATATATTTTCAAATTCCTTGTTCTTATGGAAAGGCAATCAAAGGACAGATTGGGAGGTCCTTCAAGACTAAACTTATGAGCATATCACTAATAATTGTCACAATTGAATATCCAAATCAATAATCACAAAACATCCCGATAATACAAAATATCTCATCAATTTTGATAATTTTAAAATTCTGACTACCTCCCCATTCTACCCTACTAGAAACATCAAAGAAGCCCTTGAAATACAGAAGCATCCTAAAAATTTCAATGGAGAAGAGGGGTACAAAATTAGTTAGTCATGGCAATCCATTATTCATCATATTTCTTCGGTCACTCCTAAGTCTTCTTAACCATTTCCCTTCCTCCTTTGGTCGTTTCCATCCAAAATTTGTTTGGATTGCTCTTTCCTAATTATTTTTTCCCCTATATTCTTATCCTTAATCCTTTTCTCCATTTTTCTTCCTATATTCTTATCCTTAATCATTTTCTCCATTTTTCTCCCTATATTCTTGTCCTTAATCCTTCTCCATTTGTTTTAACCTTAATTTTGATTTTAACTTGAATCTGAAATTAATATTTGATATATCCTTTTTAATTTTATCCCTATTCTCTCCTTAATTCCCAATCTTATTAATTTATATTTGCATTTTTAACTTCATAAAAAACACGCCACCCTCCCCCCTTCCCATTTTTAATGATTCCTAAATCATTGAAAAAATATGAAATTTATAATATATTTTGTTGGCTTAATAATTTGACTTTGGGTAATAATAAAGTATTAAATTTGACTTAAAATAAGATATTAAAATAAAATAATAAATTAAAAAAAAAATAATCCTTCATTTGTTATTTCATTTCCTTCTCATAATTTATTTTTTAATAATTATTATTATTTATTGGTCAAACATTATGATATTTCTCCATTATCTAGCAAATACTTTCGCGATCTAACAAATTCGTTCTCCAAATTCTTCATAATTCCTTTTGCCTATATTTACTTCTAACAAATTCTTTCTCCAAATTCTTCGTTCTCCAAATTATTCATAATTCCTTTTGCTTATATTTACCTCTAACAAATTCTTTCTCCAAATTCTTCGTAATTCCTTTTGCTTATATTTACTTCTGCTTCATAATCGTTTTGTGTCTCTGAGAGTGGGTGGAGGGTTTAACCAAAATGTTGGATAGATAAAAAGCTCTACACAGTGCATTTCCAAAAAAAACAACCATTATTATTATTATCAACTCCAAAAACTTGCACATTCAAATTCTGAATTTGTAATTCTTTTTGGCCTCATTCTTTCTCTTTTCTTCTTGCCATTCTATTCTCCTTAACTTGGTTACCTAACTTTTGATAGATTATTGCCCAATGATAATGTATGAATTTAGATAATGAGTTCCTAATAGTCATTATTCATCATGGATCCTTCCCCTTCTTTTCTCTTGTGCAAAGTGATGACCCCTAATAGTCTTATTATGACTCTTATGACGTTTACCTAACCTTTATAACCACCTCCTCACCTTGTTTTACACAACTGTCCTATTATGACTATTATGATGTTTACATGACCTTATAAGTCATCTCTTTTAGGGGGACAGTTTTATCTTATATTAGGGGATGATGCATATAATCGCTTGCTACGACTAGTCCACTGAAAGCATTCAATGAATACTCTACGTATCTCTATTAAACCAACAAGGTTTCATGTGTGGTCCTTTGCGCATTCCAGCGTACCAGAAAATGAAATCCCCTCCTCTGTGTTTTCCCTTTTGTTTCAAAATCACGAAAACGCCAACATAAAGTAACAGCACAGGAGCAAGCAGTTCCTAGGCATCGTCTTCTCTCCGTACTCAAACTTACTTCATTCCTAAATCAATCACATTTTATTGGTACCATGAATGAAAATTTATGAGGTAAGAAGAGGAAGAAAATGGCCCATCTAAATGTGAAGGCCTATAATAACTTATGACCATCTATTTTAATAATATATTGTTTGTATTCCATATGCACTTAAAAATGGGTTCACATCTCCATATTAAATGCTATCACAGAAGCCTTGACTAGAATTGGGAGAGTATTGAAAGCCCAAATGAGGTATGCCTCATTCCATTCCCTCATAAATTAGTGAAAGGGGGTGTTATCACCCAAAAATTCTCAAAACATCATTGTGCCAACTCTTCTTTTGGTCATGATTTCAAGGAGGTCCAAAGGTCATTTTAGTCTTGATAAAAGAGTAAGTGATAGGGTTTGAAGTCTTAAAATGTCATCTTTCATTTCCAAATAAAGTCTTTTACATTCACTTCATGGTCAAATAGGTCACATTTTCCATTTAGAATTCATTACATTAAGTTTAGGGTTAATTTTTTTCAATCATACAAGAATCCGCAGTTTCGTAGCGTAGCTAGCTCAAAAAATGTGATTTGCGCTACGAAATTGTTATGTATGCTCTTTTTTCTATTTTTAGTAGTCAACTTCATCAGGAACTCATTTTTGAAAACTGAAAGAGGTTTTTATTTCTAACACAACTAACTATAAAAACCTTTGTCAGTTTCTTTAAATTCATTATTAGGTGGGAGAAATTGATGACCCAACTTGCGCTACAAAATTGCTGAAAGTCATTGAGAGAAAAACTTTGTTTTCTGGTTTTAGTAGTTCACTTCATGATCAGTTTCTGGCCAAATTCAAAAGTATTTTAGAATTATAAAAGAGGTTTCTCTTCATAAAATCTCCAGCCACAATAAACTCCCTCACTGTCCTCAAAAGTGTTACCAGTTGAGAGAAACAAGGCTTCTTTGAAGCCACATTCTCAAAAATCAGAATTTTCCAGTTTTACACATGTTGTTCAAAGACAATTTCTGGACAGTTAGGTCATGGATCAGCAGGGTTGGTAACAATGTTGGAGGCATCATAAATGTTGAAGACATGGATTAGCAGCTATCAAAGAATGTATTTAAGTCTTAGATAAGGTTGTTGAAACATGTTTTATGAGTTTCACTCCTATTTGTATTAGGACTCCTAAAAGACAGTTAGCTGTCAGTTTGTAATTAAGAGTTTGTTTATGAGTAGATAGGTGTCAATTTTAGAAATTTTAATTCTCATTAGGATGAATCATAGAATCCAAGGTTGTAAAGACTCTATATGAAGCATGAGGTCGAATTCCTTATGGTTGGCATTTGTATTAGCAAAAGAAGCCGTGTTATGGGAGCAGACTGTGTGTTTTTCAACTTAATATAGAGATCAGTTTTACTACTCAAGATTCACAAGGGGTTTATGTGTTAGATGTTTTTATGGCCTTTTCCAATTATTTATTTGCAGTGGTATGAGCATGTGTTACTTATAATTCATTGGAAAATGTTCTAACTTCCTTCACATGCTTGTAGACTGTGTTTATTCACTGTGTTACTATTTCACTTAGAAACCTAGACTCCATGTGCCTTGACTTCAATGTTTAGCTGATTATGATGTTTTGTTGAAGACTACTTTGACTCCATGGCCCAATAAATGTTTGTTAATCTGTAATTCAACTAGTTATACATTTTTGTCCATTTTTATGTAAATTCTAGGAAGGGATTGATATATGCAGAGACAATTTAACTTTTATGAAGCTGAGATTTCTTAGTGTACTTCAATGGGCTTTATCTTTTATCTTTGATATGTTTTACTTCCACAGTATTAACGCTTATTACTCAGAATTCATGGAGGAACATGCTCTGACTTCCTTTAAGTGTTAAACTATGGTGAATTGAGTTCTCGGGTCCTATCTTTGGATGTTTTTCTTCAATGTTTTAATACTTATTACTTAGAATTCATGTTTATTCATGCTATACTTTCCTTTTGAATACCTTGATGTATCATTACTCATAATTCATGCCCACATGTTCTGACTTCTATGAACTTCAAGTTATTGAGACTTTCCTGAATGTGTTAATCTTTCATTGAAGTGTATACAAGCCTCAATTTTATAAGAATAACTATTTTTTTTATCTTTATCTCTGTCACTGACTACATAGCCCAATGGTAGCAAGTCTCCATCTTTCAACCTATAAACATATAAAATCACAAACCATAGAGTTATCCATCTATCTATATCTTTAATCAATATCATTAACCCTCGAGAGAGCCCTCTCAGGCTGAGGAGGCTAAGCCTTAGCCAAAAGATTGGTTTGAAATTGTTACACTGAGATTGAATTGATGAGCAGCCTATCAGGGTCATATTTTGGTGATAAAAGGGAGCATGACCTTGTTTCATCAATAAAGTTTATATAATAGAAACATTTAAATCTTACTCTTTTTTTAATGGTGGCTTAAGGTTTGATAATGAGGGTCAGCTATTTCCCCTAGTAGTAATGGTAGTTTATTAAACGATTCCTCTAGTAGTAATGGTAGTTTATTAAAGGATTCCTCATATAGGGAGGGAATGAGGTTTTAGTGAGGATGTGAACTCTTAATTCCCTATAAATACTATATAATTAAGAAATATCTCTATGATATGATTAAAAAAAATCTCTATGATATGATTATGAAATTTTATAGCATATAATATTATTATTTAATTATAATTATTATACAAAGTGTATAATTTCAAAATAAATATAATTAAGATTTTTAATAACTTTTAAAATTGAAAATATAAATCAATCTAAGTTATGTATGATTATAGCAAAGTGAGTTTGTATTATAATATTTGGTTAGATATGGTTAGTAAATGATAATTTTACGATATTTTTAATGTTTTGGTTATTTAAAAAATATTTACAAAATGTATCTATTTTTTTTAATAAATATAATTACATTTTTTATAAAAACTATTTTTTGAGTAAATGGAAGATTTTATTCTCCTAAATCCCAACCAACTCTTTCTTTATATAATGTATTAAAATGGATTCTAAATTATATATGCATTCTTTATTATATTAAAATATTAAGATTTTTCTTTTACATAGAAACATCCCTAAAAAGTTAACTAGTCAAATTCTAATCACTTCACCAATTATTATGGTGTTTCTCATTTATTTAGAATAACTGATAATTAAGCTGACTTAAAACTAAGAAAATAACTTATTGTATTTGCTATCCAATTCCTACTTATGGATTAATGTCTTCACCTATAAGAAATCGCTTTTATATGCAAGCATGTAGTTATGATGCAAAATATGAGCAATAAAGCTTTGATAATATTGGTCTTGTAATGCATTTTGTTATAGCAAAATATAGATATCTTTACCAGTAAGGAAAAATTTATGCTACCTAAAACAAGGATTATGTTCTTTTAGTTGATAAAAGTTGCACAATATAAATATTTGTAATAACATGAATTTGTTTTACAATGTGTTTGATAGAATCTACTTACAATATACATGTATCCATAACTCCTCAACTTGCGACCTTACCTTGATATTTAATATTTCTATAATGGTGAAACTCACAATTTTTTTTATTTTTTTTCTATTAAGAACCTTATGGAATACCAAAGTGATTATATGTTTCAATATCTCATAATTTGGCAAGTTCATATTGAGAATGTAAATGCAATACACAAATGATTATATGTTCCAATATCTCATAATTTGGCAAGTTCCTATCCATCATAAGCATTATGATTTTTTATAATGTACAATGATGAAAATTAATTTCCTTTTTCACTAGTCTAGGGACACTAATTTTTGGCTTCTTGATGCTAATGGTCTACTTATTCTTGATCATTTTTTAATAGGGACATGGATATTATAGTTTCTATAGTGTCTAATTTTGATAGCTTATTTCTCCTTTACCCATAAAGGATTATAAACCTAACATGCTTTTAGATAGACTAGTTAACACTTATTGAAGCATAATCTTTGTGTTGAGGGGAGTCAAGAGAAGAGTTGGTGAACACTTCCTTGAGCATAGTATTATGATAGAGGGGGGGATGGAGAAGAGATAGTTGAATATTCCTTTAGCTTAGTATTCATATCGAGGGGTATCCAAGGAAGGATCAATTAACCTTTCCTCAAGAATAATACACACATTGAGAGGGACCTATGAAAAAGATAAAAAAATATGGATAATCCTTCCATAATCATAACATTCTTATCAAAGGGGATCTTAGAAAGGGATTAGTTGAAATTTACTTGAGCATGGTATTCTCATTAAGGTGAAGCTCTTGGAATGGTTAATCAACCCTTCCTTAAGTATAGTATTTTCATTAGGGAGAAGCTGTTATGAAACCAGCTCAAGAAAAGATAGAAAAGATAGATCAACGCCTTAGAATTCAGCCTCTTCGAGGGGGCAACCTCCTTTACATTACATAAATGAACAATTCTTAGATGATACAAATGAAAAGACCTCCTTTCTATATATAGGAGTCTAAGGGGTCATAACATAATCAGAGCCGACATAACAATAATAATTTAAGGGCACAATAATAACAATAGTGGGATTCTATGTGGCACAATAGTAACAATATGGGCACTACATGGGTAAATCAATATAATAAGTGGGTTGTACTAATAATAATAAGGGGTTACACTAGTAGTATAGGGGCCTAACAAAAGCCTAGGGAAGTGTGAATTGACCCTTTCTCTATATTACTTTTCTCAACAGGGCGAAGTAGTAGAAGGATTAGTTGAACCTTCCTCAAGCTTTACATTCATGTCTAGAGGGAGAATGGTAAAGGGCCAATTGAATCTTCCTCAATATTAGTATTCACCTCGATGGGGAGCATGGGAAAGGGTCATTAGATGCTTCCTCAAGCTTAGTATTCATGTCAATGGTAATATCAAGGAAGGGTTGGTCAAAATTTTCAAAACATTGTATTTTCATCAAGGGGAAACCTTGGTAAGGTTCAATTGACACTTCTTGAAGATTTATATTTTCATCAAGGGGATCTTGAGGAAGGGTCAAACAATCCTTCTTAAGTCTTTATAGAATTATTATTTGTACTCTATATTAAATAAGGGAATTATTAATGGATACTTCTATAGGATTGATAAAAATAAATAAAAGGAATCTTCTTAAAATAGAACAACTTGATTGGTATTGTGAAATAAGAGTAATTCTTAGCTGCATTATAGATAAAACCCTTTGAGAACATGAAGGCCATATGTAAAATGATTTTAGGCATACTTAGGTTGGATAATAGAACCATTCCTCAATTGGATGAAATGTTCTAGGTAAAAATACATCTCAGAGTCAAGACCCTTATGGTGGGAATCTAGGTAAATTGAACTATCATCTAAGGGGATCCTAAGAAGGGTCTACTAACCCTTCCTCTTAATTAATACTCTCATTAAAG
This sequence comes from Pinus tabuliformis, assembly GCA_031772625.1. Classification (NCBI taxonomy): domain Eukaryota; kingdom Viridiplantae; phylum Streptophyta; class Pinopsida; order Pinales; family Pinaceae; genus Pinus; species Pinus tabuliformis. Next base: position 1,024,117,031 of record CM062818.1, on the reverse strand, counting down.
GGGAGAATGGAAAATTTTCATTGGATAAAACTCCCTCAAGGTCATATGTTTCCCATTTATATAGAACTAATCCTAATCTATATTATCTTAAGCAAGGGTTGTCCAACGCTTCCTTGAGACTAGTATTCATATCAAGGAGCATATTGAAGAGGGGTTGCATAACCATTCATTAACCCTAGTAATATTAATGAGAGGGAGCTTGGTCAAGATACTGCCAACCCTTCATCAAGATCATGTATTGTTTTAAAAAGGGAAAATCCAAATAAATGGATGGTCAACCCTGCCTCTATATTACTCACATCAAGGGAATTATTGAGAAGGATTATGCATGCATAAATTCATTGAAACTTATTTAAGAATGAATTTTCATCAATAAGGAGCCTAGGAAATGGCCAACCCTTCATTGAGGTTCCTATTTTCATTGATGTGGAGCTTAAGGAAGGGTTAACACACTCATTCTTAATATTTAGGTTTTCTATCAACGTGGAATTAATATTCCTAATATATATTATCTAAGTTGATGCTTGATCAACCATTCCTCAAGAACATAGGTTTTTCCTTAATTTACAAGAAATATTCATAATATATATATATATAGCTAATGGAAGGGATAGGAAACCCTTATTTTAGATTAATATTTTCCATATAGGGGAAACCTAGGTTAAATATTTGGTTGAATCTTCCTCTATATTAATGTTTTTTATTAATAGCTTGAAAAATATTTATTTTTCCCTTCCTATTGATTTATTTTTGTATCCCATAGGAACCCAACAACCCACTTGACATGTAACTATTGTTACACCTCTGGGGGTCTACAACCTGTCCTCCTCTCCAAAAACCCGGTCACAACCGGGGCATTTGAACGTTAGATTTCACAGTTTTCACAGATTTCAAATTAATTCAATCATCAATTAAGCTATCCCCCTAAGACGACCCTTCTTATAGATTATTATTCTTATTCAGGAAAAGATTTAATAGGGGTTGATTTACCCTTCTTTGAGAAATAATATTATTAAGTGGGAACCAAATTAATATACAACTAAATATTTTTCAAGACCACGGGTTTCTCCTTAGGAGAAACCCCATGGAATTATTAACCAAAACATTTTCTAGATCAATAATCTCATTGAGGAGATCTTGGGGAAAGGTTGGGTGTGAATATGGGTTAACTGGCCCTTCCTTAAACTTTGTACTCTTATAAAGGGAGAATTAGTAAAGTATTAATTGACCCTTCCTCAAGATTACTATTTTTATCAAGGGTTTGGGGAAGGATTAAATCACCCTTCCCTAAGCTTATGTGTTTCTCATCAATATAGAATTTATATTTGTAATCTATATTATCATGTTCGAGGGTTTACTGACCCTTTATCAAGCTTGTATATTTCCTAACAATTTAAAACTAATATTCCTAATATATATTAGCTATAGGAACTATAAATCAACCCTTAATATAAATAAATAACATCATCTAGACGGATCCTAGATGGAGGGTTAGTCGACCCTTCCCTCTATATCAACACTCTCATTAATGGTGGAGCTTGAGGAAGATTCAATTAACCCTTATTCCATATTAGTATTATTTTCAAGGGTGATAATGAAGAAGGTTTGGTTGATTACTCTTTTACCCTAGTAATATTAGCAAGGGGGGGACCAAAAAATATTTATATGAACCTTCTTCAAGGTCATGGGTTTCTCATAGAGGGAAAGCACATGAAAAAATTGATTTACCCTTTATATGGATTAATACTCTCATTAAAGTGTATCCATGGAAAGTTTATACATGAAGAAGCATTAAGCAATCCATCCTTATGCTTTGAATTATAATTGAAGGGAAACCTAGGGAAGGGTAATGCCACCTCCTTAATATTAGTATTTCAAGTATCGTATAGCCTAGGGAAGGGTTGTCACACCCTTCCTAAATATTGTATGTTCTGTTAGAGTCGGTATTTTCATCCCTCCGTCAGAGATCAAATCCTCTTGTTTCATTTCATATTAGGTGTCTCGCCCATGCATTCCATTAGGCGCGTGGATCATCTGACAGTAGTGGTATTCCTCCAGTTTCCCTCATGTTATCTACCTATTGGCTCATGTTTGTTCTTTTAAAAAAAACATATACAGTCTTCTTTTTATCTTGAAAATTGCAAAGGTTGTCTTTAGGGTTTCGTCAAAAAATGTGTCAAAGTGTCTGATAATTACCAACAGCCATGAGGAGGTTTCAACATCAATAAATTTCATCACCAAGTGGTCGAAAATGTGTTTTTCCTCAAAACTCTATTTTGAGGAAAAAACAGAGTATTTAGCTTTTATTGTACAAAAATCATGACAATTTTGTTTTCCTTATTACAAATTCCTTCATCTGCACCCTAGATTCTTTCCTTAGCCCCAGAAGCTCCAACACCTGCAAAACAAGCAAAGATCAGGTATTTTAGTTCATCACAAAGCCAAAAGAAGTGAAAAAGTCCAAAAAAACAGAGTTTGAAATAAAGTCATTTGCAAAACATTATGAAGTGGGTTTGGAAAAATTAAATTTGAAAAGCTCCATGTATAAATCATTTCTCCAAGTGTTTGAAGTTCATTTGTACTCCAAGAGCAAAGAGAAGCAAGGCCAAACGATTTGGGTGAGTAAGTGACAAGTTTGGGTGAAAATCGACCGGCACGGCACATTGGGCCTCATTTTTTAGTGTAAAACAACGCGGGTGCGACGCATATAGAGGGCGTGGTGCATTGAGTTGGATGCGCGACACACACAGCTAGAGAGCCCGAAAATTTCCAGAACTCACTCAAATCACCCAAAAACTCATGGATTTGTCAGGTAGATCCTCCATTACCATTTTCTATCCAAGTTGGGTGCTTGCTTCATGGTGCTTGTTTCATGGTGATTGCTTAAAGAAATCAAACCCCACCATTTGAAATTCCTCAAACAAAAATTGTTGCCTAGGGTTTTGATGACTGTTTTGCCACCAAGTTCACTCCCTTATCCCTTTTTTCTATTGATTCTCTTATTTCCTAAGTTCCCCCACCCCCTAAATCCACTAATCCCCTATCCCAAGATCCCTTTTCCAAATTCTCAAATGTGAAACCCCAAACCCTAATCCTTTACAAAAACTCCTAAAACATCCCATATTTCCCTAATAGTCCCTAAATTCTCCACTATTCCCCCCCCCCCCCCTTACAGTCCTTTATTTCACTGTTTTTCCCTTGGTGGCAGAGGTTAAACACATCACCAAAAGCAGTTCAAGACAGTTTGACATATCAGCACCTACTTCTCCAAGGCAGTTTAACTACCAGTAGACATGGCATCTGATCCTTCATATGATTATGAAGAGGAGACCCAAAGTGACTCACCCACAGAGGGACATGCACCTAGGAGGCCTCATAGAGGTGGCAAACACATTAGAGAAGAACCAACCACTCTTGCTGAGTTACAGGCCTGCCCTCTTGCCATCTTTTGTTTCCAGCATCAGTCATGTTATGAGTTTTGTGAGAAGGTTTCTACTATTCAGTTCCATCATGAGTTGGCCCGCTTATTTGTGTTGCATTTGCATGGTGATCAAGCCACTCTTGTCGGTGTCACTTTCACATTAACACCAGAATCCATTTCATTAGCAACCAGCATACCTAACATTCGAGAGCCATGGAACAAGAGGCAAAAAATTGACTGGAAGCACTATGAACCATATATCAAGCCTGGCTTTTTGAGACAGCTCAAGAGAGTATTTCCTTTTCGGTACCTCAAGGATGAATATGCTCCTTTAATGAAACTCATCATGAAGTATTTCAGCTGTGAGGTTCGGTTCTCCCGCTTGTATGCTTATCACATCAGGCTATTGATGCATTTTACCTGGGTACGCATGATGAAAATTCCTTACTTCATATGTCGAAACATAGAGAAGATGACCACTCTTGTGCAACACAAGACCCCTCAGCAGCAATTCAATAGTATTTATCATTCTTCTCTCATCAAAATTGTGGTCGTTCATCAGCTTAGTTTACAGGGCATCACTTGGGATGACTTCATCTCCCGTGATTTTTTCGGAGCTTCACATGGACTTTCAGAGGTTAGGCATGAGACAGGTGGACCATCCTATCAGCATGAGGGCCATGAGACCACTCGTGTGCTGGTGTTCATCACCTATCAGAGGGGTACTAGACGGTTGTTTGTAGCAGCAAAGCGAGTGTTATCTCCACCCGGGGTGGAAGGGGCCTCGCTTCCATCTTCATCACAGTAGGTTCAGGACCAAGGCAAGAGGCCACTACAGGAGGAAGGACCGTCAGGTGAGTGGGAGACCGATTTCATCCTCATTGAGGGTGATGATACCGATATGGGCCTGCAAAGCGCAAATCTTAGAGAGATCATTAAGGAGCAACAGGCAGTCATTGATGCCTTGTCTACCAACTTGGATAGAGCCCAATGGACTATACAGTACTTGGAGCAGAGGAATAAGCAGCTTGAGGATTAGCAGGTGGTTATGGAGTTGCAAAACATTCAACAAAATCACTAAGCTGCCCGAAGGAGGAGGGTGGAGTTCACTTCATTGGAGCAAGGGATCAATGCTGATAGGGAGTCATGGCTTGAAAGAGTCAATGATCACTTGGAGAGGAAGCAGGAGAAGGCCATCAATGAAAAGAATATGCTTAGAAACCTATCATATCATTACTTTTCCCGGAACGTTGTGTGCCAAGCGAGAATCAGGAATTTGAAAGCAAAGTTAAAGAGAGCATCAAGGAGGCAAAAAGAGGATGAAGGAATTCATATCTTGGCTAAGGCTTCCTTGGTCCATCACAGCACTTGATAGAGAAGAATCAACCCAAATTTCAAGAAATTTGGAGCAATTTTTGTATTTTGGAAATTTTTTGGCACAAAAAATAGGTTATTCTACCCTATGCGCCGTGCCACGTGGTGCTCGCTTTTTCTAGGGACCTCCAAATCACAAAAACTCAGCATTTTTAATTTTTCATGCAAAATTACACTTGCCTACCTATGGCCAAGAAATTTGGGCAGGTTTTGAGCCCTCAAAAAGGTCAAAAATACTCAAAAAATGACCTCATTGCCCCTATTTTGACACACAGGAAGCAGTGTTGGGAGAATGGACTTTTGGAGGGGCATTGGGTTGGAAAGTAGATAGGTAGACCTTTCCAGCAAGCACACCTGGAGCTCATTTGGACATCAGGAAGGCCTCCAAAAGTGGGTCCAAACAGGCGCGACGCATAGCGAATCAGGCGTGGCGCATAGAGGAAAAATTTGCAAGTTTGACTAAGTTTTGCTCTGTTTTTCGCCCAGTTTTTCCTAATTTGACTTCTTTACTTTCTTAATGGAAAATTTATGATGTAATTTGATGGACATTGATGGATCATGATGTAGATATGTTATATTTTCACTTGTAGAGGTAGATTCATCAGTTTAGAGGTTGTTTGAAACTGAATGAATCAGTTCCCTTGTTTCTAGAGGCATGCTGTTATGTTGCATAGTTTCTAGTTCTCAGTTTAGAATTAGTTGGAACAGCTCCTAAACATGTGAGATCGACCCTTAGAGGCAAGGAGGAGCTATGTTTGTCTATATTATGTTGTTTTTCAGTCATTAGCATGGTTGGACTCTTGAGAAAGCATTGAGCTTCATTGTACACTCATATTTTGATTTTGGCTAAGGAATTGAGACCAGGATTTGCAGCACTCTTTGAGATTCATGTGGCACTTTGTCTTGGTACCATGCTTCTCTTTGTAATTGTGAATTTTTTTATGTGATTGCATGCCATTATCTATCTTATTTCTTCTGAACTAAACAAACAAGATTGTAAGTAGAATTCATTGAAAGTGCAGTGCTTTACTTGAAGTTTGCTTTAGTTATTTTATGTTTTCAGTTGTTTGGGGAGGATTCATGATTGCTCTTGCCCTCTTCAACACCTCACCTGTCTACTCCTTCCATATTACTCAAATTTAAGTGATAAAATGATTGCCTACCTTGCCCCATTGAGATTTTTGCAGAATTGAGCCTCAGTCCCCGCACCCCAAAATGTGCCTTTCCATCTGAGCCAACAAAAACACTATTTTATCAAATAAACCCCTTTACACATATACCTAGCCTAAAATCAGAAGATATTTCAGTCATCTCAAGCCCCATAGATCATTATTTGCTGAGATTGACCCGGAGAGAGCCCTATCTTGACCTAGTAGGGCTAGCTACCAGGCTGAGCGTGGTTTGATGTTGGCCCTAGATCCTACCTTTTCAGCCTGAGGTAAATCTAGGCACTAACATAGTGGCGACCATACTGGGGAAGGAATTTTTTGTTTGTTAGTGTTCTTCGTTTCATAAACTACAGATGGAGCCTGAAGTTATGCTAGGTAGCCTTCGAAACGTTCTTTCTTTGCATTAGCGAAAATAGATAAAAGTTGCTTCAGTCAATCTTCGGTTGTTAAGTTATGGTATGTTCTATGCTTATAACAGTTTAATTACTTTTCTTATTATATTCCACCGATTAGCAATCACATGTACATAAAGTAAAGTGCAGATAGAACATTAAACGATCGACAGAAAACAAGCCAAGACAAGAGACACAAGATGTGGCGGTTAGCGAGGGACAAACCCCACAATGTGTGGGGAAACCCTTTGATCAAATCTTCTTTTATACAATAATTCAAGAGAGAGAAATAGTACAATAAATCTGATTCATATCAGTAGTAGCAAACCCTAGATCAGCAACATCAGCATTAGCGACTTCATTATCAAACTAGGGCAGACCATATCTCACAAACCAACCGTCGGATTGACTTCATTCTACCACCAAACGTTTTGGCTTCAAGAGGAGGTTCAGATGAACCTACAGCGCAGTTCAGATGAGGATATCTTCTAGGCCACGCAAGTCAATCTTTACTTCTGCAGTTGCAGCTTCAGTTTCAGCAGTTTCCGGCTTCAAACTAGGGTAGTCGATATCTTGCAAACCGTTTGTCGGATTGACTTCATTCCACCACCAAAAGTTGCGACTTTTAGAGGGGGTTCAGATGAACCTACAACATAGTTCAGATGAGGAGATATTCTAGGCCACGCAATTCAATCTTTAATTCTGTAGTTGCAGCTTCAGTTTCAACAGTTTCCGGCTTCAAACTAGGGCAGTCGATATCTTGCAAACCGTTCGTCGGATTGACTTCATTCCACCACAAAACGTTGCGGCTTTTAGAGGAGGTTCAGATGAACCTACAACACAGTTCAGATGAGGAGATATTCTAGGCCATGCAAGTCAATCTTTACTTCTCCAGTTACAACTTCAAATTCAACAGCTTCCGGCTTCACATGTGTGAGAGAGAGACCCATTTCAGCGCAATAGAGAAGAGACTCATTTCTGTGCAGTAGAGAGAGAGAGAGATTTGATGAGATGAGTGAGTCAAAATGAGGAAAATTCCTCTTATATTTATACACAACGTTGGTGAGTGAATAGATGCGACTGTTGGGCTTCTGAGCCTACATGAGGTGTAGGTCGGCTTGATAATAATTCCATAATCAAAATAAATTCATATCTCCATGAATACTTATCGAAATCGGATGATCTTTATATCAATCCTACACCTCTCGATGAGAGGAATCTAATAAAAATATTATCAGCCATGAATAAGATGACCCACATGAATTTTTGCCCTGGTTTCCAATTTTAACACTCCCTCTCAACCATGGAGAACTTCATCTGCAATCTGTCTATCGGTCGTTACTATTCGTCCATCAAATGCACTGCCCTGTATACCCTGACCCTTGCCCTACTCTGCTCTATTATGCCTGTTGTGCTTTGACTTGTTCTGCCCTGCACTGATCTGTACTGTTTTGCTCTGTTCTGCTTTGCTCTTGCATTGTTCTGTTCTGCTTTTCTTTTGTCCGAATTATGAAGAAGAAGAAATGATCGAGGATGTATCATACTGACTCAACGTCAGTCTCATAGTATGTACCACTGGTCCCAGACCAGTCTCAACAAACCCGAAGTCAGCGTCATAGTGAGTACAACTCCACTGGTCCTAGACCAATATCATCCTCCACTGACTCAAAGTCAGTCTCAGAGTGCGTACCATTGGTCCCAGACTAGTCTCAGCCGACCCGAAGTCAACTTCATAGTAAGTACCACTCCTACCACTGGTCCCAGACCAGTATCGCAGTCTCAGAGAGTGTACCACTGGTCCTAGACCAGTCTCAACTGACTCGAAGTCAGCATCATATCATGTACCACTCTCACTGGTCCTAGACCAGTACTGCACTGACACGAAGTCAGTCTCGGAGTATGTACCACTGGTCCCAGACCAGTCTCAACCAACCTGAATTCAGCGTCATAGTATGGTACAACTCCTACCACTGGTCCTAGACCAGTATCGCAGTCTCAGAGAGTGTACCACTGGTCCTAGATCAGTCTCAACCAACCTGAAGTCAGCGTCATAGTATGTACCACTCTCATTGGTCCCAGACCAGTACTGTACTGACACGAAGTCAGTCTCGGAGTATGTACAACTGGTCCCAGACCAGTCTCAACCGACCCGAAGTCAGCGTCATAGTATGGTACAACTCCTACCACTGGTCCCAGACTAGTATCGTAGTCTCAGAGAGTGTACCACTGGTCCCAGACTAGTCTCAACCGACCCAAAGTCAGCGTCATAGTATGTACCACTCTCACTGGTCCCAGACCAGTACTGCACTGACACAAATTCAGTCTCGGAGTATGTACCACTAGTCCCAGACTAGTCTCAACCGACCCGAATTCGACGTCATAGTATGGTACAACTCCTACCACTGGTCCCAGACTAGTATCATTGATCCCAGATCAATGGAGGTCATCCTAGCTAGGGAGTACGATACATACAAAGATGCGTCCATCGGTACTACTATGGTTCCTAACTTCATTTCCCTACTCATTGATCAGATGAGAGGTACTTCCCATGAGTCCAGACTGCATGGGTAGGATGCCTCGACAGGAGAACTAATCAATCCTATCCTCACAGGAGAACACATCAATCCTGCTATAATCCCCGTGGAGAACACATCAATCCAGGCTGCCATGGAGAACACATCAATCCAGGCCTCACAGGATAACTAATCATCCTGCTACACAGGAGAGCGAATCATCCTATTCCACAAGAGAGCAATCATCTTGTCCCACAAGAGAGCGAATCATCTTGTTCTAGTGTGCACCACCAGGGGAGGGTGAGTCACCCTGTGGTCATATGTTGCTCCAGTAGGAACCACAAGCCCTCAGAGCTCCCAGATCTCAATGTATGCAACATGTAGGACCCTTGTACAAGGGTTTCTTTCTGACTCCAAGTCGTTTGGGAAAATCACAGATTAGATCTTTCCTCGGGGCTTTGACAAGGTGTATCAACCTGTACATCATCTTAATGTGATGGAGCTTCCTTGCTCATCGACTTACCATATCCCAGATGAAGTCTATCTGATGGAGCAATTGACGAATATGGGATTCCTCAATAATCGAATCCCACCTCTAGTTGTTACAGAGAATCACAGTGGTATCCAATGTAAATCCAAACAACTCACTCAAGAGCTTTCGCAACCAGACTGCCTCACACGAGGTTATGCTAGCAACAATATATCTTGCTTCGGCGGTGCTCAAAGCCACCAACTTCTGCTTCCTGCTCATCTAGGATATCGAAGCAGATCCCAAGGTGAAACAGTACCCGGAAGTGCTCTTACGGTCCACCACACTGCCTGCCCAATCAACATCAGTATATCCAAGTAGTCTCATATCTTCGGCAGTGTATGTTAATCCATGAGAGATTGTGTCCTAAAGACATCTCAGAAGATTCTTGGCATCAATCCAATGAGGCTCAACCAAATATGAGCTCACAATGCTAACTGCAAAACATATGTTCGGATGGAGGTTCACCAAGAACATCAATGCGAATGAGTTTTTGAAACATAGAGGCATTTCCCAAGTCTGGTCCGACATCACTACCATATAACTTCTAAAAGCTAAGATCCTCGAGGTAGTCACAGGCTTGCAGTCCATCATACCGAATTTTACCACATATTTTCCTTGAGATAGGAAAATTTCCCTTGGCTTCTGCCACACTTCAAGTCCTTGGTCCTTCATTTCAAATTCAGAAGCCATCTCCCTCTTACATTTGTGAATGAGAGGGTTTGCACCTGTTAGAAATAGGTCATCCACATACAACACTAGTATGATAGGCTTGTCATCTTCAACCTTAAAGTAAAGGTTAGGATCATCTTCACTCCTAGTGAATCCCAGCTTCATCAAGCAACTATCGATCCTCTCATACCATGCTCAGGGTGCTTGCGTCAGCCCATAGAGAGCCTTCTTCAACCTGCATACATGAGATTTTCAATCATAAATCTCAAATCCTTCAGGTTGCTCCACATATACCTCTTCTTTGATAGAACCATGCAAGAACACAGTCTTAACATCCATCTGATGTAGGTTCCATCCTTGTGAAGCCACAAGGGCTATGATCAAGTGGATGGTCGTATATTTGGCAATAGGTGGAAATATCATAGTCTATACCTCCCTTCTGGGATAAACCACGAGCAACAAAATGAACCTTATACCTTTCCATACTTCCATTTGCTGCATGCTTTATCTTGTAAAGCCATTTTGAAGTAACAATTGTCTTGTCTAGGGTCTGGGAACTAATTCCCAGACATCATTCTCCATAATAGACTCATATTCTATGGTCATAGCACCCTTCCATAGTTAATGCTTGATGACATCTGAGAATGATGAAGGTTCATTTTGTATGATCGTGCTCATGATGGTCAGGTATCCCTGATACCTGTTAAGTTTCTTAGTTTGATGGAAGGTTCCTCAGGGTGCAGCATGTCCTTCAGCATCATCAAGTATCCCCCTAAGCCATGAAGGCCTCTTCCTAGAAGAGGAAGGCTCATGTGGATGAGGATCAATCGGATCCATCAGGCATTGATTCATCATCCTTTTCTTTCGGTTCCCTGGTGTCGGCTTCTTGAGAGCTACTCAAAGTCAGCAGATTGTCCACCTTGCTGAGAGCCATATCTTTGTCAAAGGTGACATCATGACTAATCACGACTTCCCTTTGACCGATGGTGAACATTTCTTCAGGAGTTTAGGAACCCAATGCTTGATGAGGGCATCGATTTTGTACATATACGGCGGTGATTGTAGTTTCAGCCCATAGAAACTTTGGAAGTCTTTGATCATGTAGCATGGCCCGAACAGCTTCCATCATAGTGTGGTTCTTCCTTCCCACCACACCATTCTTCTCATTAGTATGTGGTGTAGTAGTCTCCCTCTTAATGCCAAACTCAGGTATGCCTGAGTAAACCAATTGTAATAGATTGAGGTCTTGCTTTGGCTTGAGGGGAATGGTCCCCTTTTGAGCTTTCCTTTGGCACATCCCGGACATACACCTTCTTTCTCTACTTGGAATTCAGGCATCCCTGTTACCATCTGTCTTACATCGGGTAGAGCTTTGTAATGAAGGTGGGCAAACCTCTGATGCCAAAGTTCGGACTAAAGAGTTATGTCACAAGACATGACACCTAGCGGACTTCCATCAACCTGATATAATGAATCAACACTAAACCCAAGAGTAAAGGCATCTTTAACATTATTTTTCCATATACATACCTTGCCATTGCTCTAGGTTACCTTGTAGCCTCTGTCTTCTATTGCCAAGATGGACACTAGGTTCCTTTTGAGGTCAGGTGCATTTAACACATCCTAGAATTTCTAGCCTTCTTGAATGCTTGTCCTCTTCCTTGATTCCTAGCTCTCCTCTTACCTTTGCTGTTGAATTTGTCATTCCTTTGATTGCTTCAGAGGGATTTCGAGTTGCACCACTGCATACTATGCCATGCTTCTCTAATCATCATGTTGCCCATGTCCATGATTTTATCCATCATAATGCTGCTCAAACTAGTGTGCATCATCATCATGCTATCCTATATGTCCATGATCTCATGTTGCCCTTTATGTCCATGGTCTCATTCATCATGATGCTCATGATCTCATACATAGTGACTTGCTTTATCGCAAATGTAACATCGTCATTTTCTTCTAGCCTTAGGTCTAGCCTTTCCTTTTGATTTAGTCCCGGAATTATTTCTTTTCTTTGCATGAGAAGAGAAGGCAGCAAGAGGACCTTTAGGCATGGGCATTTCTTGAACTTCTTCCCTTGTTTCTTCTTGAATGCATCTAGCCATTAATTCCTCGAAACCAGGAATTACATTATAGTTCAAAAGAGTAGTCCTGAACACATACCATTCAAATGGAAATCCTCCAAGAGTTGTGAGTGCCATTTCTCTGTCAGTAGTAGTTTCCCCAATAGATAGGAGATCGTTCTTGATCTCGATGATTCTTAAGAAGTATGCTTGCATACTTTCATCTTTACCCTTCTTGATTTCCCTTAGCTTATTTCTAAGAAACAAAACTTGATTTGCATCATTAACTTTAAATAAACTCACCAGTCTATCGTAGATTTCCTTGGAGGTGTCCAGTTCAGAGATGTAGGCCACCAAGTGCTTGCCGATAGAGTCCCAGATGATCTTCTATTGTTTTGACTTCATTTTTTTATTTGTTCCAGGCAGCAGCGGATGCATTTGATGGAGGCTCAACAATATTGCCTCTCACATGATCCAACACTCCTTGATTCTCAAGGGTTAGATCGATAGAAATCTTCCATCCGTGATAGTCAGCTTTCTCACGGAGCTTGTCTTCAGCAGGAAAGAGTGTTGAGGACCCCATAGTTCTTTTAGGATAGCCTTGCCAATATTCTCTTCGATGATTGCTCTTGCTCTTGCTCGGGCTTTGTCTTCACCTTAGCTCTGATACCATGTTAAGTTATGGTATGTTCTATGCTTATAAAATTTTACTTCTTTTTCTTATTATATTCCACCGATTAGCAATCACATGTGCATAAAGTAAAGTGCATATAGAACATTAAACGATCGACAGAAAACAAGCCAAGACAAGAGACACAAGATGTGGCGGCTAGTGAGGGACAAACCCCACAATGTGTGGGGAAACCCTTTGACCAAATCTTCTTTTATCTTCAATAATTCAGTAGAGAGAAATAGTACAATAAATCTGATTCATATCAGCAGTAGCAAACCCTAGATCAACAGCATCAGCATTAGCGGCTTCATTATCAAACTAGGGCAGACCATATCTCACAAATTGACCGTCGGATTGACTTCATTCCACCACCAAAAGTTTCGACTTCCAGAGGAGGTTCAAATGAACCTACAGTGTAGTTCAGATGAGGAGATATTCTAGGCCACGCAAGTCAATCTTTACTTCTACAGTTGCAGCTTCAGTTTCAGTAGTTTCCAACTTCAAACTAGGGTAGTCGATATCTTGCAAACCGTTTGTCGGATTGACTTCATTCCACCACCAAAAGTTGCGACTTTTAGAGGAGGTTTAGATGAACCTATAGTGCAGTTCAGATGAGGAGATCTTCTAGGCCACGCAAGTCAATCTTTACTTCTGCAATTGCAGCTTCAGTTTCAGCATTTTCTGGCTTCAAACTAGGGCAATCGATATCTTGCAAACCGTTCGTCGGATTGACTTCATTCCACCACCAAAAGTTGCGGCTTTTAGAGGAGGTCCAGATGAACCTACAGCGCAGTTCAGATGAGGATATCTTCTAGGCCACGCGAGTCAATCTTTACTTCTGCAGTTACAACTTCAAATTCAACAGCTTCCGGCTTCACATGTGTGAGAGAGAGACCCATTTCAGCGCAATAGAGAAGAGACTCATTTCTGCGCAGTAGAGAGAGAGAGAGAGATGTGATGAGATGAGTGAGTCCAAATGAGGAAAAGTCCTCTTATATTTATACACAACGTTGGTGGGTGAATAGATGTGACTGTTGGGCTTCTGAGCCTACATGAGTTGTAGGTCAGCTTGATAATAATTCCATAATCAAAATAAATTCATATCTCCATGAATACTTATCGGAATCGGATGATCTTTATATCAATCCTACACCTCTTGACAAGAGGAATATAATAAAAATATTATCAGCCATGAATAAGATGACCCACATGAAGTTTTTCCCTGGTTTCCAATTTTAACATCAGTCTAGTCTTATAAATGGAACATCTAGCCTACAAATTTCCCCAGTACATGTATCAAGTTCAGATCTGATGTGGTGGACAACAGTCAGACACAAGAAGGCTGAAATCATTCACTTGGCGACTCCAATGTCAAAGAATCCCAAGGTTCTGAATTTTTATGGCGACTCTACTCTTTAAGAATCAGTAGCCTGAAGAATTTCTTGGTCAATTCATTGTTATCAAAATGGATTTGCTTGCTCAACGGTATGCTCCCATGAGCCGAGATCACATTCCAGGTTTTCCAAATAAAATTCCAAAGGTAAATTGGCAAAGGAATTTGCTTATGTTTAAAGATGATAATAGGAATGATACTGCTTTACATCTGGTTAGATTTCACATACATATTTGCAAGTTGAAGGTTGATTTTCCCGAAGATTGCTTGATGAAGATATTCATGGCCACTCTGGAAGGTGAAGCCCGATCTTGGTATGAAAGTTTGTCGCATGCTTGTATTTATTGTTTAAAGGATTTTCATACCATGTTCTTTGAAAGGTATAAAGAATCTTATCCATCATTAAATTTGGTTCATAACTGTTGCAAAAATGTTTATAGTTTTATTGAACATCTTGAGAAAGTTTATGAATATGATGACTTCATGGACGATGAGATCATGGAAGCCCTATATGAAAATCCATTTCAGCGGCATAAGGAGGATACTTATCAAGATGCTTAGGAAACTTTGTAGTAGGATCAAGATCTTAGTACGGTGGAAGATGATGAAAGAGAAGGTTTTATTTCAGATCTGTCCATAGAAGAAGACAACATGCAGGAAAGTCAAGTTTCAATCTTAGAATGTGATAAAGTCAAGTCGGTTATTTCAGATCTAGATTCAGATCATGATGATCAAGACAACCTTGTTCTGAATCCCATGAAGGAGAGCTCTGCTGTTGAGATCATCTGGAATGAAGAAGACAGAGTTATTGAACAAAGCCTTCATGAGGAGGTAATCCAGTCATTTTATGAAAAACAAGATGAAACCTTTGTTCAAGTAAGTGAAAAATCTTCTTTTGATAACTCGGTGGTAAATGATAATTTGGATAATTTGATTGCTGTGTCATATGAAGATGATAAAAAATGTTTCCAAATTTCATAAGATCAGGACTGTCATTCAGATTTTTCATGTTTTGAAATGTTATTTCAAGAAGACAAAAATCACTTGAGCAAAAGAAAACAAAATGTATTATCTCCTCTGTCTGAAGATGAAATAGATCAACTCCTAAAAGGTCAGGTTACAACTCAAGCTAATGCAGGTCTGCAGTGTGAACATGGTCAAGAAGGTGATGGTGGAACTTCTTCCTCTTTTGAAAATGATGACAATCTTGTAATTAGCTTTATAGATCAGCAAACAGATAATATTTTATTTCATGAAGATGATAAGGTTGTCATGTTTGATGATCTTGAAGATTTTTTTCTGTTTAAGAATGACCTAGACCATGAAGTTGAGGAATATGAGCTTGAGAGAGACAATATGCCAGAATTTCTCACAGTTAAGGAATTTACAGCTAACACTCAGATGGCAGAAGCTTATACCTCTCTGTGCCTTCCTATCACTCAGCAACCAATGGTTCTTTTAGATCAGAATGAAGGGAGTACTTGTATTTTTGCTGCTGGATCTCAAGACAAAATAATGCTTCAGGATTATCAAGATCCCTTTGACATTCTTTTGCAAGCACTAGAGAAGATAAATGTTGCCTGGTTTGTTATCATAAGCCTTGGTTTCAGTGGTTATTGTGAGTTGCCTACATGTACATCGTTCTTCCTACTCGGGGAAAGTGAGAGCAGAATTTCATTGAGTAGCCATTTGTTGGATTGGGTACATTGGAAGGCTCACTACACATGATTGTACATATTTCATCAATAGGTAGGTGGTTGTCATCAAGATATGAAGTTCTCAAAACTCGATGGTCTGCTACCATTTAAAAGCTTTGTAAGTACTTGTTTCAGTTAAGTCAGTCTTGAGTCATTTTTTGTTTCAGTCAGTTTAAAGATAGTTTCAGCTGAGTGTCCAGTTTCAGCTTTTAAGAATCTTGTTTTAGTTTTGGATTAGTTAGTTCAACTATGAGTCTTGAGTCAAAGTTTCATAGTAATTGGTTTTTGGGTGTTTTGAAGTTATTGACTCCATAGCCCAATGGACAAAAGGCACTGCCTGCTTTCCTAGAGATCTGTAGTTCTTGGCACCTCCAAGGAGCTACCATCCCCATTGGAGCCAATGTTAGAGTCGTATTTTCATCCCTAAGTCAGACATTAAATCCTCTTGTTGCATTTCATATTAGGTGTCCCGCCCATGCATTCCATTAGCCGCATGGATCATCTGACGGTAGTGGTATTCCTCCAGTTTACCTTATGTTATCTACCTGTTGGCTCATGTTTGTTTTTTTAAAAAAAAAAGACATATACAGTCTTCTTTTTATCTTGAAAATTGCAAAGGTTGTCTTTAGGGTTTCATGGTCAATTAGGTCTAGGGTTTCATTAGGGTTTCGTAAAAGAATGTGTCAAAGTGTCTGATAATTACCAGCAGGCATGAGGAAGTTTCAACATCAATAAATTTCATCACCAAGTGTTCGAAAATGTGTTTTTCCTCAAAACTCTATTTTGAGGAAAAAACAGAGTATTTAGCTTTTATTGTACAAAAATCATGACAATTTTGTTTTCCTTATTGCAAATTCCTTCATCTGCCCCTTGGTTTCTTTCCTTAGCCCCAGAAGCTCCAACACCTGCAAAACAAGAAAAGGTCAGGTATTTTAGTTCATCACAAAGCAAAAAGAAGTGAAAAAGTCCAAAAAAACAGAGTTTGAAATAAAGTCATTTGCAAAACATTATGAAAGTGGGTTTGGAAAAATTAAATTTGAAAAGCTCCATGTATAAATCATTTCTCCAAGTGTTTGAAGTTAATTTGTACTCCAAGAGCAAAGAGAAGCAAGGCCAAACGATTTGGGTGAGTAAGTGACAAGTTTGGGTGAAAATCGATCGGTGCGGCGCATTGGGCAGGAGGCGCAGTGCACCCACCAGGCACGACGCATTGGGCCTCATTTTGCAGCGTAAAACAACATGGGCGTGACACATACGGAGGGCACAACACATTGGGCTGGATGCGTGGCACACACAACCAAAGAGCCCCGAAATTTCCAGAACTTGCTCAAATCACCCAAAAACGCACGGATTTGTCAGGTAGAGCCTCCATTACCATTTTCTATCCAAGTTGGGTGCTTGCTTCATCGTGCTTGTTTCATGGTGATTGCTTAAAGAAATCAAACCCTACCATTTGAAATTCCTCAAACAAAAATTGTTGCCTAGGGTTTTGATGACTGTTTTGCCACCAAGTTCACTCCCTTATCCCTTTTTTCCATTGGTTCTCTTATTTCCTAAGTTCCCCAACCCCCTAAATCCACTAATCCCCTATCCTAAGATCCCTTTTCCAAATTCTCAAATGTGAAACCCTAAACCCTAATCCTATACAAAAACTCCTAAAACATCCCATATTTCCCTAATAGTGCCTAAATTCTCCACTATTCCCCCCCCCCTTACATTCCTTTATTTCACTATTTTCCCTTGGTGGCAGAGGTTAAACACATCACCAAAAGCAGTTCAAGACAGTTTGACATATCAGCACCTACTTCTCCAAGGCAGTTTATCTACCAACAAGCATGGCATCTGATCCTTCATATGATTATGAAGAGGAGACCCAAAGTGACTCACCCACAGAGGGACATGCACCTAGGAGGCCTCATAGAGGTGGCAAAGAAAAACCAACCACTCTTGCTGAGTTACAAGCCTGCCCTCTTGCCATCTTTTGTTTCCAGCATCAGTCATGTTATGAGTTTTGTGAGAAGGTTGCTACTATTCAGTTCCATGATGAGTTGGCCCGCTTATTTGTGTTGCATTTGCATGGTGATCAAGTCACTCTTGCTGGTGTCACTTTCAGATTAACACCAGAATCCATTTCATTAGCAACCGGCATACCTAACATTGGAGAGCCATGGAACAAGAGGCAGAAAATTGACCGGTAGCACTATGAACCATATATCAAGTCTGGCTTTTTGAGACAGCTCAAGAGAGTATTTCCTTTTCAGTACCTCAATGATGAATATGCTCCTTTAATGAAACTCATCATGAAGTATTTCAATTGTGAGGGTCGGTTCTCCCGCTTGTATGCTTATCACATCAAGCTATTGATGCATTTTACTTGAGTATGCATGATGAACATTCCTTACTTCATATGTCGAAACATAGAGAAGATGACCACTCTTGTGCAACACAAGACCCCTCAGC
Organism: Pinus tabuliformis; assembly: GCA_031772625.1. Classification (NCBI taxonomy): domain Eukaryota; kingdom Viridiplantae; phylum Streptophyta; class Pinopsida; order Pinales; family Pinaceae; genus Pinus; species Pinus tabuliformis. The sequence continues at coordinate 1,024,098,675 of CM062818.1, read as the reverse complement.
AGCAGTTCAATAGTATTTATCATTTTGCTCTCATCAAATTTGTGGTCATTCATCAGCTTGGTTTACAGGGCATCACTTGGGATGACTTCATCTCCCATGAATTTTTTAGAGCTTCACAGGGACTTTCAGAGGCTGGGCATGAGACAGGTGGACCATCCTATCAGCATGAGGGTGATGAGACTGCTAGTGTGCCAGTGTTCATCACCTATCAGAGGGGCACTAGATGGTTGTTTGCAGTAGCAAAGTGAGTGTTATCTCCACTCGGGGTGGAAGGGGCCTCGCTTCCATCATCAGCACAACAGGTTCAGGACCGAGGCAAGAGGCCACTACAGGAGGAAGGACCATCAGGTGAGCATGAGACTGATTTCATTCTCATTGAGGGTGATGATACCGATATGGGCCCGCAAAGCACAAATCTTAGAGAGATTATTAAGGAGCAGCAGGTAGTTATGGAGTTGCAAAACATTCGGCAAAATCGCCAAGTTTCCCGAAGGAGGAGGGTGGAGTTCACTTCATTGGAGCAAGGGATCAATGCCGATAGGGAGTCACGGCTTGAAAGAGTCAATGACCACTTGGAGAGGAAGCTGGAGAAGGCCGTCAATGAACAGAATATGCTTAGAAACCTATCATATCATTACTTGTCCCGGAACTTGGTGTGCTAAGCGAGAATCGAAATTCGAAAGAAAAGTTAAAGAGAGCATCAAGGAGGCAAAAAGATGATGAAGGACTTTAGATCTTGGCTGAAGCTTCCTTGGCCCATCACAACACTTGATAGAGAAGACTCAGCCCAAATTTCAAGAAATTTGGAGCAATTTTTTCATTTTGGAAATTTTTTGGCACAAAAAAGCAGGTTTTTCTGCCCTATGCGCCGCGCCACGTGGCGCTCGCTTTTGCTAGGAGCCTCCAAATCACAAAAACTTAGCATTTTTGGATTTCTCATGCAAAATTACACTTGCCTACCTATGGCCAAGAAATTTGGGTAGGTTTTGAGCCCTCAAAAAGGTCAAAAGCACTCAAAAAATGACCTCACTGCCCCTATTTTGACACACAGGAAGCAGTGTTGGGAGAATGGACTTTTGGAGGGGCAAATGGATGCCAAATTAAAAAATTCTACTTGGGTTGGAAAGTAGACAAGCAAAAATTTCCAGCAAGCACACCTGGAGCTCATTTGGACATTGGGAAGGCCTCCAAAAGTGGGTCCAAATAGGTGCGACACATAGAGAATCAGGGGCATAGAGGAAAAATTGCTAGTTTGACCAAGTTTTGCTCTGTTTTTCGCCCAGTTTTGCCTAGTTTGACTTATTTACTTTCTTAATGGAAAATTTATGATGTAATTTGATGGAAATTGATGGATCATGATGTAAATATGTTATATTTTCACTTGTAGACGTAGATTCATCAGTTTAGAGGTTGTTTGAAACCGAATGAATCAGTTCCCTTGTTTCTAGAGGCATGCTGTTATGTTGCCTAGTTTCTAGTTCTCAGTTTAGAATTAGTTGGAACAGCTCCTAAACATGTGAGCTCGACCCCTAGAGTCAAGGAGGAGCTATGTTTGTTTATATTATGTTGTTTTTCAGTCATTAGCATGGTTGGACTCTTGAGAAAGCATTGAGCTTCGTTGTACACTCATATTTTCATTTTGGCTAAGGAATTGAGACCAGGATTTGTAGCACTCTTTGGGATTCATGTGGCAATTTGTGTTGGTACAGTGCTTCTCTTTGTAATTGTGAATTTTTTATGTGATTGTATGCCATTATCTATCTTATTTCTTCTGAACTAAACAAACAAGAGTGTAAGTAGAATTCATTGAAAGTGCAGTGCTCTACTTGAAGTTTGCTTTAGTTATTTGATGTTTTCAGTTGTTTGGGGGGATTCATGATTGCTCTTGCCCTCTTCAACACCTCACCTGTCTACTCCTTCCATCTCACTCAAATTTAAGTGCCAAAACGATTGCCTACCTTGCCCCATTGAGATTTTTGTATAACTAAGCCTCAATCCCTGCACCCCAAAATGTGCCTTTCCATCTGAGCCAACAAAAACACTATTTTATCAAATGAACTCTTTTGCACAGATACCTAGCCTAAAATCAGAAGATATTTCAGTCATCTCAAGCCCCATAGATCATTATTTGCTGAGATTGACCTAGAGGGAGTCCTCTCTTGACCTGGTAGGGCTAGCTACCAGGCTGAGCGTGGTTTGATGTTGGCCCTAGATCCCACCTTTTTAGCCTGAGGTAAATCTAGGCACTAACATGTTCCTATCAATGTGGAACTAATGTTCATAATCCAGATTATTATGGTGGAGAATTGGTTGATCCTTTCTCAAGATACTATATTTTATCTCAATGTAGAATTAATATTCCTAATGTATATTAGCTAGAGGAGGGGTTAATTAACCGTTCATTTAGATCAATATTGTCATCTAGGGGAACCTAGGTGGAGGGTTAGTTAATTCAAACTCTGAATCATTTTTTTCATTAAGAGAGATTTTGAAGAATATTTGATTTTTCCTTCCTCTAGATTAACAATCTCATCAAGGGTGAGCTTGAGCAAGGGTTAGTTGACCCTTGTTCAACCCTAGTAATATTGTTGAGCGAGAGTCTAATTGGGAAATATTAAGACAACTCTTATTCAATATTGTGGATTTTTCATTAAGGGACTACCTTCTAAAGAGTAGGTTGAGCCTTCCTCTAGATTAATTGATACTTTCATCAAGGGGATCTCAAGGAAAGGTTGGGAATGGAGTAGGGTCATAGGTATGATATAAAGGAATGCCATGGAGGGGATATATTCCTAAGGGATACTCTACACCATCCCAATGTTTTCCTTATTCAAAATTAATTTAGACCCTTATGTGCCCCAAACTAGAAATTCATGCTTAGATTTAAGATTTTTTTAGTTCATCGTGAATTTCTTGTAGATCCATGTCATTAACCTTCTCTTTTTCATCTAACTACCTTGCTATGATATCATTAGTTTGTTAATATATGGCAAGGGTGACAGAAATTTTGTTATTATGATTTTAGGAGAAGCCAATGTTTAGTATAATGCCAGCAAGATATGAATCAATTTTGGATTTGTGGATTTTTTACCCTTTTTCCTATACCTCTTCTTATGACTACTATAAGTTATGATTCATTGTAGGCTTATTTCTCTCATTAAAACCTCGTGCCTCTCTTTGTCAATGTTTTTCACTTCCTTAACTAATATTTGTGGGATGTTATTTCTTGCAAGATGGTGTCTTATCCCTATTCACTAGGTTCTCTATGGCCTCTTATGAATCATCTTCCTTATTTAGTACTATGGTTGTCTCATACTCTATTTTGGGAACTTAGAGGTTGTTGTTACTTAAGTGTTCAATAACCTTATCTATATTTCCTTCCATCTGTCTATTGAGCAACTAGAAGGTCATGTAGAGACATGGATCACTAAGTATCCCTCCACTCATCATCAACAAGATATGGGTTCCAATATTTCATGTGTGCAAATAATAGGCTCCATAAATGACATATTTTTATATCATATTTTCCCTACTTATATCCCCTCTCTACTTACCTAGACTTTGTATTAATCCATTATTGTGAAAGATTTATACTTAATGTGTTTCCATTACATTTCTATAATGTTTTACATGAATTTAATATTAAACATTATAAAAATATCACATTTTCATTTATATTTGAGATAATTTCTAAAGAAGATGTGCCAGATAGGTTGTTATGCAGGTTTAGATGTCACCACAGGGTGTATTTTGGTTCCAGTTGCTGCAACACTCATTTCTAGTTGTTGCAACACCCATTTGTAGTTTTTGCATCACTCCCATGTATTTTTTGCAATAACCCCTATACAATTGTCGTAACACAATTACATAGTCGTTGCAAAAGTGTTGTTATCGTCATTGCTACGACACTCATTTTTAGTTTTCTCAACACCCATTTGCAGTTATTGCAACACCATTGAATAGTTGTTGCAACAAAGTCACATAATTGCTACAACATAGTTGATACATCACAGAAGTTGAAACACTCATGTAGAAGCTACACCAATGGAACCATGAGCTAATACTATCTGCTTGAGCAATTGGAACCATGAACCAACACTAGAACTATGAGCCATCAAAACCTTGAGCCATTGGAACCATGATCCATGTTGTTATAGATTTTTCACTATTGTACATAACAATTATGGATCTGTTGATGCCTCAAAAATCGCTGCATCAACATCAGGGATAACCACCCGGTCCAGACCTTAAAGGCAACTCCTTTTCCGTTTGGTGTGGTTGCTCCGACTGGATATAATGGGACCAGTTTCCCAATGATTGGTAAATGGGATGGATAAATAATTGATTTTCTAATATCTAATGATAATGGATGAATTATCTAATCTAAAAGTAAAATATAAACAACTATTCTATCCCGGGAAATTGCTGCTTTTAGTGTAACTTTGGATGGTCTTCATTTACAAACAGGCATATAGATGACTCTTGTTGGTAAGCAAAGATGTTTATTCATATGATAATTACTAAGCCCAAATAGTTGAACAAAGCAATCAAGCAAACATTTTTACACTATTTCTCATATATATCATAGACATAGATATGAGTGAAAGAATAACAGTACTTGGACATTCAATAGTGAAAAAGTACAAGGATTGCTGTTAAAACACACACACACACACACACACACACACACACACACACACACACACACACACAGATATATATATATATATATATATATATATATATATATATATCTATATATATATATATATATATATATATATATATATATATTCAATGACAGCAAAATTTAAACGAATGTAGATTCACATAAAAATGACATAAGAGCATAGATAATAGTACCATATGTTTATTCGAATCACTCCCAATATCAATCGCATTCAAATTCCTTTTTCCAACTTAGAAACACTTCCACAAAAGGCAGTAGTGCATAGATCATCAAAGCTTTCTTTGTCAAAATTCATAATACTGGCCCATTCTTTATAAAAAATAGATCAGAAGCACAATAGTGTGACTTCCTGATTTGAGTTTATACAAAAACTAAGGACCCTTTCCAAATACATGAAAGGGACTATAAATACTAATTAGGCTAACTAATTACAAAATAAAAGTGCTAATTAATTGGTACAACTATGGTATGAATATCTCCTCAAAATCGGCTTGTCCTCAGTCGGCAGCATGATTCATTGTTTTGGATGATCTCCCTTCAGCTTGAGCTAGCAGATATCTAACATCGGTTGCAACTCTGGGGGCCGGCTTAGGCGAGAATTCAGTTGAGATGAATATGTGGCACCTTGGATCTCGGGGATCATGCAACTAATAGCATCAGTTAAACATTTGAGTGAGGCCCTCTGACTGTATGGATTGATTAAGAAAAACCAAACGGTATCCCAAGTTAAACTTTGGATGCTAGCGATTAGTCTTCCTTTCTTTTCCAACTCCTGATTGCATGTTTGTTCCAGGGCTTTGGCCGATGTTAATTTTCCTAGATTACACTGTGAAATCGTATTAGACAGATAAAGAGTGTCGTTGACAAATTCAATTAAATTGCTAGTAAATAACCGACATCTTGAGGTTTCTCTTTCTGCCTTCATTAATTAGGTCTGCCATTCTAGGAATAGGATGTCTTTGTGTGACTCAAGAATTTTGGGTAGATCCGAAGCCTGTCCTTCAAGGGAGTCTTGCCAAGCAAGAAAACTAGTTAAGGTCTCATCGGCCTATTCTAAATCCTGTCTAGCTTCAACTGATTTATCAACTATAGATGTAGTAATTTCACAAAGAGGTTCGACCAAAGAAATGTTATGACATAGTAGTTTCAACTGTGTAATCAATGCCTTATTGATTTGTAGAGCTTCTGTTCTAAACTCTGCTACTTGAGGAAGGCCCTTGAACTTTTCTACTTCTTGTGACAGTTGAGCGATTTGCTCATCCTTAGTCTTGCTCATTTGTTCGTTCATCGCCTTTAATTTGTTGGATACAATCTAAGTGGAAAATCTCGGCATAACTGCTCCATTAATTGGACACTTCACCTGTCAATCATGATAAGGAGGCTTTTAAATAATCCATCATAACGTCTATTGATTCAAGCGTGGCTTAGATTTTTGGCGGTTAATCGCATTTGATGATTGGTGTAGTGAAAGGGAGGGTTTTCATAATAATCCAAAATATCGTTCAATCACCACAGGTGATATAATGCATGCTAATCTTTAATATGTTTAGAAACACTCGCCCTGATTTAATGCATCGCAATCAGGACAGGGCTCGGGTCAATTTATTTATGCCATTGCGAAATCGCCGATCGCCGATGGCGATACGCCTTATCGCATTGGAGGAATGGGCGATGCCTTATAAATGATGCGCTTTGCCTTTCCCTGATATCCGATAGCAATTTCCCTCTTAGGATCAGAGTTATTCAATGGGCCTTTACTTATGTTCCTTTTATTATTGCGATATGCGATCTTGCGATTGCTTTATCGTAATAATAAAAGCTTTATGATTTGTTAAAAAAGGCCTCTTTCATCATTGTTTAAAAGGGATAACATATTTCAATCGGACCTTTTGATGAGGGTTTTTCTAATAATAATTTAATACCAATTTATTCACACATCTATGTTTAAAAAGGGACCCATTTCATATGATGATTTTAAAGAAAAATTTTATGCAATGGGGGGTTGTTGTACAACACAACAATTGGCAATTCACTGGGAGAAACAGTTATCTCTGGGAAAAGTTAAAATACTTAAACTTTTTAATCTGAAAATCTTATCCGAGTGAAAGATTCTAATATAACTAGGCAAACATAAATTCTGACTGTAATAATAACTATTTTTGGTATCCTCTTCTCACGTTATAATTAAATACATTCTATGTTTCAAACTAGCCTTGCTTGGTTGCTAATGATAAAACAAAAACTTTTTCAACTTAGCTTTATAATGATTCCTTTGCCATAGGTAGAGCCTCTACTGCCAGCAAATGTCTATAGTCTCAACAGGGTTAACTTTTAACCATTTGATCGTTCATTGTCCCATCCATTTCAGAGTATAATTAAAAAGAATGAATCCAGAAATATGTTTTCATATTTTTGTATCATTTTTTCTTTTTCTTCATTTTGTAAGATAAAAAGCCATTGTCTTGGTTTGGTAGCCTGCTGTTTGACAATGCCATTCACTGGTGATAATTTAACTGAACAAGATGGCTCGTGATGAGACCCCTTGTCTTATAATTATAAGCCATTACCCTGTTTTGGTATGCAGTATTGGTAATGTCAGTTGAACTATTTCCCTATGATCATGGTAAGCAGGCTTGTGATAAGACCTCTTATCTTTTATCTCAAGTATATTTTAGAATTACACTCTGAGTAATTATAACTCTTGATGAATGGGATGAACAATTTTCAGCTTAAGAGAGGATGGATGATAGGATAAGAGTTGAAGATGCTAAGATTGAATCAGTATCTGTTTTGTTTTGATAACTGTTTTCGGGCTGATTAAAAACATTAAAATGGTTTACAGTACTTCTAATATTTGAGAAGAGTTTACAGAAATAAAATGGGGTTTCAGAATCTAAATATACCTAACTTCCTAGATATCTTTATTTCTTTTAAGGCTTCCATTTTAAAAGCAAATATCATAACCGTTTCTTTTGAGAAACTTTTCAATATAGTAAAGACCAATCGAAGGCTAACTTTATTCTTCTAAAATCCTAAAATCTAAGCTATGTACAAAATTTTAGCTGGAAATTGAATATTTACAAAGGGAGAAGGGGTTATCTTCTTAATTGAAGAATTTTTTCAAAATAAGGCAGTTAACAGGAAGAGAGTCTCTCTTTCCTGATAGATCTTGCAAAATGAAAGTAGAAGGGCATATCTTCTCATTGATTTGAAATGGTCCAAGCGACATTTTCTGGAACTTTGTGTGTTTTCCTTTATCCCCTGGGCTTTGTCCCATTTCAAGACTAGATCACCAACTTGTAATTGTTTTGAACTAGTTGAAGTTGTATCAAAAGATGACTTGATAATTCGCTGATGTTTTGCATGTATAATTCTGGCTTTTTCCCTTCTTCTAGTTTCAAAATTTGATCATGTCTTAGTTGAATAGAAGATGAGGGACTTTCTTCGATAAACTACACCAAAGCTAAAGATGGAAACACTAAGTTAGCTGGTATGACAACTTCCTTTCCATACACTAGATTGAATGGAGAAGTGCCTATAGAGGTTTTTTGAGTTATTCTATCAACCCATAGTGCAAATATCAAAGATTTATGCCAGTTTTTATGATTTTGTTCAATAGTTTGCTTAATAATTCTAATAAGGTTTTTATTGGTGGATTCTGCCAAACCATTGCCCTTGGGGTAGTAATTTGCAGAATAACTCAATTTAAATCCCCTTTTGATAGCAAACTCAAACATAGAATTTCTAGATAAATAAGATGCATTATCAAAAACAAGAGCATTTGGGACACCAAACCTGGTAATAATGAATTGATCTATAAATTCCATAATTGCCTCAGAGTTTGTTGTCTTTAAAGGAATTGCTTCAAACCACTTAGTAAAGTAATCAGTGGCAGTAAGGATATACTTATGCTGTTTGGATGAGTGTGGAGTGATTTTTCCAATGATGTCCAATCCCCATTGCTCAAATGGTTGCTCAATGTTGACTGGTTGCAAAGAGAAAGTTGGCTTTCTTTGTCTTCCACTAGAGGTTTGACATCTTTGGCATTTCCTTACATATTCATGAGTATCCCTGAACAAGGTGGGCCAATAGTACCCATCATGAATGATTTTGTGAGCTGTGGTGTCAGCTCCAAAATGTCCTCCTGCTGGTCCATCATGAAGTTCCTGCAAAACTTTTTGAGCTTAAGGTTTTTCTAAGCATCTTAATAAAATTGAATCATAATTTCGCCTAAATAATACACCATCTATAATTGTAAAGTTTTTTTCTTTCAATCTAATGGCCCGTTTGTTTTTATAGGAGAGATTGGAAGGAGCGTACCCATTTTTTAAATAGAAAATCAGATATGTATATTGTGATTCAGAACCCGTGGTGCTTATCTGATTGATTTCTCTAGTACCTTCTGTATTTTCAGGTTCTTGAATGTTGGATGCTCCTGCTGCCAACCTGCAAAAACCTTGTCCTTTGACAATCTTTGCTGGCTTGATTTCCAAGTCATATTCTTGTAATGTTGTGACCCAATTTGCTCTCTTTTCTCCTAATTCCATTTGAACTGGTAATTGTCCTACCGCTGAAAAATGGACTATAACTTTTGTGTGAGCTTTTAAGAGGAAGGGCCTATAGTGTTTTATGGATTTGTACACAACAAAGACTTGTTTTTCAACATCCGAATAGTTTAGTTCAACACCTTGAAGATTTGAGCTGTAAAACGAAATTGGTGCTTCCAAGTTTTGATCATTAATTTGAGTCAATATTGTTGCATATGACGAAGCGGATGCGAGGGTATATAGTATGAAATGATTAGAAAAATTGGGAGTGCTTAAAGCAGGGGCATTAATTATTGATTGTTTGATGGAATCAAATGCCTCCTTTTCAGCAGATCCCCATTTAAACACTGAATTTTTCTTAATCATCATTTGCAATGGTAAAATAATCTGGGAAAAATCTGGAACAAAACGTTTAACAAAGTTAACCTGACCCAAAAATGACTGCATGGATTTTTTATTATGGGGAAATGGAATTTCAGAAATCTCTTTAATTCTGTCTGGATCAATATAGATACCATCTTTTGAAACAATGAAGCCTAAAAGTATTCCTTGATTAAGGGAAAAAAAGGACTTCTTTGGATTAAGAGAGATACCATATTTTCTATAGCACTCAAAGATTTGTTTTAAATCATGTAAATGATTAAAACTTTTCTTGGAAAATATAGTAATATCATCTAAATAAACAACTACTGATTTATTGAGAAATCCTTTGAATGCTATGTCCATGGGTCTCTGAAATGTAGCTCCTACATTGAAGAGTCCAAAAGGCATATTTTGGTAGGCATAAGTTCCCCACTTAGTTCTGAAGGTTGTTTTAAGCCTATCATCAGGATGAACCAGAATTTGGTTATATCGTGAAAAACCATCTAAAAAGGACATTAGTTCTGAACCAGCTACTGAATGTAATTCCTGCTCCATAGTAGGTAAAGGGAAGTTATCATTTTGACTTGCTTTATTAAGATTTATGAAATCAATACAAATCTTGATATCGCCATTTTTCTTCCGAATAGGCACCAGGTTGGAAACCCAGTTTGAATGTCTCACAGGAAAAATTATCTTTGCCTTCAAGAGTTTATTTAATTCAGCCTTTATTTGACTCTCTAGGTTAGGATGAATCTTTCTTAACTTCTGTTGCACTGGTTTTTGTTCATAAAGCATTGGAATAGTATGTTGAATAATTGATGTATCGTATGTTTTCAAATCATCATATTTCCAAGCAAAGACGTATTTGTTTTTTGTTAACAGCCTAATGAATGCTATTTTTTCTTCTATAGAAAGTCCTAGTCCCAAATTGATGTTTTGAGGGCTCTCCTCAGTACCTAGGTTTATCAATTCAAATCTTAAAGTGGAACTCTGGAGTTTTGAATTGGTCACTTGTTTAAATCTGTCTTTAATATCATAAAGATCTTCAAGCTTGACCACTGGTTTTGGTATTGAGTTTCTCTCTTGCTTTTCCTTCATCTGAAGGTCATGATCACTTTCATCAATGATTTGGCCATCATAAAGCTTGTCAAAAGTCAAGAAGTTTAAAATTTCGTCATCATGATTGAACACTCTCCAATTAGTGACATTATCGGGAATTGATGGTCTAAAAATTAACTCTACTGAAAATCTATCTGGGCTGTAGTCTTCGGATGGTAGGAGTCTGGAAGCAACATTAGCTAGTAGGTCTGCTGCTACTTTCTGGGACCTAGGGATGGGAGAAATATTGAATGCTAAAAATTGTGAGGTGAGTTCCTGTACCAGAGACTGATAGTGTTTGATATGACCAGAAAGGCAATGAATTGTGTTTCTAACCTGTTTAATAACAATCTATGAATCACCAAACACTTTCAGATATTGAACCTTTAGGCCAATCGCTCTGTAGAGTCCTTGGACTAGGGCCTCATATTCAGCTGTATTGTTTGTGCATTCAAATTCAAGTCTGCATGATAACATAGTTTTTTCTCCCTGAGGGCTAACTAAAATACATCGTGCTCCTGAGCCTTCACTATATTTAGACCCGTCAAAATATAGTGATCAAAATAAAGAATTATCAACAATTTTATTTATAGTTTCCTCAGTAACATTAAAGCATCTTGACCTATCTGTTTGTGAAAAGTTTTCGATCTGAGATGTGAAATTATTAACTGGGAAAGGAGATGGTTGGGCAGTGAAATTGCCAAAGAATGATTCAGATGAATAATTCCCCAAAATATTGTTATTGAATGCTATTGGTTGGTTTTCTTGTTCAAACTCGGTAACTGTATGGGTCATGTGCTTCTCCCGATCAATCTTGATCTGATTTGGTTTTCCTTTATAAAGTAACCACATATGAGACCAATCAGTGGAAATATAACCATGGAGTTTTTCGGACCAATCTCTACTTAAAATCAACCCATAGAATTCTGGTATATCAACGATCAAAATATCAATTCTTTGAACTACTCTAGCATCAGCTGATAACCTGATAGTTACTGAGTTGATTTCCCCTAAAACCTGGACCTTAGTTCTATCCAAATGTACAATATGAATTGCAGACTTTTTGGGTTCGATGTTCAGTTTGGAACAAACTGAAGCTGGCATTATATTAGAGGAAGCCCCTGAGTCAATCAAATAGTTGTGTAGGTTTCTATTATAGATCTCATAGGTTAAGAGGAAGGGAGGAGTATAAGAATTTGATCTATCCCCAATTAAGACTGCGTCAATAGCTTCCACTCTACCGGAAGGTGGTTGGCCTGAATCATTAGCAGCTTTGGACAATACAGCATTGGGAAGAGGTGAAGAAAGAACGACATTTAATTCTTTAAGAAGTAACTTCTGCTGATGTTTGAGTTTTCTAAGTTCAAACATAGTAATATTTGCCTTAGTCTTCTTCATATCTTCAATAATATTGTAGTCCATAGAATCTGATACTACAATTGTCTTAGATGTTGAAGGTAGATTTGAAGATGATGGTTGATTTTGGGATGGTGTCGCTGAAGCTTTCTCCGTAGGAATCGTTTCTTTGGTAGTAGTGGAACCTGCATTCCTTTCCTTTGAAGTTGTTTGGACAGGTTCAGGAGTACCTTTACTTCTTGTAGTCACGAGGAAAGATTCTTTTTCTTTTTCCGTATCGGAAGTGGGTAAAATAAAATCCCACATCCCATGACATTCGACAGTCTCTTCTTCTTCGGGTTCTTCGGATGGCAAGACTGTTTCATCTTCTTCTTCTTCTTCAGGATTTGAATCAGCGTTGGATATAACATTTGGTGGTTTTGATTCAAGTTTCTTAAAATTTCTAAATGGCCTTTTGTTGAGGTTTCTGCTACTTGCTTCTTGATTTCGACCATTTCATTTGACATAGTCTTGAGGACTTTTTGTAAACCTTCCATATCATATGGATCTTGAGGGGTTTTCTTCTTTGAATCATCCTTGAAAGAAACTTTTTTGGATTTTCTATCTTCAAGAGCAGCTTTCTTTTCTAAAGCATTAATATGTTTTTCCACAACATGCGCCTCTTTCATGTTTTCAGCTAAAGTTGGTTTTGCAGCCCTGTCTACGAAAATAGCTATATTTAAGGGTAGGGCAGTTATATACCATTCGCTTCTGATTTGCTCACTTGGTTTTGAGGCAGTTGGAATATTATTCAAGAGTTTATTGAATCGTGAGTTGAATTCCTTAATAGGTTCTTTATTCTCTATCCTAAGATTTGAGAGATCATTGATTAATGTGGCTAAAGATCTATCATCGCCATACTTAGTAAGAAAATGTTCTTGGCAAATGTTCCAACTGGTAATGGATCGAGAGGGCAGGGAAAAATACCAAGATCCTGTTGATCCTTGCAAAGTATAAGGGAAAAGCCTTATGACAACATCTTCTTCTGTCACTCCTTTCAAATTAACTGATAACATAAAGTTATTAATACGTTCTTCGGCTTGTGTTCCAGCATCTGGATTAAACTTGGGTAACCATTTTTTAGGAGAATCAGGCAATGCATGTAATGGTGCAGGCATGTTGACCGCACCGGGACTATTCCATGGATCTGCCATTGAAACACCAGTAGTGGATGATATTGTTGATGAAATTCCAGATGTTTGGGAAGGAGTTGATATTGAGGATTGAATAGGTTGGGATGTTGAAGTTCTTGATCCCTGATGGACAACAATATGTAATGAAGGAGTGGATGGTTAACTTCGCGCCGGGGAAGATGAGATGGAAGATGTCGATGAGAATGTTTCACTGTTAGATCCTTCAGTATTCTTTTTGCCCTTTTCCTTTTAGGTAAAGGCAACTCAGTAGGTTTGATACCGAGCTTTCTGCTCTGAAGTCTGATGAGAGGGTGAGGTAGATTGAATTGCGAAGTCTCACTGCCTTGAGATACCTCAGATTTCTGTGGTGATATCGAAAAGCCTTGAAGTTTATGGATGAGAGACTAGACTTCCAAGGACTCAGAACTTAATCGTTCTGAAGTATGGTGGGTTTGAGCAGTGGTAGTTGATTCCTCTTCTTCTCACTTGGATACTGGAGATCCAGCATGCAAATGGGAAGTACGAGGTGATGTTGTTGGGTCCCTATAATACTAGTGATTACCCCATTACTATTGTAGTTATACCCCTTATTAATATTGTTGTGCCCCTATTGCCCCCATATTGTTATTACTGTGCCCCATAGAATCCCTCTATTGCTATTTTTGTGGCTTTATATTATTATTGTTAGGTCGGCTTGCTTATATTGTGACTCCTTAGACTCCTATATATAGAAAGGAGGTTTTGTCATTTGAATCATCCAAGAATTGTTCATTTATGTAATGTAAAGGAGGTTTCCCCCTCGAAGAGGCTGAATTCTAAGGCGTTGATCTATCTTTTCTTGAGCTGGTTTCATAACATTTGGTATCAGAGCTTTGGATTCTAGGGTTTCGCTGCTCCAAATAGGTCATCATGGAATTTTAGATATTACTTTTTTTCTGTGATGTCTCCGAAGTCGCAAAAAAAACCCATTTGAGAAAAAATCACGCTGAACCTCGGGTCAAAATTTCAGAGCTTTTCGCATGATATTTGCGGAGATATGATCTGAGGAAATTGGTCTTTTTGCAGACTCCTGAAGTACATTCAAAATAGGTGACCTGGGGAAAATCGTCATAACTTTCTCTCTGGGGATCAGATTGAAATTTCATAAGAAGGTATAGAAATAGGACGGACTGTAGTATTTTGTATGTGTGCTTCAGATCCAAAGGTCGAAACAGTGACTCGTGGCACGTCGTACAAGTTTGTTCTACTGAACTAGTCTATAAGCAAGTCACTGTGGGAGATTTCACATAACTCTTCGTTGGAGAATCCAATTTGGGTCAGACATGTGGCATTAGAAAGAGGACACATAGGGATACTATAGCTCACAAATTCAGAACTAGATGATTGGAAAGTACAGAGATACATCAGAGGCAATATCGAGCTCCTAAAAAATGAAAAAAGGTGTGTAGATTTTTCTTAAATTTTTGCTTAAGCTTGGTTTGAAAATTTATTTTGAAGGAATTCAAAGGGCATAGTAGAGCATTATTATCGGTAACTGATGCCCCGAGGAAAGAAAATGCAAACACCTAGTAAGGAACCTGAAAGCTCTAGCATGACGCATGAAGAAGAGGAAGAAATGCAACATGATATATCAAAATTACAAGACCAAGTGCAACAACTGTCCCTTGCACAAAAAGGAACATAATCTAAGATGGATGGTTTAAAGAAAGATGTAGAAGCTAAGATGGATGGTTTAAAGAAAGGTGTAGAAGCTAAGATAGACTGTTTAAAGAAAGGCGTAGAAGCTAAGATGATTAACGTGGAAGCTAAGATGGATGATTTGAAGATAGATTTGAAGACAGACATGGACGAATTGAAGATAAATATGAATAAGTTGCTACAAGAAATGGTCCCTAAGGGTGAAAGGGTACTAAAGGAAACTCATGATGAGAACAAAAGAAATGTTAATCATGATTCCATAGATGCTAATGTTGGATCGAAGACTCACCATATTCCAAAAATCGATATGAGGAAGTTTGATGGCAAGGATCCTGCCACATGGATATTACAGATGGAGCAATTCTTCGATCTCAATAATGTGAAAAACACACAAAAGGTACGTATGGAAACTTTATATTTGGAACCAAATCAGTTTGTATGGTATCAATGGCTTTGCCCTCGTAAACCATTTATCACTTGGGCAATTTTTACGGAAGAATTGATAGCACATTATGAGGATACAAAATGCAACACTTTTTTTAGCCAATTGATAAGTCTCAAACAAAAGGGTTCAATAACGGAGCACATTGAGGAGTTCCAAAAATTGAACATAAGGGTAAAAGATATTCCAGAGGAGCATAGGATTGATGTGTTCATAGGGTATTTAAAGGATAATATCCAACATGATGTTCGCCTTTGGGAACCTGATTCATTAGAGAAGGCATTTAGGTTAGCAAGAAAAATGGAAAGAAAAATTATGGCAACCAGGAAGCATACCACTCACAACTATAAAGACGGAAGTGTTGTTGCCCCTAGTCTTCCACAACCTATAAGGTTGACACCACAGAAATTGGAACAAAAAAGAGCAAAAGGGATTTGTTATAGTTGTGATAGCAAATACACTGAAGGTCATAAGTGTGCTGAGAAGAAATTATTCTACATAGATTGTGAAGAGGAAAAAGAAAAGGAGCAAGAAAGGTCAAAAGAAGAGGATATACTCTAGGAACAAAGCCTAGATGAAGAACAAATAAATCCGACCATATCTTGTAATGCATTGGCGGGAATTACCACTCCTCAAACCATCAAGATAGAAGGACAAACCAAGAAGAAAAAGGTAATAGTGTTGATTGATTCAGGAAGCACCCACAATTTTATTCATTGTAAGGTAGCAAAAGAATTGAATTGCTTCCTATATCCAGCACCAGAGTGTCGAGTGATGATTGCAAATGGAGGAACAATAAATTTCTCTGGAAAGTGCCATAATATCAAGCTATCCATGGGAGAATATGTATTGAATAGCCCAATGCTTTCCATTCCAATGGGAGGTGCTGATGTTTTACTAGGAGTCCAATGGCTACAATCCCTGGGTACAATAGCTTTTAATTTTCAAGAACTCTTCATCAAATTTTCTACAGAAGGAAAGGAAGTTGAATTAATGGGTATAGAAGGGAAACCAGGAAAGATAATAAGCTCTAATAGTATGACAAAGCTTCTAAAAAAGGAGCAAAGAGGAGTAATTGCACAATTATGCTCACTAGATGTTTCCACATTGGAATCATCTATTTCTCTAGATCTCCAAAAAGTCCTGGACAATCATTCCAAGGTATTTGAGACTCCTAAAAGTCTCCCACCTATGCGTGATCATGATCATGCTATTCATTCGATTCTAGGAAGTGTTCCTCCAAACATCAGGCCATACAGATATCCCTATGTCCAAAAGAGTGAAATTGAATGTATGGTTGCCGAAATGCTAGAGGCTGGTATAATTCAACCTAGTCAAAGTTCTTTCTCTACTCCAGTAGTATTGGTGCACAAGAAGGATGGATCATGGTGCATGTGTCTAGATTATAGGGAGCTCAACAAGCTCACTATTAAAGATAAGTTCCCCATTCCTATCATTGATGAATTACTGGATGAATTGCATGGATCAATTTACTTCACCAAGTTGGATCTTCGTTCAGGATACCATCAAATCAGAATGAAGACTGAAGACATTCTGAAAACAACATTTAGAACTCATGAGGGTCATTATGAATTTTTGGTCATGCCTTTTGGCCTTACTAATGCACCTTCAACATTTCAAGGTTTGATGAATTCAATTTTCAAACCATTCCTTAGAAAATTTGTGTTAGTATTTTTTGATGATATACTAATCTATAGCAAGTCTTGGAAGGATCATGTTGAACATGTTGACAAGGTGCTACAACTATTGAAGGAGAAACAATTATATGCAAAAAGATCCAAATGTTTGTTTGGAGTCTAGGAGGTGGAATACTTGGGTCATATTGTATCTCATGGAGTTAAGGTAGACCCTAGCAAAATTAAAGCCATTAAGGAATGGAAAATCCCCACATCCATAAAGCATCTGCGAGGATTTCTCGGGTTGACAGGGTATTATCACAAGTTTGCTAAGAATTATGGGAGAATAGCAGCACCTCTAACAACATTATTGAAGAAAGATGCATTTTCATGGACTCAGGAAGCAACAAAGGCCTTTGAACATCTTAAAGAGGCAATGTGCCAAGCACCGGTCTTAGCTACACCAGACTTCACAAAAACATTTATTGTGGAATGTGATGCTTCAGGAAATGGAATTGGTGCTGTTCTAATGCAAGATGAAAGACCCATTGCTTTTGAAAGTCATCCAATCAAGGGAAAGTTTTTAAGCAAAAGCTATTTATGAGAAGGAAATGTTGGCAATACTCCATGCACTTAAGAAATGGCGACCCTACCTAATGGGTAGACACTTCAAGGTAAAAACGGATCATGACAGCCATAAATACTTTTTACAACAAAGATTATCCTCTGAAGAGCAACAAAAGTGGGTCACAAAGATGTTGGGTTATGACTTTGAAATCATCTACAAAAAAGGGAAGCAAAATGTGGTGGCAGATGCACTCTCAAGAAAGGATGAGGATGTGGAAGCATTGTTGTGCGCCATTTCTATTATCCAACCAGATTGGATAAACGAAGCAAGGGAGGAATGGAAGGATGACGAAGAAGTGTGGGCACTTACTCGAAAGTTACAACAAAATTCCGGTACGTCTGGTACATTTAGCTGGCAAAATAATTCATTATGGTACAAAGATCGCTTATACCTTTGTAAGAATTCCCAGCTAAAACAAAAGATTCTTATGGAATCGCACACTTCTCCCTTAGGAGGGCACTCAGGATTTTTAAAAACTTACCACAGGGTTAAGAATGAATTTTTTTGGGATGGCCTTAAATCAGGTATTCAAAAGTTTGTGGCTGAATGTTTGGTTTTCCAACAAAATAAAGTTGAAACAATTAAGACACCAGGTCTATTACAACCTTTATCCATTCCAAGCCAACGTTGGGAGGAGGTTTCAATGGATTTTATCACAGGTGTTATAGACATTTTTGTGCCTTACAGCATTGAGCATGAAATTTCCATAATCTACGGGATCCAAAGTCCCTAAACATGTTGTTCCTACCCCTAGAGGAACAAGGCTAACAAACCACAGCAATTCACAAAAGTTCTCCACCTGAAACTGCTCAGAAACAAGTCAATTCAGAATCATTTCAGTGGCTACACTAGCTGTCTGCGCTGAATGTCAAAGCCAACACTGGCTACCTACGTTGAATGTCAACTGGAACAAAGGCTACCTGCGCTGAATGAGAGTGGACAAGTGGCAGGATCATTTCTCAAGGTGTCAAGACCCAGGAAGCTTCCAAATGACACTTGCCTCAGGGAATTCGACTGGTGATGAGTAAGAGGTTCCAAATCTCCAAGTGGAAGCAAGAACCTCCAAGTGGACTCAAGAACTGATAGAGGGAGAGGACACTAGTCAGATCTCAAGCTAACTCATCCTCTCTCCAAACATCTATATATGGATCTCTCCTTCATGAGATCTGGAGGATGGAATTTTGTTATTGCAAAGAATTGCTGTTGGTTTGAGACTGGAATCATTGGGTGATTAATGCTTTGAAGGGGCTGAAGATAGGAATTCCATTTGCTGGGAAGGAGATGCTGGATTGGAGCCCTCTGGGTTGTATCTCTTCCTGAACCTTGTTATTCATCAATAAAGCTATCTTGGTTTCTCCTATATGCTAATGTATTTCGATGTATGAATGTATTAGTGTATTTGGTTTATTTCTAATCCTAAATCAGTTATGAATGTGAATATCTGTCTTTGTGTAGTGTTCTTCTCTTGTCTCAAGTAGCTGTTCTCTTGTCGCAAGTAGCTGTTCTCTTGTGATCTTGCAGGAAGTTGTAGCCGGATAAGCAAGAAGGCAAGTAGCTGTGAACACCCAAGGAGAAGGGAGATTAGATCAAGGGACAAACGGAAGACACCGGTAAGTCTATTGATCTCTCTTCTTTCACATTTCATAAAGGAAGAAACCAGTATAGCTGTACTCGTTTGTTGCTAAGGCACTGTCACACCTTAGGTGGATAGGATCGTCCTGCATAGGCATTTTTCCCCACAACAAATTGGCGACTCCACTGGGGAAATTTGTTTAGTCATTTTTATTTGTGTTTCTATCATTGTTTGCATCATAGACTTGACAGCAACAATCGAACTGCATCTTTCCCGGATGCAAAGTAGAAAGTTGCTACTTTGATCCAGTTGCTGGACTTGTCTATGATCTAAACAATGGATTCACGAATGATTTGATGATCCTTGTGATAGATCTTAGTAGCTTTCAAAGCATCCCTTTGATTATACCTTGCTTGTGTTTCTGATTTGGCCTGAAATTGTTAATTTTTGAGCAATTTGTGACCCAGAACCCAAGAGAAACGAGAGTTTCTCCTTCAGCGCAACTGTTGTGAAGGCAGTCTGCATTTCAACGCAGGTCCCGTGAAGGCTACCTGCGCTGAATGTCAAATCCTCAGTGTTGAGGTTGCGCTGAACCAGTTTGGCCTTGTGCAGCTGGGGTTCTCTGCTCTCTGTTGCCCTGTTTTGATCTCTGTTTTTTGCAGCCTTTAACCAGCATAGGTACCAGTCAGATAACTCCTTTTCTTTGCTTACATTCCGCCTCCTTTTGTACAAAAAGACTGTGAGTGTTTTTATGTGTTTGTGGCGTCATTTACAGTTTTCCTTTGCATGAGTAAAATAGTCATCCTGTAGCCTTTGATTCAAATCTGATTGATTGTGATCATAGAAGAGAGTTCATTGGCTAGTTGCAGATTGATTATACATTTACTTTTGCTTATTGGTTTGAATTCGTCTCTTTGAAGTGTCGAAACAAGTCTTTATTTCGAAAATCGTTAAGTGTTGTAATCTCTTCTATCTTCTCTGATTTCGAAAAAGTAAATTTGTTTGTATTGATCATTTAAAAGCGAATTCAAAGTTGTACAAAAAGCTTTCTTTGTAGGCATCAATACTAAGAAAGCGGAAAACAAACACCTGCATTGTGCATTTTGCATTTGATAGTTTGCATGTTGGATTTAGGAAAAGTGCATTAGAGTGTGCTGATTGCTCTTTGAGAAAAGATGGTGTCTTTCTTTTCCCTTAGTAGCTAGGATTTTCAAAGTTGAAAAGATATAAAGCTTGCTTATCATCTTTAGACTGCATTTAGGAATTTGTATCATACATCTCGTGGTGAACCTTGAAAGGAAAACTTTAAAAAGATCAACCTAAAATAAATTGAACGAACTTAACAACGCTTTGTAACATAATGCACAACATAGAGGTCTAGGCTAGAGACGTGTTCCGGCGTCGTTAAGCCTGGTGACTGTCGATCTCGTAGAAGGTGGGTGATTCCTCCTGAGGGACAATAGCGCCAGTACGGATTGTGCTCCCACGTACCGTTGTGTATATATTGGGAGACCCCTATAGGCATATATCCTTTATCCTTAGGAAGCCGTGTCGGCCGCCCTACTGATCGCAATGCAGTGAACACAGGATTCACGAAGATCGACCGCCCGTACCTTAAAACGTATTCTGCGGTTTTGCGAAAAGTTTGGCACACCCTCTGCCTAGAACTCCAGAGCAGTTCCTTTTGGCCTTTTTCAGACTCTATAACGGAAAAAGTGCATCCGAGCATTTGTCACTTCGGGCTCGTTAAAACATCGAAGGAGACTAGAGTCATCTTTAGCTTTTTCTCGACTCTTTAAAACTGAAAAAGCAAGTTGTGTCTAAAAAGCGTCTAAAAAATTCATTTAATTCAGAAACACATTTTCCCCTTTTTTTATTTTGGTTGATCGAGTAATCCGCAATCGTGGAAGAAAGTCAATTGAAACCCCGTCATTCGCGGAGGCTTACGAGTCAACCGTCTTTGTCTCCGGAATCGAAAACAGTACGGACAAAGCGAACTTGTTTAACCGGTTCAAAATCTCCTATCAAAGTTAGAACAAGTGTTCCAACCACATCTGAGATTCTGGTTACTCCAAACATTTCTGGAAACCTTGCCTCTATAGAAGAAGTTCAACAGCCACAGAGGGACAGTAATACTAATCCTAGTCTGGGGGCAAATACTTGCGTAACTAAACCAGTTCTATCTGCAACCGGTTGAGAGAGTCTTGCTGCTCAAACAACTGTCGCTGTCGATTCAACCCCTTCTTCGGCACCAGAAATATTTTACGGACCTGACGGTCTTCCTCTTCCACCGGGTTTGATTGCGATAGAGGAAATTGCAGAGGATCCGCAAGCAAGTACTCCAACCCATTTTGGAGTCGGGGTCACTCTATTTCCTTCATCAGAAGTTAATCCACCACAAGTGGAAGTTCCTGTAGAATCGCTAGGCAATCTATTGGATAGACTCAAAATGTCTGAACAACCGTCAACATCTAGGACTGTGTCGAATGACACAGCGACAGCAGAAACCCCTGCCGTCACTCAGACAATGTTTGCCGGCATACCTTCTGTCCCGACTAGCTCGCAACAGCTAGAAGGAGTCCACCAAGGGACTATTTCGACAGTGTGGTCTGTTCCAGTTTGTTCATCCGGAATAATATCCGGCAACTCTTATGTTGAAACTCGCTAGATTGATCCATTTGGAGGTCAATTTGGGCAATCCAGTCCCCAAGGACAAACAATCCCCTTGAGTTTCGGATTGCTACCCTATGGGGGGCAGTATGCCCTTTCATTACCCCCTCCGGGTGGGTATCCGTACGGGAGTTCACAACAGTATTCAGGTTATACTGGAATTACATCAAGTGGTTGGGTACCTATGCTACCTCAACAACCAAGGGTTGTGTATTCTATGCAACAATGTGTACCTATATCGAACATCCCGACCACACCGGCTATTGTGACAGTGTCGCAAGTTCAAACGTTGCCTGTTGTATGTCAACCTCAGATTTCTCAGGTTGTAATGCAACAGCCCCTTGGCCCTGGGACACAACCACAATCACCAACTAGTGGGGCGACACAGGTCCAAACGGGTACAATCACCCCACACCTTGGTCCAACAGTTAGTATAGCGCAACAGAACATGGCCTCTCAACTGTGGCTGGTGCAATACCAACAACCACAATTCCAACAAGTGTACCAAGGTTCTGAGCAGCAGATCTTTGCGAACAGTGGACAACCGTATATTCAAAACGGTCAAAACCAACCGCTTTATAGTGGTCAAGTCCACCAACCTTATCAGTCATACCAACATCAATTACATTATGCTGGTATGCAAAGACCCACTACTCAAGCGATTCCATCGTACCCTAGGTATGCTTCACCTAACCTAAATCAACAGTTACCATTCGTGGCAACTTTAGAGTTACCCGATTTACACCGGTTAACCAACGATCTGTTTGCTTACGCCCCTTGGTGGCCAGCGATTCCTCACAAACTTCCATCCGAAATTCCTAAATTCAATGGAAATCCAGGTGAAGACCCATCGAATCACGTGATGACTTTTCATCTGTGGTGTTCATCAAACACCCTGAATGATGATTCGATAAGGCTTCGCCTTTTCCAGAGGACGTTAACGGGTCCAGCGGCAAAATGGTATATTGAATTACCTAGAGCCTCGTTTGACAATTTTAGCGACCTAGCCACGACTTTCTTAACCCATTTTCAATTACCGATAAGGTATGAAACGAGAACAGAAATATTAACCAACTTCAAACAGACAACTACCACTCATATATCCGATCATATACATGAATGGCGTCGTCATCGTAGGATGGTGAAAACATACGTTCCCGATCAGCTGTTAGCTGAATGGTTTATAAAAGTCGTTACTTCCTGCTATAACAGAAGATGTGGCAAAGGGGGGAGTCGTAACAGAGGAGCAAGTTATTGCTCGTTCACAGTATCTACACTTAGTTTATACTCAGTCTGGCACGCTCTACGACAAAATACCTGACACCCCTAGACCAGAATTTTCAATTCCTCCTCCTCCTAAATCAAATAGTGACTCTCATGCCGGAGATGGCATGATTGGCACGGCAAACGCGAAATCGACAAAGGCTTCGTCTAAGAAAGCCCGTAAGAGTTCGGATCAAAATGCAAAAGAAGAAATTCTTGCTTCGGAAGTAAATGCCGTATCAGCAGATAAAGGAAAAGAAACCAAACAACCAGGGAGCAAGAAGAAGCAAAACAAAGGGAAGAAGAAGAAACAGGGTGAGTCATCCCCTGAAAAAACTTCTTCAAACCCTCCTGGAAATAGGAAATATCCATGTCAAATATGTGATGAGGAGGATCATTGGACAAGGGATTGTCCCTATAAAGCTGAGCTTAAAAGGTTCTTCAAAAGTTCGCAAACCTCAGCTGTGTTAACTGATCCATTTCCCAATCCAGGTCAAAATCTGGTTGATAGTGGAAATGCTTCCCCGTCGCAAGTACTTATGTTGTCAGTTTCAAAACAGCAGAATGATGCTTTGATTTCGACAAGGAACAAAGATTACAGGAATCCGCAGCTGTCGAACGACAAAGGTAAAGATCAACCAAGTATTTCGACAACAACTTCGACAGAAGTTGTACCACCCATCATTCCTGAATTAACAATAAAACCGCCAAAGGGAGTAGTACACAAGTCGACATTTAATCCTCGCGCCAGAGCGGCGCAGCATTATAACATAGTGGAAGATTTGGCCCAATCGCCATCCGCTATGTCGACTCTTGAAGTACTACAGAATTTCCCATCCCAAAGGCAGGCTTTGTTATCGGCTATTGGTGGGGTTGATCCTAAGGATTCCAATCTTGTATCCTTCGACCACAAAGGATACGATCCCCAGTTACCAGCTCAACTAGCTTTCCTTATTCAAGTCAAAGCCCTCAACAAAACTGTTCACAGAACAATTATTGATGAGGGCGCATCTACATGTATTATGTCGATGAGTTGCTGGAAAACTTTAGGATCTCCAACCTTGTCGCGATCTTCGACGACATTAAAAGCTTTTGACGGAAGGACTTATACCCCGTACGGTATCCTTAATAACTTGAAGGTTGAACTGGGAGGAAAAATAGTAGAAATAGATGTTGAAGTCATCGATGGGAATCTTGACTACAACATCCTACTGGGAAGACCATGGATCTATGCCATGGCAGCTGTTGTGTCGACTTATTTTAGGAAGATCGCATTCCCGTTTGAAGGAGGGATTACGATCGTCGACCAACAAAACTTCCTCCCTAATGGTTCACAAGTTACAGGAAGCATTCCCATGATCCATGGAAGCGACCATTCGCTTCAAGATATCGGAGTAGGCCTACTGAAAGACCCCACATTGATGGGAACTTTCGTGCTTCCACCTCCTATCTATATAGGAAATATAGCGTTGGTAGCAACCTGCAACATGATATCTTCCACGAAGATCGCAGAAGAAGATATCGACATGGATCATGCCATGGTTTCACCCCCAAGCCCAATAGAAATATTGTAGCAATCAATGTTTCGGGCATGGGAGGCGAACCCAAATCAACGCTCGTCAAGCGTTTGGGTAGATAGGTCTAGAGAATATGGTACCCCATTAGATCCTTGGTCGAAAGTACATGGGACTGACGAAGGAATTATACAATCAATGTTGATTGAGGGGGCACCATGGAATGATTGCCACCATCGTTCCCTTCTTCCGGAATATGAAGAAGATACTCAACATGACCTTTATCACCCTTCAGTTTTTGAATTCCTATCAAATACTGTAAATACGGTGGATTCTGAGCGAAACTTATCCAATATTGAAGAGACTATAGCCATAAATATCTCGACTAAAACAAATGTTGTAGAGAATATTTATGTCGGCAAAGGTTGTTCCCCTTCAGAACTGGAAATATATAATGCTATTTTTCGCGAATTCAAAGATGTCTTTGCTTGGTCATATGATGAAATGCCAGGCATTGACTCGAGTATCGTTGAACATGAAATTAAAATGTATCCTGATGTCAAACCAGTAAGACAACGGCTTCGGCAGGTGCACCCCAAGAAAGCCGCTGCCATTAAGGCAGAAGTTGAAAAGCTTCTCCATGCTAGTTTCATCTACCCGGTTCCTCTAACCGATTGGGTATCGAATATTGTCCCTGTTATGAAGAAACAAGGGACGATTAGAGTGTGTGTCGACTATAGGGATGTAAACCAAGCTTGTCCAAAGGACAACTACCCTACACCCTTCATCGACCAGATAATTGATGAATGTGAAATCTTTTCATTTATGGATGGATTTTCCGAGTATAATCAAATAAATATCTGCCCAGAGGACCAATCAAAGACTGCATTTATTTGTCCGTGGGGCACATTCGCTTATCGAAAATTACCCTTTGGTTTAAAGAACGCAGGGGCGACGTTTCAGAGGGCAATGAATTATGCCTTCCATGACATCAAGAACATCATTCAACCATATCTCGACGACCTTCTGGCTCATTCGCGAAAGCGGACTGATCATCCGCAGCATTTAAGAGCGATATTTCTACGTTGTCGACACTACAAGATAAGACTCAATCCGCACAAATGTGTGTTTTGCGTCGGTTCTGGTCATTTACTTGGCTTTGTAGTCTCTAAGGATGGGATTCGTCTCGATCCTTGCAAGGTTCAGGCAATCATTAATTTGCCTCCACCTTCAAATTTGCTTCAGATTCAGAAACTCCAAGGGAAAGCAAAATTTCTGAGGAGGTTCATTCCAAATTACACAGAACTTGCTAAAGGTTATACTCGTCTTTTGAAAAAGGATGTACCTTTTGTTTGGGATCAGGTGGCGCAAGCTTCCTTTGATGCTCTGAAAGATTCTCTAGTAAAAGCATCATTAATGTATGCCCCAGACTATCAAAGAGATTTTAACCTGTATCTGGCTGCAGCAGATACAACCATTGCGATGGTTTTAGTTCAAGAAATCGATGGAATTGAACATCCTATATATTATTTAAGTAAAAACTTAAATGATACAGAAAGTAAATATTCTTATGTTGAAAAACTAGCGCTTGCAACTGTTCAAGCGATTCAAAGGTTTCGACATTATGTCCTCTTTCGGAAAACTACCATTTTATCAGATTGCAACCCCATGACTTATATACTGTCGCGACAGTTGCTGGGGGGCAAATATTCAAAATGGATAGCGATCCTTCAAGAGTTTGATCTGGAATTTGTAAAATCCAAATCAAAGAAAGCTCTAGTTTTCGCAAAATTATTGTGCGATCTCCCATCGTCGTCCAACGATGAAACCTCCGAAGAATCAATCGTGGATGAGAATTTGTTTCTGATATCTACAAGCAATGAGTGGTATGGAGATATCATAATTTATCTCCAAACCCAAAAGTTCAGGCCTAACACCTCTCACTTTGAACAAAAACGTATACGATACCAAGCTAAAGACTACATGATCGTCGGTGATACGCTTTACCGTCGTGGTATCGATACAGTCCTGAGGAGGTGCCTTACCCATGAGGAGGCCGAAAAAGCCCTGAACGAGTGTCATTCAGGCGCCTGTGGGGGGCATCAATCTGGATATGCAACAGCACAAAAAAGCTTACGAGCAGGATACTTCTGGCCAACCATGTTCAAAGATTGCATAATCGCAGTCAGAAGTTGCCATGCTTGTCAAATTTTTGATAGAAAAACCAGAAGACCACCCGCACCTTTACAGCCAATAGTTGCTGTTGGGCCTTTCGCCAAATGGGGCATCGATTTCATGCAATGTAACCCCACCTCGACCGGGGGGCATGGGTATATTATAGTCACCGTTGACTATTTTACCAAATGGGCCGAGGCGATGCCTACATTGGATAACACTGGTGAAACAACTGCCCTTTTCTTTTTCAATCATGTAGTCGCCAGGTTCGGTGTACCACAGGCTATAGTTACAGATCATGGATCGCATTTTCACAATCACATGATGGTCGAATTAGCTGCCAAGCTAGGGCTATCTCACGACAGCTCTACCCCGTATTATCCGCAAGCCAACGGACAAGTTGAAGCAATCAACAAGGTCCTGAAGCGTATGTTGCAAAGGATGATCGGGGTTCACAAAAGAAGGTGGCACGTAATCCTATACTCAGCCTTGTGGGCTTACCGAACATCGGTGAAGAACGCGACCGGGTTCACACCGTTCCAACTGGTGTATGGCCTGGAAGCAGTCTTACCAATCCAGTGTGAAATTTCGTCGCTTAAACTCGCAATTGATCTCCTCCCCGGAACTTTGGAAGAAGAGGCTCGTTTCTTGGAATTAATCCAATTGGATGAAACCCGTCGTGATGCCGCTTGGGCTAACGAAGCCCATAAGAAACAAGTCAAGGCGCAGTTCGACAAAAATGTCAAACCCCGTGTCTTCTGAGAAGGTGACTTGGTCTTGCTTTATAACCAAGAATTCGATAAATTGGGAGAAGGTAAATTTAATTCTTTATGGATGGGCCCCTATATTGTTAAACGAGTGTTAGAAAAAGGAGCCTACGAGTTAATGGATTATGACGGAATTCCACTGGCGCAACCTCGTAATGGGTTGTACCTCAAGCGTTACTATGCTTAAATAGTAAATTGTATGCTTTTGTTGTATTTTGTTTTCGCTAAAGTGTTTGTTTTGGTCGAGTGATCCACCTTTTTACATTTATTGCAGATGTCAAACCTTCTAGAGACATGTGTTGGATATGCCGACGGAGCAAGTCGTAGTTCGCGGAACCTATCCTCCGCAGCCTAGGCCATTTTTGATCCAAGCGGCGAGTTAGTAAGTTTCAGAGGTGTGTGTATTGGGCAATCAACGAATAATATCGCTGAGTATAGCGCGTTGATAGAACTCCTCTCTAATGCCATCGCCCATGGTATACGCCAACTAATCGTCAGGCTAGACTCACAACTCGTGATACTACAACTCAATGGTATATATTCCGTTCGCAATCCAGCTATTTATCGCATGTTCCTAAGGGTTAAGATTTTGGAAAGACAATTTGATTCAATTCAATACCACCATATTTCCAGAAACTTAAACACATTAACCGACTCATTAGCAAACTATGTGTTAGGTAGATATTTGCGACATTTATAAAAAGAGACACATCATCAATGATTGTACATATGGATCATATAACTCAACCAGAATAAAACTCGAAAATCAAAAATATATATAAGTTGTTTATCGTTCATACATAATGTTCTGTAACCAAGACAAAATCGGTCATATGACCCAAAAACTCAAAAGTGCTAGGGGGCACCCTGGTCTAGTGATGCTCATGATAGCACGTCACGGCCTGTGCAATCATGCGCAAGAGACGGGTCCATCGTCTAGGCACACCAGTAGTATGCCGCTGCAACTGTAAAGGTAACTCATCAATCCTCACATCGGGAATACCGAGAGTAAGGCTCTCAACCTGCTCCTACACAGTTGTAAGGGTCTTGGCTACGTCAAGGTCGCGGAGAATAACTCTCCCAGCAGTCTCCCTTGCTGGGGCAGCAACTGGCGCTCTCGGGCAAACTGCTAGAGGAACAGGACCAACATCTGCATGCACACATGAGTTTGATTAAATTCTTGATAGAACAAAGCACAAGGACATTATAAATAAGAGCAGTAAACAGTAATATGGTCGAAGATTTTACCAATAGCGCCCCACTGTTCGCCATCCGGTAACACCAAATCCGGATCACCTCGGAAATCCATGCCGACATATGGGTACTCGGAATAGACCATCTCCTGGCGCTCGAACCACCTGAAGAAGGTATCAGTGAAAGTAATCTGAGATTGACCAGCATGCCTAGACATGTGGTCAACCCATCTCTGCATGCGTGGCTCGGTAGGAGAAGGCAGGTCGAGTGCAATATACTGAGGCTGCATCAGTGGTATTTTCTCCAAGGCAAAGGCAGTCAAAACAGAACCAAATCCAAAGTTCTTCAGCTTCCCGTCCTTTACCTTGGTCAATTGACTTTTCATCTGAACAAGTATTGCATCACACCAGTTGAATACTTTTGGTTGGAGACACTCCAAGGCGTGCTGTACATAAGACCTGTTGGCAACATGAAGAGATGCACTACCGGCCATCCTACCAATAGTATACAGAATGGACCGGAGAGACCTGTCAGTAATCTCATGGATAACAACCTTGCTGTCTCTGCTCGGCTGGGAACCTTCCCTGCAATACTGGCAGACATAATCTCTCACGGAATCATTCCCCCGGGCCGAACCTGACAAAGAAATGGGGGCACCCCGCCTTGACAACCCAGTCAAGAAGTAAATGTCCACTATGGTCAAGGGGATGGATTTTCCCCTAATCTAGAATACTTGGTTGATGGGATCCCAAGCATCAAGCATATACTGCAGTAAAGAGATCTGTGCTCTCATGCTAGAGATACGGAAAAACTTCAGCAGGCCACAGTTCCGCAGCGCATTCACCGTGACAGGGTCATGGAGAGCGATCATATCTTCTTCTTCATGTTCTTGTTCTCGCCATGTAAGGGACATTTTGCTCAAAGATCCCTGCAAAACAAATAAGAGAAAGAGTAATTTCCTGGATTTGATGAGAAACTGGCAAAATTTCATCAAAAAACTGTGCAAGAAGACCAGTTTTTGTGTCCAACGCAGGTAACCAGTGTCCCACCTGCGTTGAAGGTCAAACTGCCTTAAGGCAGATTGACATTCAACGCAGGTTTCGAATGGACCACCTACGTTGATGGTAGGGTGCCCTGACAAAACCCCAGGTGCTCAGAAACACAAGGAAATAGGCACAGAATGGAAGAATGAAACCATGAAAAGAAAGAGCTAGGGTTTAGCTCCTACCTGGTCCAGACGGTGCCGAGAATCGTCCACAGAATCTCCCGAAATCAGCTGGTGAAAATCAAGGGGGAAGAGGCACCTCCAAAGCTCCAACAAACCAAGTTCAAATGAAATGGTAAAATGAGAGGTAAAAACACTTTTTAATTGCTTTTTACGTAGTTCAAAGCGAAATATTAGGGTTTTAATCTCATTTTCAAGCAAATGTTATTCATTTCTAACTAAGTTTGATGCAGCAATTGAGAATGCAGTACTATCCTTGAAAAGAGAAAAGCTAGTTATGGTAAAAAATCAAAATTTGACTATATAATCGAGCAGTTTTAGCATAAAGTTCATGCTCGTTAAAAAACAAAAGCAAGATCCGAGCAGTTTTAGTACATAGTTCATGCTCGTTAAAAAATAAACATAAGATCGAGCAAATGTTTCCACCCGCGTTTAAGCTCGTTAAAAAATGAACTATCCCGGTAAATAACCACTGTGAATGTAATATCATCAGCCATTAAAGCCTTGGTCGTGCTTGCACCTGTCACCTCCACTTTTCCATTGGCAGATCGTTCACCTCCATATGATTGTTTACCCATTTTGAGGAACAGCTACGAAGAGTGATTTCACCTAGCCATCCTTGTGACACTGCCGTGATTGGAAAATTCCAACCTGTACCTGGAATCAGCTGCTATCCCTGTTTATCACTCGTTCCTCAAAAGACGAGTCTTCTTTAAGCTCTTTTCAACTGACTCGTAAAATATGAAAAGATTGCCAAGTGTTGGCCTTCCAGCTCGTTAAAGCGACCGGAAGAGCTATCCCTCCTCTAGATTTTAATCTTTTTGGACCTGAGGGATTATTGCACAAAAAGATCGAGCGCTTGTTTTGTTTGGCTCGTTAAAATGATCGAAAACTCATCCCTTCTGTATTGTTTTATACTTTTTTAGACTTAAGGGATTAGATGACGAAAAAGGAATTTTGGAGTTGACTTTATGTACCTTTTCAGACTCTCTAAAAATGAAAAGGACCGAGTTATCCTTATCGTTAGACTCGTTAAAATCATTAAATAGCGACAAACTTGTCTTTAGACGAGAACGAGTTTCACTATCGCTAGGCTCGTTAAAACATAGTGATAGGCTTGCCCGAAGGGCAGGTTATAGAACAAGCATATGTTATCCTCCTCAAGCTTGACAAAAATAAAGATGTACTGGTCAGCAATGACTGGGGAAAAATTGGGAGAAACTAAAGAAAACTTCGATGGTAGCAAGTCGCTCTTGAACATGACACTTTTCCTCCGTACCACAATCGGGCTGGGTTGTTTCATTCACCGGTCACGTCCATGGTCTCGCCATACCATCCATATTTGGGGTAATGCTACCGATCCATCGCATCAGTGTTGCCATATGTTCAAGAGAAGTCGTTCAGAAAGAGTCAACCGTGTCCCATCCACTGCCATACATTATCCTTCATCCATTCATGACCGCCACCCTGAATCATATGTCACAGATCGTTTTCACCTCCATTAAAATCATTAGCTCCGTTCCATGTCACTGATGTGGGATTCATTAAGGCCCTCCTTTGACGGATCGCTTCTTGTCGACATCAGCTCATTATCCAAGAAGTTGATCTAGGAACAACCCCTTCAGTACTTTGAAGCTTGCATGCCACAATGGCAAGTTTCTCACTTTCGGCGACAGGTATACATCAATGAGCTTCGACCGAGAGATTTTGCGTGGTGTTCGATGCCAAGTCCTTTATTCACACCATGTGAATTGTACTGCAGTACCTTGAGGGTCATTATCATTATCGGTGATTCCTCTCGCGCTTGTTAACGATTTACATCATTGACCGGTAATCAAGCGATGTCTTTCCATGTTCGACTTCAGAACAATTCTCACATGGATCGACTTGTACTTAGAGTGAAGATCAAACGAGTTTGAAGACCCCGGATCTAGTTTCATCCATCCAGGCTGCGATATATATTCAGGAAAGATAAAGACATTGACATGTACATCATTGCAGCAGATAATCATCCTACTCAAAGGATGATAATTTCATCAAAATTATCAGTCTACCATCAGACGATTGTCTGTTCTATGTACAGAAAAATGAGTTTATAAAGCTGAGCATGGGAATGCCCGCCTCAGCTATATCATGAAAGCAGTATGAAAAATAATGTATTGTATTGTATTGTATTACAGGTCTCCTCCCAGCATTGGATGAACTTCGGATCCCCCTGATAAAGCATTTCGCCTGATAAACAGCCTCATACTTTAGGGGGCAACTGTCATAGACATTTTTGTGCCTTATAGCATTGAGCATGAAATGTCCATAATCTACGGGATCCAAAGTCCCTAAACATGTTGTTCCTACCCCTAGAGGAACAAGGCTAACAAACCACAGCAATTCACAAAAGTTCTCCACCTGAAACTGCTCAGAAACAAGTCAATTTAGGATCATTTCAGTGGCTACACTAGTTGTCTGCGCTGAATGTCAAAGCCAAAACTGGCTACCTATGTTGAATGTCAACTGGAACAAAGGCTACCTGCGCTGAACGAGAGTGGACAAGTGGCAGGCTCATTTCTCAAGGTGTCAAGACCCAGGAAGCTTCCAAAATGACACTTGCCTCAGGGAATTCGACTGGTGATGAGTAAGAGGTTCCAAATCTCCAAGTGGAAGCAAGAACCTCCAAGTGGACTCAAGAACTGATAGAGGGAGAGGACACTAGTCAGATCTCAAGCTGACTCATCCTCTCTCCAAACATCTATATATGGATCTCTCCTCCATGAGATCTGGAGGCTGGAATTTTGTTATTGCAAAGAATTGATGTTGGTTTGAGACTGGAATCATTGGGTGCTTAATGCTTTGAAGGGGCTGAAGATAGGAATTCCATTTGCTGGGAAGGAGATGCTGGATTGGAGCCCTCTGGGTTGTATCTCTTCCTGAACCTTGTTATTCATCAATAAAGCTATCTTGGTTTCTCCTATATGCTGATGTATTTCGATGTATGAATGTATTAGTGTATTTGGTTTATTTCTAATCCTAAATCAGTTATGAATGTGAATATATGTCTTTGTGTAGTGTTCTTCTCTTGTCTCAAGTAGCTGTTCTCTTGTCGCAAGTAGCTGTTCTCTTGTGATCTTGCAGGAAGTTGTAGCCGGATAAGCAAGAAGGCAAGTAGCTGTGAACACCAAAGGAGAAGGGAGATTAGATCGAGGGACAAACGGAAGACACCGGTAAGTCTATTGATCTCTCTTCTTTCACATTTCATAAAGGAAGAAACCAGTATAGTTGTACTCATTTGTTGCTAAGGCACTGTCACACCTTAGGTGGATAGGATCGTCCTGCATAGGCATTTTTCCCCACAACAACAGGTTTACCCAAGTTTGAGGGAAAGAGTGTCATCATGGTGGTAGTTGACAGACTTACCAAGTATGCACACTTTTGTGCATTATCACATCCATTTAAAGCCAGTACAATTTCTACTGCATTTATGGAAACAATTCAAAAGCTACATGGAAATCCAAAGATTATTGTAAGTGACAGAGATCCCATTTTCACTGGGAATTTTTGGACAGAATTATTTTCTTGTCTTGCTACTCAGTTAGCTCATAGCTCATCTTATCATCCTCAATCTGATGGGCAAACTGAGATAGTAAACAAATGTTTGGAAGGATATCTTCGTTTCTTTGTATCTGATAAACAGACACAATGGGTCAAATGGTTGCCTCTGGCTGAATGGTGGTATAACACTTCCTTCCATACAACAACAAAAATGACCCCATTTATGGCACTTTATGTGTATCAACCACCATCCACCACATCATATTTTAGAGAAAATTCTAAGGTTCAGGTAGTGGAACATCACATCGAACATCAACAACAAGTCCTCCAACTCTTAAAGGATAACCTCGTGTTGGCACAGAATAGAATGAAACAACAGGCAGATCAGCATCGCAGTGAAAGAAGTTTTGATGTAGGTGATTGGGTATTCCTACGGCTAGAACCATATAAGAAAATGTCCCTCAAGCAAGCTAAGAAGGATAATAAATTATCACCAAAGTATTATGGTCTGTACAAGGTATTGCCAAAGATTGGTACTATGGCATACAAATTGGAGCTTCCTGCAGCTTCTCGATTGCACCCAGTTTTCCATGTTTCATGTTTAAAGAAGGTTATAGGTGAGAAGCTCCCAGTTCAAACAATATTGCCAGAACTTGACGAGGAAGGAAAAATTATATTGGAACCGGAAGCAGTCACAGAAACAAGAACTCGACAGCTACGAAATCTTTCAATTTCAAAGTATCTTATCAAGTGGAAGAACTTATCCGCTGAAGATTCCACATGGGAGGATGATAATTTTATGGTGAAGTATCCAGAACTACTCAAGCATTGAGGACAACAATTTTTTGAAGGAGAGGGGCATGTTGGGTCCCTATAATACTAGTGATTATCCCATTACTATTGTAGTTATACCCCTTATTAATATTGTTGTACCCCTATTGCCCCCATATTGTTATTACTGTGCCCCATAGAATCCCTCTATTGCTATTTTTGTGGCTTTATATTATTATTGTTAGGTCAGCTGGATTATATTGTGACTCTTTAGACTCCTATATATAGAAACGAGGTTTTGTCATTTGAATCATCCAAGAATTGTTCATTTATGTAATGTAAAGGAGGTTTCCCCCTCGAAGAGGCTGAATTCTAAGGTGTTGATCTATCTTTTCTATCTTTTCTTGAGTTGGTTTCATAACAGATATGGAGGGAGATTTACTCTTAGAATGGATTATAGGTTTGGGTTTGCTCGCCATTCACAGTTCATGCCCTCCTTCTAGCGCCAAAAATGTTGATGCCTCGAAAATCGCTACATCAACATCAGGGATAACCACCCGGTCTAGACCTTTAAGGCAGCTCCTTTTCCGTTTGGTGTGGTGGCTCCGACTGGATATAATGGGACCAGTTTCCCAATGATTGGTAAATGGGATGGATAAATAATTGATTTTCTAATATCTAATGATAATGGATGAATGATCTAATCTAAAAGTAAAATATAAACAACTATTCTATCCCAGGAAATTGCTGCTTTTAGTGTAACTTTGGATGGTCTTCATTCACAAACAGGCATATAGATGACTCTTATTGGTAAGCAAAGATGTTTATTCATATGATAATTACTAAGCCCAAATAGTTGAACAAAGAAATCAAGCAAATATTATTACACTATTTCTCATATATATCATAGACATAGATATGAGTGAAAGAATAACAGTCCTCAGACATTCAATAGTGAAAAAGTACAAGGATTACTGTTAAAACACATATATATTCAGTGATAACAAAATTTAAACGAATGCAGATTCACATAAAAATGACTGAAGAGCATAGATAATAGTACCATATGTTTATTCGAATCACTCCCAATATCAATCGCATTCAAATTCCTTTTTCCAACTTAGAAACACTTCCACAAAAGGCAATAGTGCACAGATCATCAAAGCTTTCTTTGTCAAAATTCAGAATACTGGCCCAGTCTTTATAAAAAATAGATCAGAAGCACAATAGTGTGACTTCCTGATTTGAGTTTATACAAAAACTCAGGACCCTTTCCAAATGCATGAAAGGGCCTATAAATACTAATTAAGCTAACTAATTACAAAATAAAAGTGCTAATTAATTGGTACAACTATGCTATGAATATCTCCTCAAAATCGGCTTGTCCTCAGTCGGCAGCATGATTCATTGTTTCGGATGATCTCCCTTCGGCTTGAGCTGGCAGATATCTAACATCGGTTGCAACTCTGGGGGGTAGCTTAGGCGAGAATTCAGTTGAGCTGAATATGTGGCATCTTGGATCTCGGGGATCATGCAACTGATAGCATCAGTTAAACAATTGAGCGTGGCCCTCTGACTGTATGGCTTGATTAAGAAAAACCAAAAGGTATCCCAAGTTAAACTTTGGATGCCAGCGATTAGTTTTCCTTTCTTTTCCAACTCTTGATTGCATGTTTGTTCCAGGGCTTTGGCCGATGTTAATTTTCCTAGATTACACTGTGAAATCATATTAGACAGATAAAGAGTGTCGTTGATAAATTCAATTAAATTGTTAGTAGATAACTGACATCTTGAGGTTTCTCTTTCTGCCTTCATTAATTGGGTCTTCCATTCTAGGAACAGGATGTCTTTCTGTGACTCAAGAATTTTGGGTAGATCTGAAGCCTGTCCTTCAAGGCAGTCTTGCCAAGCAAGAAAACTGGTTAAGGTCTCATCGGCCTGTTCTAAATCCTGTCTAGCTTCAACTGATTTATCAACTATAGATGTAGTAATTTCACAAAGAGGCTCGACCAAAGAAATGTTATGACATAGCAGTTTCAGCTGTGTAATCAATGCCTTATTGATTTTTAGAGCTTTTGTTCTGAACTCTACTACTTGAGGAAGGCTCCTGAACTTTTCTACTTCTTGTGACAGTTGAGCGATTTTCTCATCCTTAGTCTTGCTCATTTGTTTGTTCATCGCCTTTAATTAGGCCACTGCTTCAGACAGTTCCTTCTGTTTCTGCACTGCACTCGAATCTATCCTCTGTTTTTCTTTGTGTAATTGTTCATTTAATTGGTTGTTTGTTTGCCGCTGTGTTGATAGTTGTTGTTCCAATTGTTCTAATTTTCGCTGTGCTTCGGACACCTGCGACTTCAATGAATCAATCATTTGATCTTTTTCCTTAAGGAGACTGCTCATCTCCGATGCTTTATCCATGGTGGCTGCCAAATATGCTCTGGCATACTGGGAGAGTTTCGTAAGGTCATCGGAAGGGTTCAGCTCCTCCTTCCACACCACATTAGCCATCTCTGTTTGATCTGGCAAAAGGGAATATTGATCAAATCTCCTCCTTTTCCTCTGTATTTTCACCACAGACCTGTGTTTAGGACTATAAAATATGTCTAGTGGTGGTATGTCTTCTACATGTAAAACAATTTGATCGGATGGATCTCTGGGGATTATTTCCACATCTTTACTACTGGGTAGGCCGCTGGTTCCTTCCATCGGAACCGTAGTTGTGGTTGTTTCTTGACTGAGTGTCACTTGGGGCATGCCGAATCCTGGTGGAGTCTCGGGATTATTAATAATAGAGTCAAATTGCTACCGCTCTTGGAGGAGTTTGGGATCAATTTGAGTCTCTAAATCAATAACTTCACTGTCATGCTTCTTTCCTTTCTGCTGCTCTGTTTCCTACTCTTTTCCTTTCTCCTGCTCTGTTTCCTTTTCGGGAATTTTCTCTGTAGCAGGAGACTCGTCAATACTCTTCTGCCCAGGCTCGCTTGACTTAGTTGTTGGTGTAGTGGCCAACAAGTACAAAGGCAGAGTTTGCAACCTCTGTTCTCTGAGCCTACTAAATTCTACCAGTCCTTCATCATTATATTTCATCCTGGCCAATGTTTTAACCTGAGACAATGATTCTGCTGAAGAAAATAAATCATCAAATTCATCTTTTTCATGGCCAAACTTAGTAAGTTTGGCCTGTTCAAGCACATTAGAGGCAACCTTCCGTGGATCGAATTGCCTGCTAGGGATGGTCACAAGATTGAGAATATTTATTTTTCCTACCTCCTTCTCAGCATGTTTCCAATCAAGTATGGTATAAACACCACATCTTAAAGGGAATACGAGCCATAGTTGCTTTTTGGAAGTCCTAAGAGTTTTGGACGTTCCAGCGGTTGTGATTTGGTAAGCTAATTCTCGTGCCAACAGTTTATCCAGCACATATAATGGGAGGACATGGGGTTTTGTGGCACTACCAAACACCTGTATATATGTGAATTTATCTTCCCCGAACCAATTTCCGACAGCACTCATGTCAATTTCTGCGTCCTCGGAAATCCTTGGGGCAGGTTTATCAAAGATAGCATAATAGATAGGCGACATGAAACCATTACAGATTTGATACAAGTGGTCTTTATAATGTGCCTTTCCACAACATCTGATGGTAGATGTGAAATGGCTTAGGGTCCTGTGGCGTCCACCTCCACCCGAGTATCAGTATTTGGAATTAAAACAAAGCATATCCATAACATAAGCACTGTAATAGAAGAGAGGAATAGTCCGGGTGGTTTTTCGTGAATTGAATCTAAAATCAAGAATTGCAGAGGCTAATCTATCAGATAGTATATTGGCCCAATCCATGACATAGCTACTAGTTTCCGCTTCCATTAAAGGAACCATTTCGATATCAAATTTTGTAGAATCATGCATTCCCCATATCCTACACATCATTGCCCCAGCGTAACGGTAAGGAGATGCTAAGGAATCCACGGAGTACTTACCCGATGACTCATGTTTGTGCTTTGCTAGATTTTGTCTCCATTATCTAATCGGGGCTGATTCTATCTCATTCTCATCTCCGAATTTATTTAGAAAAGCTTTGTTGTATTTCTTTTCCGGCTTGGGAAAATGGTACATTTTCCTCAAGTTGTCAGGCTGAAATGAACCGAAAACTCTTCCATCAACTATGCAAAAGGTCCTATTAGAAACAAGAATTTGTTCGACCACCCATCTGACTGCATCAGTGTAAGGGAGAATTTTCTCCCGAGCTGCTATCATGTGTAAAAATGAGTCGGCCAAATCTTTCAACGAGGCTTCTAATTTGTTGGTTGAGTTTGTAGTAGCTTCTTCTTCTATTTCCTCTGGTTCTTTCGCCTCAATCAAATTATAGATGCTTTTCCAGCTTGTATTTCCAAGGCCGAGACATGTAGTGTCCGAAATTAGGCCCTTCTTGCTTGGTCCTGGGTCACTAGTGGGCTAGACTGTTACTGCAGGGGCTACTGCCCCAGCGGATCTCTTAAATTTCTTTCCCATTTGCTTAAAACTTGATACTTCGACGGAATTCTGCCCAAGGAAGGAAACCAGCGTGATACAGAGAAACAAATAGCAAGAGTTAAAATGAATGAGTTATATCTTTTAACGAATAATCGCAGATCGTGGTAAAATTGTCGCAGATAGAATCTAAGTGGAAAATCTCAACATAACTGCTCCATTAATTGGCCGCTTCACCTGTCAATCATGATAAGGAGGCTTTTAAATAATCCATCATAACGTCTATTGATTCAAGCGTGGCTTAGATTTTTGGCGGTTAATCGCATTTGATGATTGGCGTCGTGAAAGGGAGGGTTTTCATAATAATCCAAAATATCGTTCAATCACCAAAGGTGATATAATGCATGCCAATCTTTAATATGTTTAGAAACACGCGCCCTGATTTAATGCATCGCAATCGGGACAGGGCTCAGGTCACTTTATTTATGCCATTGCGAAATCGCCGATCGCCGATGGCGATACGCCTTATCGCATTGGAGGAATGGGGGATGCCTTATAAATGATGCGCTTTGCCTTTCCCCGATATCCGATAGCGATTTCCCTCTTCGGATCGGAGTTATTCAATGGGCCTTTACTTATGTTCCTTTTATTATTGCGATATGCGATCTTGCGATCGCTTTATCATAATAATAAAAGCTTTATGATTTGTTAAAAAAGGCCTCTTTCATCATTGTTTAAAAGGGATATCATATTTCAATCGGACCTTTTGATGAGGGTTTTTCTAATAATAAGTTAATACCAATTTATTCACACATCTATGTTTAAAAAGGGACCCATTTCATATGATGATTTTAAAGAAAAAGTTTATGCAATGGGGGGTTGTTGTACAGCACAACACTTGGCGATTCACTGGGAGAAACAGTTATCTCTGGGAAAAGTTAAAATACTTAAACTTTTTAATCTGTAAATCTTATCCGAGTGAAAGATTCTAATATAACTAGGCAAACATAAATTCTGAATGTAATAATAACTATTTCTGGTATCCTCTTCTCATGTTATAATTAAATACATTCTATGTTTCAAACTAGCCTTGCTTGGTTGCTAATGATAAAACAAAAACTTTTTAAACTTATCTTTATAACGACTACCTTGCCATAGGTAGAGCCTCTACTGCCAGCAAACGTCTATAGTCTCAACAGGGATACCTTTTAACCATTTGATCTTTCATTGTCCCATCCATTTCAGAGTATAATTAAAAAGAATGAATCCAGAAATATGTTTTCATATTTTTGTATCATTTTTTCTTTTTCTTCATTTTGTAAGATAAAAATCCATTGTCCTGGTTTGGTAGGCAGCTGTTTGACAATGCCATTCACTGGTGATAATTTAACTGAACAAGATGGCTTGTGATGAGACCCATTGTCTTATAATTATAAGCCATTACCCTGTTTTGGTATGCAGTATTGGTAATGTCAGTTGAACTATTTCCCTATGATCATGGTAAGCAGGCTTGTGATAAGACCTCTTATCTTTTATCTCAAGTATATTTTAGAATTACACTCTGAGTAATTATAACTCTTGATGAATGGGATGAACAATTTTCTCCTTAAGAGAGGATGGATGACAGGATAAGAGTTGAAGATGCTAAGATTGAATCAGTATCTGTTTTGTATTGATAACCATTTTCGAGCTGATTAAAAACATTAAAATGGTTTACATTACTTCTAATCTTTGAGAAGAGTTTACAGAAATAAAATGGGGTTTCAGAACCTAAATATACCTAACTTCCTAGAAATCTTTCTTTCGTTTAACGCTTCCATTTTAAAAGCAAATATCATAACTGTTTCTTTTGAGAAACGTTTCAATATAGTAAAGACCAATGGAAGGCTAACTTTATTCTTCTAAAATCCTAAAATCTAAGCTATGTACAAAATTTTAGCTGGAAATTGAATATTTACAAAGGGAGAAGGGGTTATCTTCTTAATTGAAGATTTTTTTCAAAATAAGGCCGTTAATAGGAAGAGAGTCTCTCTTTCCTGATAGATCTTGCAAAATGAAAGTAGAAGGGCCTATCTTCTCATTGATTTGAAATGGTCCAAGCCACATTTTCTGGAACTTTGTGTGTTTTCCTTTATCCTCATGGGCTTTGTCCCATTTCAAGACTAGATCACCAACTTGTAATTCTTTTGAACTAGTTTAAGTTGTATCAAAAGATGACTTGATAATTTGTTGATGTTTTGCATGTATAATTCTGGCTTTTTCCCTTTCTTCTTCTAGTTTCAGAATTTGATCATGTCTTAGCTGAATAGAAGATGAGGGACTTTCTTCGATAAACTGCACCAAAGCTAAAGATGGAAACACTAAGTTAGCTGGTATGACAACTTCCTTTCCATACACTAGATTGAATGGAGAAGTGCCTATAGAGGTTTTTTGAGTTATTCTATCAGCCCATAGTGCAAATATCAAATATTTATGCCGGTTTTTATGATTCTGTTCAATAGTTTGCTTAATAATTCTAATAAGGTTTTTATTGGTGGATTCTGCCAAACCATTGCCCTGGGGGTAGTAATTTGTAGAATACCTTAAATCCCCTTTTGATAGCAAACTCAAACATAGAATTTTCAAATAAATAAGATGCATTATCAAAAACAAGAGCATTTGGGACACCAAACCTGGTAATAATGAATTGATCTATGAATTCCGTAATTGGCTAAGAGTTTGTTGTCTTTAAAGGAATTTCTTCAACCCACTTAGTAAAGTAATTAGTGGCAGTAAGGATATACTTATGCTGTTTGGATGAGTGTGGAGTGATTTCTCCAATGATGTCCAATCCCCATTGCTCAAATGGTTGCTCAATGTTGACTAGTTGCAAAGGGAAAGCTGGCTTTCTTTCTCTTCCACTGGAGGTTTGACAGCTTTGGCATTTCCTTACATATTCATGAGTATCCCTGAACAAAGTGGGCCAATAGTACCCAGCATGAATGATTTTGTGAGCTGTGGTGTCAGCTCCAAATTGTCCTCCTGCTGGTCCATCATGAAGTTCCTGCAAAACATTTTGAGCTTCAGGTTTTTCTAAGCATCTTAATAAAATTGAATCATAATTTCGCCTAAATAATACACCATCTATAATTGTAAAGTTTTTTGCTTTCAATCTAATGGCCCATTTGTTTTTATAGGAGAGATTGGAAGGAGCGCACCCATTTTTTAAATCGAAAATCAAATCTGTATATTGTGATTCAGAACCTGTGGTACTTATCTGATTGATTTCTCCAGTATCTTTTGTATTTTCAGGTTCTTGAATGTTGGATGCTCCTGCTAACAACTTGCAAAAACCTTGGCCTTGGACAATCTTTGCTGGCTTGATTTCCAAGTCATATTCTTGTAATGCTGTGACCCAATTTGCTCTCTTTTATCCTAATTCCCTTTGAACTAGTAATTGTCTTACTGCTGGAAAGGAACTATAACTTTTGTGTGAGATTTTAAGAGGAAGGGCCTATAGTGTTTTATGGCTTTTTACACAGCAAAGGCTTGTTTTTCAACTTCCGAATAGTTTAGTTCAACACCTTGAAGATTTGAGCTTTAAAACGAAATTGGTGCTTCCAAGTTTTGATCATTAATTTGAGTCAATACTGTTGCATATGACGAAGTAGATGCGAGGGTATATAGTATGAAATGATTAGAAAAATTGGGAGTGCTTAAAGCAGGGGCATCAATTATTGATTGTTTGATGGAATCAAATGCCTCCTTTTCGGCATATCCCCATTTAAACACTGAATTTTTCTTAATCATCATTTGCAATGGTAAAATAATCTGGGAAAAATCTGGAACAAAACGTTTAACAAAGTTAATCTAACCCAAAAATGACTGCATGGATTTTTTATTATGGGGAAAAGTAATTTCAAAAATCTCTTTAATTTTGTCTGGATCAATATAGATACCATCTTTTGAAACAATGAAGCCTAAAAGTTTTCCTTGATTAAGGGTAAAAAAGGACTTCTTTGGATTTAGAGAGATACCATATTTTCTACAACGCTCAAAGATTTGTTTTAAATCATGTAAATGATTAAACCTTTTCTTGGAAAATACAGTAATATTATCTAAATAAACAACTACTGATTTATTGAGAAATCCTTTGAATGCTATGTCCATGGCTCTCTGAAATGTAGCTCCTGCATTGATGAGTCCAAAAGGCATCTTTTGGTAGGCATAAGTTCCCCACTTAGTTCTGAAGGTCGTTTTAAGCCTGTCATCAGGATGAACCAGAATTTGGTTATATCCTGAAAAACCGTCTAAAAAGGACATTAGTTCTGAACCAGCTACTGAATGTAATGTCTGCTCCATAGTAGGTAAAGGGAAGTTATCCTTTTGACTTGCCTTATTAAGATTTATGAAATCAATACAAATCCTGATATCGCCATTTTTCTTCCGAACAGGCACCATGTTGGAAACCCAGTTTGAATGTCTCACAGGAAAAATTATTTTTGCCTTCAAGAGTTTATTAAATTCAGCCTTTATTTGACTCTCTAGGTTAGGATGAATCTTTCTTAACTTCTATTGCACTGGTTTTTGTTCAGAAAGCATTGGAATAGTATGTTGAATAATTGATGTATCGTATGTTTTCAAATCATCATATTTCCAAGCGAAGACGTATTTGTTTTTTGTTAACAGCCTAATGAATGTTGTTTTTTCTTCTACAGAAAGTCCTAGTCCCAAATTGATGTTTTGAGGGTTCTCCTCAGTACCTAGGTTTATCAATTCAAATCTTAAAGTGAAACTCTGGAGTTTTGAATTGGTCACCTGTTTAAATCTGTCTTTAATATCATAAAGATCTTCAAGCTTGACCACTAGTTTTGGTATTGAGTTTGCCTCTTGCTTTTCCTTCATCTGAAGGTCATGATCACTTTCATCAATGATTTGGCCATCATAAATCCTATCAGAAGTCACTAAGTTTAAAATTTCTTCATCATGATTGAACACTCTCCAATTGGTGACATTATCGGGAATTGATGGTTTAAAAATTAACTCTACTGAAAATCTATCTGGGCCGTAGTCTTCGGATGGTAGGAGTCTGGAAGAAACATTAGCTAGCAGGTCTGCTCCTGCGTTCTGGGACCTAGGGATGGGAGAAATATTGAATGCTAAAAATTGAGAGGTGAGTTCCTGTACCAGAGACTGATAGTGTTTGAGATGACCAGAAAGGCAATGAATTGTATTTCTAACCTGTTTAATAACAATCTCTGAATCACCAAACACTTTCAGATATTGAACCTTGAGGCCAATCACTTTGTAAAGTCCTTGGACTAGGGCCTCATATTCAGCTGTATTATTTGTGCATTCAAATTCAAGTCTGCATGATAACATAGTTTTTTCTCCCTTAGGGCTAACTAAAATACATCCTGCTCCTGAGCCTTCACTAGATTTAGACCCGTCAAAATATAGTGATCAAAATAAAGAATTATCAACAATTTTATTTACAGTTTCCTCAGTAACATTAAGACATCTTGACCTAACTATTTGT
Organism: Pinus tabuliformis; assembly: GCA_031772625.1. NCBI lineage: Eukaryota > Viridiplantae > Streptophyta > Pinopsida > Pinales > Pinaceae > Pinus > Pinus tabuliformis. Next base: position 1,024,054,358 of record CM062818.1, on the reverse strand, counting down.
GAAAAGTTTTCGATCTGAGATGTGAAATTATTAACTGGGAAAGGAGATGGTTGGGCAGTGAAATTGCCAAAGAATGATTCAGATGAATAATTCCCCAAAATATTGTTATTAAATGCTATTGGTTGGTTTTCTTGTTCAAACTCGGTAATTGTATGGGTCATGTGTTTCTCCCGATCAATCTTGATCTGATTTGGTTTTCCTTTATAAGTTAATGACATATGAGACCAATCGGTGGAAATATAACCATGGAGTTTTTCGGACCAATCTCCACTTAAAATCAACCCATAGAATTCAGGTATATCAGCGATCAAAATATCAATTCTTTGAACTACTCTAGGATCAGCTGATAACCTGATAGTTACTGAGTTGATTTCCCCTAAAACCTGGACCTTAGTTCTATCCAACTGTACAATATGAATTGTAGACTTTTTGGGTTCGATGTTCAGTTTGGAACAAACTGAAGCTGGCATTATATTAGAGGAAGCCCCTGAGTCAATCAAATAGTTGTGTAGGTTTCTATTATAGATCTCATAGGTTAAGAGGAAGGGAGGAGTATGAGAATTTTATCTATCCCCAATTAAGACTGCGTCAGTAGCTTCCACTCTACCAGAAGGTGGTTGGCCTGAATCATTAGCAGCTTTGGACAATACAACATTGGGAAGAGGTGAAGAAGGAACGACATTTAATTCTTTAAGAAGTAACTTCTGTTGATGTTTGAGTTTACTAAGTTCAAACATAGTAATATTTGCCTTAGTCTTCTTCATATCTTCGATAATATTGTAGTCCATAGACTCTGATACTACCAATGTCTTATATGTTGAAGGTAGATTTGAATATGATGGTTGATTTTTGGATGGTGTCGCTGAAGCTTTGTTTGTAAGAATCTTTTCTTTGGTAGTAGTGGAACCTGCATTCCTTTTCTTCGAAGTTGTCTAGACAGGTTCAGGAGCACCTTTACTTCTGGTAGTCACGGGGAAAGCTTCTTGTTCTTTTTCCGTATCGGAAGTGGGTAAAATAAAATCCCACATCCCATGACATTCGACAATCTCTTCTTCTTCGGGTTCTTCGGATGGCAAGACTGTTTCATCTTCTTCTTCTTCTTCAGGATCTGAATCAGCGTTGGATATAACATTTGGTGGTTTTGATTTAGGTTTCTTAAAATTTCTAAATGGCCTTTTGTTGAGGTTTCTACTACTTGCTTCTTGATTTCGACCATTTCATTTGACATAGTCTTGAGGAATTTTTGTAAACCTTCCATATCATATGGATCTTGAGGTGTTTTCTTCTTTGAATCATCCTTGAAAGAAAAATTTTTGGATTTTCTATCTTCAAGAGCAGCTTTCTTTTCTAAAGCATTAATACGTTTTTCCACAGCAAGCGCCTCTTTCATGTTTTCAGCTAAAGTTGGTTTTGCAGCCCTGTCTACGAAAATAGCTATATTTGAGGATAGGGCAGTTATATACCATTCTCTTTTGATTTGCTCACTTGTCTCTGAGGCAGTTGGAATCTTATTCAAGAGTTTATTGAATCATGAGTTGAATTCCTTAATAGGTTCTTTATTCTCTATCCTAAGATTTGAGAGATCATTGATTAATGTGGCAAAAGATCTATCATAGCCATACTTAGTAAGAAACTGTTCTTGGAAAATGTTCCAACTGGTAATGGATCCAGAGGGCAGGGAAAAATACCAAGATCCTGCTGATCCTTGCAAAGTATAAGGGAAAATCCTTACGACAACATCTTCTTCTGTCACTCCTTTCAAATTAATTGATAACACAAATTTATTAATATGTTCTTCGGCTTGTGTTCCAACATTTGGATTAAACTTTGGTAACCATTTTTCAAGAGAATCAGGCAATGCATGTAATGGTGCAGGCATGTTGATCACACCAGGACTATTCCATGGATCTGCCATTGAAACACCAGTAGTGGATGATATTGCTGATGAAATTCTAGATGTTTGGGAAGGAGTTGATATTAAGGATTGAATAGGTTGGGATGTTGAAGTTCCTGATCCCTGATGGACAACAATATGTAATGAAGGAGTGGATGGCTGACTTCGCGTCGGGGAAGATGAGATGGAAGATGTCGATGAGAATGTTTCACTGTCAGATCCTTCAGTATTCTTTTTTTCCCTTTTCCTTTTAGGTAAAGGCAACTCAGTAGGTTCGATACCGAGCTTTCCGCTCTGAAGTCTAGTGAGAGGGTGAGGTAGATTTAATTGCGAAGTCTCACTGCCTTGAGATACCTCAGATTTCTGTGGTGATATCAAAAAGCCTTGAAGTTTATGGATGAGAGACTGGACTTCAGGGGACTCAAAACTTAATCATTCTGAAGTATGGTGGGTTTGAGCAGCGGTAGTTGATTCCTCTTCTTCTCGCTTGGATACTAGAGATCCAACATGAAAATGGGAAGTACGAGGTGATGTGGAGGGAGATTTACTCTCAGAATGGATTATAGGTTTGGGTTTTCTCGCCATTCATAGTTCATTCCCTCCTTCTAGCGCCAAAAATGTTGATGCCTCGAAAATCGCTGCATCAACATCGAGGATAACCACCCAGTCCAGACCTTAAAGGCAGCTCCTTTTCCGTTTGGTGTGGTGGCTCCGACTGGATATAATGGGACCAGTTTCCTAATGATTAGTAAATGGGATGGATAAATAATTGATTTTCTAATATCTAATGATAAAGGATGAATTATCTAATCTAAAAGTAAAATATAAACAACTATTCTATCTCGGGAAATTGCTGCTTTTAGTGTAATTTTGGATGGTCTTCATTCACAAATAGGCATATAGATGACTCTTATTGGTAAGCAAATATGTTTATTCATATGATAATTACTAAGCCCAAATAGTTGAACAAATCAATCAAGCAAACATTATTACACTATTTCTCATATATATCATAGACATAGATATGAGTGAATGAATAACAGTCCTCGGACATTCAATAGTGAAAAAGTACAAGGATTGCTGTTAAAACACACACACACACACACACATATATATATATTCAATGACAACAAAATTTAAATGAATGCAGAGTCACATAAAAATGACAGAAGAGCATAGATAATAGTACCATATGTTTATTCGAATCACTCCCAATATCAATCGCATTCAAATTCCTTTTTCCAAATTAGAAACACTTCCACAAAAGGCAATAGTGCATAGATCATCAAAGCTTTCTTTGTCAAAATTCAAAATACTGGCCCAGTCTTTATAAAAAATAGATCAGAAGCGCAATAGTGTGACTTCCTGATATGAGTTTATACAAAAACTAAGGACCCTTTCCAAATGCATGAAAGGGCCTATAAATACTAATTAATCTCACTAATTACAAAATAAAAGTGCTAATTAATTGGTACAACTATGCTGTGAATATCTCCTCAAATCGGCTTGTCCTGTGTCGGCAGCATGATTCATTGATTTGGATGATCTCCCTTCGGCTTGAGCTAGCAGATATATAACATTGGTTGCAACTCTGGGGGGTAGCTTAGGCGAGAATTCAGTTGAGCTGAATATGTGGCATCTTGGATCTCAGGGATCATGCAACTGATAGCATCAGTTAAACATTTGAGCGCGGCCCTCTGACTGTATGGCTTGATTAAGAAAAACAAAAAGGTATCCCAAGTTAAACTTTGGATGCCAGCAATTAGTCTTCCTTCCTTTTCCAACTCTTGATTGCATGTTTGTTCCAGGGCTTTGGTCGATGTTAATTTTCCTGGATTACACTGTGAAATCATATTAGATAGATAAAGAGTGTTTTGACAAATTCAATTAAATTGTTAGTAGATAACCGAGATCTTGAGGTTTCTCTTTCTGCCTTCATTAATCGGGTATGCCATTCTAGGAACAGGATGTCTTTGTGTGACTCAAGAATTTTTGGTAGTTCCAAAGCATGTCCTTCAAGGGAGTCTTGCTAAGCAAGAAAACTGGTTAAGATCTCATCGGCCTGTTCTACATCCTGTCTAGCTTCAACTGATTTATCAACTATAGATGTAGTAATTTCACAAATAGGTTCGGCCAAAGAAATGTTATGACATAGAAGTTTCAGCTGTGTAATCAATGCCTTGTTGATTTGTAGAGCTTCTGTTCTGAACTCTACTACTTGAGGAAGGCTCCTGAACTTTTCTACTTCTTGTGACAGTTGAGCGATTTGCTCATCCTTAGTCTTGCTCATTTGTTCATTCGTCGCCTTTAAATTGGCCACTGCTTCAGACAATTCCTTTTGTTTCTGCACTGCACTCGAATCTATCCTCGGTTTCTCTTTGTGTAATTGTTCATTTAATTGGCTGTTTGTCTGTCGCTGTGTTGATAGTTGTTGTTCCAATTGTTATATTTTTCGCTGTGCTTCAGACACCTGCGACTGCAATAAATCAATCATTTGATCTTTTTCCTTAAGGAGACTGCTCACCTCCGACGCTTTATCCATGGTGGCTGCCGAATATGCTCCGGCATACTGGGAGAGTTTCGTAAGGTCGTTGGAAGGGTTCAGTTCCTCCTTCCATACCACATTAGCCATCTCTGTTTGATCTGGCAAAAGGGAAGATTGATCAAGTCTCCTCCTTTTCCTCTGTCTTTTCACCACAACCCTATGTTTAGGACTGTAAAATACATCTAGTGGTGGTATGTCTTCTACCTGTAAAACAATTTGATCGGATGGATCTTTGGGGATTATTTCCACATCTTTACTACTGGGTAGGCCGCTGGTTCCTTCAATCAGAACCGTAGTTGTGGTTGTTTCTTGACTGATTGTCACTTGGGGCATGCCGAATCCTGGTGGAGTCTCAGGATTATTAATAATAGAGTCAAATTGATGCCACTCTTGGAGGAGTTTGGGATCAATTTGAGTCTCTAAATCAATAATTTCACAGTCATGATTCTTTCCTTTCTGCTGCTCTTTTTCCTATTCTTTTCCTTTCTCCTACTCTGTTTCCTTTTCAGGAATTTTCTCTGCAGCAGGAGACTCGTCAATACTCTTTTGCCCAGGCTCACCTGACTTAGTTGTTGGTGTAGTGGCCAACAAGTCCAGAGGCAAAGTTTGCAACCTATATTCTCTGAGCCTATTGAATTCTACCAGTCCTTCATCATTATATTTCATCCTGGCCAATGTTTTAACCTGAGACAATGATTCTGCTGAAGAAAATAAATCATCAAATTCATCTTTTTCATGGTCAAACTTAGTAAGTTTGGCTTGTTCAAGCACATTATAGGCAACCTTCCATGGATCGAATTGCCTGCTAGGGATGGTTGCAAGATTGAGCATATTTATTTTTCCTGCCTCCTTCTCAGCATGTTTCCAATCCAGTATGGTATAAACGCCACATCTTAAAGGGAATACGGGCCATAGTTGCTTTTTGGAAGTCTTAAGATTTTTGGACGTTCCAGCGGTTGTGATTTGGTAAGCTAATTCTTGTGCCAACAGTTTATCCGACACATATAATGGGAGGACATGGGGTTTTGTGGCACTACCAAACACCCGTATATATGTGAATTTATCTTCCTCGAACCAATTTCCCACAGCAGCCAGGTCAATTTCTGCCTCCTTGGAAATCCTTGGGGCAAGTTTATCAAAGATAGCATAATAGATAGGCAACATGAAACTGTTACAGATTTGATACAAGTGGTCTTTATAATGTGCCTTCCACAACATCTGATGGTAGATGTGAATTGGCTTAGGGTCCTGTGGCGTCCACCTCCACCCGAGTATCGGGTATTCAGAATTAAAACAAAGCATATCCATAACATAAGCATTGTAATAGAAGGGAGGAATAGTCCAGGTGGTTTTGCGTGAATTGAATCTAAAATCAAGAATTGTAGAGGCTAATTTATCAGACAGTATATTGGCCCAATCCATGACATAGCTACTAGTTTCCGCTTCCATTAAAGGAACCATTTCGATATCAAATTTTGCAGAATCATGCATTCCCCATATCCTACACATCATTGCCCAAGTGTAATAGTAAGGAGATGCTAAGGAATCCACAGAGTACTTACCCGATGACTCATCTTTGTGCTTTGCTAGATTCTGTCTCCATTGTCTAATCGGGGCTGATTCTGTCTCATTCTCATCTGCGAATTTCTTTAGAAAAGCTTTGTTGTATTTCTTTTCCGGCTCGGGCAAATGGTACATTTTCCTCAAGTCGTCAGGCTGAAATGAACCGAAAACTCTTCCAGCAACTGTGCAAAAGGTCATATTAGAAACAGGAATTTGTTCGACCACCCATCTGACTGCATCAGTGTAAGGGAGAATTTTCTCCCGAGCTGCTATCCTGTGTAAAAATGAGTCGGCCAGATCTTTCAACAAGGCTTCTGATTTGTTGGTTGAGTCTGCAGTAGCTTCTTCTTCTATTTCCTCTGGTTCTTCTGCCTCAATCAAATTATAGATGCTTTTCCAGCTTGTATTTCCAAGGCCGAGACATGTAGTGTCAGAAATTAGGACCTTCTTGCTTGGTCCTGGGTCACTGGTGGGACGGACTGTTACTACAGGGGCTACTGCCGCAGTGGATCTCTTATATTTCTTTCCCATTTGCTTAAAACTTGATACCTCGACGAAATTCTGCACAAGGAAGGAAACCAACATGATACAGAGAAACAAATAGCAAGAGAAAATATGAACGAGTTATATCTTTTAACGAATAATCATAGATCGTGGTAAAATTGCCACAGATAGAATCTAAGTGGAAAATCTCGGCATAACTGCTCCATTAATTGGCCGCTTCACCTGTCAATCATGATAAGGAGGCTTTTAAATAATCCATCATAACGTCTATTGATTCAAGCATGGCTTATATTTTTGGCGGTTAATCACATTTGATGATTGGCGTCATGAAAGGGAGGGTTTTCATAATAATCCAAAATATCGTTCAATCACCAAAGGTGATATAATGCATGCCAATCTTTAATATGTTTAGAAAAATGCGCCCTGATTTAATGCATCGCAATCGGGATAGGGCTCGGGTCACTTTATTTATGCCATTGCAAAATCGCCGATCGCCGATGGCGATACGCCTTATCACATTAGAGGAATGGGGGATGCCTTATAAATGATGCGCTTTGCTTTTCCTCGATATCCGATAGCGATTTCCCTCTTCGGATCGGAGTTATTCAATGGGCCTTTATTTATGTTCCTTTTATTATTGCGATATGTGATCTTGCATCGCTTTGTCGTAATAATAAAAGCTTTATGATTTGTTAAAAAATGCCTCTTTCATCATTGTTTAAAAGGGATATCATATTTCAATCGGACCTTTTCATGAGGGTTTTTCTAATAATAAGTTAATACCAATTTATTCACACATCTATGTTTAAAAAGGGACCCATTTCATATTATGATTTTAAAGAAAAAAATTATGCAATGGGGGGTTGTTGTATAGCACAACAGGATCCATACAATAATAATGTTAATCTAAAAAAAACATAGAGATGGAAATAATTTTGCAAATCAAAGATGAAATATTAGTTTTAGTGGTTAATAAAGAATCTTGGATAAAAGATCTTGGAGAAATTTATTATTTGTTAATTGTTAGCAAAATATCTTGGACTTATTCATTAATTTCTAATTGTTAGCAAAGATTATGGAAATCATTCGTTATTTAGGAAATTGTTGTAACCACTATGGATTTATTAAATCCATAATTGGGTTTTTAGATATTTGTTATTTCTAGTTTCCATTAAATTTATGTATAAAAGAGAGAACTCTCTCCATTGTTTGAAGAGGACTCTTAGAGAAATGTGTGAATGATAATGGAATAATTTATAATTATTGAGTTTTTTTTTTTAATTGTAATTTATAATTTCTGTAGTGTGTGATTTAATTAGTTGTTATTTTTTGCATATTTATGGAATGGTGATTTATTTGAATTAGCTTAGTTAATTTAATTAATTTATGTTGTCAATGTAACAAGTGTTGATATAGAATTATATCAACACATTTTCTATGGAGGAAAGAGCCACTCTAATAGAACAAAGAGATGTGTAATTTAGGTAGTTTTCCTTTCTTGTTGCATCATTTAATTATGTAATTGTCTATTCACGTAAGATTACTTTTAATTATTTGTGTAACTAGTTTCTTGTTATCTGATTCAATTTGTTCATGAAATTATTCGTTCAATTTTCCATCTAATAACCCACGGTTCTTTCCTACATTACACCTAATCTCTGTTTTTTTTGGAAAATTTACACTAAATCAATGAATTAACGTTTAGGAAATTAATTATTGGCAATAGTGTTTAATTTTACTTGGTGGAATGTTGTTACATGCCTTATATCCTCTATTTTCTTGGTGAAGGATTGTTGCACTATAAGTCCTTAGTGGAAAATGCATAAAATAATGTAAGATTGATATTAATACATCCTGAATCTAGACTAGTCTCCTATAAGACTAGTGAGCACCATGTTGGGTACCTAGGTGTTTTAGTAGATGGGAATGTGTCCATAGGATGACCAATGGTTTAATCCTTACATCAAGGTTGATATTTGGCCCTGGAGTACAACAAGTTCCTAGAAAACCTATACCAATGTTTGCTAAAACGGTGTGGTTGGTTTCCATTTGGTATATTGATCCTAATCATATTCTTGCAAGTAAATTGAGTATCATTATTTGATAAATTAATCCAAGCTCTCTCTCCAAATACTTACATATTTATTTTTCTCCAATTGTTTATTGATTAATTAGTATTAATTTATAAAGAATGTAGGACCAACATTGATATATCACATATCCAAACCATTCTCCTATATAAGTGGTGAGCACCGCAGTTGGGTACCTAGATTCCTTGGTATATGGGAATGTGTCCACAAAATGACCAATAGTTCATTCCTTACATCAAGGTTGATGTTTGGCTTTAAAGTACCACTTATTCCTAGTCAAATTATACTGGAATTTAGCCCAAATGTACGGTTGGTTCTTAACTAATATATTTCTTTAGATCACATTATTACAAGTAAATGAGAGAATAATCATTATTCCAAAAAAATCCTATACTTACATGAAAAATTAAAACATTTTTTTCTGAAAATTGTTTTTTACAAATTCTCTAAAAACAAAATTCATTAGCATCATATTCCAAGTAATGGGGTACTTCATGGACTCCTAAAATGGTTATGTTAGGATCTTGATTGATACCATCCAATTTCTACCTACCTTCTCATTACTACCATATGATATTTTAAACAAAAGAATGTTGATCAAATTCTTCTAGCATGTTGGCTTGACAAATTTACTAAAAGAGAACTGGAACAATCTTGCTTTGAGAGACCATATGGAAATGTTTTAAAAAATTGTTTCTACCTGAAATATCCTTTGCAATATAGTTTCTAGTCCAATTTGAATTTCCCAATTTGGCTATCAAATGAAAAAGTTATGGTCAAAACACTCACTCAACGTCAAATAGGAAATTCACGACAAGTTGGGATTTTCAATTTTTGGATTATTTAATGGATAGATATTTCAAAACTATTTATATGGTGTATTATCATATGATTCTTGTTTAAACCTCAATTTTAGTCACTTATATTTTGATTTCATACAAGAAAGTTATGCCTAAAGCAATAATTGTTTGTCATAAATCTACACTGCTTAACTCTATTTCCTAGTATGTTCATTTGCACATTTGACCCCTCAATTATTATTATTTTTAAAACATGTTTTTGTTAGATATACATTAATGAATATAATTTCATCATTGGTTGGAATCATTTCAACCCGTCAACAAGCAACAATTTTCTACCTAAAATAGTAATTGTTGGTCTATGCATGAATTAAAAAATAGCTTTGTCATGCAAGCCATTCCTAAGCAGATTTGACATCGCATATCATGGATTTTTCAAAACTTTTCCCTTGGATTCATAATCACTTTAATCAAACATTATAAAAATAACTTATTAATAAACATTGTCACATATTCTAGCTGGCCAATGCTCTGTAATAGGTAAAAAAAAATGAATTTCTTTATTTGGATTAATTTGGATCCATTTTTATTAGAACTACTTGTGAAATTTATTTATATGTGTTGGGTGAAGAAAGATTAATCACCTTCTCCCAATATCTCATGTTTTATTGCAGATAATTTCTAGTTTTCGTAGGCCTTGAGAGGAACAAGAAGATCAATGTATAAACTGATTTTTGAAGAAACAAATTCACAAGAAAAAGGCATACTCTCCACATCTAGTAGATGGATTTTGAGTCCATTCATACACCATAATTTGAAGCTCAAAGTATTATAAGCTTTCTCCAAAAATGTCTTAGTGAAAGATAACAACACCAGTACTTTTTCTTGAAAGTTACAAATGGATTGAAGGACAAGACAAACATCGAATTGATGTGAAGATAGAGTAAAGACTTGTGTTCTAGAAATCAAGTTCTATTACCACATTTCTAATACCCTTTCTATAGATACATCCTTCCATGAGACCTATTATTCATCTTGCTCATTCATCAGTACCATGGTATGCTCATGCATTCCTTCTTCTCGGTTCAAAATAATTGTATGCTGAAGTTTAGAAGTTCCTTTATTTATGTGGTTTCATCTCATGCACTATCAAACCTTGGAACGTTTGAAAACCAACTTGCTGGTAGACATTCTTGAAAATAAAATATAATAATAATTCTAATTGTGAAAACCCTATGGGTGAAATTACAAAAATATTGTTTGAAACCAACTTGTTAGTAGATAATATTTTCAAATAAAAATAAAAGTTCATTTCTTAGTTTCTCTTTGGATAAGGTTTCTACGTTTCACTGCTCCATCAAAATGTTGTTCCATATATAAGTCTACATATCACATGGTGATCCGAAATATTGTTAGGCCCCTATATTACTAGTGTAACCCCTTATTGTTATTAGTACAACCCCCTTATTATATTGTTGTACCCATGTAGTCCCCATATTGTTAGCTTGTGCCCCATAGAAGCCCACTATTGTTATTATTGTGCCCTTACATTATTATTGTTATGTCGGCTCCGATTATATTATGACTCATTAGACTCCTATATATAGAAAGGAGGTCTTATCATTTGTATCATCCAAGAAATTTTCATTTATGTAATGTAAAGAAGGTTGCCCCCTCGAAGAGGCTGAATTCTAAGGCTTTGATCTATCTTTTTTGTGAGCTGGTTTCATAACATTTGGTATTAGAGCTTTGGATTCTAGGGTTTCGCTGATCCAAATAGGTCATCGTGGAATTTTCGCTATAACTTTTCTTCTACAACGTTTCAGAAGCGAAAAAAAAAACTCATTTGAGACGAAATCGCACTAAACCTCGGGTTCGAATTTCAGAGATTTTCGCGCTATATTTGCGGAGATATGATCTACGGAAGTTGTTTTTTTTATAGACTCCTGAATTACATTCCAAATGGGTGACTTGGGGAAAATCGTCATAACTTTCTCTCTGAGCATCAGATTGAAATTTTGTAAGAAGGTAAAGAAAGAGGACAGACTGTAGTTTCTTGTATATATTTTTCAGAGCCAAAGGTCAAAACAGTGACATGTGGCATGTCACACAAGTTCACTCTACTGAACTAGTCTATAATCAGGTCACCATGGGAGATTTTGCATAACTCTTCTTTGGAGAATCAAATTTGGATCAGACTGGTGGCAATGGAAAGAGGACATAGAGTGCTACTGCAAGTCGTAATTACAGAACTGGAAGAACCGAAATTACAAAGTTATATTTGTTTCAAGATCAAGCTCCTAAAATCAAGAAAAGGTGATATGAGGAAGTTTGATGGCAAGGATCCTGTAAATTGGATACTTCAGATGGAGCAATATTTTGATCTACATGGTGTACCACTATTACAAAAGGTATGTATTGCATGTTCATATTTAGAACCGGATCAATTTTTATGGCATAAAGGGCTTTGCTCTCGTAAACAACTTGTTACGTGGTCAATCTTCATGGAGGAAATGACAACACATTATGAGGATACAAAGAGCAACACCTTCTTTAGAGCAACACCACAACAATTGGAAAGAGTAAAAGAGCTTTGTTACATAGTGGAAAGTAAAATTATGGCAACAAGGAAGTCTACCCCTCACAACTATAATAAGGGAAGTGTTGTTTCTCCTAGCCTTCCACAACCTACAAGGGTTACACCACAACAATTGGAAGAGAAAAGAGAAAAAGGGCTTTGTTACAATTGTGATAGCAAATGCACTAAAGGTCATAAGTGTGATGAGAAGAAATTACTTTACATGGATTATGAAGAAGAGGAAGAAAAGGGTCATGAAACATCAAAAGAAGAGTATATACACCAGGAACCAACCCCAGAGAAAGAATAAATGAATCTGACCATATCTTGTAAAGCATTGGCAAGAATTACCACTCCTCAAACTCTCAAAATAGAAGGACACATCAAGAAGAAAAAGGTTCAAGAAGTGAAAGATCACATCGAGAAAGAAGAAATGAATCCAACCATATCTTGTAATGGATTGGCCAAAATTACCACTCCTCAAATTATCAAGATAGAAGGACATATCAAGAAGAAAAATGTTCAAGAAGTGAAAAATCACATTGAGCATCAAGAAATGAATCCGACTATATCTTGTAAAGCATTGGAAGAAATTACCACTCCTCAAACTCTCAAGATAGAAGGACATATCAAGAAGAAAAAGTTTCAAGCAGTGAAAGATCACATCGAGCATCAACAACAAGTTCTCCACCTTTTAAAGGATAATGCTACTTTGGTGCAAAATTGAATGAAGCAACAGGTAGATCAACATTGTAGTGAAAAATGTTTTGATGTAGGTGATTGGGTATTTTTACTGCTACATCTCAAGCAAGCTATTTATGAGAAGGAAATATTGGAAATACTACATGTTGTTATGAAACCAGCTCAAGAAAAGATAGAAAAGAAAGATCAATGCCTTAGAATTCAGCCTCTTCGAGGGGGCAACCTCCTTTACATTACATAAATGAACAATTCTTGGATGATACAAATGACAAAACCTCCTTTTTATATATAGGAGTCTAAGGAGTCATAATATAATCCAGCTGACCTAACAATAATAATATAAATCCACAAAAATAACAATAGAGGGATTCTATGGGGCACAGAAATAACAATATGGGGGTAATAGGGGCACAACAATATAAATAAGGGGTATAACTACAATAGTAATGGGGTAATCACTAGTATTATAGGGACCCAACATGCCCCTCTCCTTCAAAAAAGTGTTGTCCTCAATGCTTAAGCAGTTCTGGATACTTCTGCATAAAATTCTCATCCTCCCATGTGGAATCTTCAGCGGATAAGTTCTTCCACTTGATAAGATACTCTGAAATTGATCGATTTCGTAGCTGTCGAGTTCTTTTTTCTGTGACTGCTTCCGGTTCCAATATAATTTTTCCTTCCTCGTCAAGTTCTGGCAATATTGTTTGAACTGGGAGCTTGTCGCCTATAACCTTCTTTAAACATGAAACATGGAAAACTGGGTGCAATCGAGAAGCTGCAGGAAGCTCCAATTTGTACGCCATAGTACCAATCTTTTCCAACACCTTGTATGAACCATAATACTTTGGTGATAATTTACTATCCTTCTTAGCTTTCTTTAGGGACATTTGCTTATATGATTGTAGCCGTAGGAATACCCAATCACCTACATCAAAACTTCTTTCACTGCGATGTTGATCTGCCTGTTGTTTCATTCTATTTTGTGCCAACACGAGGTTATCCTTTAAGAGTTGGAGGACTTGTTGTTGATGTTCGATGTGATGTTCCACTGCCTGAACCTTAGAATTTTCTCTTAAATATGATGTGATTGATGGTGGTTGGTACCCATAAAGTGCCATAAATGGGGTCATTTTTGTTGTTGTATGGAAGGAAGTGTTATACCACCATTCAGCCAGAGGCAACCATTTGACCCATTGTGTCTGTTTATCAGATACAAAGCAACGAAGATATCCTTCCAAACATTTGTTTACTATCTCAGTTTGCCCATCAGATTGAGGATGATAAGATGAGATATGAGCTAACTAAGTACCAAGACAAGAAAATAATTTTGTCCAAAAATTTCCAGTGAAAATGGGATCTCTGTCACTTACAATAATCTTTGGGTTTCCATGTAGCTTTTGAACTGTTTCCATAAATGCAGTAGAAATTGTACTGGCTTTAAATGGATGTGATAATGCACAAAAGTGTGCATACTTGGTAAGTCTGTCAACTACCACCATGATGACACTCTTTCCCTCAGACTTGGGTAAACCTGTGATAAAATGAATCTTTCTTCAATAATGTTGTTAGAGGTATTGCTATTCTCCCATAATTCTTAACGAACTTGCGATAATACCCTGTCAACCCAAGAAATCCTCGCAGATGCTTTATGGATGTGGGGATTTTCCATTCCTTAATGGCTTTAATTTTGCTAGGGTCTACCTTAACTCCTTCATGAGATACAATATGACCCAAATATTCCACCTCCTGGACTCCAAAGAAACATTTGGATCTTTTTGCATATAATTGTTTCTCCTCCAATAGTTGTAGCACCTTGTCAACATGTTCAACATGATCCTTCCAAGACTTGTTGTAGATTAGTATATCATCAAAAAATACTAACACAAATTTTCTAAGGAATGGTTTGAAAATTGAATTCATCAAACCTTGAAATGTTGAAGGTGCATTGGTAAGGCCAAAAGGCATGACCAAAAATTCATAATGACCCTCATGAGTTCTAAATGTCGTTTTCGGAATGTCTTCAATCTTCATTCTGATTTGATGATATCCCGAACGAAGATCCAACTTGGTGAAGTAAATTGATTCATGCAATTCATCCAGTAATTCATCAATGACAGGAATGGGGAACTTATCTTTAATAGTGATCTTGTTGAGCTCCCTATAATCTGGACACATGCGCCATGATCCATCCTTCTTGTGCACCAATACTACTGGAGTTGAGAAATAACTTTGACTTGGTTGAATTATACCAGCCTCTAACATTTCTGAAACCATACGTTCAATTTCACTTTTTTGGACATATGGATATCTGTATGGCCTGATGTTTAGAGGAACACTTCCTGGAATCAGATGAATAGCATGATCATGATCACGCATAGGTGGGAGACCTTTGGGAGTCTCAAATACCTTGGAATGATTGTCCATGACTTTTTGGAGATCTGGAGAAATAGATGATTCCAATGTGGAAACATCTAGCGAACATAATTGTGCAATTACACCTCTTTGCTCCTTTTTTAGAAGCTTTGTCATGCCATTAGAGCTGATTATCTTTCCTAGTTTCCCTACAATACCCCTTAATTCAACTTCCTTTCCTTCCACAGAAAATTTCATGAAAAGTTCTTGAAAATTAAAAGCTATTGTACCCAAGGATTGTAGCCATTGGACTCCTAGTACAACATCAGCACCTCCCATTGGAATGGAAAGCATTGGGCTAGTCAATACATATTCTCCCATCGATAGCTTGATATTATGGCACTTTCCAAAACAATTTATTGTTCCTCCATTTGCAATCATCACTTGACACTCTGGTGCTGGATATAGGAAGCAATTCGATTCTTTTGCTACCCTACAATGAATAAAATTGTGGGTGCTTCCTGAATCAATCAACACTATTACCTTTTTCTTCTTGATTTGTCCTTCTATCTTGATGGTTTGAGGAGTGGTAATTCCCGCCAATGCATTACAAGATATGGTTGGATTTATTTGTTCTTCATCTAGGCTTTGTTCCTGAAATATATCCTCTTCTTTTGACCTTTCTTGCTTCTTTTCTTCTTCCTCTTCACAATCTATGTAGAATAATTTCTTCTCAGCACACTTATGACCTTTTGTGTATTTTCTATCACAATTGTAACAAAGCCCTTTTGCTCTGTTTTCTTCCAATTGTTGTGGTGTCAACCTTGTAGGTTGTGGAAGACTATGGGCAACAACACTTCCATCTTTATAGTTGTGAATGGTATGCTTCCTAGTTGCCATAATTTTGCTTTCCATTTTTCTTGTTAACCTGAATATGAATCAGGTTCCCAAAGGCGCACATCATGTTGGATATTATCCTTTAAAGACCCTATGAACACATCAATCCTATGCTCCTCTGGAATATCTTTTACCCTTATGTTCAATTTTTGGAACTCCTCAATGTGCTCCATTATTGAACCCTTTTGTTTGAGACTTATCAATTGGCTAAAAAAAGTGTTGCTTTTTGTATCCTCATAATGTGCTATCAATTCTTCCGTAAAAATTGCCCAAGTGATAAACTGTTTACGAGAACAAAGCCATTGATACCATACAAACTGATTTGGTTCCAAATATAAAGTTTCCATACGTACCTTTTGTGTGTTTTGCACATTATTGAGATCGAAGAATTGCTCCATCTGTAATATCCATGTGGCGGGATCCTTGCCATCAAACTTCCTCATATCGATTTTTGGAACATGGTGAGTCTTCGATCCAACATTAGAGTCTATGGAATCATGATTAACATTTCTTTTGTTCTCATCATGAGTTTCCTTTAGTACTCTTTCACCCTTAGTGACCATTTCTTGTAGCAACTTATTCATATTTATCTTCAATTCTTCCATCTTATCATCCATGCCATCAATTTTAGCGTCCATGCCATTCACCTTAGCTTCCATGCCATCCATCTTAGCTTCTACACCTTTCTTTAAACAGTCCATCTTAGCTTCTACACCTTTCTTTAAACCATCCATCTTAGCTTCTACATCTTTCTTTAAACCATCCATCTTAGATTCTGTTCCTTTTTGTGCAAGGGACAGTTGTTGCACTTGGTCTTGTAATTTTGATATATCATGTTGCATTTCTTCCTCTTCTTCATTAGTCATGCTAGAGCTTTCAGGTTCCTTACTAGGTGTTTGCATTTTCTTTCCTCGGGGCATCAGTTACCGATAATAATGCTCTACTATGCCCTTTGAATTCCTTCAAAATAAATTTTCAAACCAAGCTTAAGAAAAAATTTAAAAAAAATCTACACACCTTTTTTCACTTTGTAGGAGCTTGATATTGCCTTTGATGTATCTTTGTACTTTCCAATCATATAGTTCTAAAATTGTGACCTGTAGTAGCTCTCTGTGTCCTCTTTCCAATGCCACCAGTCTGATCCAAATTGGATTCTCCAAGAAAGAGTTATGCACAATCTCCCAAGATGACCTGATTATAGACCTTTCCAGAAGAGTGAACTTGTATGAAGTTCCACGTGTACAATTTTCGACCTTTGGTTCTGAAACAGATATACAAGAAACTACAGTTCGTCCTCATTCTGTACCTTCTTACGAAATATCAATCCGATCCCCAGAGAGAAAGTTATGACGATTTTCCCTAGCTCACCTGTTTTGAATGTAATTCAGGAGTCTGTAAAAAGACCAACTTCCTCAGAGCATATCTCCGCAAATATCGCGCGAAAAGATATGAAATTCGGACCCAAGGTTCAACGCGATTTCTTCTCAAATGGGTTTTTTTTTGCAACTTCTGAAATGTCACAGAAAAAAATTTATAGCGAAAATGCAACGATGACCTGTTTGGAGCAGCGAAACCGTAGAATCCAAAGCTCTAATACCAAATGTTATGGAACCAGCTCAAGAAAAGATAGAAAAGAAAGATCAACGCCTTAGAATTCAGCCTCTTCGAGGGGGAAACCTCCTTTACATTACATAAATGAACAATTCTTGGATGATACAAATGAAAAAACCTCCTTTGTATATATAGGAGTCTAAGGAGTCACAATATAATCCAGTCGACCTAACAATAATAATATAAAGCCACAAAAATAACAATAGAGGGATTCTATGGGGCACAGAAATAACAATATGGGGGTAATAGGGGCACAAAAATATAAATAAGGGGTATAACTACAATAGTAATGGGGTAATCACTAGTATTATAGGGACCCAACACATGCACTTAAGAAATGGCGACCTTACCGAATGGGAAGACACTTCAAAGTAAAAATGGATCATGATAGTCTTAAATAGTTTTTAGAACAAATACTATCTATAGAAGAACAAAAAAATGGGTCACAAATATATTGGGTTATTAGTTTGACATCATCTATAGAAAAGGGAAGCAAAATTTTGTTGTAAATGCACTCTCAAGAAAGGATGAGGATGTGGAAGCATTGTTTTGTGCTATTTCTATTATCAAACCAGATTGGATAAACGAAGCAAGGGATGAATGGAAAAAGGACAAAGAAGTGTGGCCACTCATTCAAAAGTTGCAGAAGCTCCCAATTCAAACAATATTGCAGAACTTGAAGAGGAAGGAAAAATCATATTGGAACCTGGAGCAGTCATAGAAACAAGAACCCGATAGCTACGAAATCAATCAATTTCAGAGTATCTCATCAAGTGGAAGAACTTACCCATCGAAGATTCCACATGGTAGGACAAGAATATTCTACAGAAGAATCAAGAACTACTCAAGCATTGAGGAAAACACTTTTTGAAGGATAGGGGCATGTTAGGTCCCTATATTACTAGTGTAATCCCTTATTGTTATTAGTACAACCCCCTTATAATATTGTTGTACCCATGTAGTCCCCATATTGTTACCATTGTGCCCCATAGAAGCCCACTATTGTTATTATTGTGCCCTTACATTATTATTGTTATGTCGGTTCTGATTATATTATGACTCCTTAGAATCCTATATATAGAAGGGAGGTCTTGTCATTTGTATCATCCAAGAATTGTTCATTTGTGTAATGTAAAGGAGGTTGCCCCCTCGAAGAGGCTTATTTCTAAGGCGTTCATCTATCTTTTCTATCTTTCTGTGAGTTAGTTCCATAACAAATATCAAGCTCCACATTATTCTCTCCCATCGATGTTTTCATCACTGTGGACCATTTTGGGCTATCATACACATGTGGCAAAGCTCATGAGACATTGTTCCAAATAGAATATTACAAATTTGGTGTTACTACAGGTGTTGTTATAGGTTTTATCATAGATGTCTCTACATTTGTTGCAACACCTATCAGCTAGCTGATGCACCACCTATTAATTAGTTTCTACAACACTAATTAGCTAGTTTTTGGAACACCTATCAGTCAGTTGTTGCAACACCTATCATTTAGTTGTTGTAACACTTCTTACCTAGGTGTAGGTATGCTTCTTTTTATTTTATTTAATCTAATTTCATTGGATGCTATGGATTTGTAATTGGAAATCCACTTGGGCCTGTGTCCTACTTCCTCATATTTTTCAATTTCTTGAGGGTGGAAAATCTCTTCAATTTGGGGAGGATACCATCACCTTTACATTCCAAAACTTTCCTTCACCATCTCCACTCCAATATCAACACATACAAAGGTTTCAAAGCTTCCCCACAAAGCCTTTTTGTTGTCATGTATTAACCAATAGTAAGAACAATAAAACTCCTTATTGTTGTGACATAAGAATGAGCAGTGAGAATGATTGCAACATTGTGTTGCAACAACTATTATGTAGCAACTAGTTGTTTCTCATGTTTCCAATGTCGCAAATTTTGCATGGGTATTGTAGCTTCTATGATGTGGAAACTATGCTGCAAAGACTACATGATTGTGTTGCAACAACTGTATGTCGCAACTGCAAATTGGCATTGTGGAAACACCCATTTGTAGTTATTGAAACACCTCTATATAGTTGCTACAACATAGTCACATAGTTATTGCAACATAGTTTATAGATTATAGAAACTGCAACATCCACGTGGAATTTGAAACATTGGAACCATGAGCTAAAATAAGAATATTGAGCAATGGAAAGCACGAGCCAACACCAAAATCGAGAGCCATAGAAATATTAAGCCATTGGAACTGTGAGCCATGGTATTACAATTTTTTCACTACTCTAAATAACAATTATGGATCCATATAACAATAATGCTAATATAATAAAACCTAATACATGGAAATAATTTTGCAAATCCAACCAAATTCATTAGTTTGAGTGGTCAACCAAAAATCATGGAATTCTTGGGAAAAAGATCTTGGAGTCATTTATTAATTTATAATTATTATTAAAAAAGCTTGGACCTATTCATTAATTACAAATTGTTAGCAAATATTATGGAAATCATTCATTATTTAAGAAATTGTTGTAACCACTATGAATGTATTAAATACATATGTGATTTTATTTAGGTATTTGTTATTTCTAGTTTCCATTAAATTTACGTATAAAAGAGATATCTCTCTCCATTGTTTGAAGAGGTCTCTTAGAGAAATGTCTGAATATAATGGAATAATTTACAACTTTTGAGCTTTTATTTTAATTGTGGTTTATAATTTCTGTAGTGTCTAATTTAATTAATTAATTTTACTTGATTTCTTTTGAATATTTGTGGAGTATTGATTTTTTCTTATTAACTTATTTAATTTAATTAACTTATGCTATCAATGTAACAAGAGTTAATATAGAATAATATCATTACTCCATTTTATGGAGGAAGGGCCCACTCTAGTAGACCATAGCGTTGTGTAATCTAGGTAGTTCTCATTTCTTGTTGCGTAATTTAATTATGTAATTATTTATTCATGTAAGATTAACATTTATTTATTTTTATAACCCATTCCTTTTTATATGATTCAATTTGTTCATGCAATTAGATTACTCCTTCGAGGTTGTGTTTATTTATTTATGTAATTGATTATTCATGTTAGGTTTTATCTATTTCTAATGCTTACATTTTAGATTGGTTTGCATTCCTTTATGCTTTTTAAATTAATGATATTAAACACAATGATTGCATTTGTTAGTATGACTAGAAATAATAAACATCTTGGAAAGGATTAGGCAATGATCTCCACCAATAGTTGAGAGCGAGAGTAGGCACAAACCACCTAATTCCAATTTTCAAGTGTGTTTCTTTTCTAGAATGCATGTTTCCTTTCAACATGAGTGAATTTTATTTCCCGCAAGTGTGTTTACTTTCCTACAAGCATGTTTACTTTCTTTCAAGAGTGTTTACTTTCCTTCCTACAAGCGTGTTTACTTTCCTGCAAGCATGTTTAGTTTCCTGCAAGTGTATTTAGCCTTAATCACTTTACTTATAAATTTGTAGAACCTTTCCAAGCTTGTGAACGATTCATATGATAATTTCAAAAGTAATAATCGATACTACAACCATAAAACAAACCAATGGAAGTAGAGAGTGTGGCCTACATATACAATGCACAATAACTCACAAGTTCCATATGAGCCCCAGGTTAACAATTAAATGCACAATATTTTGGTTGTCTTTCTGAAGCAAATAGAAATGTAATTAAAAGGCTTATAACTAGAGTCATCCTATCATGAACCATGCACCTTGAAAATTATAAGAAACCAATAATTACAGTCTAGTTTGAGGAGGGAATCTCCTTTCACAAAAAATGCAATGTATAAGATAAGATTTCACGATCTTAAGACTATGTCTCTTTGGTGTGTGTGTGTGTATAAGAGACAAAGGGTACAATTATCATGAGATTCCATAATGAAAAGTTCTCACTAACATATAACAATATAATAATAGAAATGCAATAACTCATTCTCTAGTGATTGGTTTTAGGGTTAACAATAGGGCTTAACATGCCCTTTCCCTTCAAACACATTTTTTCCTCAACACTTGACTAACTATAAATGTTTCTACATGAATAAATCATCTTTCCATGTTACCTCTTCCATTGCTAGGTTCTTCAATTTCATTAGATACTTAGTAATTGTTCAATTTCTTAGCTACATAATATTGTTTCCAAGATTTTTTCTAGCTCCAGTATGATTTTCCCTTCTTAATTGATCTTTGGTAAAATAGTTTGGACTAGGATATTGTCATTTATTAACTTCTTTAAGAAAGAAACATTGAATATTGGATGTACATGTGAATATGGAGGCAATTCTAATTTGTCATCCATATTTCCAATCCTCTACAACACCTTATAGTGGTGATAATACTTGGGTGATAATTTATTGTCCTTCTTCTCTTGCTTGAAGTACATCTAGTTATATGGTTGTAGTCTCACAAATACCCAATTCCCCACTTTAAATTCCCTTTCACTACAATGCTCACCTACTTGTTTCATCCTTGTTTGAGTTACAACCAAGTTTTCCTTGAATAGTTTGAGAACCTCTCCCTCATGCCCTATGTGATCCTCCATTGCTTGAGCCTTTATAGTCACTTTCAAGGGTAATTTGATGGATGGAGGATGATATCCATAAATTTACATAAATGGGGACATTTTTTATGGAAAGATGTATTGTACCACCATTTTTCCAAGGGAAACCACTTAACCCATTGTGTCTTTTTATCATGTGCAAAGTACCACAAATATATTTCTCAACATTTATTCATAGTCTCAGTTTGTCCATCGAATAGAGGATGCTAAAATAATAAAGTAAACTATCAAATGAGAACTATAAACATAAAATGAGAACTCTGGCCAAAAACCCCAAAAAAATATGAAAAACAACCTGAAAACAAAAAATGTTGATGCTGGAATAATGTTTTTTTTTGGGGTAAACTTACAACATTTTTTTAAAATGGAAGTAAAAGTGAATAAAAGCCATTTTTTTAATGCAAAAAACACCCTGAAAACGAAAAGTTTTGATGCTGGAATAACACCTTTCCTTTTTTTTCGGGGTAAATTTTCAACATTTTTTTAATAATTGCGTTAAAGATAAAATATCATGACTCCGAAAAGGATTAAAATTTCAACGATTTTCAAGCATGACATTAAAGATAAAATATCATGTCTCTAAAAAAAGTTAAATTTTAATGATTTTAAGGCATGACATTAAAGATAAAATATCACGTCTCTTAAAGCCTTGAAATTCCAACAATTTCCAGCCTTGGTGTTAAAGAAAAAATACTTACAACTATTTTCAAACATAGCATTAAAAATAAAATATCACGTTAAAATTCTAACAATTTTCAACCATGGTGTTAAAGAAAAAATACTTGTAACTCTTTTCAAGGATAACATTAAAAATAAAATATCAAGACTTAGAAAAACCTTAAAATTTTGACAACTTTTCAACCATGGAATTAAAACCAAAGATCATGGCTACAAAAAGTCTTAAGTTTTCAACATATTTCAACCATGGCATTATGGAAAAATTTTATGACTAATTTTTTTAAAAAATGAATACCTGAATGAAAGATTCATTATATCGAGAGTAATTTATTTTTTAAATGCTAAAAGTATAGCGATTTTAAAATCTTGTCCTAAGACAACTTCACACATTACAACAAAATTTTAAAATTCAACCATCAAATTGATACACAGTATAGATGAACTCGACCCATTGTAATGAAAACTTAAAGACCAATCATGAAATTGGCACATTGTGGGGGTAGACTTGATCCATTATAATGAAAACTTTAAAATCAACTATCAAATTGACACATAATGGTATTGAGTTGCTAGTTGATGATTGACACTGACCCTGCAAATATATATATATATATATATATATATAGATATATATATATATATCATTGAAAATTTCAAAAGAAAAAGAAAAAAACATTGAAAAAAAAAAAAAAAAAACACAAAAAGTAAAAAAATAATAATAACAAGTAAATAAAAATATATATTAAAACATAAAAATTAAAAAGCATGACCACAAAAATAATCAAATACATAAATTTATAAAAAAAAAGAAAAAAGAAAATCAAACATAAAAAATGTAAAAAAAAACAAATTAACTTGTAAAAGAAAAAATTAAAAAATATAAAAAAAAATACTTCAAAAAAAAAATTTAATGTATATATCTATATCTATATCTATATATACCATCTCTCTGTGGTAATAATTTAGGGTGATGTATTTACGATCTCTATGTAGTAATTCACGATCTCTCTGTGGTAATAGAAAAACAATTTGGGGCATGTGCTTCTGCAGTCCGACTTGCTGATATCAGGTGCACACATTCCTTATATTTTTCTAATACATATCTGCTCATATATTTTCAAGTATGAATAATTCACTACAATTACCAAAGATTACTAAAGGTAGAACTACCACAGTTACTCTACAGAGCCTCTATGAGTATATAGAGTCTTTAGAGAAACATAGAGAAGAAAGAGAAGTCAAGCTAAAAATAGAGTTAGTAGCCATGCTGGAAAATAAATTCATGTCTCTTGAAGACAAGATCCAAAAACAAATAGAAAATAAAATAGAACTATTGGAGAATAAGATGGAGGCAATAGAGACTAGGTTACAGGTTATAGAAAAACGAAACCAAGATATGAACTAAACATCCCAACAAGTAGATGTTGATATTTTAGAGAGTCTTCAAATGAAGGACATGATTAAAGAGCTAGAAGAAAAAGTTAATAGCCACCTCACCCTAAATAGTGTGGTAGGTAAATTAGATATCAAACCAATTAAAGATGAAATGAAAAAATGGATAGAATTAGACCATGAGCATAACAAAAGGGCCTTGAACCTTATAATATTCGGTTTGAAAGAGGAGGTAGATGAGGATACTTTAGCCATAGCCCAGAAAGAATTACATAACAGATTACAAATTGAAACAACGTGTCTCATAGAAGTAACAAGGTTCGGGAAACTAACTGAGAATAAAGGAAGGTTGATCCGAATAAAAGTGAGCTCTACTGACCATAAGTATGACATAGTAAAACCTCAAGTCTAAAAGGAACGAGAATATTTGTAAATGAAGATCTTATTCCAGAAGATCAAGCAGAATTGAGAAAAGAGGTTCAAAAGGTAAAGGAAGCTAGGAAGGAAGGAAAAATAGCAATAATTAGAAATAGAAAAGCCGTTATTCAAGATAGAAACCAAAAAGATAATAATAAATAGCAATTCAACATGCTCCAAATTTTTCTTGGAACTTTCAGGGCTTTCCATGGAGCAAAGGCCCCAAGCTAAGTTGGATCTCGAATGATGTTGATATTAGCACGAGGAATCTAAGGTCCCTAACATAGATGGCTTTACATTATGGTCTACCTAGAATAAGTGATCCTCTCGTATAGGCATTGGGGGTATAACTTGTTACACTAAGAAAAACATCTCTCCCCATGCTAGGATTTATAAAAACGACCCTTACAACAAATATAGTTGGATAAAAATTACTGATCTTTATGATAAAGAGACCTACATGGCAATCTGTTATTCCCCCTATCAATTATAACTTCTATAAGAAAAATGATCTAGATAAAAATAGTCCTTACAATGGTTTAGAGAATGATATTTCTAGCCCTAGGAATGAAGGCAATATCCTTTTAATGGGTGACTTTAATGCTCGAACTTCAAGCAACCAATCTATTCTTCTAAGAAATCATTCCAACCCTAATCCTCTTTGGTTAGACAAATACCTTCTTCTGGCTAGCTGGTAGAAAAGGAGCTCTAAAGACCTTGGGGGGAATTTGTTTGGGTCTGAGCTAGTCAAGCTCTGTAGTGCTCAGGATCTCATAATTTGCAACGGTCTAAAGAAGTGGACCAAATCTAGCCAGATGACCTACATCCATGGGCTTGGTAGTAGCGTGGTAGACTATGTTATCTCTAATCTCCCTCTATACAATGAAATAACAAATTTTGACATCTTAAACGACCACGAGCCTGACTCTAATCATAGGCCTTTACTTATAAATCTCATTTTTTTCATGCAGAGAGATCACATAGAAGATAATCCTTATAGCCAAAAGAAGTTCGTCTTTGATAGAAATAAAAAGATCTCTTTCTAAATAAACTAATTTGCTTCCTTTATCTAGTATAGACAACATAGAAGATCTCTATCATAATTCTACTACAACCCTCTCATATTCTATTAACAAGTTCTCAATTGAAGTTTCAAGTAATAAAAGAAATAGCAAAACCAACCCATGGTATGACAAATATTGTAAAAGTGCAAGGAGAGCAATTAAGGAAGTTGTTGATGAATCTCTTAAAATTGGAAAGATAAAAATTTACAAAGCCCTAACTAAAAGGAAAAAAAGGCAGTATATTCATAAAAGACAAGAGAATCTCTTACACCTCTCTATGGTAGCTCCTAAGAAATTCTGGAGGCAAATTCTAACTAGGAAAACTAAAGATAATGATAAAATTGCTTTACACGATTGGAATTCCTATCTTAAAAAGCTTTATGAATCTCCAAATGTCATGGATAACTTTGAAGCCTTGCTCACAACAAAAGAAGCTTTCTCATTAGAAGACGTTGATTCTGAGGTTAATCACTTGGCTAATGGGAAAGCTAAGGACATTGAAGGTTACCAGGTGGAAATATTAAAAATTGGAGGTCCTGTCCTCATCCCCCACATTCACAAGCTTTTCAATCAAGCGGTCAAGCAAGGTTTCCCTAAACCTTGGAATCAAAGCCTGATTATCCCTATTTTTAAAAGTAGGGATACAAATAAACCCTCCATTTATTGAACAATTATGATCAACCCTCTCGTAGCCAAGCTATATGGTATTATTTTGGAAAGGAAGTTGAGCATATGGCTTGAAAGTGAAGGTAAGCGGGCTAAAGTCCAAGCGGGTTTTAGAAAGCAACATTCAACAACATACCACCTCGTTATGCTTAGGATCATTGTGGAGGAATTTCACAATGATAAATCCAATCTCTTTTGTTGCTTTGTGGGCTTTAGAAAGGCTTTCGATATGGTTCCTAGTACCAACCTTTGGAACAAATTAGAGCTAAAGGTTCCTTTTGAGTTGAGAGCTACCACTATAAGGTTAAACGAGAATGTAATTGCCAAGTTAAAGAGCAATGAGAAGTGGTCAAAATATATTAAGTGTAATATCGGAGTTAAAAAGGTTTCCCCATCTCCCCTACCCTATTTGGCATTTACATCGACAAGCTAGAAGGTTGTTTAGAGGAAGTAGGATGTCCTAGAACAATCTTAGCTGCGATAGTCATCATCCTTCTTCTCTACGCTGATGATATTGTTCTTCTCACAAGGTGCCCATCTGATCTTGATAAGAAACTTATACTTCTTAAGTATTTCTGCTCTACCATGGGTATGATTGTTAACACTGACAAAACAAAAGTTATGATTATCAAATCCATGAAGGACACTTACACTAATTTTATGTATGACAATAGTAACTTGGAATAAGTGTCTTCCTACAAGTACTTAGGAATTGATATTCATCACAAGCTCAACTAGAACTATAGCATTGTGAAAAGGATTAATGGGGGACGGAAAACTTATTTTGGTCTTGAAAATAATTGTAAAATGACAAACCTCGTAATGTGGGATAGAAAGAAGTTCCTTTTTGAAACTTTAGTTACTCCGGTTATCTTATATGGATGTGAGGTTTGGGGTTGTAGCATCTCTAGAGAATCCTAGAGAAAGATTGAGCAAATCCAGAAGCGTTTTATAACGTATAACCTCAAAATTAAAAGTAACACACCCTATCTTTTTCTCCTTATAGAAGTGGGTCTTTTCGCTATCAAGATCCTAGCTATGACTAGGCTTCTGTTGTACAAGCACAAACTCAATAACATAGGAGACCATAGACTTCCTAAGCTAGCTTTAAATTCTAGCCAAAACCACCTAAGGCTCAAACGAGGTTGGTATAAAAACATCAGGGCTTGGTTAAACCATTGGGAGATCAATGAGAATGTTGCATTGCAAAACATTAATAACATTAAAAATATTGTTACTTCTAATTTCAAAGAAAAAATGTGGTGTGAGAAAGATTTAGTAGCTAAAAGAAAATTAAGATATTATAAGGAGTTCATCAACCCCACCCTAGAAGATCAAAAGTATCTCTCTGTTTTATCTAGCTCAAAGAAGAAAATTAATATAGCCAAGATTAGAACGAACTCTCATGAGCTCCATAGTGAAATGGGTCATTGGGAAGTTCCTAAAACACCATGGATGGAAAGGTTCTACCTTCTCTATGAGAATACGAACATCAAGGATGAAAATCACTTCCTCAAGTGCCCCATGTACAATCACATTAGATCTCAGTTTCAAAATCTTTGTTGCAATATTGACCTTCCTAGCCTTTTACATTGTCAAAATTACAGTGAGCTTGGGCAGCTTCTCTCCAGGATTTTTGAGCATAGGAATAATATCTTAAATCAAACTAAATAATTCGTTTCATTAGGTCCGACAGACCAAATTTTGGTCTCAGCGGACGTTAACCATCATCATCATCATATATATATATATAACAAAAAAAAACAGAAAACTAAAAAACAAATAAATAATACCTTGATAATTAAAAAAACATTAAAATAAATAAATAATACATTAAAATAAAATTTAAAACATTAAAAAATAATTAAAATAAAAAGTGTTGTCTTTAGTGCGACTTTTTGGACCTTACGATGCTAGAATCTGGCTGAACAATCTGAGGTGGAATCTTGATTTTTGTTATTTAAGCTGTTTTTTTACTGTATATATGGATTTAGCACCTTGAAAAACCCCTAGGGCACTTCGATTGTGCGTGGGTTACCCATCAAGCTTGTGATTTCAATAAATTCCTACTGGATTTTAGAGTTACACCGGAAAAACTTCCAAAAAGTCTCAATAAAGACAACTCGAAATAAAAAACATTAAAACAAATTATTTTCAAAAAAAAAAGAAAAAACAAAACATTGAAAAAACGTAAATTGAAAAAATAATTTAAAAAGAATAATAATAATAAGTAAACAAAAATAAAAACTTAACCATTTAAAAAAATAAAAAATAAAAAATAAATAAAAGTTTAAAAAAAGGAGGCCCCATGGACCTGGGTGGGGCAGGGGCGATTTTTGGAATCGCCTTGCCCCAGGCCCATGTGGCCTCAATGTTTTTTTGTTTCTAATTTTTATATTTTTTTAAATGGTTTTTTTATAACTTTTATTATTATTATTATTAATACACTTTTTTAATGTTTTTTTTAACGTTTCTTTTCAATTAAAATAATCGTTTTTATTGTTTTATTTTTCTATTTTTTTTTTAAAGTCCTTATTTTCTAATGTTTTTTATTTTTAATGTTGTTGTTGTTTTTTTTTACTTTAATTTTAATACAATTGTATTTTTTAATTTTTTATGTTTTAAGGATTATATATATATATATAGATATATATATATAATTCTATGTTTTATTTTTTTTAACATTTATTTTTTGTTATTTTTACTTAAAATTTTATAATCATTTTTTTGAAAAAAAACTTCAAATATCATCATCTTTGGTTATATAATTCATAAAATTGGTTATTTTTCTAACTTTTTTTCAATCTTTTCATAAAAATATTTTATTTAACATGTTATTTTTAGCGAAAAGGTCTTAAAATACATATTTTTTTAGTTATATCTATATGCAAAATGTGTATTTTTTGTCAAGTGTTTAAAATTATAATTTTTTATTGACAATTATTTTATGTGTATTGGAGTATTAATTAACGAAATATAAATATATAAAACATCCTAACCTCAAAATATTAATCTTATTATTATTTTTTTTAAATTTGCCAAAAAAAATATTATAAAAAAATTGCAAAGAAAAACAAAAAACACATGTTTGGAAAACCTTCAAAAGTAAATATCTTAGGACAAAAAACAAGAAGGGGAACAAGAAAACTTGAAAAATGGTTAAATAATCGCCATTTAAAAAAGTGTGCATATTTAGGACATGAGAAAATTTGAAGTGTCAAAAATTTGCGTTAAAAAAATGTTGATGCTTTTCAAAATCCACGTGAAAAGTACCAACATTTAAAAAATCTATCCACACTTAATACATTAGAAAATTTAAAGTGTCAAAAATAAGCCCTCTAAAAGAGGGGGGTGTATGCTACATCAACACTTTTCAAACTCAACATGAAAATCACAAACATTTAAAAGAAAATGTTCATACTTGACACATACAAAATTTTGAAGTGTCAAAAATATGCTAAAAAAATGTGTATTCTGAATTAGTACTTTCAAAATCGAATGATTTTTTGCTACTTCAAAAAAAGGGTACTCGGTACAGTTCTCATTTGATACTTTACTTTGTTAGATGAGCTATGAGTCAATTGAGTACACAAATAAGAAAATAATTCAACGTCTTCCTATTAGGTTTGGATGCCATTTTATTATTTATTTTCTCTTTGAAGTGTTTTCCTATTAGGTGTGGATGCCATTTCTTAGCTGTAGTATGGGCAACATTTATTTTTCATAGATGGGTTTAAGTAAGTTCTTTCCTTTAATTTGGATACTTTAAAAGGAAAGGGGACTTCCTTCTTACATCAACACTACAAAAATTCCATTGCCTAAGGCATAACACTCCACAACGAAAGTTTTTATGAAGTTAGGTGTGGCTAGGATGGGAGTTGTACGCATAGTCTCTTTAATTTTTTCAAAAGATTTGGTTGCTTCCTGAGTCCAAGAAAATGATTCCTTAGTCAAAAAAGTGTTGCTATTTGAACATAATTCTTGAAAAACTTGTCGTAATATCTTGTGGATCCCAAAAATCCTCTAATTTTCTTCAAGGTTTTTGGGATTGACCATTCCATCATATATTTAATTTTGTTAGGGTCCACTTTCATGCCCTCATGAGATAAAATATGACCCGAATATTCCTCTCCTTGAACCCCAAAGGCACACTTGGAAGGATTTACATATAGTTATTACTCTTCCAATAATGACATGACCTTGTCAACCTGTTGTACATGCTCTTTCCAAGATTTTTTGCAAATAGTATATCATTAAAAAATGTCGACACAAATATCTAAGGAAAATTGAAAAATAGAATTCATTAAGTTTTGAAGTGCTGAAGGTAGGAAGTCTAAATGGCATAAAAAAATATCATAATGGAATTCATGTGATCTAAAGGATATTTTGAGAATTTCTTCTTACCTCATTCTAATTTTATGATATCTAAAATGGAAATCCAACTTAGTTAAGAAAATTGCTTCATTCAATTCATTTAATAAGTCATCGGTGACAAGAACTGGAAACTTATCTTTGATTGTGATTTTGTTGACCTATGTGTAATCTAGACATGTACACCTTAAATCATCACCATTGGTGAAGAGGAAGCACTCTTGCCAGGTTGAATGATGCAAGCCTCTATAGTTTCTTGAATTATACAATTTCACTCTTCTATGCATACAGATACAAGTAAGGCCTAATGTTAGTTGGTACACTTCTAGGATTTAAATGAATAACATAGTCATGATCTTGAGAAAGTGCAAGAACCCTAGACATCTTACGAAATACCTTGAAATAATTGTTACTAATTTTTTGGAGATCCATTGGAGCAGAGCATACAGATGTTTGAATATCTAACAAGTGTAGTTGTGCAAGTATGGGGTCCCCTTTTTAGTAATTTCATCATGCTATTAGAGTTGATCACTTCATAGGGTTTCCATTGGATATCTCTAAGCCCAATTTCCTTGCTTTCTATGGAAAATATCATGAAAATTAAGGGTCATTGTTCTTAATGATTGTAACCATTGGACCCCTAATACAACATCAACATCACTACTATGAATTACAATCATGGGACTATCCAATAAATACTCCCACGTATTCAACTTAATACTATGTTGCTTGCTTGAGAAATTTATGGTATCTCCATCTACAACAATTAATTGATGTGGTAGTTTAATGAGTAATAAAGGCAATGATAAGAAGCCTTAGTGGCTATTTAATAAGTTTAATGGAATTTATGTTAAAAAGTGGATTGATGTGATACCTTTTCACCTTTTTGAGGTTAACTATATCATTTAATTCTCACTGTCATTCTCGCTTGTGTTATCTGATAACTTCTGTTTTGGTCCATTTCAGGAAACGTTTGTGGAGAATATTGTTAGAAAGAATGGTGAAGAAGTGAAAGACGACTGCATCTGAGAAATCAAACATGATGCTGCTTTTCTCTGATACCACATGCAGTAAGGATGGAGGAACCACGATGTGGGAGGCGATGTATAACTTGTTAGAAGAATAGCAACCCAAGCCACTGGTAACAAAGGCCATGACTGTTGGTTAGGAGTCATCTGACGCCTCCTATTTCAAAACAACATGTTCATTCCTACATTGAATAGCTACGAGACCAAAGATAATACCATACACGGATATGGTCAAATGGTAATTGACCAGGTAGACATCTCAAACAGAACCTTCAAGAATAACAGGCAAGAGGTCATGGGGTATTTCTTAGCAGACAACCTACGACTAATGTACGAGTTACTAGAGCCTCAGAAGCTTTAAAAAAAAAGTTCCTTGAGCCATTCGCCAAAGAAAATGATGACCCGTTAGACGTTACACAAACCTAGAAATCAAGCGAAGGCAAACCCAAATGGGATAAAACTATTATGTACTCAACTACATCCATTTCTCCCCCTCATAGTCTCACAGCAACAATGATATGTAGGTTATTCGGTAGATCCGATAGCACCAAATTTTCCATGGAATGGCTCACGTTAATATATGAACCAGTGAATGCAACAATTATGAACTGGGCTTAAACTTTATTAGACAATTTGGCAAGGGCCATTATAGAATATAGAAGGAAAAGAAGTCCTTCTTTAAGAATTTTTCCCCCTTTCTTCATGAGTGTTTTTTTCTATGGATGCAATTTGTTTTTGTTCTCAATTTCCCAATATGGGATGGAAGTGGACTATACAGAACTAGATTTCCATCCATATATAGCATAAAATTCCGTGGGAATATCAATTCCACCACCATTTTTATAAAATTTGTCAAGGAGTTATGCTACATATTCATAAAGCAGTGTTCGATAAATCTGCCCCTAGGTTTTCTAAAGAGGCCAAAGTAGATATCTTGCCAGTAGCCAGATGGTTTAGGGAAGAGACATTCACCTACATCAGAGTTTTTGGGAGCATCGTTTCACTGCATGTCCTCCCATATTATGTCCCTAACAAACTAATGGCTAGAGAAATAGCCTACGAAATAGCAGGGGAAGGAGGATTGAGCAGATGATTGAAAGGGAAGAATAAGGTCATTTGGCCTACATTTCCATTACAGTGTGGTGCTTTTTCACTACACGATTATGGACATGAATTAAAAGAAGCAGAGATTATTATGTCTCTGAAATCAGCTACAGTTCCGAGAAGGCAATATGACTCAAATGGAACTGTTAAGGAATTTACTACTATCGTAAAAGTAAAATAGTCCACCCATGAAGAGGAAACCTTTGATTACTGATCTGAAATGGTGGTTTGATTACTTGTTATGCTTACAAGAACCTCCCACTCAGTTAAACAAATAAATTATCTAGCTTATATATGACATTTGCAGAATTTAAATACTTGAAATAGGTGTATGTTTTCTTTTAACTGTTTAAGTTCTTTATGTCCATTTTTTTCTGCTTATATTAAACACATATATTATCCATATAACGCAGAAAATAAAAAACCACACATAACAACAACTTTAATCTAGGAGTTCACCCAAATATCGTGGGCTACGTCTCCTTGAGCTTTTGTCATCTTGACTTGGCTCTTTGGGATTATGGAAATTTTTCTTTTACAAGTTCCACACTTAACTCCAAAGGTTACTGAATTGAACCAATGGGATTAGAATACCGTCTATATCCCTGTCATCGTTGTCATTATTCTGCAAATAGATCTAAGCTCCCTTAGACTTGATTCCTTCAATTAGTTCTTTGAGCTACCCTGAGCTTCTTGATGGCACTAACTCCTTCGGAATTCTCCAATTGTCACTGAAACCTCATCTCCTATCTCCAGCACATATTAGACACCGAAAATAGACTGAAAATTTGCTCAAAATGAGCACTACATCCCCAAACTAGGCCTTCCTCCACGGTTGGCACTAGGCTGCCTGAAAATTCCCCGTTGCATCTTGGCCTTTAGAAGTCTTCAAATGCTTCTGAAAATCCTTGCAATGGATTCAAAAGGCTCATTACAATCAGGAATTACAGTTGGTTCCCTAAGAATGAGTAATGGTAACTACAACTGCCTCCAACCCCTAGTGGCCCTAAGCTCCAAAATCTCCCTAGATGAAAATCTCTATGAAGACGACTTCTTCAGCTTCTCTGGACTATTCCATTGGCTTCATAAGGCTCCAATTAGCCTAGCTAGCCTCTTGTTTCACTCCCTCTAGTCAAAAAATTCTCCTGGAGTGCATTAGTCAATATCCCCTAGGGATACTCCACTCAATTTGGTGAATTGCACTTAACTCCAGTTAAATATAGCATAACCACCCTTTTTACCTGCTCTGCCAAGCTGATTATTAGAGGTGAGATGTTACAATAACTGTTTGGGTGCGCATATGAGGCGGTATAATCCCAACGATTAGGGATAATCCTCACTGGAATCATTTCAAATAGAGGAATCTCCACCGTCGATCTATCCCGCTCGATCCAATAGATATTGTGTCGTCTGCTCACCAACTAACCCAGACGATCTCCACTGTTGATGTGACCCGTCCAATCGAATGGCTGTTGCGCAATCTCACGCAGATTCTTGCATGACTGATATCAAGTCGAGAGCATGCAAGAAAAGTAGTTTTCTCGTGCTACGTGTTGACTGCTAAGGTTAATCATGTGAAATCGTAGAACACCATTTACAACTTTTTGTCCACGTGAGATAATGTTTCCCACTTCCTGAATACTACCCACGTGCTCAATACAGAACTTAAAGAAAGACGTTTAAGGAAAGATTTAACACTTACCACGAAAGGGGATATTCCAAGGAATATTCCTTGGAATATACTTTTTTTTTTTTTTCAAAAACCAAATTAATCTTGGTCAAATGTCCAAAAATTGCAGTTTACTGGAATTTTCAAATTGTGATAACTCCATACGATATCGGTTTTTAAAACCATTCATAGCACCAGAATCAGGAAAATGAGATCTATCTGATCACTTAAGTTCAAAACTCTTTCAAACACTTTGAAATTTGAGCTATCACTAAGGTCATTGATCAATATCTAATCACTCCTCCCCATTAGGAATCTTTTCAACCCCAAAATACTGATATACTGATCTGTACAGTAGATGAGAGTACAACACCGTCTTCTTTCATTCTCCATACACTTGCCTTGCATGGCTAGTGCCTTTTAACCAAAACTTGAATGTAGCCGACACTTCCTAACCTAGATGCACTTGTCCTCTTGTTAAGAACCATTTTCCTTGAACTCATTTAGAATTTATGTTGAGAAGTTTACAGAAGGTAGCTGAACATCGCTTCCTTGATCATCGACCCAAGGTTGCTCAAACAAATGTGAGATTACATCATAAATATATGCATACTTAACTGAAATTTTCATATGTACCAATGAAAGTATGTTTTACTATGTCAAGAAGTCAAACCACTTCTTATCAAGCCACTTCTATGGCGACTTTTGCTACTGCAAATATTATTTTGACATCTTATCAAAAACAACATAATGCAAAAAAAACAACTTGATGACATAAATTCACATCATGTGAATCATCATCATGTCTCTTACATCTTGTGTACAAATGTTTGACTAAATCACAAGCCGACAAAACATACCTTTTCCAAACAACTGATTCTCCAAGTCAAGCATGTACAAAAAGAACTTGATGATTCTTTTTCAAAGTAGAAATAATTCCACCTCTTGTGAAACACTTTATCATTATCTCCCTTTTTCAATATTGGAGACAAAATCAACTTTTCCAAGTTGATATGACATTGCATGCATGTTTAAACAAAGCAATCGACCATCAAGTCAATTACACATACATGTTCAAATACAATGAAATCATCAAAATTCCTTTGTTCATACATAACATTCTCATGCATGTATTCCATTCTTCAACTTTCTTTCAAGCACAATCATAAGTACAATATCCTCAATCATATGTAAATGTGCTTACAAAGCTGAAATAACATAATGTTGCTGCAATAAAGTGAGTCTCATACTCAAATTTTTCACTCACCTTTTTAGTAAAACCCTGTAACTTGCATTCCATTGGCAAAGAAATTTATGAAATCAAAAGACATGCAACCTTTAATTGGATAAGAACTCTAACCATTTCTTACCAATCCACATCAAAGGCGCTTCCTTTAACTTCACATTGACATCAACATGTGAATCATCCTGAAACACATCAATTATGGAAACTTCCTTTCCATTATTTCCATTCTCTTTTTCCACCTTCTTCAAATTTCATGGAAGCATTGTTAGATTCAAAATCCAACACTTTTCAACAACATGTCTTTGCTTATGACAATAATTGCAACACATGTTCATCCTCTTTATAGCATAATTTGTCTTGTCCAATGGACCTTTGGTTTCTTGCCTGCTTTTCTTCAAAAGTTTCCTGTATGTGGTCATTTTCTTCCAACATCTAGAAACACTATGGTTAACCAAACCACAAAAGGAACATGCAATTTGTTTCCAATGCTTATGTGGAAATTTACCATGCTTTACATGATCAAAAGAAATGTGATTGAAATCAGATTTATACCTTTCTCTTTCACCTTTATTGCCTTCATGAGAAGGTGAATCGAATGAAGAAGTGGCCCCCTTTGGAACACCATCAATCTCTTCAATGATTTTAGAGCTTTCACAACTCCCTTGTTCGAGTGCATTCTTATGAACACCTTCTTCTTGCAAAGTATGTTTCAAACAATTGCATTCCCCATGAATACAATCTTTACAAACTTGAGGTAGAGAATCTAAAATGAAACTCCTTCTAGGAATTGTTTCAATTGCCTTCATGTATTCTTTGGAACTTTCTCCATAAGATTTTCCATAGCCAAGACCCAAATACTTAGGCCTTCCCTCAACCATTATTGGCTCAACTATGTCTTGTGCATGTTTGCCCAATCCTTTTCCTTCATAGCCCATTTTTGACATCAACTTGGACCCTATACCTCTTGTATGTTTTTCAAAAGAGCCAACATAAACATTCTTAGAGGAAATTGAAGACAAACTAGGATTATTTATCTCTTCTTTAAAATGATGCTTGACTAAGGTTTCTTTGGTAGCAAGGAGTTGTGTCTTCAACTCATGCATCCTTTCTAGGTTCATATTTGCAATATGAAGTTGGCTCTCCATTTCCTTCAACTTGTCAAAAAGCAATTGCTTCTCAACTGCTCTCGAAGTTTGGTGCTCTTCCTTTCATCTTCATACATTTGTTTCACCATATACATCATGATGAACAAGTCACACTTCATGTATTCATCAAATAATCTTATGAAGGAGGAGGGTTTTGAAAACTCACTTGTAGAAGTTTTCATTATAGAAATGAACAAAAGAACTTCAAAAAAATTCACAAAGATTTCAAAGAACTAATGGCTATAGACTCAAACTCTTATTCAAGTAGCCTTTTGCAAACAAACCATCTTGTGCTTCAAGGGTTTCCTTGAGGTCCTTTGGGTAAGGAGAATTCCTTCATCCCTTCTTCCTTCTTGTCCTTTCCTAGACTTAGCTATCAGTATCTTTCCCTTCACCTTCGCAAACTCAAACATCAGTCAGTTTACAAACAGTCAAATTCTTTATATTGTTTAAACACCTTTCAAGTCAAACAAGCAACCTATTGCTTTGTCAATCAAGTAACCTTCTCTGATACCACATGATATGAAATGGGGGTTTGATTACTTGTTATGCTTACAAGAACCTCCCACTCAGTTAAACAAACAAATGACCTAGCTTATATATGACAATTGCGGAATTTAAATACTTGAAACAGGTGTATGTTTTATTTTAACTATTTGAGTGCTTTAATTACATTTGTTTCAGTTGATATTAAACACATATAATAGCCATATAATGCAGCAAATAAACAACCACACATAACATAAAATTTAATCTAGGAGTTCACCCGAATATCGTGGGCTATGTCTCCTTGAACTTTTGTCATCTTGACTTGGCTATTTGGGATTATGGAAATGTTTCTTTTACAAGTTCCACACTTCACTCCAAAGGTTACTGAACTAAACCAATGGGCTTAGAATACCATCTATATCCCTATCATGGCTTTCATCACTCTGCAAACATATCTAAGCTCCCTTAGACTTGATTCCTTCATTTAGTGCTCCGAGCCACCCTGAGCTTCTTGACGGCACTAACTCCTTCATAATTCTTCAACTGTCACTAAATCCTCATCTCCTATCTCCAGCACATATCAGACACAAAAAATAGACTAAACATTTTCTCAAGATGAACATTGCATCCCCAAACTAGGCCTTCCTCCATGGTTGGCACTAGGCTGCTTGAAACTTCCTTGTAGCATCTTAGCCTTTAGAAGTCTTCAAATGCTTCTAAAAATATTTGAAATGGATTCAGAAGGCTCATTACAGCTAGGAATGACTATTGGTTTGCTGAGAACAAGTATTGGTAGCTACAACTGCCTCCAACCCCGAGTGGCCTTGAGCTCCAAAATCTCTTTGGATGAAAATCTCTATGAAGATGACTTCTTCAGCTTCTCTAAACTATTCCATTGGCTTTAGAAGGCTCCAATTAGCCTAGCTAGCCTCTTGTTTCACTCCCTCTGGTCGAAAAATGATCCTGGAGTGCATTTAGTTAATATCCCCTAGGGATACTCCACTCAATTTGGTGAACTACACTTAACTCTAGTTAAATATAGCATAACCTCCCTTTTTATCTGCTCCGCCAAGTTGACCGTCGGAGGTGAGCCGTTACAATAACTGTTTGGGCATGCATATGAGGCAGTATAATATTGACGGTTAGGGATAATCCTCATCGGAAGCATTTCAAATAGCATAATCTCCATCATAGATCTATCTCGCTCGATCCAACAGATATCATGTCATCTGCTCACCAAGTAACCCAGACGATCTCCACCGTCGATGTGACCCGTCCAATTGACTGACTGTCATGCAGATTTGTGCACGACTAATATCTAGTCGAGAGCACACGAGAAAGGTAGTTTTCACGTGCTATGTGTTGACCGCTAAGGTTAATCGTGTGAAATCGTAGAATAACATTTACAACTTTTTGTCCGTGCGAGATACCATTTCTCACTTTGCGAATACTACCCACATGCTCAATACAGAACTTAAAGAAAGACGTTTAAGGAAAGGTTTAGTGGTTACCCCAAAAGGGAATATTCTAGGGAATATTACAAGGAATATTCCTTGGAATATACTTCTTTTAAATATTTTCAAAAACCAAATTAATCTTGGTCAAATGTCCAAAAATTGTAGTTTACTGGACTTTTCAAATTGTGATAATTCCTTCATATGGTATTAGTTTTTTGAAGCATTCACGGTGCCAAAA
Source organism: Pinus tabuliformis (assembly GCA_031772625.1). Taxonomy (NCBI): domain Eukaryota; kingdom Viridiplantae; phylum Streptophyta; class Pinopsida; order Pinales; family Pinaceae; genus Pinus; species Pinus tabuliformis. The sequence goes on along the minus strand of CM062818.1, from coordinate 1,024,015,297 downwards.
TCTGGAAGACGAGATCTATCCAGTCGCTCAGGTTTGACACTCTTTAGAACACTTTGAAATTTTAGCTATCACTAAGGTCATTGATCAATATCTGATCAGTGACATATTCTTACGGGAAAAAACATTTTCATAAGTATGGCATCACTACTTTTGATCCCAGAAGATGTTAAGGCTTTCCATGTGTACAGGAAAAGGAGATTATTAAAGGTCCGATTGGACCTATTGCAGATTGAACCAATAAGGGTGCCAACTCCCAACGTAAAATTGGAGGGAGGCTCCAAAGAAAAATCTGAATAAGAAACCCAAGAGAGGTCAACTCATGAGTCAGAGCACACAGAGAAACAATCTTAAAATGGGGGATGAAACACAAATAAAGTCTGAAAAAGACACAGCTAAAAGTACAAAGGAGACGACCGAGCAGACCTTAGCAAAGAAATAAGTAGAGGTTGCTTCTACTTCAACTCAATTAGGTAACGATCCAATCATTGACCTGGAACAAGAATGGGAGCAGTTCAATAAAAAGCTCCACATATACACACACCCTAAGGAAACATTTGAAATACAAACTCCCAAGAAAACCCAGCATAAATCAAATCCATAAACGAGAGGGGAAGGAGCTACAAGTACTCAGGACATTGAGGTCATTCCTATTATTCCTACTTCAGTGATTGTCTTAAGAATTCAGGAGATACCTCCGTTAGATGTATTCTACAGTCCTACCCACAAGGATGTAGTCAAAAGACAAAGGAAGAAAAGGAAACTAGATGCCATGGATGTTACGACTCCGAAAAATGAACCAATGGATATTGTATGGAAGGACTCACCTATCGACCCATATGAGAATCTCACAAAGCTGTCGCAGTTCGCAGGAGCCTATCCCACAATGATAATCGTCAAGGCGACAAAGGTCCAAATGCTGCTAAAGTAAAAGGAATAGAAAATTCTGCTGCTAGAACAATAATTAGCACAAGAAAAATCTAATAAGCAAGAAAAATTACAAGTAGCCCAACTCCAAAGAGAATTCAAACAGACGAGGATACAACACCAAGCCAACTTAGCAGAAAAGGATTGGCAGATACAAGACATGATAGATAAATTTAAAGACAATCCGCAAATCAACGAATTCATCAAAGAAGCACTTAGCCTCAATTCCCTACTAATGTAGCAAAAGGAAGTATTTTTCTAGAAAATCTCGCAAATAAATCCTTATTGCAAGACCAATGATAAATTAACAAACCAAGTTATTGATATGAGATTTGAGTACGATAAAATCCACAGAAGGGTTTCTGAATTTATCATCTGGAAAGAATCAGAGGATGGAAGAAAGGTTGAACTACCAAATCTAGAAGAGTCTCATAAATATATTCTTTTACGGATTGGGATTCTCAGTTGAAATAGGAATAAATGGAAACAACGATAGCAGTGACAGTAGCAAATGACATAATAGAATCCATTAATGAAAATATTCATGGTGCCAATCTTGTCAAGGAGTGTGTACCAGGGTTTCTTCCCAATGTCAAACAGCTAGAGAAGCAGTGGAAACAAGCAGTGCAAGAAAAGGAGGAGGTAATCAAACAGTTAAACAGGCTGAATTGGGAAGAATACTAGCAATTTCTAGAAAAACCACACAGCCAGTGGATGACTCTAAGGTGTTTAACAACCTCTACACAAAAAATGGTGCTAGTATTGACAGATGCCATATTTGTTGGGAAGTTAAAATATGCAATCAGCCAGCCACCTTAGCTCAAGCCAATGACTGATATTTGCGACCTTAGAAATCAAGTTCAGAGGAGTTAGTCATTAATTTATTTTTCTTTTAGTTTTATTTTTGCAAATTCTGAGGAAGGTTGTTTGAAACCCCCTGAGCTATTTTTGTAATAATCTATTTTGAGACATATAGTTTAGTATTTAAACCCCTCTCATGCATTTAGAGAGAGGTCTAGAAATTTTATCAAAAACACTTTTTAAGACATTGCACTTTTGTACTTTTGAGGAGGTTTTGATGAAATGAATGAAACAAGATCTATCTTTCTTTAAATATCTAGCATGCTCTAATGAAATGCACTTTTTTACTCTTAGAATGTGTTGGATTGAATGATATTGGGTCAATGTTGCTAAAGCACATGAGTAGAACTTATCATATATGATACTTTTATTGTATGATTATGTTTTATTTATGTATTAAGCAATAACTATTCTTTCAATCGTTTTGTGTATAAAAGTCAGAATTATAGTTTCTCATTATTGCACTTTTGTATTATGTTAGCTCTGATTCTGTTTTGAATACATGAATGGTTTTTATATGTGATATATTTATCATAATTGTTTTGTCTTACTATTTATCCAAAACAATTATGTTTAAGTTATTCATTTCTTTTGGAAGTTTAATGATCTTTATTACTAATTGTTGTAAGACAGTATTGTAGATCACATATCATATTTTATTCCCAGGTATATTATAGTTAGATAATGTTAGATTAAAGAGATATGCATGTGTTTAGTAGTTAGAATAAATTACATTTAGCTTAGTCCTTTCCCGTTACATCCTATATCATTCCATCAACATTATCAAATCAACCCTTTCTGGGAAATTGGTCCCATTATCCCCAGTTAGAGCCACTATACCAAACGGAAAAGGAGCAGCTTTCAAGGCTTGGACCGAGTCGCAACGCTTTTTAAGGCTTCAATATTTTGGCGCTTGAAGGAGGGCCTAACTATGAATGACAAGAAAATCTAAATCAGTAAACCATTATAAGAGTAAAACTCCCTCACCATCACCTCCAAATTCTCGATAGCATTCTAAATCCCCAAATTCTAGGAGTGAAGTTGTAAAGAAATCCTTAGAATCCACTAATGTGATCCCAAAGAAATCAGATTATTCTTCTTCTGCAAAAAATCTTGAAGTTCAGTCTTTAATCCATAAACTGCAGGGGATTTCTTTAACTCAAGAAGAATCTGAATTATCCCAAGCTAGTGTTTCTTATTAGTTTCCTTCCTCTCAAAGGTTAACTAGATCGCAGAGTGAAAAATTTGGGATCCCCCCATTTGAATTCCCTCTACCAAATCAAAGGTAAACTAAGAAAACATAATATAAATATCATAATGAGGTTCTCTCATCATCACCTGAAACACCCTCATTCACTCGATCCACTTCATCACAAAATAAATCATCCACCTCACAACTCCAGATCGTGATTTACACTGGTACTAGAGCACAAGCCTCCTCTACTCAACCACCTTCAACTGAGTTGTTCGAATGGTAGGACCATTACATCCACTACCTGCACATCCAATGAAATGGTTGCCAAATTTAACCCTGATGGTGGTCTGTCCACTAAAGAACACATAAACAACTTCATGTTGTTCATAAATCTGAATGCAATGGTAGAAGAAGATTAAGTTGTAAGAGTATTCCCTTATATCTTACAAGGATTAGCAGGATCATGGTATTTTTTATTACCATCGGGTTCTATTAATAATTTGGATGCCTTTCAAGAGCAGTGCCTAACCAAGTTTGGAGATGACCGATTGACAACTACTCTTCTCAATGATCTCTCCAACTTGAAAGCCGAACCTAAAGAACTAATTAAGGACTTCAATTCACGTTTTAATAAGTAACAATGTAAACTTTGAAACGGGAACTGATACTGTTACCCGTTTTGTAGAGATATCAAAAAAGTGACCCGATTTTGAAAAGGGGTGATGCAGAACACACATGTTTTTTTTAGAGCATAGTTTTTGGCACTTTAATTTTTTTTATGTAAATTGCATTTTAGAATGGTAGTGATTTTCATGCTGATTTTAAAAAGTGGTTATTCTGCATCAACCCCTTTTTTTAAAAGACCTATTTTTTGACTTTAACTTTTGTAATGTATGAAACGTAAATAATTATTTTGTAAATTTAATAATTTTGGTAGTCTTCTTCTTCATATCTTCTTCTTTTTATTTGTTTTTGTAGTGAGGTTTTTATTGATTTGCATATTTAAAGAAGAAGGTCGATATTTTGCATTTTCGATATTTTACATATTTATAAATCGTTAATTAAATTTTCAATCCAAATGAAATAATTGTCTCTAAAAAACAAATATAAAATTATATATAAAATAAAGACAAAAATAAAAAATGTTAAAAAAAATTATCTTATAAACCATAAAACAATTTGGAGAAGGAAACAAAATTATAATTATATATATATATATATATATATATCAGTAAAAATTGAGAAATTAAAAAAAAAAAAAAAAACATTAGCAAAAACTAGGAATTTTTTTTTTTTTAAAACTAGTAAAATTAATATTAAAAAAAAATTATCTCACAAACCATAAAATAATTTGGAAAATATATATAGATATATATATATATATATATATATATATATATATATATATATATACATATATATATATATATATATATATACATATATATATATATATATATATATACATATATATATATATATATATATATATATATATATATAAAGTAAGTAAAAATAGAGAAATAAAAAAAAAACATTAGCAAAACCTGGGAAAAAAAAAAAAAAAACTAGTTTAAAAAAAAATAAAAAATTAACGAAAAAAATTGAAAAACTAGTAAAATTAATATTAAAAAACCAAAAATAAATTCAAATTAAAAAAAAATAAAAAATAAAAAAAAATAAAAAAAACCAAAAAAATGCGTATTTTTTATTATTAAAAAAAATGTATTTATTTTTTATTAAACATACATATTTTATTAAAAAAAAAAAAAAAATTAAAATTTAATTTTTTTTTTAAACAATCATTTTTATTATAAAAAAAAAATTATATTTTTTTATTTTTTTCTTTTTTATTTTTTTTTTCTTTTTTTCTCTTTAAAAATACAAATTATTAAACCTATCTTTTATATTTAAAAGAATAAATAGATAAATAAACATACATTTTATATTAAAAAAAATAAATTTAAATTTACATTTCTTTTTTTTAAACAAATTTTCTTTTTTATTTAAAAAAAGAAATAATAAAATTTACATTCTTTTTTAAAACAATATTTATTATTATTAAAAAAAAATTATAACTTTTTTTTTAAAACAATTTTTTTTTTTAAATATAAATAATAAAAAATATTTTATTTTTTTTAAACCCATTTATTTTTTTTTTAATTTAAAATATACAAAATTATTAAAAAATAAATTTAAAAATTAACATTGTTTTTTTTATTAAAAAAAAAATTAGCGGTGGTCCTCTGCCGGGGGCGGTCCATCGATTCCGGGCAAGCCCCTCCACCCATGGGCAGCCGGGGGGCAGGCCGTCGATTCCCGGCCGCCCGTGGTGGCGGTCCGTCGATTCCGGGTAGGCCCCTCCACCCATGGCAGCGCTACCACGGGTAGCCGGGGGGCGGTCCGTTGATTCCCCGAAACAACGGCCCGCCCCCCGGCCGCCCGTGGTGGCGCGGTCATGGGCGGAGGGCCTGCATGCAGGCCCCTCCGCCCACAGCCGTGCCACTAGGGGCAGCCGGGGGGCAGAGGACCACCGCTAATTTTTTTTTTTTAATAAAAAAAGACAATGTTAATTTTTAATTTTTTTTTTAATAATTTTGTAAATTTTAAATTTAAAAAAATTAAATTGGCTTAAAAAAAATTAAAATACTTTTTATTATTTATATTTTTAAATAAAAACAAAAAAAATTGTTTTAAAAAAAAATTATATATTTTTTTTAAATAAAAATAAAATAAAATTGTTAAAAAAAAAATGTAAATTTTATTTTATTTTTTTATTTTTAAATATAAAATGTAGGTTTATTTATTTATTTATTTATTGCAATATAAAAGGTACGTTTAATAATTTGTATTTTTAAAGAAAAAAATAAATAAAAATAAAAATTGTTTTAAAATATATATATATATATATATATATATATATATATATATATATATATATATATATATATATATATATATATATAAAATTAAAAATACTGTTTAATAAAAAATAATTACAATTTTTTTTTTTTAAAAGAATGCGCATTTTTTGGTTTTTATTTTTTATATTATTATTTTTTTTTAATATTAATTTTACTAGTTTTTTAATTTATTTTCGTTAATTTTCTATTTTTTTTTTTTAAACTAGTTTTCTTATTTATTTTTTTTTCTCTATTTTTTCTCTTATATATATATATATATGTTAATTTTGCTTTTTTTCCAATTCTTTTATGGTTTGTGAGATAATTTTTTTTAACATTTTTTATTTTTGTCTTTTATATATATTTTTATATTTGTTTTTTAAGTAATCAACATTTTAATCTTAATTTTAGTAGTTTTTAATTTATTTATTTTTGTTAATTTTCTATTTTTTTAGATCTAGTTTGTTTTTAGTTTTGATTTTTAATGTTTTTGTTTTTTCTTACTTTTTTTTTTTTAATTTCTCTTTTTGTCTTTTATATATATTTTTATATTTGTTTTTTAAGTAATCACCATTTTAATATTAATTTTAGTAGTTTTTAATTAATTTATTTTTTTTTGTTAATTTTCTATTTTTTTAGATCTAGTTTGTTTTTAGTTTTAATTTTTAATTTTTTTGTTTTTTCTTACTTTTTTTTTTAATTTCTCTATTTTCACCTACTTAATTTTTTTGTTTTTTTTAAATGTTTTTTTTCTTTTGCATTTTTTTTTTGGGCAATTTTTTTTATGGCTTACAAGATAACTCTTTTTCTTTTTTTTCTACATTTTTTTTTAAATATTTTTTTTACTATTTAATTGTTTATAGTTTTATTTTTTTTCTAGTTTTTTAATTCTTATCATTAATTTTGTTTTTTTTTACATTTTTATGATTGATTTTTTTTTTTTTTTTTTTTTTCGTTTTTTATTTTTATTTTATGTTTTGCTTTTAGTATATATTTTAATCTATGTTTTGTTATTTTTTTAAAACTTTTTTTTTGTGTTTTTTCATTGTTTTAATTTTTTTTTTTAATTTTATATTTTCATTATTTTTTAAAATTTAATGTTTTTCGGGGTCATGATAAAATATTTTACGCCATTATTTCGAAATGTTGAAATTTTACTTTTTTTTAAAAAAGTGTTCTCCCAGCATCAACACTCTTCATTATGAGGGTGTTTTTTGGATAATTTTTGCGCAAAAAATTGGTTTTCACCGCCATTTTTAAAACATGTTGAAAATTTACCCAAGAAAAAAAAGGTGTTATTCCAGCATCAACACTTTTCATTTTTAGCAATGTTTTTTATGTTTTTTCGGGGTTTTTTGGCGAGTTCCGGTTTTGAGTTTATAGTTCCTATTTCAAAGTTTACATTGTTAAGTTTTTGAATAAGATCTCAGCGGCATCCAAGCCCAGTGATGAAGTCCAAAATCAATGGTACATTTCTACTCTTCCCTTAAATACAGCTATTTTTGTCGATAGGGCTGCCAAACCAACTATGGCAAAAAACATAAAAGAAGCCATAGCTGTAAAGAAACACATTTTAGCTTTAGAGAAAAATAATGCATTAGAAGAACGAAAATCTAAGAAGGTAACCATTAGGGATGAATCCAAGAAAAAAACACTTACAGATCATTTTGATCTTAAAGGACTACAAAAGGTCCTTAAAACTATGTCCAATGGAATGGTCGACATAAAAAAATAGGTGGTTGAGACTTATTCAAGGAAAGATTACGGACCTTACAAAATAAATCCTTCCTCTGATCCTAAACCTCCAAATACAATATCAAATACCGAATCAGGTGTGGAGGAAGAATAAATCTCAACAGCTGAAGAACAAACTGATGATGAAGAAGTGGTTGAATTACAAGGAATGTGGGATTTCATTCTTCCTAATAAAGAAGCACAAGAAGAATTACCTATTGTAACCAGGAGTAGAAGCAATGTTGATTTTCCATAAACAAATAAAAAATGAAAAGCATCAACTCCAGTTCCCAAAGATAAAGTAATAGGTAAGAAATCTTCCCCCAAATCCACTCAAACCACTCCTCCTCAATCAAATTCTTCACCTTCAGCTAAAACCCTGCTAGTCTTTGATGAAATGGAATACAACATCGTTGAAGATATGAAAAAGACTAGGGAAAATATTACATTCCATGACCTTAGCAAGTTAAAACACCAACAAAAACTATTTCTCAAAGAACTAAAAGCAGTCCCTACTTCTCCTCTTCTCGCTCTTGTAATATCGCAAGCTACTCAAGAAATGTGAAGGCCTCCTACTACCTCATTAGACAAAATCAATTCAACTGATATTTCTCCAATAGGAGGAAGATCCAAATCCCATACACCTCCATTTCTTTTGACTTTTGAGGTTTTCAATAAAAATCTACACAATTGTTTAGTTGATTTTGGAGCTTCATCCAACATTCTACCAAAAACAGTTTGTGCGAAATTGAATGTAGAACCCAAAAAATATGGTGTTCACATCATGCAGTTAGATCGATCCCAAGTCGAAGTTATAGGAGAACTCAATCAAGTCACTATTAGACTCTCATCAAACCCAAAATATGTCAAGTTATTGAGATTCTTGTGGCTAATATCCCAGAATTCTACAGCTTAATCTAGAGCACAGACTGGTCAGAAAATTTTCATGGCTATTTTGCAACCGACTAGTCCCATATGTGGCTTCCTTATAACGATAAGACAAATCAAATAAGGGTTGACCATGAGAAACATCAAAATTATATCATCACAGAACTGGAGGGAGAAAATGAGCTCGTCGCATACAGAAGCAATATCATTGGAAATTATTTAGTTGAATCATTTATAGGCAATTTCAATGCAAATACATTACCCATCTTGGAAAATTCTGTTATACCGCAAGTTGAAAATTATTCTCAAACAAATGCTTCTAAATGTATAAATTTTGTAGATAGACCTGTAGTTTAGTCTTTATTTTGGAAATTATATTTTGATGGATCTAAATCTAACGATGGAGCGGGAGCAAGATGCATATTAGTTATCTGAGAAGGGGAAAAAACTATGTTAGCATGCATACTTGAATTCGAATGCACAAATAACACTGCCAAATATGAAGCATTAGTTCAAGGGTTGTATAAAGCCATCGACCTTGATATCAAATATCTTCAAGTGTTTGGATATTCAGAAAATTGTAATTAAACAAGTGAAGAATACTATACACTGTCTCTCTAGACATTTGAAACATTATCAAACATTAGTCGATGACCTCACCTCCCATTTCACAACATTTAACATTTCCCCTATCCTAAGACTCCAAAATGCAGGTGCCGATATTTTGGATAACATTGCATCCAAGGTCATTCCACCAGGAGATTATAGCCCCGATCACTTTTCTATTGAATTAATTTCTAGGCCTTCTATTCATGACAATATCACCAATTGGAGAGTCTTTAATAATGATCCGGATATCATTAATTTTATAACATATTAAGGCTCTTACGATGACCAGATAATAGATGAAGATCAACATGAAAACCATCTTAAGCAAGAAATAACTACAAATTCCATACCTAAATCTGTGGTTAAGATGGAAGATTTATATGAACTTAAGGACAGATTCAAGAAACACGCTAACTCAAAACTTCGGAGTTCAATTTTGAGGTTTGAATTAGTTAATCTTGGAACTGACCTTAAACCTCAAAATATCAATCTAGGACTTGGTATTACACCTGATGAAAGATTAGAATTTGTTCATTTGTTAAAGAAATACAAAAATGTCTTCTCTTGGAACTATGAAGATCTTAAGACATATGATACTTCCATGATTCAAAATACCATTCCCATGATATCCTGAGAAAATCCTATACAACAGAAGTTTATCTAAAATGAGGGTTTAACATCTTGTTTCACTTAAAAGAACCTCTCACTCCAAAGCTTAAAAATTATTTGATCTAGCTTATGTTGACTATTGTGGAATTAAGTACTTGAAACAGGTGTATGTCTTTATTTGTTTTTAACTGTTTAAGTGCTTTAGGTTTATTTTTTTCTACTAATATTAAACACACATAAAAACCATATAATGTAGCAATTAAACATCAACACATAACAACAAATTTAATCTAGGAGTTCACCCAAATATCATGGGCTATGTCTCCTTGAGCTTTTGTCAATTTGACTTGGCTCTTTGGGATTATGGCTTAGATTCTTTTACAAATTCCACACTCAACTCCAATGGTTATTGACTAAACCAATGGGATTAGAAAACCATCTATATCCCTGTCATGGTTGTCATCATTCTGTAAACAGATTTAAGATCCCTTGGACTTGATTCCTTCAATCGATGCCATGAGATTGCCTGAGCTTCTTGATGGCACAAACTCCTTCAGAATTCTTCAAATGTCTCTAAAACCTCTTCTACTATCTCCAGCACATATCATACATGAACAATAGACTATTCATTTTCTCAAAATGAACATTGCATCCCCGATCTAAGCCTTCCTCCACGGTTGGCACTAGGCTGCCTCAAAATTCCCTGTAGCATCTCAGCCTTTAGAAGTCTTTAAATGCTTCTGTAACCCATTGAAATTAATTCAAAAGTCTCATTGCAGTTAAGAATGACAATTGGTTCACTAAGAATGGATACTGGTAGCTCCTGCAACTGCCTCTAACCCCTAGTGGCCCTAAGCTCCAAAATCTCCCTGGATGAAAATCTCCTTGAAGATGGCTTCCTCAACTTCTTTAGACTATTCCATTGGCTTCAGAAGGCCTCAATTAGCCTAGCTAGCCTCTTGTTTCACTCTCTTAGGTCGAAAATCACTTCTGGAGTGCATTTAATCAGTTTTCCCTAGAGATCCTCCACTAAATTTGGCTAACTGCAGTTAACTATCACTAAATTTGGCAAACTGGACCTTTTTTGGTGCTCAGTCAAGCTTGATCACCAGGGCTGACCGTAACTTCTAGCTTCAGGTGCGCATGTGAGTGGTATCTCCTGGCGGTTAGGGATAAGGCTGGCGGTTAATGCGCAAACCGTGGTCGGTTGGAAAACAGCGCATGTGATCGGTTGTATGGACAGATGGCAGTCTAGCCCCCAAAATGAAAACAATTAAAATTTAAATATAAACTTTAACCATGGTTTGTTAAGAAACAATGCATAGTGGAGGTGGTAGCGTGCGGGGCTAGCTTTCCGCAGGTCACGGGTTCGATCCCCCCAAACCCCAACATAATTTAACATGACCATTCCAAGGCCACGTGGCAGCCTTTTGGCTTGTGATGTGTCAGCACTTGATTGGTCAACCAAACAAGAATATTTTGAGGAATATTTTGGGGAATATTCCTTGGAATATTCATTTTTTAATGTTTCCCAAAAATCAATTTATTCTTGAAAATTACAGTTTACTCGACTTTTTCAACTAGCGATAACTTCTCCATACGGTGTCAATTTTTCAAACCCTTCACAACGCCAGAATCAGGAAGAGAAGATCTATCCGATCGTTCAAGTTTGACACTCTTTCGAATACTTTGAATTTGAGCTATCATTAAAGTCCTGGATCAATATTTGATCAGAAGTTGAGAAAGATTCATCCGAATTGAATAAGCTTCTCAAAGCCAAAATATTTTTTCCTATTAGGCATTCAAGGTGGGTTTCTAACCTTGTTCCAGTCAGGAAAAATAATGGTGATATTCGCATATGTATATACTTTCACAATCTCAATAAACCTTGTTAGAAGGACAATTTTCGAATACCTCGTATGGTAGACACTGCAATCATTAGCAGGCTCAAAATTGATGTCTTTTTTGGATGGGTTTTTAGGTTATAATCGGATTCTTGTACATCTAGATGACAGGATAAAGACCACATTTCAAACCAAATGGGTCACCTATGCCTACCAAAAGATGCCATTTGGGTTAATCAATGCTGGTGCAACATTTCAGAGAGCCATGGACATAGCTTTCAAAGGTTTGGTGAATAAATCAGTGGTAATTTATTTAGATGACATAAGTGTGTATTAAAAAAAGCGCAACAATCATTTGAAGGATTTAAAACAAATTTTTGAGTGTTGTGAGAGACATGGAATTTCTCTCAATCCCAAGAAATATTTATTTACTTTGAGTGAAGGAAAGCTCCTTGGATTTACCGTATCCAAAGAAGGAATTCTCATTGATCCTGATAGGATAAGAGAAATTTCTCAAATCTCTTTACCTCATAATAAAAAAATCCATGCGGCCTTTCCTAGGTCAAATAAATTTCCTCAAAATATTTGTCCCTGACTTTTCAAGAATTGTTTTACCCCTCCAATATATGATTAAGAAAAATTATGTTTTTAAATGGGGACATATTGAGAATGAAGCTTTTAATTTAATAAAACAAGAAATCATAAATGGTCCCTCTTTAGCAACTCCAAATTTTTGTAATCATTTCATTTTATACACCTTTGCTTTCGAGACATCATATGCAGCTATATTAACACAGGTCAATGATGACAAAATTGAAGCACCAATTTCTTTTTTTAGCTCCAATTTGGAGGGGGCTGAATTAAATTTTTTAGATGTTGAAAAACAAGCCTTCACTATTTTCAAATCAATCAAACATTTCAGACCCTTTCTTCTCAAGATTCACACTAAGGTAGTAGTCCCATTCTCAGCAATGAGAAATTTACTAATGCAAAGAGAAGTAGGCAAGAAAAGAGAAAATTGGGTAAGAACACTACAAGAATATGACATTGATATTAGACCATCTAAAATTGTTAAAGGTCAAGCTTTTGCAGAATGTTAACAGGAGCATCCAACTTACCAACAATACAAGATTCAGATGATGATATACAAATATGTGAGGTAAGCCTCAACGATATTGAATCTAAGTATGTTGATATCATCGTTTACTTGAAAAATGGTTATGCCCCTACGCAACTCAGTTACAAAAGAAAAAGGGCTTTGAGGATAATATCTAAGCAATATGAAATCATCAATGATCCATTATTTAGGAAAAATTATGATTCTGTTTTTCTTAGAAGCCTAGAAAAATCTGAGGCAAAAAAGGTTTTGCAGGAACTCCATGATGGAATAGTTGGTGGACATTTTGAATGAGACACAACAACACATAAAATCATGCATGCTAGCTATTATTGTCCAACCTTGTTCAAAGATGCACACTAATATGTAAGGAAATGTAAAATTTGTCAAACAACTACTGGAAGCAGAGGAAATCCGCATCACCATTGCAGCCGGTCAACATTGAACAACCATTTGAACAATGGGGACTAGACATAATAGGTGAGATCGCTCCTCACTCTTCAAAGAAGCATAGATATATCCTTACAAAAATTGATTACTTCACAAAATGGGTGGAAGAAATTCCACTTAAGGTAGCCAATTCTGAAAACATCATTGAATTCATTGACCAGTTTATTATGACTAGATTTTGGCTACCAACTGACCTCATGTTTGACAATGCATCTTATTTCACAGTAAATTCTATGACAGGATTTGCTCTTAAAAGAGGTTTTAAACTTAAATATTGTTCTAACTATTATCCTCAGGGAAATGGTTCGGCTGAATATACAAACAAAAATATCATAAGAATAATCAAACGAACTGTTGATCAAAGTCGCAAAAACTAGCACAAATCTTTAAAATTTTCTCTATGGGCATATCGAAAAACACAAAAGGCCTCAATAGGCACCTCTCCCTTTAATTTGGTATATGGAAAAGAGGATGTTCTCCCTACAAATGTAGTTATTCCCTCTCTAGCCCTGGTTCAATTTATTTAAGAAACTCCTTCCTCTTCTATGCAATTAAGGTAATAGAAAATCCTCAAACTCGAAGAAGAAAGAGACCAAGACAAAATCATACATTCACATCATCAACAGTTAGTTAGATATTCATTTGATGCAAATTTTGTAAGTCCTAAATCTTTTCAGCTTGGAGACCTTGTATTGAAGTGGGATAAAGCACACGAGGAAAAAGGTAAGCATACCAAATTCCAAAGAATGTTGCTTGGACCATTTCAGATTGTGGAACAAATCGGTCCATCCACCTTTTTACTGCAAGATTTATTAGGCAAGGGAGATTCTCTACTTGTTAATGGGTAGAGTTTGAAGAAATATTTTTCATATAAGATAACCTCTTCTATCCCTTGTACACTATTGCCTTTGCTTTTTCTAGGAAAATAAAAGTTAAATAGCATTTACTTTTGGCCTTTATAGTAATAATCTCTTTTATATTTTGACTTTTCTCTTGTATAAGTAGAGATTATCGAGAAGATAATTTTCACATTTGAAACATAACCTAAGTTCTATTACTCTGAAACCTGCTTTTTTTCCACCAAAATTACTTGTTCTTTGCAAAACCTCAACTTTATAAAGAAACCTTTATTCTACCATCAATCAAGAAAAGTATCTTTAACAAAGTAAAGACTCTTTGCAGATAAGCATTTTCAACTCTAAAATTGTCATCCAGAAACTCTTAAGGAGTCAATGATTCTCCCCATCTGGTAATCTTTTCTCCTTTTAGAGTGTAATTCTAAAATATAATTAAACTTAAAGGATAAGAGGTATCATCACGAGTCGACTTACCATGATCATAGGGAAGTAATAAACTGACATTACCAATAATGCACATCAAAACAGGGTAATGGCTTGAGATTATTTTAATCAAGAGACGAGGGGTCTCATTACAATCCATCTTGTTCATTTGAATTACAACCAGTGAACGGAATTATCAATTTTTGCCACCAAACCAAGACAATGACCTTTAAGTAGAAAAAATAAAAATTTTAAAAACTAAAAAAGAAAAATAAACTGTTTAGAAAAGCAAGGAAAAAGAGTAAGTATATGAATATGAATTTATCTCTAAGAATTGCACTCTTATCTAGATGGGATACTGAATCATTGCTGGTTAAAAGGCAACCCTGTCGAGGCTATAGACCCCTGCTAGTAGCAGAGGTTCTACCTGTGAAAAATGAGTACATCAAAAAGCTAATTTTCAAGGGCCCCTACTTTATCTTTAAAACCAACTAAAGATTGATGTATACAAAGGAATTCTCATTTTGAAAAGGATAATCAAATGGATGATAATTAGGTGGATTTTGTTTTTTATTCAGAGAAATGTTCCTTATCTTAGATTTCATGTATTTCCTATTTTTTGAACTATCTTTATTTTGTAAGTTTTAGAAATTTCGAAAAACTATCAGAGATAACTGGTTCTTCCAGTGAATCGCTAATTGCTGTGCTACTCAACAACCCCCCCCATTTATTGATTTAATAGCTAATTTTCTATTAGTAAATGGGGACCCTTTATTAGAAAACCCTCCAAGAAAAATTTAGCACTTAGGTGCTTTCTTTTAAAATTTTAGACATAAATCAAGATATTAAGTCAAAACCCTCTAAGACTAGAAATTATCACCTTTTTGCATACCACTAGACCAAGTGTGTTGAAAGGGTTAATTAACGAAAAAATCTATGAATTTCAATAGAAAGAATCACCGTATTTAGCTTAGATATCATTATAATTTTCATTAAAAGCTAAGACTTAAGGCATTTCCTATAAAATGAAGCGCTTATCGCAATAACATATCAGCTTTCACAAAGCACACAACTCACAAAGGATGTCATAATATGTGAAATGTGATATTGCGGTAGAGCGAGTCAATACTTATCGCGACACTTTACTTAAAAGCCAATATTATTAACTGCGAGAGTTCGTGAAGTGCGATAGAACCCAGACCCGTTAAAAGGAAATGTTATAAATTGTAAGTTAAGTCCAACACATAGTGAAAAGAAATTTATGAAATAATTACCCATTTGGCAAACTACACTCTAAATGATAAAGAATATGTCGCTCATCTTGCATCTTGTATCCCGCAAAATATTAAAAAACTCTAGGAAAGTGCACAAACCAAAAATGCGATAGTGCAATTTGCGATACTGTGATAATCTTATCACAATTGCAAAATTGGCGTTCTCGTAGTTTAAACTTGCCACCTTAAAGTTTTTCCTTCCCATTTGTGACACAGTAGTTGAATGAGTAATAAAGGCAATGATAAGAAGCCTTAGTGGCTATTTAATAAGCTTAATGGCATTTAGGTTAAAAAGCGGCTCGACATGATACAATATATTTTCATCTGCATTTTGAATAAAAACTCATTTCTTTTCACCTTTTTGAGGTTAACTGTATCATTTAATTTTCACTATCATTCTCACTTGTGTTATCTGATAACTTCCATTTTGATCCATTTCAGGAAACTTCCACTGAGAACATCATTAGAAATAATGGCGAAGAAGGGAAAGATGATCGCAACTGAGAAATCAGACATGATGTCGCTTTTCTCTGATACCACATACAACAACGATGGAGGAACCACGACGTGGGAAGCCATGTACAACTTGTTAGAAGAAGAGCAGTCCCGTCCACTGGTAACAACGGCCATGACTAATGGTTAGGAGTCATATGACACCTCCTATTTCGAAACGACATGTTCATTCCTACACCAAATAGCTACGAGACCGAAGATAATACCATACATAGATATGGTCAAATGGGTAATTGATGAGGTAGACATCATAGACAGAACCTTCAAGAATAATAGGCAAGAGGTGATGGGGTCTTTCTCAGTAGACAACCTACGCCTAATGTACCAATTAGTAGAGCCTCAAAAGCTCTACATTAGAAATTTTCTTGAGCCATTCGCCAAAGAAAATGAGGACCTGTCAGACGTTACGCAAACCTGGAAATCAAGTGAAGGCAAACTCAAACAGGATAAAACTAGTATGTACTCAATGGCATCCATTTCTCCCCCTCATAGTTTCGCAGCAAAAATGATATGTAGGTTATTCGGTAGACCCGATAGCACCAAGTTTTCCATGGAATGGCTCCCGTTAATATATTCCATAGTGAATGCAACAATTATGAATTGGGCTCAAATTTTATCAAACAATTTGGCAAAGGCCATTATAGAAAAAAAAAAAGAATTCATTCTTTAAGAGTTTTTCCCCCTTTCTTCATGAGTGCTTTTGTTATGGATGCAATTTGTTTTTTTTCTCAAATTGCCAATATGGGATGGAAGTGCACTTATAGAACCCAATTCCCATCCATATATACCATAAGATTCCATGGGATCTCAATTACACCCCCATTTTTATAAAATCTGTCAAGGGGTTATGACACCTATTCATATAGCAGTGTTCAATAAAGCTGCCCCCAGGTTTTCTAAAGAGGGCAAAGTAAATATCGTGTCAGTGGCTGGATGGTTTGGGGAAGAGACATTCACCCACATTAGAGTTTTTGGGAGCATCGCTTCACCACATGTCCTCCCATATTATGTCCTTGACAAACTAATGGCTAGAGAAATAGCCTACAAAACAACAGGGGAAGGAGGATTGAGTAGAGGACTGAAAGAAAAAAAGAAGGCCATTTTTCCTACGTTCCCATTACAACGTGGTTCTTTTATAGTACATGATTATGGCCATGCATAAAAATAAGCAGAGATTGTTACGTCTCTGAAATCAGCTGAAGTTCCCAGAAGGCAATATGACCCAAATGGAACTGTCTAGGAATTTAATACTATGGTAAAACTAAAATAGTTTTCCCACAAAGAGGAAACCTTTGATGACCTCTTCCTACAGGCAGAAACATTTTTAAAAGTTTTTCATATGGCATCACTACTTTTGACCGTAAAAGATGTTAAGGCTTTCTGTGTGTACAGGAAAAAGAGATTATTAAAGGTCCCATTGGACCTACTGCAGATTGAACCAATAAGAGAGCCAACTACCAACGTAAGATTGGAGGGAAGCTCCAAAGAAAACTATGAAGAAGAAACCCAAGAGAGGTCGACTCATGAATTAGCACACTCAGATTAGTAATCTCAAAATGGGGGAGGAAACAAAAACAAAGAGTCTAAAAAAGACACAACTGAAAGTACAAAGGAGACAGCTAAGTAGGCCTTAGCAAAGAAACAAATAGAGGTTTCTTCTACTTCAACTCAGTCAGGTAAAGCTCCAATAATTGACTTGGAACAAGAATGGGAGTAGTTCAATAAAAATCTCCACATAGACACAAACCCTAAGCAAACATCTAAAGTGCAAACTCCCAAGCAAACCCAACATAAAGCAAATCCAGAAATGACAAGGGAAGGAACTACAAGAACTTAGGACATTGAGATCATTTATGTTATTCCTGCTTCAGAGATTGTCTTAAGAATTGAGGAGATACCTCCGTTATATGTATTCTATAGTCCTACCCACAAGGATGTAGTCAAAAGACAAAGGAAGAAAAGGAAACTGGATGCCATGGCTGTTACGACTCCGAAAAATGAACCAATGGATATTGAATGGAAGGACTCACATATCGACCCATCTGAGAATATCACAAAGTTTTCGTAGTTCACAGGATCCTATGCCACAATGACCATCGATAAGGCGATATAGGTCCAAATGCTGTTGAAGGAAAAGGAACAGAAAATTCTGCTCCTAGAACAACAATTAGCCCAAGAAAAATCTAATCAACAAGCAGAATTACAAGTAGCCGAAATCCAAAAATAATTAGAGTAGATGAGGATACAACACCAAGGTAGCTTAGAAGAAAATGATTCGCATATACAAGCCATGATAGATAAATCTAAAGACATTCCACAAATCGACAAATTCATCAAAGAAGCACTTAGCCCCAATTCCCTACTAATGCAGAAAAAGGGTGTATTTTGCCAGAAAATATCACAAATAAATCCTTATTATGAGACCAGTGATAAATTAATAAACCAAGTTATTGATATGAGATTTGAGTACGACAAAATCCACAAAAGGGTTTCTGATTTATCATCTGTTAAGAATCATAGGATAGAAGAAAGGTTGACCTACCAAACCTGGAAGAGTCTCACAAAGATATTCTGTTTACGGATTGGGATTCTCGGTTGAAACAAGAAGAAAGGGAAAAAATGGTAGGAATGACAACAACAAACATCATAATAGAAGCCATTAATGAAAATATTCATGGTGCCAATCTTGTCAAGGAGTGTGTACCAGGGTTTCTTCCAAATGTCAAACAATTATAATAGCACTAGAAACAAGTAGCATAGGAAAAGGAGGAGGCAATCAAATAGTTAAACAGGCTGAATTGAGAAGCATACTGGAAATTTCTAGTAAAACCACATAGCCAGTGGATGACTCTAAGGTGTTTAACAACCCCTACACAAAAAATGGTGCCAGCATTGACATATGCCATATTTGCTGGGCAGTTAAAATCTACAACTGGCCAGCCGCCTCAGCTCAAGCCAATGACTGATATTTTCAACCTTAGAGATCAAGTTCAAAGGATTTAGTAATTAATTTATTTTTATTTTAGTTTTATTTTTGAATATTCTGAGGGAGGTTGTTTGAAACATCCTCAACTATTTTTGTAATAATCTATTTTGAGACATATAGTTTAGTATTTAAACCTCTCTCATGCATTTAGAGAGATGTCTAGAAATTTTATCAAAAACACTTTTGAAGAGATTGCACTTTTGTACTTTTGAGGAGGTTTTGATGAAATGAATGGAACATGATCTATATTTCTTTAAATATCTAGCATGCTCTACTGAAATGCACTTTCGTACTCTTAGAATGTGTTGGAATGAATGAGATTGGGTCATATTGCTGAAGCACATGAATAGGACTTATCATATATTGTACTTTTATCGTATGATTATGTTTTATTTATGTATTAAGCAATAATTATGCTTTCAATTATTTTGTGTATAAAAGTCAGAATTATAGTTTCGCATCATTGCACTTCTGTATGATGCTAGCTCTGATTCCATTTTGAATACATGAATGATTTTTATATGTGATGTATTTCTCATAAGTGTTTTATATAAATATTTATCGAAAACAATTATCTTTAAAAAATTTCATTTCTTTTGGCAAGTGAATGATCTTTATTACCAATTCTGTAAGACATCATTGTAGACCACGTATCATATTTTATTCCCAAGTATATTATAGTTAGATAATGTTCAATTAAATAGATGTGCATGTGTTTAATAGTTAGATTAAACCACATTTAGCTTAGTAATTTCCCGTTACATCTTATATCATTTCATCAACATTATCAAATCAACCCTTTTTGGAAACTGGTCCCATTACCCCTAGTCAGATCCACTATACTAAATGGAAAAGGAGTTGCTTTCAAGGTCCAGACTGGGTGGCTTTCCCCCATGTTGTCGCAGCAATTTTCGAGGCTTCAACAAGATATTATGATAGTTTCAATTCTTGATATTCTTCCTCTTCACAGTGTATTTAGAATATTTTTTTCTCATGACATTTATGCCACTTACTATACTTGTTGTCACAATTGAAATATAGTCCATTTGCTCTAATTTCCTCCATTTGTTGAGATGTCAACCTTGTTGGTTGAATCAGATTATGATATCGAGAATGATTTTCTCTATACGTGTTAGTAACCATACTTCTAGTATCCATATTTTACTTTCAACTTTATTTGCTAGAATAAAATCCATATTTTTACTTTCAACTTTCTTCAAGATTTTCAATCCTCTTCCTTCTTTAGTATTATGGTCGCCTTAGTTTGGGCACTCATTGAGCATCCCTCCACGCATCATCAACAAGATATGGGTTCCCATCCATCATGCATGTAAATTTATCATAATGTTGTTCATTACTAGTAGTGTTCGATGATATGCGGTTGATGTAACACATCCCTATAAATCCATCTAGGAGAAGAGTCATTATATTATGTTATATAAAATCTAGATCAATTTCTACAATTTATCTTTACAAAAGTATTTTGTGAAATTCACACAGTTATTTTGAAAATCATATCATCTTAGAGAGTTGATATATTAAATTTAATATATTTATATTATCTTGTGTCATTTATGTTTACCTATTATGTTAAATATTATTTCTTATCATATAACATAGTTTATTTGTATTGAAACAATATTGGAATTAGTTATTTATGTAGAATTTAGTTTAACTATGTTAATTTGTGGCAATGCTTTGTTGTTGAAGATTAACAGGAAATGTTTTTGGGATTTTAGGTGCTCACTATGTGGAATTGTTATTCGATGGATTAATAACAGCTAAAGGAATAAACTACCTAAGCATGGAGAAACTGCACAATACTTCCATCAAACATGGATGTGTTGTTTTGAAAGTCTTTAAATTTTGAGATGGAAATATTATGTTGTCACATACATTAAGAAGTGTAGACATGTAAGAAATAGGTGACTTTATGAATGGGATGCATCACAAATAGTTAATCACATTAAATTTTCCTACAACTAATTGAGTAGGAGAAGAAAATGGCATAGATTATAAGAATGGAATTAAAAATATTCCACAAGAGTTTAGGTCAATCATTCTCAAGAAAATCAATTATTATGTAGATTAAGATCAAAGAGATTTAATTTCCATAGGTCTTGAGTCAAATGTGGATAATTTGGATGTTATTTAAGGGAAGTATTTCGTACCACTCCCATTTGGTGTGTTGGTGAATGAACTAGTATTGAATTGTGACTTTTGCTTGTTCGAGTTGGAACTTGGCAATTTAGTATCTTCACCAATAAAAAAAATAATGGATTTAAAAATAGGTTCAATATTAAGGGTTCAAGTTAGTAACTAATTTCGAGGTCCACTATCACAAATGAATCAAAATAACAACATTATTTTTTATGGAAGAAAAAGGTGAATATGGTCCATCATTATTCATTAGAGCTAAATTATAAAATCATGCAAACAACTTCAAATGTTTAGGAAGGAGAGGGTGCACTGTGACAATACTAGATGATAATGAATTCATAATTTCAATTAAGAAAACATTCATACAATGTTTAAAATATTACATATGACAAGGTTCTCTCTAGATATGGCTTATGAACCACTTGCTTGACCTTAGTGGTTACCCATGTGATATTAAAGGAAATTGGGATCAAATTATGGGATTTATAATTAAAAAATCCTATGTAGTTCATGCATCCACCTATGGGTAATGTAGATTATGCCAATGTACTAATTGTCACAACAAATCCATACAACCAATCAAAATGCCAAAGGATGAGTGCATCTTATAAAATGGAAATGAGTACAAACTCTACTTAAACATTTGATGAAATTGATTTCATTCCAAACATGCACACTACATTTTGTTGTAATTTTTTTTTGTATTTCTAAAACAATATTGGGGTTTATGGTTGATGGTAATAATAAGGTACATTGCATAAATGAAAATTCAAGAGAATTTCCACAACATTTTCTATAATCAAATGCTACTATTGACAAACATAGAGAAATAAATAGGAGAACTCTACTTATAATGAAGTTGACACATTAAATGTATGTTGAAATGATTGGTATAAAGCTTATGGAATAAAAATAATCATATTCTACCACTATAAGGATATTTTTAAAAATAGTGATTTGAAGGTAGTGAATAGTAATACTGAATTTAGAAAATGTAAATATAAAACTATTGCATCAATAGATGATATTAGGAATATTATGGATAAAAACTTGAATAAGGATCCACATATAATGATCTCAATATGTCAAGATGGAATAAGGGCACATTTAGAATATTGACTTCAAATATGACCCAAGTTTTGCTTTGCAATATGGTTAATTAGGACATAAAATTGTTGGTTATTTTTATAATGTCACAATCCAATATAGGCAAAGTAATCATAAATCAATTTATAGATGTTGGGATCACAAAAAATCTCATTTTCAAGGTGTAATGATTGTTTCTTAATCATGACAAACTTAGGGTTACCACTATTCCATTTGAAAAAAAAAATCATGGGAAATTAACATGACCCATAATAACTATACTAGCACAACTACAAAAGTAAAAGTGGTTGATATATACTAATTGATATCATTACTTTTAAAAAGTGGTATATGGAATTAATAGATGTATATCAACCATTTTTACTTAAGCGGTTGTGCTAGTTGAGAGTCAACATGAGTGGGTAGGATTTGTAGGTCTATGAATTAAAATGTTAATATATTTAAATAATTAATGATGAAATATCTATGAAATGGTTGACCATGGTTAACCAAGGATGGCCATGTTGACCACATAAATAGAATTAATAGTAAAATATATATGGTATACTTAGCCATGGATGAACATGGCTGACCATGATGAAAATGTTGACCATGTTAACCATGTTGAACATGTTGAACATGGTTGATCATGACCATCATTAACTTTGGTTGACCTTCCCCATATTGATAATGATGACCATCTTGACCATATTGAGCATGGCTAACCATGTTAATCATGGTTGATTATGATTAATAATCGTTGACCTTAACCATATTTATGATTTACTATGCCTGATCATGGTTGACCATTATCAATAATTTAATATGTAATATGTATACTAAGTTTCACCATGGTTAACTGTGTTGACCATGGATATCCATGTTGACCATTTTGACCATGGATATCCATGTTGACCACATTGACCATGGATAACCATGTTGATCATGAATAACCATGGTATGTTTGATAATAGTTGAAGTTAATTATGTTGACGATGGATGATCATGGTTGGATATGGTTGGTCTTAACCATGGATGACCTTAACCATGTCTAAAGTTGTCTATAATTGACCATGTTGACCAT
This sequence comes from Pinus tabuliformis, assembly GCA_031772625.1. Classification (NCBI taxonomy): domain Eukaryota; kingdom Viridiplantae; phylum Streptophyta; class Pinopsida; order Pinales; family Pinaceae; genus Pinus; species Pinus tabuliformis. Next base: position 1,023,991,780 of record CM062818.1, on the reverse strand, counting down.
GGATGTTCATGTTCACTATGTCGATAATGGATATTAACCATGTTGACCATGCTTTAATATTGTTGACCATGACCATGGTTAACTATGTTTGATGATGATGGAACATTACCATGTTTAACTATGTTTTATGATGGTTGAACATTAACATGGTTAACTATGTTTGATGGTGGTTGAACATGACCATGGTTGGCATTGACTATGGCTAACTGTGGTTAACCATGATGTTTGATGGTGGTTCAACATGAACAGGGTTAGCATTGACTATGGCTAACTATAGTTAACCATGACCATGGTTAACTATGTTTGATGGTGGTTGAACATGACCATGGTTGGCATTGACTATAGCTAAATATGGTTAATGATGGCCATGGCCATGGTTGATGATGACCATGACCATGCTTAACTATTTTTGACCATGCTTGACTATTATTAACCATGGTTAAATCTGACCATGCCTTGACCTTAGTTGACTATGTTTAACCATGTTGATTATGTTTAACCATGGGTTAATACAGTAATGTCACATTATGAAGCTCATCATGGTTGAATTATGTCAAATTGCTACATTTTCAATGGTTGTGTCGAAATGTGATATCCCTAAATAATTATGACACATTATCACATTCGTCAATGGTTATGTAGGCTTGTGATGTTCTCCAATGATTATGTTCCATTGTAACATTCATTAATGGTTACATCACATTACAATCTTCATCTTCAGTCTCTTATGCCAAGTTCCATCAATCCTTAATGATTTGTCACATGGCAACATCCATCATCAGTATGTTAAGTCAAATTTCTTAGTTCCTCAATGATTACAATACATTGTGACATTCATGAAGGGTTTTGTCACCTTCCAACATTCCTTAGGGGCTATGTTTCAATGTGATTTCTTGAATGCTCATGATGCATGGTGATAATCATTTTATTTTGTTTTTGTTTTATTTTATTTTATTTGTTACTCAATATTTATATTGCAATGTGATGTTCTTGAATGGTCAAGCTATATTGTGACGCTCCTTAATAATTTTTTCATATAAGAATGATTATGATGGTTGACTTATTTAAACAACGGTTCAATGAAAACATGGTTGAATATGGTTGAATTTTGTAACACGATAACATTTGAAAAGGGTTATGTTAGAATGCATCATTGGGTTTTATTTTTCATATTATGATGTCAGGTAATATTTTTAACATTGTGATGTTGGGTGACATGTGTCACATTGCAATGGTTTGTCACTAGCATCATATTGTGATATTAGGTTTTATTCATCACATTGCAATAATAAGTTTTTATTTTTCACACTATGATATTAGGTTTTTATTCACCACAATGCATCATCATGTTTTTATTTGTCACATTGCGATGTTAGGTCTTTATTCCTCACATGTAACATTGGTTTTTTATTGCTACATTCCTGAAGGACTATATTGGCTTGCAATGTTCATCAATGGTTTTTTCACATGTGATATTTTGTTGGTTTATGTAGGATTTTCATGTTCCTGAACAATTATGTCTCACTGTGACATTCATCCTTTTCAACTTATATCGAATAGCTAATTTAATGGTTATGAAGCAATGCAACATTCCAAATAGGTTATGTAATATTACATTGGCCCTTAATGACAATGTTGTATTAAAATGTTGATCAATGGATATTTGACATTGTATCATTCCTATATTGTGATGTTAGAATTTAATGTCACTCAATGAGCCTTATGTCATTGTTGCAACATTTTTCTTAGTTGATATATTTCAAATTGTTGCATTCCTCAAAGGTTATGATGTGACATTCCTTAAGGGTAATGTTGGATTGTGATATTTGTCAATGTTTTTGTCACACTACAATTTTGAGTTTACTTATGTCACATTGCAAAATTCCTAAAGTGTTATGTTGGATTGCGACCTTCATCAATGGTTATGAGACATCAGTCAACCCTAGAAGTCAAACATGCCCAATTTCTACCTAATCAACCTGGGCAATGTTACTCATAGATTATGTTTGATTTCAATGTTTGTCAATTCTATGTGAAATCTGATGTTCCACAATGATTACGTTGAATCATGATATTCCTTAATAATCATGTTTGATAACAAAATTCATCTTGATAAAGTTATGTAAAATTCATATGTTCCTCAATAATAATATCACATATGATAATGCATTTCTTAATATCAAAAAACCATTGCATATTATAACTAGCAGAGACATAAATTAAAAAATTCGTTGGTAAATGCCTATAGCCATAAAAACACTTATGTGCCATTTAATTAATGTAACATTGAGAATTTGTAATGTGAGGACAGAGTGGAGGTCACAAACACACCACATAAGTTTTTAAATAGAAAAATGGTTTGGAAACCCTTGATTTAATTTGTTAGATTGTGTATACAACAAAGAATATTCTTAGATTATTAATTTTAGACCATCCATGTATTTTTATTTTTTAAAAGTGAAAATGTTAAAATCCCCATTCCAAACTGGACTTCATCTATGGACCTAAAAATAATAGTATCAATACGTATATACACTACAAAATAGAATATATCTATAAACCTAAAAATAATAGTATATATCTGTGGTAATGTTGTAAATCTTCTCATAGTAATATTCCAAGATGATAAGTATGTCATTTGGTGCTACTAGCCCTAGCAATCCTCTTTGATTTAGTAAATTGAATTTAGTGTGAAATATCTGGACAATATTTTCCAATGCTTGAGACTTGGCCTCTAATTGACTCATTAAATTCCTTTTTTGTAATACCTTTTGAACTCCAGAATAGTCTCTATTCTGTCTGCAATCTAAGTCTTTTCTAACTCTGACCTGGTCTTTGAATTCAAGATTCTAATCATGGAAGTGGCCTCTCCTGGTTTTTGTCCCAATGTTGTTCTGACATGCTCATTGGTTCTTCTGCATCTATTGATTAACTATTATTTCTCAAATATAATATGGATAGATGGCCAAATCTTAGTTATGGGATGATTGATATCTACCTAGATCCTTTCCTTAGCTTGGCCAAGGTGTGAGCCCTTAATGACTGATTTTCCAATTGGTCAATCCTTGGCCAGTTAGTGATATTTCTACATTTCTTCTACCAAAGGAGAATCATTTTTAATCTTTTGATCTTCTACATGTTTGAGATTTAGGTGGAGCCTCTCATTTTCCTGTCTCTGAAGAGATAAGTCCCGCACAACTTTATTTAAATCTTCAGGTGTTGATGTTGAATCTCCTATTGTATCTACAACTGTGATGGGTATGGCTGTCACTGAAGCTGTAATTAACTGTGAAACCTCTTCTTCTTTTTAAGGACTTTCTCAATCTGTTCCTCCATCTCCTTCATCTGTATATTTTTCTCAATGATCAGTTTGAACATGTCTTCCTTACGTTGTTCACTTTCTTCAATATCCTTTTCCAATGGATTTTCTATAAAAGGCAATTTAATCTTATTTATAAGTGCTACAATGTTTGCATTCTTCTTCTTGATGATCTCCTCCACTAATTTGACATCGCTAGGACCATATCCCAACTTAATCACCAAATCTTCCAATGTTTTAATTCTACTTTCCTTTTCTAATGAAGAAATATTCTCCAATTTCAACTGTTTTTGGACATTTGAGAGAGTTTTCCTAAACTTTGAAAGCTCTATGGAAATATTTGTCACCATGGAGAAAATCATTTCTACATGCCATCTATGCATATCCATTTGATCAATAGGATGTATTAATTTTGCACCAAATGAGAAAATGGTTTTTTTATAATCTCTAGAACTTTTTGGAGATAGCACTTGAGCCCGTAAGAATTCCATTTGCATCCTTCCTTTTTCGCTATCAAATGTTGTTAGCAACCTATTCTAGGAGGTAGAAGTCTGCTTCCAAAATTGAGCATAGGTGTAGGCCTTTAGGGTTTCATTCTTCTACTTAATCTGCAAAAACTTACTGAAGATATTGGGGTCATCGAGTTCAGCTAATTCTGTTAACTGTAACTTTTCTAAAGGATTCTATGAGACTGAAGAGGATGGGATGTGAGGGAGGTGTTCTTATAACCCTGTAGAAAACTGTAAACCACTCATAACAATAGTTTGCTTCTCTTCCTCATTTTGAATGGTTACATCTGGGAGATGTGTCTTCTGCTTCTTATGTTGAATAATAAATTCTTGAGAACTTATTTTTGTACAGGCTGGAGATGAGGGTTCTTCTATTTTCCTTTTTTGCTATTTGTCTTGAAGTACAAGAGTATGAAGGGTAGCTGTAGACAGAGTCTTCTCTTCTGCTTCTTGAAGTGTATTCTCCTCACACTAGTGTTGATTCATAGATTTCTCAATTTCTGGCTTGGGGGTATGATTATAAGGTGTAGTTTTAAGCTCCACCCTTATATTACAAATAATACTAAATGGATCATATGACCAGGTCAAACTAGGCTGAAATTTGAACTTCTTTAAGATCGAATCTGCTTCATCACCTGCTATTCTAGTATTGCATATGAATGGTCCTACTTGATTTTTGATCATGAATTTTGATTTCCTTTTCCCTGAAACAAATGGATTTCGTCCATGTTTATCATATGTCTTATATATTCTAGAGAGAAATTTATCATTGGAACATACTTTGGCAACTTGTATGGAGCCAACCCACATCCATATACTCTTATTTCTGTGTAATTTTGGAATAAATACCAGTCTCCAGTCTTTGTCTACTCACTCAAGTGTAAACCCCTTTTGATTTATGCACTAATCCTAGACTCATCCAGACTGCTAAGAAGCCTTACAATTGTATGAACAAAACGATCAATGAATTCTACAAACTTAAACTCAGTTGAATTCCTTCTTACTAATGAGGTCCATTGCGACACTGCTTGATTGATGCATGATCATATTGCTTGTGTAGGTTTATAGGAAAGTTATCTCCCTATTGAAAAAGAAACATGTAGACTAGTATAGAGGCATAATTGAATATGCCTTTAGTAGTAATTTTCATCATCTATTTATGCATATTATCAGCCAAAAATTAGCTAAAATTATACATGAATGTTGGCTTTTGCCCAGTGGAGAAAATGGATAGAAAGCCAAAGATAGGCTCATATATCCATTGGTGTGATGGATACCCTAAAAGGCAATAAATTATGGCAATTGTCTGCTTAGCTTTCTCAGGGAGCATGGAAGCTGGGTAAGAGGGATTTTTCTTAGGGAGTTGAGAGTCTTCTTGGAGAAAAATCTCAAATATTTGAGCTCTCCGAGGAAAGCTTAACTTATGATATAGTTCCATTAGAACAACTGCAGAAAAATGGCTAAGGGAGTCATTATGAGGAATCAACATCATCTAGTTTATAGTTTCTAGTGTAATGGAGACCAAAATGTATTCATTTTGAGCCACACTGGTTCTTTGCAATGGATTATACTTGGCCTGACACCACATGACCAAATCATGGAAATAGTGGGTCTGAGGAAAGATAAACATAGGCAATAATGATTCCCAAAGGTTAATGTCATCCTTTTGATCACGATATATTTTCTTTAACCAGTGATGTAATTCAAGAAAGTCGAATTCACACTCGGTGTCAGCAATCTTAAAGTATTGGTCAGCTAATGGCATATGATCTAGGTCTAGGGTAGTAGAAGTCTTAGGGTTGTCATCATTTTTGGATTTATTACTATAAGAATGGGTTTTTCCCTTTGGTGCCATGACTATGGATTTTGAAAGAGAAATAATATTAAAGGATAGAATTTGGCTTTAAAATGTACCTAGATAAATAAATAAATCTATGTCGAGGGTATCTGGGCTCTGAATTGCCGAAATTGTATAGATGTTGACGGTAGGAGTGAAAAAACTCTGAATAGTACCTGTAATTTAAAACAGTTATCAAAGCAGTTAGGAGAGCCACATGAAATGTATCAAAGTGTTTTTATAGGCCTCAATCGATTACCATTGGAATGGAACCATTACCTAACAGGATTTAGGTTCATTAATGGATAACAGGAGCCTAGTAACAGATAGGATTGTAACAAGAAAATGATAGAAGGAATGTAGCAATGAGTAATAGATGGACAAGTGGTGGAATATGATAGGTGGAGAGAAATGTGCGGGAGATGATTTACTAATTGTTGGCGGCAGCAGATGAGAGATAACGATTTCGGGGGGTGGGGGCGATGGTATGCGGTTTAGGAAGTGGGGGTGCAAAGTCACGAGAGAGTGCCACATTATGTGGGGCCTGTGAAAAGCAATACCACTTTTTGGACCCCCCCCCACCCGGCCCCCTTGATATTAACATGAAATAGGAAAGGGGGTGCGAATTGGTTTCTACACAATTGGTCTGGGCAGGGAAAATCATGGCCATCAATAAATTCACTTTAGATATCACAAAACGACAAGACATTAAATCATTTCCCGACGGAAAATAAACTCAAGTTTAAAGCTTAATTACATAATGCTAATCATGTTTAAATGAGATGGTTATTTTATTTTTCAACTAAAATAAATCTATCAAAGCATAAATATAATCTCAAGGCACATTTGTTCAAGCATGCCTTTTATTTCCTAAAGAGGCTCCTAACCCTATTCTATTACAAATATACAATTGACCAATATTAAATGCTTAGGTCATTGTTTCCTCTAATCTATCCTTTCTTTTAATTTCAACGAAGATTAAATAGTTTGGTTGAATTATTTTCTAATCCTAAAACATAAATTTAAACATGTTTGATCAAGTGGCATTTAATATTTCTCAATTGTACATTTGTTTTTCTTTTGATGGGGTTTTTTTTGCCTATTTTTTCACAAATTTTCATGTTTGCATTCTTTTATTCTACTTTTTTGTTTTTTCATTTTTTCATACCCTAATTTATAAATATGTAACGTATCAAAACTATTTATGTTACAACACAAGTCGCACAAGTTTCTCTTTTTTTATCTATGGGAAAGTGTCACTTTCTCCTTGGTTTTAGGCATGCACGTCATAAACCCTAACCTAATCGTATGGGCATAAATATATATAATGGAGGCTTATAGAGCTCATTTACACACTAGACATGGGAGCTCTACCTATCCCTGTGAGTTCAAGGAGCTTCGGATTTGGTTTGCAATGCTTTTCGAGGTAAGTTTCTAAACTATTGTTTTTTATTGCTTTTTTTGTTGCTTTTGTCTTTGCAAGTGTCGCTTTTCCCATTTATTCTTGTATTTAATAGTGTTTCCATGATTACTACCTTTTACAATGGTTGTTTTAATATTTCATTTCGATTTTACAAGTGTTGCATCCCTCCCAAGCCATTTTTCCTATAAGAAATTACTATTGTTGGGTCATTTTACTCATGCATATTCTCTCCTTCGTATGATTTTTTTTTTCAATAAGAGTGAATAATCTTACTCATTCAAAGGTTGATCTATACTTTTATCTTCCTTATCCCCAAATCTCAAACTTTCCTTTTCCTCGGGCTAAACTGTTACATCCCTAAGGCTTGCTAGCCTCTCCCACATCACATTTCACAATCCCAAGAATAAATCCTCCTCTTTTCTAGCTGCAACTATGAAATACACAGTCACTAGCCTCCTCCAATTGTGCATTGTGCAATCCTAGTGATCAGTGGTCTAGTCTGGCTACTAAAAACGTGCAATGCACAATACTCTCCCTCTTATGCCTGATGAAATTACACATTGCATAGTCCCAAGCCTAAATCCATCCCTCTGTTAGATGAGACTTTGTAATACCTTTCCTCACTATGCATTGGGTAATTCTAGAGATCAACCGCCTTGCAGCCCAACATTGCACAATCTCTCTCCTTAGTTAGTGTGTTGTTGCTTTTAGATTGACAATTGAACTAACCCTTTTATAGCTAACTTCATACTGCCATGAGTGCATATCTTACCACAGGTAATAAATGTATTGAGCATACTTCTCTTTCATTAGTAGATAACATCATGCCTCCTAAGCTATCAACATTAAAGGAGGTTACAAAGAGCAGTAATAAGTAAGTTTTTGAAATTACTTCAACATCAATTCCTATTCTTTCTTATACATGGTTATACATTGAGAAGGACTCTGATATTACATGGCACACTATCAAGGATATATTCAATTCCACTGAATTTAAAGAATATTTGGAGGATAGACAGGTCTACATTAACATCCAACGATCAGGGCTACACAAGGTAGCTCGCAGATTCCCAATCTTACCATGTGCAAATGTCATCAGATGGATTCTGCAAGGTGTAGATACCAATATCATGTCTTTAAAAAATGCTAGTGGGCAACAACTTGCCTCATACAAAGAACATGACATCCACCTGGCTTACCACATGCCTAAGCCTGAGAAATATATGGACTCACACTTCTATGCAACAACAACCTATCTCAATACGAAGGAAGTGGTCAAGATGTGGGTAAAATAACTGTCAAACTTTCACCAGGCACCAAACAATACTTACAAGACTAAATTGCTCAAAAAGGTGTTCTAGTACTTGATAGGATTGTGTTTCCATGTTTATGGCCTTAATAATATTGAATCCTTCCTTGAAGGATGGGTTTACATGTTATACCATATTATTTCACATGGGAAGATATTCAGTTGGCCCGATCTTGTGTCTCAACAGCTAAAGATCACCCTAAATAAGGTGAAAAATCCACCAAAAGGAAAGAACAACAATTCTACATGTTTTCCTACCTATTGGATGGTATATGTGCTCACAATGCTTTCCCTGACATGAATTGGAAATGGACACCTAGTGAGCCTTCTATTCATATTTATTGCAGATTGTTAGGATAATGCAGTTACAAGGGAGTCTTTGAAAATTTGGTTGATCATTTCTTTAAGGTCCTATACCAGATGATCTTTGAAGAAGAATCCCCTTGCATGTCTTATGAGGAAATGAGTTCAGTATCAGAAGTTGCAGATTGGTTTGCCTCACCAGATGGCACTTACCTCAGAGTGTTGAGCTATTAGAAACCATCTCATCTTTTTCCAAGGCATGACATGAACAAAGAAATCATGCAAGGGATTACATATCATATTGTCACAGGTCTAACTATATTACTATAGAGGAATAAGAATATACCATGGTCTGTTCTTCCCTTCTAAGTGGGATCTTACGAGATCAAGAACTTGAAGGTCCCAAAATATAAAGTCATAGAATAAAAAAGCCTCAAGCTTGGTGTAATATATTTTTCATCAATATTATCCTAGAGGAGTTTGCAAGAAGCACTATTCCAGTTTGCTCTTCATCTGGCCATATGGGACGTATGCCATGCCAGAGGAAGCGAATATAAATAATCATTATAATGCCTCTTGGTCACATGCACCAGGAGATATAGCAGGAATTTCCAACACAGTTCCTAAAAAAAATGTTATGCAGGAAGCAAAGAAGTCAGAAGAGCGCTCTCAAGTGAGTACTAAGTATAAGAGGAAGGTTTCCCATAGTTCAACAGAGGAGAAACAAAAAATTCAAAGTAGATCCAACTATTCTAAAAGTGGCATTGATAGCAGGAAGGAAAAGGAAGTAGTGGGAAACAGAGAGGAAACGAGAGGAATAATGGAAACAGAAGGAAGAACAGGTAAGGAAGGAACATGAAGAAATGCAAGCAATTGAAGGAATAAGAAGGAATGAGGAATAATAAGACAGACTAAATCAGGTAGAAGAATAAAGGAAGAAATAAATTTAACAAGAATAAAATAAGCATAATCATGATCAATAGCTTGTTCAAGATATAGAGGAGTAGATAGTAGCCTAGGCCATGGAGATAGAACAAGGGGAGCAGAACTAGGGTGTTAATCTCAATCATATCATTCAGCTTCCACCTCCCCTTACAGATGGGCAAGCCTCAGATGATGAAGAAGAAATCTCTCCTCTAAATGATGACCCGATCATGGATATTTCTAGCCTAACCTTTAATGAGTTTCAGAACAAAATTGTAGATGAAAGGAAGAAATATTTCCCTGATTATCTCACATATCCTTCTTTCCTTCACACAGAGAGGGTGATTGTTACTAACACTAGAAGGAATCCTCATGCTATTGTTGCATCCAACTTAGCCTTTGTAGGAGCTTTGAAAGAAAATACAAATTTCCTTATGGCAGAAAATAAACAAATGGCAAATATTGTAGACGTTGCAAATCAACAAATTGAACAAATCCAAGCAGAGAAGAAAAAGTTGTATTTCAAATATACTTACTTACAAGAGCTTCAAGCAACTATATATGGCGATACGTAGACATTTGGAGACACTATGAGGCATATTTATGAGGAGTTGATCACTTTGCATAAAGAAGTGGCTCCCTTACATGGTATGCAAAAGAAGTCGCGGGAAATTATGAAAGATTTGAAATTCATTCATGTAGCCATTGCCACGATCCATGAGTGGGGAACTAAGTATAGGAGCGCACTAGAAAAATTGGTCAAGAAGACAGGGAAGGAAGTAGAGTTGGAGAGGGATAAGGTCAGAATGATTATACAAAGAAACAAACAAATCGACACCCTTTTGGCTAAAATTTTAGCCACTTATGCATGATTATGCAAAAACAAAGGACATAAACATCGTCAAGAAAGAGATCAAGCAATACTTGAACCAACTGAATTATCCCACAACCAAAGAAGACCCGGAGGTTAACAAACATAACATGCGTAACTATATAGGTGGTCCTACTAAGATCAATACTATGTTTTTCTTTTTGTAGAAAGAAGTGCAGACTAGTTCCAAAACCATCTACCCAGATGCTATGGGAGTTAGAGTCCACTACCATCCTGACAGTCCAACAAAGTTTGAGGAAACATTCACACAATACAAATATTGGAACCATTATGTAACCATAGAATTATAAGTTGAAGTTGTTGAGCTAGAGTTTCCTCAAACTCAAGCTTAATGTGTTTTGTCCTATTATGTTTGTCTTATTAGGAACTACCCATTTTTGTCCTATATGGGCTTTTGTATTATTGCATTTGAAATAAAATATGTAAGTGGAAGTCTAAGAGTTAAATGTGGAATATGAAAGATCATTAGTTAGGAAAAGACAAAATAAGTACAAGAGTCATGAGGGAAACTCAAAGGTCACAAAGGGAGATGAAGATTCATGATCTCATTTGTGATAAATAAACCCTCATAATTGAATCAAAGGGCTTAGAACCAGATATTTGGAGCCTTGGCTTCTCTATCCTAGCATAGGAAGATTATCATTCTTTGAAGAAGAAAATGTTGCCTTCACGTTCCACTATTGGGGCTAGTGTCTTATCAATGTAATTGTATGCTTGGAACTTTCACTTTATAATAAGAATATCTCAGGGCCGACATGCCTTCATGCATATGTCGTGGATGTAGTAAGACTATTATCTATATATTTGTGATGTAATTTGTTTCATTTATGCTAATGCTAATGAACTAATTCATTCACTTTAGTAAGTATCTTGTTGGATGCGTGTTGTTTATGCTATTATGATCGTTTTTATCTTGTGAACTATTTTATAGATTAACTAAATATTCTTTTGTATCGCTCATGTGCCTCTTCTAAATTAGTAATATTACTTGCTTCTAAGGGGCTCACTCATTCCCCTTTGATGTGATAAAATTTTCATGCATTACATTTGATACTTCACAAAGTTCATACACTTGTTGTCACCAAAGCCATGAATATATCATCTTATGTGTTAATTTTAGCCAAGGCATATCTTTGAAACCATCACTTTTGGAAACTGGTCATATTCTAGTTGGGGATCCTACTCCAATCTATGTGGGGTCTAGTTGGGACTTCACATCGGGGAGACCCCCTTCCCTATTAGCAAATTACAACATTGTCAAAAGTTTTTTGGCACTAGAAGGAGGGCCAGATGATAAGCAAGCCCTTGAATTTTGTTTGAAATTTTCTCATATTAAATGGCTTCTTCCCATATCAGAACTCCAACATGCTTTTCTAGATTCACAAATCTGAAAGTTCCCTTGGGGATAATTCATGACTCATCAAATCTGAAATTTGATGGCGAGGGTGGAAAAACCATTCTTCTAAGGGGATCACTCATTTCCCTTTGATGTGATGGAACTTTTCATGCATTACATTTGATACTTCACAAAGTTCATACACGTGTTATCACCAAAGCCATGAATATATCATCTCATGTGTTAATTGCAACCAAGGCATATCTTTGAAACCATCACTTTTGGAAACTCATCATATTCTAGTTGGGGATCCTTGTCCAAACGGTGTGGGGTCTAGTTTGGACTTCACATTGGGAAGGCCCCCTTCCCTATTGGTGTCTTACAACATTGTCAATAGGTTTTTGGCACTAGAAGGAGGGCCAGATGACAAGCAAGCCCTTGAAGTATGTTTGAAATTTTCTCATATTAAATGGCTTCTTCCCATATCATAACTCCAACATGTTTTTCTAGAGTCACAAATCTAAAAGTTCCCTTGGGGATAATTCATGACTTGTCAAATATGAAATTTGATAGTGAGGGTGGAACAACCATTCTTGAGCGCACCCTTCGCTTTCTTTAATTTTTCACTTCTCATAAAATTAATTGTGAGGATATTTCTTACAGGCTGTTCATTCCCATATTTGAAGAAGGAGATGGTTTTATACATTGTTGACCACCTCTATTCATACTTGCCAAGAACTTATCAAGGAGCATCATCAAGCCTTTGACAGGTATGACTATGAAAGTGTGTACAAGAAGATTATTCATCTCATAAAGAAACTTGATGAATCTGTTGAAGATTTTCATGATCTATTCATTCACTTTTGTTATGAGTTTTCTGAGGATGACATAGATTGGAATTTTATGAAAGAGAAATTTGAGTATTTTTTCCATATTTGTTTGAATCCATCTGAAATTGAATCCTTTGTAATTCTCCCAGCATTTTTTGGTTATGGAGCTCTTAAAATTTCAAAATAATAAATTGTTATTCCATGTGACATTTTTTCTTCTTTCGATTCTTCATAAAATCAAGAAGTTCCATGCACCCAAGTCAAGGTTGGAGAACCTAATAATCAATTTGTTGATCCAACATAATCTTCTCCTTCCCCTCATATTTAAGACTCAAACTCAAGTTTCAATTTTGAATCTGATTTAATCAATGACATTGTTTCTCCTCGATACATCTCTTACTCTCCATCGATTATTTCCTATGATCCTCTTGATCCTAAGATGTCACCTGTTACAACAACTTCTTTTGATTCTCAAGAGGGTCAAGTCCAATATAGAGTCAACAGATACCAAGGAACTCATGATATTCTTCATAATGACTATGTGTTATTATGAACAAGAATTTGTGATCATAGATGATATTTCACCTAATCTTTCCATTTCTTCCCCTTTCAACAATTATCCTGACATATTAAATGATTATATCACACCTATTGCATCTTCAGATGATATATTTTTAAATGATGTTAACTCTGGTTGTAGTTAGGAATGGTGGAATGTTCATTTCAGATCAAAAGAAGGTGAGGAAGAATCCACACTTTATAATGTATATGTTGGTAGGCTAAATTGCTCCATTTTTTAACCCTTTTCCCTTCAGAACCATAACCTTATACCTCTATTTTAACCTTGCAAACTCCCTTATTCCTGCACTAGTCCAAGAATCGTATCCCTTCCTGCACTAGCTTTAAGTTTCATGTTTAAGGGTTACGAATGTGATTAATTAATCATTGTCATAGATTTTATTCCTTTAAATCTTTGCAACTAATAATTCTCTTCCTAGAAGTATTTAATGGACAATGAATTAATTATCTTGTTAGCATGGTCGAGTGCAGGTAGGATTCCTGCACCGTTAGCAAATCTTCAACTACCATGATAGCTAACCACTCCATGCAGACACCGTGTTCTGAAACGATTAACTCGAGTTGGGCTCGGAGCATGGAGGAAAATCAAGGATATGTTGGAGATTAGGTCGCCAACTGAATACCTAGAATAGTGTTTTGTTATAGCTGAAAGGCTTAGCACGAGTTGTTGTTATTATTTTTTTATAGCCGAAAGGCTCAGATTGGAATGCTCATTATAATTTGGTTACAGCCGCAGGCCTGATTGAATGTAGGACTTAGATAGAAAATGGTAGTGAGTGATAGATATATCAAGGATAATGTGATTCTATCCTTTTGTATCCTTTCTTATATCACACTCATTTTGGGCTGGATTCGAATTCATGATGTATATTTGTTGATCATTATAAGAAAGGAACTATGCCATGTTTTATCAATCTTACACAGTAACTCTGTGTTGATGTGTTGACTAAAGAGCCGAGTCTTTATGTTTCCTAAACAGGGAAACGAGCTGGTTGGCTAGGGCCTAGCCAACCCAGCTTGTTCTCCCTTGTGTTATTCTCTTTCTCAATTAAGGTGTGCTAATTATTTTTAATGCAAAGTGTGAAGTAAGCATATGTTTCTTTTATCTTTATGCAAGATTTCAATCTGATTTCATTATAGTGTGACAGATATGTGTTGTGCGAGTTCGATTGAAGTTTAATATTATGATTTCCTTCTTTGAAGTTTAATCTCGTTTTCTACCTAGATCGTGCAAGCACGCATTCCTGCACTAGTGCGTTTGCATTTTCGCATATTGATTCTTCTGGTTCATTATAGTAATGGTATTTTGTTTTTATTTGATAAGTCTTAATGCGATCCTGAAGAGTGTGATTTTTATTAAGTCTTAATGCGATTCTGAAAAGCGTGATTTCTATTCTGAAGTTATTTTGATATTTTGAATTAAATACACTTCTAAAAAAAACATTGTTGTGACACACACTAGTCTGTGCCTGCACTTTATGCTATTTAGGAAAGATCTGATTCATGCATAATAATTCTTAAAGGAAATCTTTCTGGGTCTAAAAGGTTATGCATGTAGATCAGTAGTGTGGATAGCTATTACAGGATTGAAGCATGTTGTCACATTTAAATGATCTCTTAGATTACATGCAAAAGTTCCATAATTAAAAGTGTTCTTTGAATTTGGAATTAGTCTTGTTTTAGACATTAAAATATTAGTTGAAGAATCCTTCAGTTTGAGGAATTTACTTTAAAAGTTTTGTTCACCTTTGCAAGTTATTTTTCTTAGTTAACACATTCGTTGTTTTCTCGAAAGAAGGATTGGAAAGCTTGGTGTAGGAACCTCTGTCCCAGTACAGGAATCAATATCCAAATATAGGAACAGAGTGCTCTATCCTTGAGGCTTAAAGTTCCTTCGTAAAGACATAAATCTCTAGCACATGTGTAAAATGTACTCCCAACACTTAAACTTTGTTCTGGTACTAGTGCAAGCACATTGCAGAAGTACATGAATAATAAATTAGTATAGGGAGGAAGATCTAAAAGGAGCCAAATATCTTCAAGGATCCAATTATTAATCTGGAACGCAACTATACTAAAGATAAACATAGATTTACATTTTCAAAGATGTTGCAAGAGGTTTTGAGAATTCCTTTCATTTGTTTTCCTGCAAAAGTACTTTCTTTCATATTCCAACACTAGAATATCTTTGGTGTAGATTTCCGGGTGATATTTTCTTTTTTATTTTGCAAGATTGCAATTAAGGAAGTAGGAGTAGAGTTTGAAAAAGTTCATATCATTTCTGGCATTTCCTGTGCTTCGTCTCTAAGTTGACGAAACCCCTAGGTTGAAAATTAAGTGTTGAAGGAGTCTGCTTGACAACAATTCATGCACCCAACATTTTGGCACCTTTTTTGGGGAGGCGATTTGAAATTAGTAAGAACTTTCCATTTTTCTGCAATACGGGTAAGTCGGCTATTATTTTTTTTGCAGTATGCTTTTTTTTCTTTGAGGATTTTACGATTGCTGATTTTCTTTTCCATTGCAGCAATTAACAGATTCTTTTTCTTTTATAAGAATTTGTATTTTGTTTTTGGATTTGATTTTTTAAATTGAATGCCTAAAAAAGTTAGGGGTTCGAAGCCAAATAAGGGTTGAAAAAATACTGAAAGATATGAAAAATCTTCTCATATTGGACCTTCTTTTGTAGGTAGGAAGTCCAAGTTAACGCAAACTCATCATGCCGGAACAGTCCACTTGGATTCTGGACATAGTGATTCAGGTGTGACACAACCCAAAAAGGGGAAGAAGGAGGCTAAAGGTGATCAGAAAGTTCAATTCAACATTAGTCAACCTTCACCTTATAGAAGTAGTCTAATTGGAGTCACAACAATGGATGATCATGAAGACCGTGTAGAGGGGTCTGGCGAGAACCAGGTAAATGACGAGCAGTTCACTTTTGGATTTCCAATAGTGTAATAGGAAGAGAATGTACAAATGAAGGATATTTCACCTTAAGCTCTTCCACACTTTCATGGTAAGGTGCATGAATACTGAGATTCATTTCTTTTTTAATTTGATATATTATGTCGGAGTTATGATTATTCTTCTGATGCCCAGAAATTAAAGTTGTTTCCTGCAACTCTCAAGGATTCATCCTTGCGCTGGATCATGGGACTAGGAGGAAACACTGTAAGTTATTGGGACCAAACGAAGAGAGTATTTTTGAATAAATATCAAGAATATTGTAAAACTAGAGAAATACGGGACGAGATCTTCACCATTGTACAAGGTGATGATGAGACCTTGGAGGATTACTTAGAGAAATTTTTGTATATACTCCAAAAGTCCAAACAAAAATTTGATTTAATTACTATTCGAACCTTGTTCCTATGAGGAATCAATGAGGATTCTAGACATAATATGAATATGTTAGGACAAGGAGACATTGCTCAGAAAACTTTTGAATAAATTTGTGACTTGTGCAGGAAGTTCTCCAGAAACCAATCTAGATCCACTAGCGGAGGTCAAAACAAAACAAACAAATTGGGATCTACAGATGCTATGATCATTGGATTTGAGAATAAGATGGACAATATGAAAAGTGAAATAATGAATAATGTTAGCAAAGAAATAGACTCTTTTAAATTTCAGCAAAAACTAGAAAAATAACAAGAGTCATTGTCTATTTTTTGTCCAAAGTGTAGAAAGAAGCATCCTTTAAGAGAATGTCCTTCTGATATGAAAAGTGCTAATAAATGTGTGATTTTTACAGAGAACCATGCCACCAAGGATTATCCCTCCATACCAGGATTAAAATATGTACTCGAAGGAAAGCATTTCGACCTTGAGTCTTTACATGCCATGGGAGCGCGAAGGAATTGGCCTTAGGTAAGTGCAGGTATGGCTCCTGAACCACATTTTATGTCTATAATGCATCTCCATATTCCTATAATAATAATAATAATAATAATAATAATAATAATAATAATAATAATAATAATAATAATAATCACTCTCAACATTGGCAACATGGGAACTGTTTCCATCATGGACAGTCCTCTCAACCTTGGCAACAAGGATGGAGAGGGCCAAACCATTCATATCATTCCTATCCTGCTCAGGTGCCAGCATATCCTCCTTATGCACCACACCATATGTCACAACCATATTTTCCCTCTCTACCTCAACAGAGTCAATCATTGACGCCATTGACTTTTCCACCACCATTCAAACAACCTCAACTACCTACTCAACCGGTACTGAATCCTAATAGTAAGGTTGTACAATTGATTCATTCAGTTGGACCATCCCCTCTCCCTACCTATTGAACCTTGCTGATTGGGATAAATGAGCTTTAGTTGAGATTAAGAAGGGTAGTTAAACCAGAAAAACAAAAACAATCCACAGTGATTATTGAGGAGAAAAATGAGTAGGTAACTCCTAATGATTCGAAAAATAATATCACCCTCCAACCCATTCCCATACCTTCATATTCACCATCTTCTTCAAACCAGCCCCCCTATCCTAAGCGCTTGGCCATGGAGAAGAGCGACCTCGAGTCCACCTTGGCTTTTGAATTAAGAAATATTTGTATAAAGGTTCCTTTACTTCAGGCTATCCAATAAATTCCCATCTATACCAAGATCATTCGGGAATTATGTCTTAAAAAGCCAAGGAGGAAGAGAGTAGAACCTTAGACCATTTAGTTTGTTGGTAGAGAAGCTGAGTTGATGATAGCATGTGTATCAACGGAGAAATATACAAATCCTAGAAACCCATTTGTTTTTGTCCAGATAGGTGATATCCTTGTCTCTAATGTATTAATAGACTTCGAGGCAGCCATCAATGTGATGACTAGGCAAACCATGAAACAAATTAGGTTGAGCCACATTCATCCTACACCCACCGTGCTTGAACTTGAAGACAGATCTAAAATCAAGCCTGATGGAGTATTGGACGACGTGGTTGTCTATAAAGATTCATCTGAATACCCCATAGATTTCATTATGCTTTAGCCAAAGAATCTCATGGGAGGAAAGTCGTTGATTCTTGGGTGACCATGGCTTGCCACGACTGATGCTTATATTGGATGTCACTACGGTGACATGTACATTTCATGTGGAGACTCTAGGAAAATGGTCACCTTATACCCACCTACTAGATCTATTCGGGAATTCAAGGATACCTTATGGTTATATTATGACAGTAGTGATGAGGAGACCCAACCTATTTCTCTAATTCAACATCATATTGAGTCTATGCAGGATGGTGAATTGCGATATTTCTTGAACAATCTGGACATTATGCCTAGTTTTGATACACTTCATCAGATCTTTAGTCTGGATTTTCAGGAAAACTATGATTCCCAACCTTCCTTATCCCATACTATGGCATCATCTTCCTGTACTCTTGAGCCTGAGACTACTCTTGTTGAAATCAGTATAGGCAATCCCTTACACATTAGTTCAGACATGGATTCATTTTAGCAAGAACAACTTGTTAGCTTGTTGCGAGATCATTTGGATGCATTTGCTTGGATTTATGAAGACATGAAAGGAATTCCTCCAGAGACTTGTACTCATCATATCTATATCCAGGAGGGAGCTCGACCTGAATGACAACCCCAGAGATGAATGAATCCTGCAGTAAGAGATATTGTTAAGGAAGAATTACAAAACCTCTTAGATGCTAATTTCATCTACCCCATTTCTGAAAAATAGTGAGTCTCTCCATTAGTGATATTCCCTAAGAAATATGGGATATGGCATATTTGCATTGACTATCGAGAATTAAACAAAGCCATTCTCAAGGATCACTTTCCCCTTCCTATCATTGATTAGGTGCTAGATACCCTTGCCGGTAAAAAGTACTTTTCATTTTTAGATGGCTTCAGTGGGTATAACCAAATGCAGATCGCACCTTCAAATCAAGACAAAACCACCTTTACATGCCCTTGGGGTACATTTTCCTACCGAGTGCTTCCTTTCATGTTGTGTAATGCACCCACTGCCTTTCAAAGGGTTTTGTTGGCTATTTTTGCTGATCTTGAATGTGTTGAGATTTATATGGATGACTTTTCTATGCATGGTAAGTCATTTGATAAGGCTCTTGAAAATTTAGAAAAAGTGATTTTAAGTTGCTAAGAGGCCCATCTTTCTTTGAGTGATAAAAAACGTAGAATAATGTGCAAAGAAGGAGTGGTTCTTGGTTATTTGATTTCTGACAAAGGTATTCAGGTAGACCCCACTAAAATTGAAGTTATTATTCGTCTTCCTACACCCAAAACTCAAAGGGAAGTGAGAGGTTTCTTGGGACATGCTTGTTATTACGAAGTTTCATTGAAATTTTTTCCAATATTGCTACCCCCTTTTTCGATTACTAGCTAAGGATAGTGAATTCACTTGGTCCACAACTTGCCAACAGTCATTTGAAACATTGAAGGAAAAATTAGTACAGGCACCAGTTTTGAGAGGACCAAACTGGTCCCTGCCATTTCATATTTCCTCCGATGCTTCAGACACTGCTATTGGTGCAACCTTAGGACAAGAAGAGAATAAATAGTCCTACACTATTTACTACATTAGTAAAAAAATTCACCTGTCGAATTTAACTATATAGTGACTGAGAAAGAATTTGTAGCCATTACTTTTTCTATTAATAAATTCAGACATTATATTACAGGATATGAAGCTTATGTGCATACTGACATTCTGCTATAAGATATTTAATGAATAAACCTTTAACTAGTAGTAGAGTGACTACATGGTTACCTTTATTACAGGAATTCAATGTTACAATTGTTGACAGGCCAAGAAAGTCTAACATTTTAGTTGATTATCCTTCCAGATTAAACAATCCTTGCGAAGCAATTCCTATTGATGATGATTTCCTTGAAGAACATATTTTTATAATGTCAGCAAAATCTCCATGGTTTGCTGACATAGCCAACTATTTAGTCACCGGAAAGACACCACCTCACTTATATGCTCGTGAAAAGTGGAATATTACTCAGAAAAAGTGCTTCGTATTCCTGGATATAGGGAGACCTCTTTTACGCAGGACCATATTTTGTTATTCGTAGATGTGTAAGAGAGGAAGAAATGTTTGATATTTTAAAATATGCACATGATGAACCTTGCGGTGGCCACTTTGCTGAAAAACAAACTGCATATAAAATTTTACGCACTAACTATTTTTGGCCTTCTTTGTTTAAGGATGCCAAACAATATGTTAGGCGTTGTGATAGTTTTCAACGAATGGGTCAGCCTATTCAATCCAATGAAATGCCTTTATGTCATCAAGTCATGATTGAGCCCTTTGAAAAATGGGCTATTTATTTTGTAGGACCCATAAATCCCACATCTTTAAATAAAAAACATATCTTTGTTTGTACTGATTTTGTTACTTAAATGGGTAGAGGCTAAAGCTGTTTCTTTTGCCATTGAAAAAGTTGTTGTTGATTTTTTGTTTGATGAAATTTTTACTAGATTTGGTGTTCCTAGAGAAATCGTTTCTGACAATGGACCGCATTTTGTTTCTAACTTGGTACAAGAAGTCATGAATCAATATAAGATTTGGCACAGGAAATCTACACCATACCACTCGCAAGCAAATGGCCAGGTGGAATCCATAAATAAGGTGATCGAATCCATCCTCACCAAAATAATAGACATGCACAGGAAGGACTAGGCTAGTCGGTTGCTTGAAGCCTTATGAGCTTATCAAACCACTTGTAGGAATGACACGGGGCATACACCATATGAGCTGGTGTACATAAAACAAGTCCTTTCGCTGATTGAATTTCAGATAAAGACTTTTAGGACTGCAATTCAATTGGGTCTAGATCTCTCAGAAGCACAACGACAACGTCTATTGCAGCTAAACAAATTGGATGAATTTCAAAGGGATGGTGTTCAAAATAATATTTTGGTGTAGCAACAACACAAGAAATGGCAAGAAACATTTATCACAAAAAAGTGGTTCCAACCAGGTGATTGGGTACTTCTTTATGATTCTAGATTTAAACATTTTAAAGGGAAGTTCCATACTTGTTAGATGGGATCGTATGAGGTGATTCAAGTCTTTGACAATGGGGCTGTAGAAGTCAAACCCATTTATGGGTGAGATTCAATCTTCCTTGTGAATGGGCATATGCTTAAAGCATATTTTTAGCCCATCACAAAGGAAGACTTCATGCAGCAAGTGCAACAACAGTTTTGTTAAAATTGGCAACTAGGGTAAAACTTCATGTGGGTCATCTTATTCATGGCTGATAGTATTTTTATTAGATTCCTCTCGTTGAGAGGTGTAGGATTGATATAAAGATAATCCGATTCCGATAAGTATTCATGGAGATATGAATTTATTTTGATTATGGAATTATTATCAAGCTGACCTACAACTCATGTAGGCTCAGAAGCCCAACAGTCGCATCTATTCACCCACCAATGTTGTGTATAAATAGAAGAGGACGTTTCCTCATTGGGACTCACTCTTCTCGTCACATCTCTCTCTCTCTACTGCGCAGAAATGAGTCTCTTCTCTACTGCACAGAAATGGGTCTCTCTCTTACACATGTGAAGCCGGAAGCTGTTGAATTTGAAGCTGCAACTGCAGAAGTAAAGATTGACTTGTGTGGCCTAGAAGATATCCTCTTTGGAACTGTGTTGTAGGTTCATCTGAACCTCCTCTAAAATATGCAACTTTTGGTGGTGGAATGAAGTCAATCCGACGAACGGTTTGCAAGATATCGACTGTCCTAGTTTGAAGCCAGAAACTGCTGAAACTGAAGCTGCAACTACAGAAGTAAAGATTGAATTGCGTGGCCTAGAAGATATCCTCTGTGGAACTGTGTTGTAGGTTCATCTGAAACTCCTCTGAAAGCCAAAACTTTTGGTGGTGGAATGAAGTCAATCCGACGGTCGGTTTGTGAGATATCGTCTGCCCTAGTTTGATAATGAAGCCGCTAATGTTGATGCTGCTGATCTAGGGTTTGCTACTGCTGATATGAATCAGATTTATTGTACTATTTCTCTCTATTGAATTATTGAAGATAAAAGAAGATTTGATCAAAGGGTTTCCCCACACATTGTGGGGTTTCTCCCTAGCTAGCCGCCACATCTTGTGTCTCTTGTCTTGGCTTGTTTTCTGTCGATCGTTTAATGTTCTATCTGCACTTTACTTTATGTATATGTGATTGCTAATCTGTGGAATATAATAAGAAAAATAAGTAAATTGTTATAAGCATAGAACATACCATAACTTAACAAGTTCGAACTTCAGTTGGTAGGTGGCTATGCCAGCCTGTTGTGATCTAATTTATTCTCCCTTGAAATGAAATATAAGGAAAAGCCAAAAAATTATATAAATAATTAGAGAAAAAAAAAATCTTGTGATTGTGAAAATCAGTTCTACTAACATGATTGCAGAAGGATCAACCTGAAAACCAGCTTGTTGGTAGGAATATCAGTTCTGATAAAATGGGAATGTTGCATGATCTTTAGATGTGTTAACTGTCACCAAGAAGAAGGAGGTTCAAGTACAAGAATAGGGGGGACAAGTCCCTCCCGCACCCCCCCACGTGGAGGGGTGTACAAACTTACTAGGGTATACATCCGGCTGAAACAAAATCCTATAAATAATCATTCTCCACACCCAACACAATTCTCCCAAAATTCAATACTTACCTTCCCTTGAAAAACTCATCACTTGATAATCATAGCCTTGCCCCCTGTCCGACCTTGCATGACCGTTATGTGAAATTATTGTCTAAACCACTGCCTCTTCCAATCATTATAGCCTGCCTATACTGGCACCAATTCCCATTCGCATCTGTGTAATTTTAATGATGAAGCACGACCCTTTGGGGAATGGTTGATAAAATGGTAGGTGTGTAGCTCGATCACCATTTGAAGAAGAGAGTGGGTGAATTTGAATAGACATGGCGCCTGTAAGGATCGAGCCATGATCCATAGAGATGGAACAGATAGTTGAGTATAGGAATAGCCTTGTAATGTTGCAGGAATCTTGGTTCCTCTCGTTCCTATAGAAGTTCAATGGGTTCGACTCCACTATGGAAATAGAATTTGCTTAGACCTTCGATGGGAGCTGAGCCAAGGTTGGTTCATTAGAATTTGCAGTAACAAAGGAATCAATATCTTAGGCTACAAGGTTTCCAGTATTAGGGGATAAATGGTTCAAGAAGGAAAAGTTAGAAAAGAAATTTTGGCATCAATTCATGGTCAACCCAAAGCAGAAGGTAGACTAGAAGAATGGCCTCTAGTGGAATGCCATGATAGGGAAGTGGAAGGATCTCCTGTATGTGTTGTAGAAGTTCCTTACTTGCAAAGGTCGCTATTCACTAACTTTCCTCTACCACATACACCTACTCTTACACTTTGAGTCTGGTAAGCTCATCAATTTCCCATATTATTTGCTCAGAAGTTTAGAAAATATGGCGAAGGGGGTTCAGAAAGGAAAATCCAATCAGGCTGCATGTAGATTATATCACCATGGGCTGATCACAATCTTAGTCAAGAAGGAACTGGAAGCTAGAAGTATGACTTGGGAGGAATTCTTGGAGGAGTTTTAGGGGTGGAGTGTAGAGAAGTCGACTCAAAAGAAAAGTGTATAGAAGTCAACCGAGAAGAAGAGTGCAAAAAAACTTAAGTCGGCTCAGAAGAGGAGTGCAGGAAAAAATGAGAAATCAGAAACGATGACCCCACTTCCTACTGAGACTAGGAGATCAGACAGGGAAAGAAATCCCTCCTAAAGGGAGTGTCAGGTTCAGTCGACCTCTCTGACACTATTGGATGACTTGCCACTTGCTTCGCTAGTAAAGATAATCATTCGATTCTTGCTGAGGCAGCAGCTCACATAGTGCTTGATGGTGACTATGTGGAGAAGGAAGACGACACACCCTTGTTGGTCCTCCTTGGAAGAATGAAGAAAAGAAAGGTGATGTCGAGTACAAGTAAGGACCTAATAAAGGGTCAACTGGATGACAAGGCATAGGGTGCTGAAACCCCCAACGATTTTGAAGAGCAAGGTACTAAAACCCTTGACATGATGAATGAGCAGGGTACTGAAACCCTTGGCGTGATGAATGAGCAGGGTGTTGAAACCCTCAATGGTTTTGAAGAACAGGGTACTGAAACCCCTGGTGAGATAGATGAGCAAGGCACTGAAGCCCTTAATAACATTGAGGAGCAAGGTACTTAAACACTTGGTGAGATAGATGAGCAAGGCACTGAAGCCCTTAATAAATATGAGAAGTAGGGTACTGAAATCCCTAATAAGGTAAAAATGCAGGGCACTGAGACCCTTAGTAACATTTATATTCCAGTTGTCGAAACCCTTGATGATATTACAATACAAGAATTGAAGGTGGCCAGAATAATTTTGACCTTGATAATGATGGCACATGTCTAGAGTCAACTGCTAAAAATTTGGTTCCTAAGAAATTGAGAATGGAGAACTCCACCCTTTGCTTGAACAATCATATAGAAGAACTCAAGCAACATGTTTATGGCTTGGAGGTGTATAAATCCTTCTATCAAGGGACAACCTTTTCTACTCTCAATAGGTCAAGGTCCCTCTTATGTCCCAAATGAAATAATATATAGTATACCTAGGGGGAATATTATGGGGTACAAAGGGAGGTACCCAAAGAAATAATGAGATGTAAGGATAATAAATAAATGGGCTATAGTTAATGAATAAAGTGGTTAACCCACATCATGTAATGGACCAAAAGTAGTTAGGAATAATGTGATAGGCCCATTGTATTAGATATATGGTATTAAGAGATCCATGGTATTGTATGTATGAATCCTATATAAAGGCTAGAGACTCCCCATAGAGAGATGTGAAGGATTATTGTATCGACAAACATATGGCTTGTGGAGTGTTCTCCTACCTTAAGGAGTGATTGTATGGTGTTACCTTACCTCAAGGGTTTTGATATTAATAAAGATATAAAGTTTATCTATTTCTCTCTTGTTATTTTTGGGCATATTTATATTTTCATATATTTCTAGGTCAGATATATTACAAGTGGTATCAAAGCACTTTCTTGGGTGAAAAGGGTGAACACTTTTTTATTTTTGAAGGAATTTTTTGGGGCAGCAAGTTTGTGAATCAGATCTGAAAATTTTGGTGCAAACTTTGTAGAAAAAAATTATAGATTTTTATTATTTATGAAAAAATAACCAAATTCTAAAATGAAATCAGATGAATCATGGACCGGATGATGGAGATATCACTGATCTAAAATTAGTTGTGTTGCAAAATTTTTCTAACAACAATTTGTGGATGATGGCCCTTTTATCAATTTTTGCAGTTTGTGTGCATAATTTAAAAAATATTATTGCCGATGTGAGATCCTTTTGAAAAAATACCCAAATTCAAAAACAAAATCAGCCGAAACAGAGTCCAGATGAGGGAGATATCACTGATTTAAAAATCACTCGTGTTGTAAAAATGTTTCTAACGAAAATCCGTTGACGACAGATCTCCATTCAATTTTTGCAGCTTTTGTGAAGAAGTTTGATAAACAAATTGCAGATATGGATTATTTTCAAAAAAAAAAAAAAAAATTTAAAATGAAATCAGCGAAATCGGAGTTTGGATGAGGGACATATCACTAATTTAAAAATCAACTGTATTGCAGAAATTTTTCTGGTGACAATTCATGGACGATGGATCTCCAACAATTTTTGCAGTTTTTTTGGGGAATTTTAAGAAACTAATTGTAGATATGAGATCCTCTTGAAAAAATATCCAATTTGAAACAAAATTCAATCGAATCAAACTGTGGATGAGGGAGATATCGCTGATTTAAAATCAACTCTTTTTTTCCGAAATGTTTTACGGCGGGACAGTTGTAGAGAAAATCTGAATTTCCAAAGTGTATAGATAGAGATTTCTATCACATGGGAAGATGCAAAATGGTCGTTCCATTTCCAAAAACATGACATAATAAGGATTCTAAGTCATATTGACCGAACTATGGCCATTTTAAATTTGCCACATAAAGTAGGTAAGTTTTTTCAAAACCCTCGTTCTACTTCATGGCTTCTACTGAGATGATTTTTACAAGACATGATGATCATCCCACTATTGAAGAATTTATACAATATAACAAGTCTCAATTCAAATATTGGACAACGAATTTAGGTACAGATTTGTGCCATGAGGTTGCTAAATGGTGGTTCTCACTTGATAAGCCAGTGAGGTGCCTTCTAAGTAAAGAAATTGAAAAAATCGTTTTGGAAAAATGGTCTCGTGCTAGAAAAAAGGATGATGAGAAACATAAGGGATTATTTTCGGCCGGTATCTCATTATTATAGGTTCATGCATATATTCAGAAAGAGAAGATAATTGTGTCTATCAACACTAATAACAAGCATAATTTTATTACTGTTCATTTGGCTAAAATATTGCAAGTACTAGCCAAACAAATGGAGAACACAGGTTAATAATGAACAGGTGCAAGTTTACAAATATTTGAAAATTTCTATGGATAAATATGTATTGCATTCTGATTTTTATACTTCAGATATAACTAATGTGGATGTTGTTTTAGATACCTTTCGATGAAATCTGTTGGTACTATCAATATTAATGTTCAGAAGAAATTCCCGAAGCTCTAGTATAAAGAGAAAAAGAAAATTAAATTAAATGATATTTCCATCAATAAACAGGTAGAGTCCAAGAAGGCTGAAGCAAAGAATGTTGCAGGTACTAACACATTAGATGAGGAATCTATGGTTGAAGTAATACTAGAAGATAAGAAACAACCGCAAGCACTAAAACATGTACCGGATACCAATCATGCCCCATTAGGTGGTGAATTAAAGAAAGATACACCATTGGTTAAAACTTCAGCATCTCACCACCCATACCACCTAGCAAGAAAACAACTAACAATATGGAAACACATTAGCAACAAGGAAAACAACCCTTGCATGACATATAAAGAAGTGTGACAATCCACCCACAACGCAACAACATAGAGGAACCACCAAGATCAACTCCCATCTCAAGCGAGGAAGGAACTGGCTAGATCGAGTAATCATTTATCTCTAGGATGGCTAGATGCACGTGCATGGTACCAATGGACTACTCTTTTGAGTAGATCTTATTATTTGTGTTATTCTTATGTTTCGAGGATGAAACTTGTTTAAGGGCGGTGGAATGTAGTATATCTAGGGGGGATATTATGGGGTACAAAGGGAGGTACCCAAGGGAATAATGTAATAATGTGATGGGCCATAGTTAATAAATAAAGTGGTTAACCTGCATCATGTAAGGGACCACAAGAAGTTAGCAGTAATGTGATAAGCCCATTGTATTAGATATATGGGTATTGAGAAACCCATGGTAATGACCTATGGTATTGTATGTATGAACCCTATATAAAGGCTAAAGACTCCGCATTGATAGATGTCAAGGATTATTGTAATGACAAACATATGGCTTGTGGAGTGTTCTCCTTCCTTAAGGAGTGATTGTATGGTGTCTCCCTACCTCAAGGGTTTTGATATTAATAAAGAGAATAATTTCTATATTCAGACCTTGTTTTTTTGGGCATATTGCTATTGTTATATATTTACAGCTCAGATCTATTTGCAGGAATGTAGTATACCTAGAGGGGATATTATGGGGTACAAAGGAAGGTACCCAAGGGAATAATGTAATAATTTGATGGGCCATAGTTAATAAATAAAATAGTTAACTTGCATCATGTAAGGGACCACAAGTAGTTAGAAATAATGTGATAAGCCCATTGTATTAGATATATGGTATTGAGAAACCCATGGTATTGTATGTATGAAGCCTATATAGAGGTTAGAGACTTCCCATTGAGAGAGGTCAATGATTATTGTATTGGTAAGCATATGACTTGTGGAGTGTTCTCCTTCCTTAGAGAGTCATTGTATGGTGTTACCTTACCTCAAGGGTTTGATATTAATAAAGATTTGAAGTTTATCTATTTTTCTCTTGTTTTGGATTTTGGGTTTAATTGTAGTATTTGGTATAATTTGCATTGTTATATATTTTCAGGCCAGATATATTACAAGTGGTATCAATGCACTTTTTTGGGTGAAGAGAGTGAACATTATTTTATTTTTGTAGGAATTGTTTAGGGTGATGAGTTTGCACATCAGATTTGAATTTATAGTGCAAAATTTGTAGAAACAAATTGCAGATTTAGATTCTTTGCGAAAAATATCCAAATTCAAAAATAAAAATTAGTTGAATCGTAGTCCAGATGAGGGAGATATCACTGATTTGAAATCAACTGTGTTGCAGAAATTTTCTAACGACAAGTCGTGGATGGCGACTCTTTTGTTAATTTTTGCAGTTTTTGTGAAGAATTTCAAAAAAACAATTGTAGATCTGAGCTCCTCTTCAAAAGATACCCGAATTCAAAAAACAAATCAGTCAAATCAGAGTCTGGATGAGGGAGATGTCACTGTTTTAAAAATCAATTGTGTTGCAGAATTTTTTTTGACAAAAATTCGTGGACGACAGATCTTCAATTTTTTTTTTACAGTTTTGTGGGGAATTTTTAGAAACTAATTGCAGATCTGAGATCCTCTTGAAAAACTACCAAATTTGAAAAAAAATTGGTCGAATCGGAATCTAGATGAAGGCGATATCATTGATTTAAAATATTTTTTATTATATATATATATATATATATATATATATATATATATATATATTATATATATATATATATATATAATATATATATATATATATATCTATATCTATATCTATATCTATATCTATATCTATATCTATATCTATATCTATATCTATATCTATATATATTATATATATATATATATATTTTCCATAATTTTTCTACGACAGAACAGTTGCAGAGCGAATCTCAATTTCCAGAGTGCCTAGATAGAGATTTCTATCACATGGGAATATGAAAAATGGTCGTTCCATTTCAAAAAACAGGTCATAATAAGGATTATGAGCCATATTGACCAAACTGTAGCCATTTTAAATTTGCCACATAAAGTAGGTATTTTTTTTCAAAACCTTCATTCTACTTCATGGCTTCTACTGAGATGATTTTTCAAGACATGATGATGGTCCCACTATTGAAGTTATACAATATAATAAGTCTCGATTCAAATATTTGACAGTGGCCTTAGGGACAGAGTTGCACCATGAGGCTGCTAAATGGTGGTTCTCACTTGATAAGTCAGTGAGGCGCCTTCCTAGTAAAAAAATTGAAAAAATCGTTTTGGAAAAATAATCTCATGCTAGAGAAAAGGATGATGAGAAACATAAGGGGTTATTTTTGGCTAGTATCTCATTATTACAGGTTCATGGATATATTCAGAAATTGAAGATAATTGTGTCTATCAATCCTAATAACAATCATAATTTTATTAATATTCATTTGGCTAAAATATTGCAAGTCCTAGCCAAACAGCTGGAATACACAAGTTAATAATGAGTAAGTGTAAGTTTATAAAGGTTTGAAGATTTCTATGGATAAGTATGTATTGCATTATGATTTTTATGCTTCAGATATAGCTAATTTGGATGTTGTTTTGGGATACCCTTGGATGGAATATGTTGGTACTATAAATATTAATGTGCAGAAGCAATTCCCGAAGTTTTGGTATAAAAAGAAGAAAAATACATTACAAGATATTTCCATCAATAGCAGGTAGAGTCTGAGGAGACTGAAGCAGAAAATGTTGCAGGCACTGACACATCAGATGAGGAGTGCATGGTTGAAGTAATACTAGAAGATAACCAACAATCGTAGGAACCACAACATGTACCAGATACCAATCGGGCTCCATTAGGTGGTGAATTAAAGAAAGATACACTATTGATTAAAACCTCAACATATCACCATCCACATCACTCAACAAGAAAATAACCAACAAGATGCCAATGAATTAGAAATAAGGACAACAACCCCTGCATGACAGATGAAGAAGTGTGACAATCCACCCACAACACATCAACAGAGAGGAACCACCAAGATCATCTCTCTTCTCAAGCGAGCGAGGCAACGACTAGATCAAGTAATCACCTATCTCTGGGATGGCTAGATGCACATGCATGGTACCAGTGGATTACTCTTTTTAGTAGATTTTATTATTTGTGTTCTTATGTTTCGGGGATGAAACATGTGTAAGGGGGGTGGAATGTAGTATACATAGGGGGATATTATGGGGTACCAAGGGAGGTACCCAAGGGAGTCATGTAATAATGTGATGGGTCATAGTTAATAAATAAAGTGATTAACCCGCATTATGTAAATAACCATAAGTAGTTAGCAATAATGTGATAATCCCATTGTATTGGATATATGGTATTGAGAAACCCATGGTAATGACCTATGGTGTTCTATGTATGAACCCTATATAGAGGCTAAAGGCTCCCCATTGAAAAATGTCAAGAATTATTGTATTGGCAAGCATATGGCTTGTGGATTGATCTCCTTCCTTAGTAAGTGATTGTATGGTGTTACTCTACCTCAATGGTTTTGATATTAATAAAGAGAAGAATTTCTATATTCAGATCTTGTTATTTCTGGGCATATTTGTATTGTTATATATTTGCAAGTCAGATCTATTTGCAGGTATGTAGTATACCTAGGGGGGATCTTATGGGGTACAAAGGGAAGTACCCAAGGGAATAATGTAATAATGTGATGGGTCATAGCTAATAAATAAAGTGGTTAACCCGCATCACGTAAGGGACCACAAGTAGTTAGTAATAATGTGATAAGCCCACTGTATGAGATATATGGTATTGAGAGACCCATTGTAATGACCCATGGTATTGTATGTATGAAGCCTATGTAGAGACTAGAGATTCGTCATTAAGAGAGGTCAATGATTATTGTATTGGTAAGCATATGGCTTGTGGAGTGTTCTCCTTCCTTAATGAGTGATTATATGGTGTTACTTTACCTCAAGGGTTCGATATTAATAAAGATATGAAGTTTATCTATTTTGGTCTTGTATTGGCTCTTGGGTTTAATTGTAGTATTTGGTATAATTTGCATTGTTATATATTTTCAGGTCATATATATTACAAGTGGTATCATAGCACTTTCTTGGTTGAAGGGGGCAATCATTTTTTTATTTTTGCAGGAATTTTTTGGGGCAGTAAGTTTGCATATCAGATCTGAAACTTCTAGTGCAAAATTTGTAGAAACAAATTGCAGATCTGGATTCTTTGCGAAAAATACAAAAATTAAAAGAACAAATTAGTTCAATCGGGGTATGGATGAGAGAGATATCACTGATTTAAAATCCACCATGTTGCAGAAATTTTCTGACGACAATTCGTGGATGGCGGATCTTTTATCAATTTTTCCATTTTTTGTGAAAAAATTTAAAAACACAATTGCAGATCTAAGCTCATTTTGAAAAAATACCCAAATTAAAAAAAGAAAAAGAAAAGTCATCTAAATCGGAGTTCGGATGAGGGAGATATCGTTGATTTAAAAATGAGTTGTGTTGCAAAAATGTTTCTGACGAAAATTCGTGGATGATAGATCTCTAGTCAATTTTTGCATTTTTTTGTATCAAATTTTGAGAAACTAAAGGAAGATCTGAGATCCTCTTGAAAAATTACCAATCTTTTTATAAAATTGATCGAATTGGAGTCTGGATGAGGGAGATATCACTGATATAAAATCAGCTATTTTTTCAGAACTTTTTTTATGGTGAGACAGTGGCAAAGCAAATATGAATTTTCCAGATTACCTAGATAGAGATTTCTATCACATGGGAAGATTCAGAATGGTCGTTCTATTTCAAAAAACAGGTCATAATAAATATTTTGAACCATATTGATCGAACTGTGGCCATTTTAAATTTGTCGCATAAAGTAGGTATTTTTTTTAAGCCCTCATTCTACTTCATGGCTTCTACTGAGATGATTTTTACAAGACGTGATGATGGTCGCACTATTGAAGAATTTATACAATATAACAATTCTCGATTCAAATATTGGACAATGGCCTTGGGGACAAAGTTGCACCATGAGGCTGCTAAATGGTGATTCTCACTTGATAAGTCAGTGAGACGTCTTCCTGGTAAAGAAATTAAAAAAATCATTTTGGAAAAATGGTCTCATGTTAGAAAAAATGATGATGAGAAACATAAGGGGTTATTTTTTGCTGGTATCTCATTGTTACAGGTTCATGGATGTATTCATAAAGAGAAGATAATTGTGTCTCTCAATCCTAATAGTAAGCATAATTTTATTAATGTTCATTTGGCTAAAATATTGCAAGTCCTAGCCAGACAAATGTTGCACATAGGTTAAAAATGAGCAGGTGCAAGTTTATAAAGTTTAGAATACTTCTATGGATATGTATATATTGCATTCTGATTTTTATCCTTCAGATTTATCTAATGTGGATGTTGTTTTGGATACCCTTGGATGGAATCTGTTGGTACTATCAATATTAACGTACAGAAGAAATTCTTGAGGCTCTGGTATAAAAAGAAGAAAATTACATTACAATATATTTCCATCAATAAACAGGCAGAGTCCAAGGAGGCTGAAGCAAAAAATGTTGCAGGTACTGACACCTCAGATGAGGAATCCATGGTTCAAGTAATGCTAGAAGATAAACAACAACCATAAACACCACAACATGTACTAGATACCAATCAGGCTCCATTAAGTAGTGAATTAAAGAAAGATACACCATTGGTTAAAATTTTAGCATATCACCACCCACATCACTCAACAAAAAAAAAACCAACAATATGGAAACGAATTAGCAACAAGGACAACAATCCCTACATAACAGATAAAGAGATGCGACAATCCACCTACAACACATCAACACAGAGGAACCACCAAGATCAACTTCCATCTCAAGAAAGTGAGGCACCGCTTAGATCGAGTAATCACCTATCTCTGGGATGGCTAGATGTGCGTGCATGGTACTAGTGGACTACTCTTTTGAATAGATCTTATTATTTTTGTTATTATTATGTTTTGAAGAAGCAACATGTTTAAGGGGAGTGGAATGTAGTATACTTGGGGGGGATATTATGGGGTACGGAGGGAGGTGCCTAAGGGAATAATGTAATAATGTGATGGGCCATAGTTAATAAATAAAGTGGTTAACTCGCACAGGTAAGGGACCACAAGTAGTTAGAAATAATGTGATAAGCCCATTATATTAGATATATGGTATTGAAAAACCCATGGTAATGACCTATGGTATTATATGTATGAACCCTATATAGAGGTTGAAGACTCCCCATTGAGAGATGTCAAGAATTATTGTATTGGAAAGAATATGGCTTGTGGAGTGTTCTCCTTCCTTAAGGAGTGATTTTATGGTGTTACCCTACCTCAGGGGTTTTGATATTAATAAAGAGAACAATTTCTATATTCAGATCTTGTTATTTCTGGGCATATGTCTATTTTTATATATTTGCAAGACAGATCTATTTGTAGGAATGTAGTATACCTAGGGGGGATATTATGGGGTATAGAGGGAGGTACCCAAGGGAATAATGTAATAATGTGATGGGCCATAGTTAATAAATAAAGTGGTTAACTTGCATTATGTAAGGGACCACAAGTAGATAGCAATAATGTGATAAGCCCATTATATTAGATATATGGTATTGAGAGACCCATGGTATTGTATGTATGAAGACTATATAGAGGCTAGAGACTCACCATTGAGAGAGGTCAAAGATTATTGTATTGTTAAGCATATGGCTTGTGGAGTGTTATGCTTCCTTAAGGAGTGATTGTATGGTGTTACTTTACCTCAAGGGTTTGATATCAATAAAGATCTTAGGTTTATCTATTTTTCTCGTGTATTGGCTCTTGGGTTTAATTGTATTATTTGGTATAATTTTCATTGTTACATATTTTCAGGCCAGATATATTATAAGTGGTATCAGAGCACTTTCTTGGGTGAAGAGGGCGAACATTTTTTTTTATTTTTGCAGTAATTGTTTGGGGCGATGAGTTTGCACATCAGATTTGAATTTCCAATGCAAAATTTGTAGAAACAAATTGTAGATTTTAATTCTTTGCTAAAAGTTATCCAAATTCAAAAATAAAATCAATTGAATCAAAGTATGGATGAGGGAGATATCACTGATTTGAAATCAACTGTGTTGCAGAAATTTTCGGACGAAAATTCGTGGATGGAAACTCTTTTGTTAATTTTTGTAGTTTTTATGCAGAATTTCAAGAAAAAAGATTGCATATTTGAGCTCCTCTTGAAAAAATACCCAAATTCAAAAAGCAAATCTGCAAAATTGGAGTCTGGATGAGGGAGATATCACTGATTTAAAAATCAGTTGTGTTGCAGAATTTTTTCTGACGAAAATTCGTGGACCACGGATCTTCAAACAATTTTTGCAGTTTTTATGGGGAATTTTTAGAAACTAATTGCATATATGAGATCTCTTGAAAAATTACCCAATTTGAAAGGAAAAAATCGCACGAATTGAAGTACATATGAGGGAAATATCGTTGATTTAAAATTAGCTATTTTTTCATAATTATTTTACGACGAGACATTTGCAGAGCGAATCTGAATTTCTAGAGTGCCTAGATAGAGATTTCTATCACATGAGAAGATGCAAAATGGTCGTTCCATTTCCAAAAAATTGTCATTATAAGGCTTTTGAGCCATATTGACTGAACTGTGGCCATTTTAAATTTTCCACATAAAGTAGGAAATTTTTTTTCAAAACCCTCATTCTACTTCATGGCTTCTACTGAGATGATTTTTACAAGATGTGTTGATGGTCCCACTATTGAAGAATTTATATAATATAACAAGTCTCAATTCAAATATTGGGAAATGACCTTAGGGACAGAGTTGCACCATGAAGCTGCTAAATGGTTGTTCTCACTTGATAAGTCAATGAGGCGCCTTCCTATTAAAGAACTTGAAAAAGTAATTTTGGAAAAATGGTCTCATGATAAAAAAAAAAATGATGATGAGAAACATAAGGGGCTATTTTCGGCTGGTATCTCATTATTACTGGTTCATGGATGTATTCAGAAAGAGAAGATAATTATATCTATCAATTAATAGAAAGGATAATTTTATTAATGTTCATTTTGCTAAAAGATTGCAAGTCCCAGCCAAACAAATGGAGCACACACATGTTAATAATGAGCAGGTGCAAGTTTATAAAGATTTAAAGATTTCTATGGATATGTATGTATTGCATTCTGATTTTTATACTTTAGATATAGCTAATGTGGATGTTGTTTTAGATCCCCTTGGATGGAATCTGTTGGTACTATCAATATTAATGTGCAGAAGAAATTCTTGAAGCTCTGGTATAAAAAGAAGAAAATTACATTACAGGATATTTCCATCAATAAACAGGTAGAGTCCAAGGAGGCTGAAGTAGAAAATGTTGCAGATACTGACACATCAGATGAGGAATCCATGGTTGAAGTAATACTGGAAGATAATAAATAATCGAATACGTCACAACATGTACAAGATACCAATTAGGCTCCATTAGGTGGTTAATTAAAGAAAGATACACCATTGGTTAAAAATTCAACATATCACCACCCACATCACCTAGCAAGAAAACAACCAACAAGATGGAAATGAATTAGCAACAAGGACAACAACTCCTACATGATAGATAAAAAGGTGCGACAATCCACCCACAACACATCAACACGGAGGAACCACCAATATAAAATCCCATCTCAAGCGAGCAAGGCATTGACTAGATCAAGTAATCACCTATCTCTGGGATGGCTAGATGCACGTCCATGGTACCAATGGACTACTCTTTTGAGTAGATATTATTATTTGTAGATATATTTCCAGGTCATATCTATTTGAAAGTCATTGAATGAGGACAAGGATTACATAATGTTGGGTTGCAATGGGAAAGGCTGAGCTTTGGAATTACGCAATGCATAGTGAGAGAGGGGATTACACAGTTTCAGCTAATAAAAGGATGGCTTGAGGCTCATAAATGTGCAATGTGTAGTCTCTCTTGGAAGAAGAGGGAGAGGACTACACATTACACAATTTTAATAGCCAATTTGGACCACTAATGAGTGGGTTTGCCAATGCATAGCTAGAGGAGGCCAATGACTATGCATTACATAGTTGTATCTCGTAAGGAGGAAGCTTACTTCTTGGGATTATGCAATGCACAGGGGGAGAGGCTAGCAAGCCTTAGGGATGTAGAAATTTAGCCTGAGGAAAAGGAAAGTTTGAGATTTGGTTATAATGAAAAGACAAGTATAGATTTCTATTTGATTGAGCTAGATCAATCATTGTTATCAACCATAAAATATCATATGAAGGAGAGAACATGCATGCATACAAGGACCCAGTAGAAGTAGTTGTTGGTAGGAAAAATGGTTTGGGAGGGATGTGCACTTGTAAAAATGGAATGACGGACTGAAAAAACACTTGTACAAGGTAGTAATAGTAGAAAGGCCGGTAACCACAATAAGAAATGGGAAAAGCAAAGCTTGCAAACATAAAAACAACAAAAGCGGTAGAAAAAGCAATAAAAAGCAACACTTTGGAAACTTACCTAGAAAAGTGCTACAAACCAAATTCAAATCTCCTTGAACTCATGGGGATAACTAGAGATCCCATTTCGAGTGTGAAAATGAGCTCTACAAGCCTCCATTATATGGATATATCCCCATGATATTAGGGTTACGGATTATAACGAGCGTGCCTAAAATCAAGAAGAATGTTAAATTATCCATAGATCAAAAATAAAAAATTGTGTGACTTGGTCAAAGAATTAAGTGAAATCGGTATTTTCTAGGGTGACATACACTATGCATTCCTAGAATTCAAGGCTCTGCCTCGCCTCCAGGAATTGCACAGAGGTTTCCCAACACTAACTCCCAACTGTGCTCATTGCAACCCTGGGAAGAAGTGCCCGTTCCTGCCCAATGTGACTGCGTAATGCGCAATTCCAACAAGCAACCCAGCTTGACTAAACTGCGCATTTCACAATTCCAGTCCACAGTCAGCCTCTCTATAATACACATTATGTAGTTCTATTTAGCAGCAAGCCTCACTCGCAAATGGGACTGCACAATGCGTAGTTCCAGCTGACAGTCTCCCAAGGCCCTCAGAGTCAATGTTGCGTAATATTGCCCTGCAGTCACTCGATTTGTTGCATGATTAATTCCTGAGTTGATTTATGTTTTCAGCTAACATTGGCTTGCCATGAGTGTCTTCTCTATCTCCAGGTATGACAGGTGTTGAGTAGCTTCTCAGCACTATAGGTAATATGGACTTCAAGAGATCTGGATTAAAGGACACAATTGTAAGCAGTACTGGAGATGCAGTTGAGCATGTGTCTATGAGCTTGCCTGTTTATGCATACACACATCTGTTCATTGAGAAAGACATTAAGATCATATGGAAAGACATCAATAACATATTCACGGCATCTTTGAGGAGAATATGGAGGACCAACAGGTCTATGTCAACATTCATAAGTCAAGTTTCTATAAGATTGCATGCAGGTACCTTGTATTCCTGTCGCAAACATAATGCACTGGATTGTCTCACACACTAATCCTGAGGCAATGATATTAAGGAGTGTTAGTGGAGAAGATCTTGCTACCTTCAGGGCGGAAGATTATCAGCTGAGGTATCATTTTCCATATCTAGTGAACAAGATGGATGCACCATTCTACACTCTCAATAGCAGAATGAACACAAGAGCCATCTTGAAGAATTGGGTAAGGGAGCCATCATAGTTCAGGATGGCACCCAACCAGATCTACAAGAAAAATACACTCAGGAAGGCTCATCAACTCTTGGTCATCTTTGCATGTCACTTGTATGGCCAAGAGAGTACAGAGACCTTCCCGTAGAGTTGGGTTGTTATGTTGGATCAGCTGGAAAGTGAATGAAAACATTTCAAATGGTATAACATGTTGGATCTTTAGCTAAAAGTGCATGTATCAAATGCTCGGAGTCTACCCAAGGATGAACAAGTAAGATAATTCATGTTTGCCTACCTACTCGATGCAATATATCCTCGTCAATAGTTTTCTAGCATGAGTTGGGCATGGACAACTTTAGAGAATGTTGTGAAAGTATGTTGCAAGTTTCTCTCAGAGTGAAGCTACCAAGGATTCATGGCTAGACTATCTGACCACTTCATTTCTCCTCTGTACATGATGATCTTTGAACAAGATACTCCTTGCATGCCCCAGGTAGTAATGGAGGCGTTGCTGAACATTGAAAATTGGCTCACCTCACGTGATGGCACCTTCATCAGGATGTACAATGCGGAGAAGACTCCACATTTGTTGTTGAAGTTTGCCACAGACAAGCTAGTCATGCAGGAGGTTGCACACCACATCTTGACAGAGTTATCAGCTAGACTACAAAGGAATAAGAAGGCACCATGGCCTATTCTTCCTTTGTGAATTAGGTTGTATGTGATCTGGGGTTTGAAAGAAGTGGATGCTGAGATCGAGGACTTCAAGAAGTTTAAGTTTGACACTATGAGTTTCAATCCATATGATCCACATGGATTATGCATGGACTGTTGTACAAGAGTGTACTATCCTTGGATCCATGGGGCATGTCATTAGCCATAGGAAGAACCTTGGAGATATTGCTATAATTCCTCTGGGCTCAATGAACTGGTCAGCATGGTAGTAGAGTGGCTAGCAGCACTCAAGGCAGCAACACCACAGGGAGTAGTTGTTGGCATTATGATTCTGGTTTGACTCTATGGTACAGGTGTTGTACTTGATGGCAACTCACTCAAGTGGCAAAACTCTGTTCAGGCTCTCAAAATGATGAAAATTACGAGGTTCGTAGGTGAATGGTTCAAAAGGTGTGGACCCGCAGGTTCGTCGTTCATGAAGTGCAGTCATACTCGCAGGTTACCCGTTAAGAAAGTGCGGTCCCCCAGTTCACTCACTTCAAGGCAAGGAAGTGCGCTCACGTGGGGTTTCTTATGTTTGGCCCGTGGCATTTAGCCCATCGTTCATGATCCTATGGTTTTGGCCCGTGGTATAGGATCTATTTTAGCCCCGGTTTGGATCCTTTGTATTGGTTATTGATGGTTTTGTCCCATTGTGTGAATAAGGACTTGACTATAAATAGGGAAGGAAATCTCTTGGCTGAGATATCTTTGAAAGTTGAATATCTTAAGATCTGAATTTTGGGTTATCAGTTTTAAAAGCTAGATCTAAATCAAGGTAAAATTTAAAGGTGAATCTATTGCTAAGTCGTGATCTCTCGAGCGCATGATCAGATCTATGGATCCGACTGTCTGTGGTACATTGGAGGACTATTAATTTGGCCCTAATCAGAGGTTTGCAGGCGATCTACAACATGAGTGCGGGGGTATGCAGTACAGAAGAAGGCTCAGTGCGGGTATACGCAGCATAGCTGAAGGCGCAGTGCGGGGTACGCAGTTCAGAAGACGGCGCAGTGCGGGTATACGCAGCGCAGCTGAAGGCACAGTGCGGGGTATGAAATATAGAAGAAGACGAAGTGCGGGTATACGCAGCGCAGCTGAAGGTGAAGTGCGGGTATCCGCGGGCTTATTTTGGTGAAGTTGCGGACCTGTTTTGAAATATTTGTTGGCTGCCTGTTTTCTATTTGCTGCTGTGTTCTAGGTTTAGGTTACTAGTGTTGATTTTCTGTTTACAGCATTCTGAGAAGTTTGGGTGGCTCATTGGTTTGATTGTATAAGGAGATTGGTTGATTCACATGTACTTGATGTTTATTTGATGTTCTTGGATCCAGTCTGAAAATTAATGAAAAGTGTTCCTTGAAAGAAAAGAAGTAGGGGGTTGTAGCTCCCTTCCAGGAGAGACTAGAAAACGAGAGAGAGTTGTAGCTCTCTGCAGGTTGCAGCCTGCGTACTGGTAAAGGACTGCACCAGTACAAAATCATTGTAAAAGGAGTTTCTAATTGAAAGAAGATAGAGACATATTGCAGCAGGTGGTTTTCACCCACATTGGGTTTCCATCTTATATTTGGTGTTCTTTGGTGTGACTATTTGTTTTTCTTGTTTCATTATTTTATGACACAATATCTGAAGAATAATTCGAAGTATAAATATATTGAAAATAAATTGATAACACTGATTCACCCCCCCTCTCAGTATTATTTCCAACAGTAGCAACAAAAACACCAGCAAGCAGCAAACCTGTGTAAGACAAAGGCAAGTGGAAGATTGCTAAAACCACGGAGGCAGAGCAAAGCTACAAGTTTAAGGAAGATGCATTGATTGAGAGAGTAGCTTAGAGATAGAATAAAAGAGGTGACAACGTGATAGGAGAGGAGCGCAGAAAAAAATAGATAAGTAAAGATTGGAAGAGATGGAGAGGAAGTTGCAGGAAGTAGAGAAGAATCTCAAAGAAGAACAAGAGTTGCATATAAGAGAGAAGGAAGCGCAACAAGAACAAGAAAAATAACAGGAGGAAGTGCAAGGTGCACAAGAAGAGAAAAATGTGCCAATACAGGTTGAAGACTCAAATCTAGCAGTAAATGATTAATAGGGTGAGTAGCCATAGGAACAAGAACTTTGCTCAGCAGGATGAACTGATAATAGAATAGATAGACACAGAGATGGAACAATCAGAACATGATTAGGAGACTTGCCTCATGCCAAAAGCAGTTGGGGTCACTCCACAGGCTTCACCAGCTCCAGTAGTAGAGAAAGTCCCAAGTGAAAAAGGGGATGACATTCTCCTTGAGGATGATCCGGGAATAGATGTTTACAACATAGCCTTTAATGAGTCACAACAAAGAGTTGTACAGGCACGCAGATTGCACATCCCGGATGAGTATGCATCACTTGTGCACTTTGAAGAATGGGTGATTGTGTCAGATATGCAAAGACATCCAACTTCCTTGGATGATGCTACGAAGGATTATGCTGAAGCCACAAGCTCAAGTGTGAAGTTCTTGATAGAAAAAAATGAGTGCAAGGCTAAAGAATTGTAAGCAACCAGACAGAGAGAGGAGAAATCAATAGGATCTGCGAGAGCAAAGATGAAGAAAGCGATACTTTCTGAAGTATCAGCTCTTGAGACAGTCATGCGAGGACTATATGGCAAGTTCGTCATCATGCACAAGGAAGTTGTCCATCTATATGGTCATCAACAACGCTGCATCAAGATAGCACGCACACTCACAAACATACATGTTGCTCTTGATCATGTAAAAACATGGACATTGAGGTGGAAGGGAGCCTCGCTTCACTTGTACATGATGATGAAGCCATAGGTAGAGTTGGAAAAAGAATGCATTCAGAGTCTAATTTGGAACTATGAGTAACTCCCGCTGCTCATCACTAATGTTGAGGCTTTGTATGTATGGTTGTTTAGGATTTTGGATGTCATGGTGAGGAAGTATGACACTCCATTGATTGGAACACTCACCAAAGCCAAAGAGAAGAACCAAGTCTGACTGGAGCTCGACACGTACTTTGATCAGTTGATGCATATGGACAGTAGCATAGATTTGTAGGTCAACACAGAGAACATGCAGAGATTTCTTGTCAGTCTAGCCATGCTGATGACTAATATGTGCACGTTACAAGATGAGTTGGATAGAGGTTCTAGATCAATATAGTCGAAAGTGATGGAGGCAAGAGTTTATTTCCAAAAATACATCATTAAATAGTACGTGGTGTTACACAATATTTTGTCACACCTCCTACACTTCCCTGTGTCATACCCTAGAGTCCCAAAACCATGAAAACTATGAAGTGTACCCATCCTGATATGTAGTCCAGATCCTCCCTAAGAACTAATGAAAAGCTGCCTTGAGCCTTTCTTGACAAAAATGAGCTCAAAACCCTAATTTCTAGGTTAGTGCAACTATGACACTACCCTCTCGTGCTGATGGCAGGTTGCACCATATGAGCCTCGCACTATGAGCACGACTTTTGCTGAGATACTTGCGATGAACCCTAAAATGTAAGTTTTCCCAAACTGGAGGAAAGGCTTCGTGGTTTAGAGGCTTCTAGGATGGCGAGCTGGATGATGTTCATTGTGGATGTGGTTGAATTCTCCTAATATTACCCTTTGATATTATCGCTATGAGCTTCCTCCTTGAGATGAGGACCTTCCCCTATTTTTGGTGAGATCTTGAATCCCTCTCCCTTCCTCTAAATTCATTCCCGTCCATTCCCAAATTGTTGGTCTCTAATTATTTACACCCTTATGCTAAGATAGTGCTTACATGCTATTCATTTTGTCTTAGAGAAGGAGTGTTTTGAGAGCTTGATCTTAGACTTGGACATTCACTCAAGGAGGGCTTCCAACATCAAGGCCTGGGTTGTATGCTTCCTCTTTTATTTATTAATATATACATTTTTTGGTTCACTTTCCATAAATGTTTGTGTTGATGCTTCATTTATATTAATTCTCCTTGATCTGTTAAGTGGATTACATTTGAATTATGTTGGTTGCACTTTTGTGCTTTGTTGTGTTCTTTGTCTCTTGTGCATGTATTCAAACGCCTTTAGCATCGAGGATTGAGCTCGAGGGAGTGAGCGATCAAGTTATTCAACAAAAGAGTGCATCATAGCATCATAACAAGGTAGGTCTCCTTCTTCTTCTTTAATTTCGATTATAGTCTAGGAAAGTGTCTTGTAGATTGTCTCTTTTATTGCTAGACCCACTCATTAGGCTAGAGGGATCATCTCTGTCTGCAGAGAGGATTTACCTACTCAAAAAAAATGACGACTCCATTTGGGAAGCTATAACATTTCCATCCATTTCTTTAATATGATCCTTTGATTAGTTTGACCAATCGTCGATTTCTCGGCTTGTGTGAGTCAGTATAGGTATGCACAATCACTGACTACTTCCTTAGAGTGATAAGTCTAGATTTTTTTAGGAATAATTTTTCTTTTTCCCATATTCCTCGCTTAGCGTAAGTTTTATCAATGATAGTTGTGTTGGAAGTGCTAGTTTTAAACTGTACAGTCGCGATGAAAACCTTGTTTTCCACTGTTCTCTCACACTGAAAATAAACATAGTTTTTTCTATATAAAGTAGTGCTGATGACCTTGACCAACACAGGTTTTGCTATGAAAAGTAGCATTGATGACCTTGTTAGCACGAGTTTTTATATATAATGTAGCATTGATTCTTGAAGGTGAGAATTTTTAGGGTTTTTGCCTTAGAATCTAGTGTGTCTTTGCCCTTGAGGTCTTTTCCCATCCTGTATGCTTGGATTTGTAAAAATTTTTATTGATTGTCTTGATTAATTTTCAAAATTTGTCTCATTGGATTTGAAATGAAATCTGATTGAGTTCTAGGGTTTCTAGTGAATTTGTCATCACTTATTGCTTGTTGGTGTCATTGAGATGTTGGTTTTGCTGATTGATTGAGTGTTGTTTTGTGGAAGTCATTGAAAACATCATTGTGCATTGGTTCTATCTTGTCTTTCAAAATTTACTTATTGTGAAAATGCATTAGATTAGCTACATTGAAAATGTATTTTTTGAGATTTAGCATTGATAATATATCACATTTTTCGGTGATTTAAAGCTAAAAACTGTATTAGGTGCATCAAATCATTCAAAACAAAAATAAAAGAATAACTCATATAAGTGCATATTAGTAAAGTTAAAATCATTTTGCTTTCAAAGAGTTGCATTTAGGATAGTGAAAAGTGAAAATATTTTTTACTTTTGGAATTGCATTTGGAAGACGAAAGTGAAAGTTAGTGGAAGGCATGTT
Source organism: Pinus tabuliformis (assembly GCA_031772625.1). Taxonomy (NCBI): domain Eukaryota; kingdom Viridiplantae; phylum Streptophyta; class Pinopsida; order Pinales; family Pinaceae; genus Pinus; species Pinus tabuliformis. Next base: position 1,023,947,796 of record CM062818.1, on the reverse strand, counting down.
GTTTGATGCATTATTGATTGATTTTTTTCCCTTGGTTAGTCTAACTTTCATTGAAATGGAAAATTTCCTTTTCTCATATAGTTGTACCTTAGGGATTCAGGTCACATCATTTTGAGCCCAAAACTGAAACATAATTGAAGATAAACATTAAAATTTACCTCAATTAACCTAAGGAGCTTTTGGAACTTAACACAAACATTTAGAGGTCTATGCTAGAGACATGTTCGGATGTTTATGAACCTAGAAACTGTCATTAACTGTCTGCATTGTATCCCAAGGGTGAAATCATGTTTCAGTACGAACGTATATCGAATGTTCTCCAGTTCCTTCAGGTATATCGAAGGCACTTCACTATGGCAATTTTATGGGAAAGCTCTCACTAAACGGTTATGCATTAGACAACGCTAACATGAACTTGTGCTCCCCGTACCATTGAGTATATATTGGGAGACCCCACTAGGTTGCTATCTTTTAGCCATAGGTAACCGAGTCATCTGCCTTGTAAATGCGATACATCGAACACAACATTCAGGGGGATTGGTCGTCGTACATTAAGTCCTTGGTTTTCGCTAAGGTGTATATTGCAGTTCATGGATACTTGGTATACCCTCTTGCCTAGCTTACCCCTCTTTTATTTTGTTTTTTTAATTTCTAAAATCAATTAATTGACCACGGAACAACATCCTTATTGTGGAAATACTCCTTAGTAGATCTTAGTTTGATATTGATGGCAACATTTCCCAAGTGTACTAGTCAAGGAAACCCCTCTGATGAGAATCCTAGTTATTTTCGTTCATTTGGAAATACTAGTGCTCCCTATATCACAACATTGTCCCTTCCTAGATTGACCATTGGTTTGTCAGTTTGGTGATTTTTGACCTTGGTAATTCAGAGTGTCCAGATTGCTTTTCAACTGAGTTCTCCCCCACCTGAAAAACATCAACCTCATGTTGATCCTAAAGTTGACCCCTCACCTCCTTCACCTATTTCTTCACCTTGTTCTTCCTCTTTGCCTGGTAAAAGTCTAGATTCTAGTAACCAGGAAGCTACGAAGAATAAGAAGAGGAAAAATAAGAAGAAACAAAATAAGCAAGTGGGAAACCAAACAACCATTGCTATGGATGCAACTAATCTATAATAATCTTCCAACCAACCTTGGAAAGTAAAATCCCCTTGAATGTTATGTAAGGGTGACCACCTTCTTTGGAATTTTCCTAGTACTCCCAAAGTCTTAGAAGTGTGGTCCATAGGTTCACATCAACCTTTGTCATCAACCTCTGGAGATCATGCTGGTGATAAACCCTCAACTAGAAATAGTAAAGATCATGGGAAAAAGGGAAAAGTCAAACTTTCATGTAAGTTGTTTGAAGCTAATCATCCCATTTACCTTTGTCCTCTTATGGATGAAGCTTCCAAGGAGCTGGAAAATCTTACAGTTTCCTAACCTCGTCGTTTGGCTGGTTATCGAACGTTTCCCCCTGATCCTTCGCTAGTTGATTAAGTGATTGATTAGAGGCCATCTTTGGTTAGCCCTACTCTCTCTGAAAGTGAGTCTCTTGAGTCCATTATCAACAAATCATTGGTTGAGAAAATGGTAGAATTCGCTCCACCTTCAATTAACCATACCTTTCTAGTAGAGAGTGAACCTCGTACTGCTCAGGTTCTTCTGGTTTCCTCAGTTTGAAATGAACTGGAGGGAAATCCTCTCATTCCTGAAGTGCATGAGAGTAGCTCTCCTATTCCCATAGAGTAAGAGGGCTGATATAAATGGAAAATGGCATCCACCCATGGTATTCATCCACCCATAGTATTCGTTCACCTATGGAAATTTACCAATGGTATTGTAAGTGACATCCACCCATGGTATTCATCCACCATGGAATTTACCCATGATATTATAGGTGTCATCCACCCATGGTATTCACTCACCCATGGTATTTTCCCATGATATTGTAAGTGGCATTGACCCTTGGCATTCATCCTCCCAAGGTATTTATCCACTCAAGAAATTTACCCATGGTATTGTAAGTGACATCCATCCATGGTATTCATTCACCCATGGTATTTACCCACCCATGGAATTTAATTGTGGTATTGTGACAAAAAAAACTCTAAGTAACAAGTCACATTTTGTAAAAGGAAAAGTTTTCCACCACAATGTAGCCTTTACATTTATTATCCGTTTTAACAAAAAAAATTATTTGTGGTTTTCTTATTGTGTATTCTCCTCATTTCTTCTCATATTTCAGTGTTTCAAATCTTGGGGGCCTCCCCTGAAGATGCAGATTAGTGGTATACGGTTTAGGTTACAATTCCATGGAAATGAGGGTTTGATGCATATTTCAGTTTGAAATTTTTGCAGGAATATTCAACAAACTTCAGACACGTACTACAACCTCTACAACACTTTCTTGGGCAAAGTGGGATGAATTTTTCTTTTTTCATTTTTTTTACAGGAAGTGTTTTTGGACTGTGAGATTTCATATCAGATATGAAGCTTTTGATGTAATATTTACAAAAACAAATATCAAATCTGGATTCCTTGCAAAAAATTACCCAAATTCAAAAAACAAATTAGCGGAATCGGAGTCCCGATGACGGAGATATCATTGATTTAAAATCAACTGTGTTGAATAACTTTTTCTAACGACAGTTCGTGGAAGGAAGCTTTCCTATAATTTTTATATGCATAAATTTAGAAACATGATTTCATATCAGAGCTCCTCTTGAAAAATCACCCAATTTACAAAAAAAAATTGGTCGAATCAAAGTTTAGATGAGGGAGATATCGCTGATTTAAAATCAGCTATTGTTTTCAAAACTTTTGTGACGGCGGGGCAATTGCAATGCGAATATGAGTTTCTAGAATGTCCAGGTAGGGATTTAAATCTCATGGGAAGATGAAAAATGGTCATTCTATTTCCAAAAATAAGTTATAATAAAAATTCCTAGTTATGCCCATTTTAAATCTAGAGCATCATTTAGAGTGGGTTCCCTTTGGAGATATGCCCTCCCACCCCGCTTTAGTAGGCACCTGCTTCACATTCATTAGTTTCAGCAAAGTAGCATATGAATTGGGTTCTTTAGAAATGTTCCCTCCCACCTAAGGATATGTAGGCACCTACTACTTCATCAACAATCAGCATCACGTTATGGGTCAACCACACAAAATCCTTGTCATCGAAGTCCATTTTCTAGGCCATACACTATTAATATCACAGTTGGTCACAAGAATTATAGGGTATCTCTATCCCCAAATCTTCATTTTTCATGGTTATGGGTCATCCAAAAACCCACACTTCATTGAATTCCATTCGCTAGGCTACACGCAATCAATATCACAGCTGGTCACAATCATTACATGGTATCTCTATCCTTGGATCTTTGTTTATCACAATTATGGGTCATCCACAAACTCACAATTTATCGAAGTCCATTTTCTAGGCTGCACACTCTAGTATATAGCTTGGTCACAAGCATTATAGGGTATCTCTATCCTCAAATTTTCGTTAATCATGGTTATGGGTTAACAACACGAAACCCTTGTCTTCAGTGACTCTTCATATTCAACAAAGGCTTCTCGGGAGGGAACTTTACGCAATGGGGATCATTGCTTCTTAAGGAGGGAGAAATGATCTGAATGGAAAATGGCATCCACCCATGGTATTCATCCACCCATAGTATTTATTCACCTATGGAATTTACCCATGGTATTGTAAGTGGCATTCACCCATGGTATTCATCCACCCATGGTATTTATCCACCCATGGTATTTATCCACCCATTGAATTTACCCATGATATTGTAAGTGGCATCCACATATGGTACTCATTCACCCATGGTATTTTCCCATGGTATTGTAAGTGGCATCAACCCTTGGTATTCATCCTCCCATGGTATTTATCCACTCATGGAATTTACCCATGGTATTGTAAGTGGCATCAACCAATGTTATTCATTCACCCATGGTATTGTAAGTGGCATCAACCAATGTTATTCATTCACCCATGGTATTTACCCACCCATGGAATTTACATGTGGCGTTGTGACCAAAAAAGCTATAAGTAACAAGTCACATTTTGTAAAAAGACAAATTATCCACCACAATCTAGCCTTTACAATATTTATTTGTTTTGATAAAAACTTTTCTTTCTGGTGTTTTTATTGTGTATTCTCCTCTCTTTTTCTCGAATTTCAGTTTTTCAAATCTTGGGGGTCTCTCCCCAACGTCCATTTAATTTTTTTAAATCTTCGGGGCCTTCGCTTAGGGTCCTGATAAAGGGCAACTCTCATGTTCCTATGACAACCAGTCCAAGTAGTTTGGTCACTTCTTTTGATTAGAGTCTGTCGGAAATAATACTGAGAGGGGGGGGTGAATCTGTATTAATCAGATCAATAAATTTTTCTTTTCATACTATGATTTATATATGCTACTTAAATGAAGGTAACTTGTGTGTACATGCAATTGTATTTAAGGAAATTAGTATATATCCAGCAAACTTATAATTTAGTTAATTCATCATATGTTGATCTTTAATCAGTGCATCAGTACTTCATTAACCATATAAACAGTAACCATGTGCAGTAATAACAGAACAAACCATCACACATAAGAAACACACATGAACACCAAGATTTAAGGTGGAAACCCAATGCAGGACAAAAACCACCTGTTGTTGTCTTCTTTTAATATAAGAAAAACTTGTTTACTATCTTGTACTCATGCATACTCATACTAGTACACAGGCCCCCACCTGTAGAAGGATACAACCTTCTCTCATTCTCCAGCTTCTATAGGAAGGGAGCTACAACCCCCTAGCTCTTGTACTAGCAGATCCATTTACTAGTACATAGCCGCCGACCTACAGAAGTCTCCAACCTTCACTCATTTTCCAACCTTCAATCATTTTCCAGCTACTATTGGAAGGGAGCTCCAACCCCCTGGCTCTTGTACTGGTCGATATGTTTACTAGTACATAGGCACCGACCTATAGAAGGCTCCAACCTTCACTCGTTTTCCAGCTACTATTGGAAGGGAGATCCAACTCCCTGGCTCTTGTACTAGCCAATATGTTTACCAGTGCATAGGCGCCGGCCTATAGAAGGCTACGACCTTCTCTCTTCCTCCAGGAACCACGTTTCATAAATTTTCAGACTGGGTACTCCTGGTATAGAATACTACAATATGAAGTCCATGTTTCATCCAATTTTCACACTGGACCCATTAGTAACATTGAAGCTGAAAATCAATCACCACTGCAATACAACCATCAAATACATCTGCATCAACGAATCACTGAAACCCAATCAATCTATGATATAATTGAAACTCAATCATCAATCACTGATATAACTAAAACAATCAATCACTGAAACCTCTGAACCTCTGAAACAACTGAATCAAACAATCACTGAACCTCTGACACAAAATAATCAAACACTCATTCAAACTTAATCAAATTCAACCAATCAACTGGAACAGTTAGATCACTGTAACCAGTACACAAATATGAACCCAAAAAATTACATCAACAACTAGAACAAACTGTAACCTCAAAAGGCTTGTGTCAGAATGTACATGCTCCTTTATTGAAACAAACTTGCGTGTATACGCTACTTACTTTTTCCCAACCTGCGTATACCTCTAAAGATACTAAATCATAAAACTTCTGAACCACAAGCTATACCAATCAGTGACATTCTGAAGATATACTATCATATTACAGAGTTCTAAACAGATAGTGACAAGGATCACCCTTCTTTCTCAATCAATTAATCAATGAGACACAAACTCTTTATGCATTTAGTTTTACTTTCAGATCTAAGAAGACTTCATTGACAGACAACAGTAGAATAACAACACTGATATGATGGAGCAGTCATCCTTTAACATCAAGATTTTATTTTGCTTACGCTACTTGGAAGAGCCAAACCAGCATGTATATGCATCTTCACCAAAGCAAACGAGCGTATAGATCTGCAAATACTTACTTATAACTTCTCTGCAATTCCAGATTTTAGACATACCCAGATCATCACATATAAAGGATATAACATGTGTTAGCAATCAGATCTGGCCCATCCATTATCAGATCACATAATGATAAGTCATTATGATCCTGATCCATCATTAGATCTCATCCATCATCAAATGCTCAGGTGCATATTTATTCTAGATCAAGCCAAGTATCAGAAACCCATAACATGCATATTTTCTTTTGGTCTAACACTTCATATGATATTCATTACTTGTGCACTTATCCCTTTGGTCTTCTCCTTATATAGTTTTAGGCCTTTCTCAATACCTTAGACCAAAACCCCTTAGGACTAATACCTCGGACCAAATATCTCGGATCAATACCTTGGACCAAATACCTTGGAATTAATACCTTGGACCAAAACCTTGATTTTCCATCCCATAGGCACTTTTCCTTCAGTGAAAGTGCATGCATACGTATATGTTTCTTCCATTCTATGAGCCCATGTGTATATGATACTTGGACAAGGTGAACCAGCGTATACTTCTTAAACCATTCTCTTTCTTCAATTTCTTGATTCTGATTTGTAGTTCTTTTTTCCTTCATCCTATTCTTTTGTACCATTACTTTGTTCCATCTGAGTAGACTTTTTATATTGTGATTTTCCATATTACTTCTGAAATGATTGCTTTGAACTACCCTACATTTTGTCACATCTGTAAACACAAATCCCATGCATTCTGTCACATCTTATATCTCTCCTATAGATTCATCTAGTTACGTAGATTCATATAGTTACCATATACAAGTGAGTTGTTCTGCTACAAGTGGGTTTCCATCAAGTACAACACATGTATCATAATTCCAACAATCTACCCCTTTGGACTTGATGAAAACCATGTTGGTGTTGATTACTGCGAGCTATAAAAACTATTAAAGATAACAAGCAACAACAAAATACTCTCCCCCTTTGACATCAAGGGCAAAGGGCGGACCAAGATACTCTCCGCCTTTGATGTCAAGGGTAAAGGGCTGACCAAAATGAATACTTTCATATTTGAAAAAATGAATATGAACATTGATCATGCTACCCCCTAGGCACATGTTGAATTCTCTGATTAAACTCCCCCTTTGTACATGTTGAGATGCACTATACCATCCATGCTCCCCCTGAGCACATGCAGAGTCAGCAAATATATTTTCTAAACAAATAACATGACTCTATAACTCAACTATGTGAGTGTGACCCTCCTATCTCCAATGACTCATACATACATCAATCTCCCAACCAAATGGGGATATACCAAATTTCACTTATCTACCCAGCCAAGTGAGGATATACCAAATGTTTATACCTGAATGAAATATACAAATTATTACATCATCCTTCCCATGAATAGTGGGAGTATAAATTACATCATATGACCAAAAGGACTCATTAAAAGACAATGACAGACAGATACATATTATTACATCATGGGCCTTTATATGACCTTCTCATCAAGTGATATACATGAAATTTATAACAAAGACCAAAGATCTAAACAAGACCATGATAGTCATCAACAACTATCATACACCATATATGATATGCACCATAAGAATCTATCAACAACATCCACACCCGCGACTTGTATATGTCCACCATTAGTTCCAAAGATAGGACAAAGTAAATATCATCCACCTGTGACAAAGTATGCCATATATAGATATCAACTCATCATCTTAATCAAATCAAGATCAACTTGCTTCGTTTCCTTAATTTATTATTATTCAATTATTTAAATAATAAATAATAATAAATCATTTAACATATAATAACCATTTATACTATAGATTCTATTAATAGGAATAATGTTAATAATATATCTATTTATTTTAAATTAACAAATGAATTCCTTTTTACCAATTTTAACTATTTCTAGGAAAACATTAATTAACTTTTTTAGTGATTTGACCAGGTTCATTAGGTCAAATTAGCCGTTAGAATTTTAGCCGTTGGAGTCTCTGCACACTATATTTAATCGAGCTAAGCCAGATTGGTTCTTCAACTGGTCCTGACGATGAACCACACTGGTTGGTTCGAAACGCGTCGACAAAAGATTGGTTATGTGATTTTGCCGAAGACTATCTTAAGAAAGAGCCTTATCATAACCTCCCATGAATCAACTAAGCATATTTCATATCTCCAAGCAGTAACACAAAATCATTCACATCATATCATATGCATGTGAAAACACCATAGTCATCATCTATGATCATAACATCATCATCAAGAACTGCATGATCTTTCCACAAGAACCCTCAATATATCAACCATGTATCACCACTAGGGAACATCCCCTATAAGATAAGCATTAATCAACAAATGTGAGTATCAAAACTATCATCATAAAGTAAGAATTCATCATCATTATGTGAATAAGTAAGCCATGTCTCCGAATATGCATGTCTTCAAATACTTATGTCTTCACGAGACTTGCAATAACACCATTCTCTTGGCCAACCAATGATATTTGTCAATATGCAACTTAAGTAATCATCCATGTATCCAACATAATGTGTATCCATCAACTATGTATTAAGAAAACCATGAGCTCCTCGTCATTTGTCAAGCTTTCTTGATACTATCAACAAAAACAATCCTCAACCATGTGAGAGCCAAGAACTATAGGAATCTTGCATCATAACTGCACAATATGAACTTTATGCATCTTTGGAGGCATGATGACACCAACATAAAAGAAATGAGTGGCTCGTCATCAAATATTGAAGTTGTGTACCCAATCTTTGTACTTCTCCTTGTCCTTATGAAGATCACCATGTAAGCAACATATATGTATTTTATGCATCATCAAAAAGTCATTCACAATCATCCATAAGTCTGATCTGAATAAAAACTATTCACAATCATCCAAAAATCTGATCTGAATAAAAACTATGTAACCCCAAGCAATATAAGTATCATCATCATAGGCAACTTATGACCACAACATAGCATGATGTATCATTTAAAAACTTTAGCCACATAAGCATCATCACCATTGATAAGAACCATTAGGTACCAAAGACTTCTAAACATAATGCCAACAATGCAATATTAGAAGCATAGCATATTCTCTCCCTGAACCTGTGCCACCTATTCACTGTCAAATTTGATCATTGCAAATATTAGTAATAATCATCAAGGAATCATCATCAATCAGATATACATCAAGTCATCAACAACTCAAGAGCACTTCTACATATTATCAGCAGGCTGTAATCATCATCAATCAGAATAGAACAAATATTTGATAATTGACTGAACCATTTCAAAACCTCTATTCTGAGTTTGTCCCACTTATTTTTCCCCAAAACAACATATACGTGAATGTGCAGCTTCGAACTCGGGTATATACGAAACTTGTCTTCATGATAACTGCGTATGAGATTTAGAACACTGAAGTTTCATACTTTGAGCTCCCCTTTAGATTGTACTTCCTTCTTCTTTCATATCTTCGAGTGTGATGATGTTTTCTCCTTTTGGTATGGTGGCCGAAATTTGCTTTTGCATCCCTTTGCTATATGTCCAAAATTGTTGCATGCATAAAATCTTACATGTTTCATATTCCCTCTATAGCATTCAATGGCTTTGTGCCCAAACATATTTCAAGAAAAACCATATCCTTTAAAGTACCTGGAAGCTAATGATCTTTTTGTATGATGGTCTTGAATCATTCTACTTCTGCATCTCGCTACAACATGTCCAAAATTATGACATATAAAACATTCAACACTATTCATCAGAGAAAATAACCGACTATAACTTCCATAGTTAGGAGTAAAATATTTTATTTGAAGACTTTCTTTCCTTGGTTGTTGATGGGGTTGGCCTCTCATCTCCTTGTTGAGCATTTCAGATTTTTCATTGAAGTTCCTTGCCTCATCTTGTGAGATAGATTCATCTTCAACATATTCACGAAAACCAAGACCAGTTTTGATGGTAGGAGACCTTTGACTACTAAGAATATTATCCAAAATCTTAGTACTACCTTGAAATCGTAACATTTTATCCTTTCCTTCTAATTTACCTTTTAAGATATTTACCTCAACCTCATATTGCTCTTCCTTTTTTAGATATTTTTCTTCAAGATTTCTTCGGCCTTTCTTCCTTCTTCCACCTTTTTCCTTAATTTGAGAATCTCATTTTCTTGTTCTTCATCTACTTGAGGTAGTTATTCATTCTGCTTATTTGATTTTTCAAGATCTTCTTTTAGAGAGAGGATCTTAGCTTCAAACTTTCGTAGTAACGGGATCTATCTTTAAGTCTCTTGATTGTTGTACTCTTTTCACTTACTTCATTTCGTAATGATGTCACTTCATCCTACAGCTTTTGACATTGATGTTCCTTTTCGTTGTACTGCTTCCTTACTTTGTTTCCTTCTTCCAACTGATCTTTTAATTTGGTAACTTCTTCTCTGAAGGCACACTCTCTTTTGTTAAATAGATCTTATTGATCTCTAATTTTATCTGCAAGTCTCTTAACTTCTTCCTCTATGTTTATTTCACGATCACTTTCAATATCTTCAACATTGCTTGAAAAGAGAAAAGTATCACTAGAAGACCAAAAATTTGTACCTAATACTTCTTTTGCTTATTCATCTTCAATCTGAGGTGACTTTAAATTTTAATACTTGCTTCCTCCTAATGGCCAATTGTCTCTCCTATTGTCACTATTCCTTTGAGTTGTCTTCTTCTTCTGAGGCACTTTCTTCTTTAACTTCTTTCCCATTGTTTCTACGGATCTCCTTCAAATGATCAAGCTTCTACTAAAGGACCTGCTCTGATGCCAATTGTTGGAAATAATATTGAGAGGGGGGTGAATCAGTATTAGTTGGATCAATAACTTTTTCTTTTCATACTTTGATTTATATACACTACTTGAATGAAGGTAACTCACATGTACATGCAACTGTATTTAAGGAAACCAACGTATATCCAGCAAACTTATGATTCAGTTAATTCATCATATATTGATCTTTAATCAGTGCATCAGTACTTCAGTAACCATATAGATAGTAACCATGTGTAGTAATAACAAAAAAACCATCACACATAAGAAACACACATGAACACCAAGATTTAAGGTGGAAACCCAATGTGGGACAAAAACCACCTATTGATGTCTTCTTTTAATATAAGAAAGACCTATTTACAATCTTGTATTGGTGCAGACTCATACTAGTATGTAGGCACCCACCTGCAGAAGGTGACAACTTTCTCTCATTCTCCAACTTCTACTGGAAGGGAGCTACAACCCCCTAGCTCTTGTACTAGCCAATCTGTTTACTAGTACGTAGGCGCCGACCTATAGAAGTCTCCAACCTTCACTCGTTTTCCAACTACTACTAGAAGGGAGCTCCAACCCCCTGGATCTTGTACTAGCCAATCCATTTACTGGTACATAGTGTTGGGACTCACAATTGACCTATTTTTGACCTTATCTTTTGCCGTATTATTATCCTTTTGCAGTCATAAGTTGAAAGCTTTTATTTTATAATGACATAATGACCCCAAGGTATGAAGTAACCTCCTGCATATCTATGTTTAATTGTTTATTTCATATTCGTGAATATCTTTATACTTATCCTTGGAAACACTGACTAAATTGTCAAGTAATTGCCTTAAGCTTGCAGGAATTATAATGTATAGTTGTTGTAACACCAAAAACAGCAACTACGCAGTTGTTGTAACACCAGAAACAGCAACTATGCAGTTGCTGCAACACCAGAAGCAGCAACTCCGTAGTTGCTACAGTCAGCAACAACAATCACCTAAAGCAAGCTATTTTGTAATAGCCGCGAATAACAGATGGCAACTATTTAAAGAATCTTGACGTGGCATAATCAAGCGGAGATCTAAAGCAAAAAGAACACAGTCAGCATGGCCTAAATCAGGAACAGCATGGGGAAATGGCAAAGGAATATGAAGATCCCGAGAAGACGGTCGAAGTCAGTTACCCGCTGTGTAACAGCTAGAACTCAAGAAAGAACGTATTATCATACTGTTGTAACAGCGTTCTGAATTGCTTATTTTTGATAAGATGGGTTAACTGAATGGGTTGTAATACTTTATTGTAATAGATGTCTCCTCTATAAAGAGGAGACATCTACATGAAAAAGGGATTAGTCAGTGTCTATGGTCAGTCTGTAAGGAGAGATCCTGAGAACATCAACAAGTCTGAACTCTATTGTATTTAAATCTTTTTGGCAGATGAATATACAACTGTTTTGAGCACTTAATCCAGTCTTCGTTTTCCTGGGGAATCTTGTGAGAGGGACTGGGTCCACCTTCCTCACAAGATTCGCCCATTTACTTTCTTGTCAAGTGTGTAAGTGTGCAATAGTTTCTTTCTGGTACTCTGCTTGGATTTGATAGCATTACCTCTGGTATTTTCTGTTTTGCTAGTACTCTGTTTCACTAATCACTCGAGTTTGTTTCTCACCGGTGAATGAGAGTGCAGTGTGCATTAGTAAATCTGATTACAGGGGAAGGTGCTGAACGTCCCCATCTGGAGGATAGGGTCCTGATCCTCTGCCAACAGAGCATCCATCATTTCGTTTTCCAGATTTGTAGTTTAATTAATTGCTTTTACTTTAACAAGTACTGTAATGACATAGCGTAAGAATCACGTATACTACAGCTTTTCAATGCTTTTAGATTTTGAGTACATACAATACGCAGTAGCCTTTGGAATAAAAAGACTTTCCCTGGTTAACAATTAATGTGGTACTTGAATGTTTAATTCATAAACAATTCAACTAGCCAACACATAGGCGCTAGCCTACAGAAGGATCCAACCTTCAATCATTTTCTGGCTGCTATTGGAAGGGAGCTCCAACCCCTTGGCTCTTGTACTGGCCAATACGTTTACCAGTATGCAGGCGCTGGCCTACAGAAGGCTCCAACCTTCACTTGTTTTCCAACTACTATTGGAAGGGAGCTGCAACCCCCTGGCTCTTGTACTGGCTAATATGTTTACTAGTACAGCCTACAGAAGGCTACGACCTTCACTCGTTTTCCAGCTACTATTGGAAGGGAGCTCCAACCCCCTAGCTCTTGTACTAGCCGATATGTTTACCAGTACGTAGATGTTCGCATACAGAAGGCTACGATTTTCTCTCTTCCTCCAGGGACCACGTTTCATAAATTTTCATACTAGATACTCTTGGTACACAATACTACAATATAAAGGCCACGTTTCATCCAATTTTCACACTAGACCCATTAGTAACATTGAAGCTTAAAATCAATCACCACTATAATACAACCATCAAATACATCTGCATAAACCAATCAATCTCTAATAAAACTGAAACTCAGTCATCAATCACTGTTATAACTAAAACAATCAATCACTGAAACCTTTGAACCTCTAACACAACTGAATCAAACAATCACTGAACCTCTAGCACAACTGAATCAACCACTCATTCAAACTTAATCAAATTCAACCAATCAACTGGAACATTTAGATCACTGTAACCAGTACACAAATATGAACCCAAAACACTGCATCAACAACTAGAACAAACTGTAACCTCAAAAGGCATGCATCAGAATGTATACACTCCTTTAATGAAGAAAACTTGCGTGTATATGCTACTTCCTTTTGCCCAACCTGTGTATACCTCTAAATATACTGAATCATAAAACCTCTGAACCAAAAATTGTACCAATCGGTGACATTATGAACATATACTATTATATTACATAGTTCTAAATAGATAGCAACAAGGATCACCCTTCTTTCTCAATCAATTAATCAATGAGACACAAACTCTTTATGCATTCAGTTTCACTTTCAAATCTAAGAAGACTTCATTGACAAAGAACAATAAAACAGCTGCACTGATCTGATGGATCAAACATCCTTGAACACCAAGATTTCCTTTTGCATACACTACTTTGAAGAGACAAACCAACTTGTATATGCACCTTCAACAAAGCGAACTAGTGTATATATTTGAAAATACTTACCTATAACTTCGCTGCAATTCCTGATTTCAGACATACCTAGATCATCACATATAATGATAGAACATGTGTGAGAAATCAGATCTGGCCCATCCATTATCAGATCACATAATTATAAGTCATTATGATCCTGATCCATCATTAGATCTCATCCATCATCAAATGCTCAGGTGCATATTTATTCTAGATCAAGAAAAGCATCAGAAACCCATAACATGCATAGTTTCTTTTGATCTAACACTTCATATGATATTCATTACTTGTGCACTTATCCCTTTGATCTTCTCCTCCTTATATAGTTTTAGGCCTTTCTTAATACCTTGGACCAAAATCACTTAGGACCAATACCTCGGACCAATACCATGGACCAAATAGCTTGGACTGAATAGCTTGGACCAAACCTTGATTTTCCATCCCATACGCACTTTTCCTTCTGTGAAAGTGCGTGCATATGTATATGCTTCTTCTGTTCCATGAGCCCACATGTATACGCTACTTGGACAAGGTGAACGAGCGTATACTTCTTAAACCATTCTCCTTCTTCAATTTATTGATTCTTATTTGTAGGCCTTTGTTCTTTCATCATATTATTTTGTACCATTACTTTGTTCCCTCTAAATAGACTTGTTATAATGTGATTTGCCATATTACTTTTGAAATGATTGCTTTGAACTACCCTGCATTTTGTCACATCTATAAACACAATTGCCATGCTTTTTGTCACATCTGATATCTCTCTTGTAGATTCATCTAGTTATGTAGATTCACCTAGTTACCATATACAAGTGAGTTGTTCTGCTACAAGTGGGTTTCCATCAAGTACAACACATGTATCATAATGCCAACAATCTCCCCCTTTGGATTTGATGGAAACCATGTTGGTGTTGATTACTGCAAGCTGTAGAAACTAATAGAGATAACAAGTTGTTGAGCATTAGAAAAGGTATGTAATTGCCACTTATTTCTTTATCTTTTCCTTTAATTCATAACTTCTTTACATTCTAAGATGGGCATATGATAAAGGATTATGATAAAGTTAAGTGGATTTGTGATTAATATAAAATGACTGATTATTGCCTTTTTCTATGCAGAAAATGAAGAAAATGGAAGATCGCCATTTCAGAGGAAAAGACAGGACAAAACCAACTACTGTCCCTTTGACAGGAAACCGCATCCAGATGAGGAAATCGAGATCAGAGCACATGGGCCAGGAAAAGGAAGAAGAAACACAATATCACCGCAAGAGGATGAAAAGATAACTGAAGATTAAAGATATGGCGAATCCCTCACGATCCTTTGATCCTGAGGGATCGCTACCTCAAGCTTATCTGTGTTTTTGATATTTCCGCCTGACCACTACAAAAAGGGACAGCACTACTAGCCCAATGGAGGGAATTATTGTTGTTTTATAGAATTTTCTGTTGCAATATGAAATTTGATCATCGACTCTCTTTAAAGAGTGATCACTATAACTCTGTTTTTATGATTAATATATAAAATTTCGTTGTTGTTCCGTTATTTGATCCTGGAGTAACCGCAGCAGTGCGTCCCTGGTGGCTAAGGGCCTGGCCCTAGTGGATCACTTGCTTTCTCTATCATTATTTTCCAATTACAAGTCATGTGTGGTTTGATTTCCTTTACTTCCTTTATTTCGTAATCTTTTGTTCCTTGACATTTCATTTACTTTCTCTATTATATTGAATTCATATTTGCATAGTAAGATTTTTATTTGTAACTGAAAATGTTAAGCTATTCATTCTAAAATCATATCGCATTGTCTAATTTGGACATTGCTATTCATTTACATATTGACATTACTATTCATTTACAGAGTAACATTGATGTTCATTTACAGATTGGTGGCGTTGTTCATTAGCTACAATTTACCTATAATTTTGATTACTGTTCATTCGGATTACTGTTCCATTATCATCACAATTATTGTTCCCTTATAAATATGGTTAATACTTATTATGCTAAACTAAGATTACTAATTTCATCATCCTAGATTCGTTGTGTGTTTACATTTAAGTTTGATGTTCAAATATTTCGTAGTCTTACTTAGGTTTGATGTTCTTTCTTAGATTTTTGTTTAATTCATTTACTAGTTAAAGATTGTTGTTCAATTCCTTTTAGTTAAGATTGATGCTTAATTCGTTCCTGTAGATTAATCTTTTATGTTCGATCTTTTCAATAGATTAGTTGTTGTTCCTTTTCTGTTAATTGAATTGTTACTTCCCGTATTTGCTTTGGTGGGAACATAAATATCTACAACTGTAGTGAACATTGACTACTGTTGTCTGGTTCCCAGATTGAAGATCTTGTCTTTGGTTAATTTTCATTTGCATCAATTTATAAAAGAAAGAGTATCATTACTACATCCTTGACTGATGATTGTTGTAGCTTCTTGATTTAGTTACAAAGCATTTCCGTTTCCTGCCATTACATTCAGAGTTTGTTTCCAGCATTTATTTACTTTTGTAAAAGCACTATACTACTAGCATTACTCTTGAACAAGTGACCGCCTTAGACTGAGTACACTCTTGAAATAAAAAAATCGTACCTGGATTAATAATTAATGTATGGTAAATAGAGGTTAAAAAGACCCTTTTTACTACTAAACATTTTGGCGCCGTTGTCGGGGAAGAGTGTAGCCATTTGTTTCTTTTGAGAGTAGTCTAAGTACCTGCTAGGAGAGAGTTGGATTTTAAAAACAGAAGGTAAGAACTTGCATACGGAGAATGTAACAGCCCTGCTCCCCCACCCGCTTTCCTGCAGTTTTTTTGTTATTTTGGGTAGAAATAAGTATTTGATTTGTGTGCATGACTAAGCAGAAAAAGCCTGAAAGGAATCTTAAACCACTACCCAAGCCTGATAAAGCTAAGAGGCCAGTGATCTTTGGCCATCGACCTTTATAGATGAAATTTTTAAAAAAGCAGAATCTCAACCTTTAGTAGGGATTAGAAAAGCTACTTCTAGACAACCTACTAGTTCCCTTCAAGCCACAGAATCACCATCTGTAGCCTTTGCTGAGGTGCACATCCAAACGGAGGAGCAATATTTTCAAGAAATTGAGAATTCTAGCCCAAAATCATTACAAGAAGGGAACCTTAGTAATCTCTGTGAAGGAAGAGGAGAAATAGGGGAAACTGAAGAACCAAGATCTCCTCTTGGAATAGTTCAACCATTAAGCAACCCATATAAGGGAAGTGTTGTAAAAATCACCTAGAACAAAGCTAAAAAACTTGAAGACCTAAAATCCCCCCAAACATTAGTTCAACAAGGAACTCTCATCATCCCAGACAAAGGAAGTGTTGTTAAGGTTGTTCTTGTTAAGGCCATTCCTTCACCTTCTAGCTAGCCCAGGAATACCCTCCTAGAAATCCCAGAAGGATATTGGTACATATTTGACCAAATGTCCCAAAACCAGCAAACCCCCCAAACCTCCACACTGTAATATCCCATTGTAGATACTGCAGTCAATGCGCCTATCAAGGCCATTCCTCTCTAGCATATCCCTACATTCCATGGGTTAACATCGGAAGATCTAGACGCATTTTTGTTCAAATTTGATGTGTTGTGCAGGGGATACGACTATACCACTAATTCCCAAAAGCTGAAATTATTTCTCTCTACATTAAAAGGGGCTGCTTTACGATGGTTTATGGGGTTAGTTGGAGGTGTTATAAATGATTGGGAATAGATGAAAGGTGCTTTCCTGAAGAACTATCAGGATTATTATAGGTCCAGAGAGTTAAAGGATTAAATATTTCAGATGGTAGCTAGACCTAATGAGACATTAGAAGAATATGTTGAACGTTTTCAGTATAATCTTCAAAGAACTCCTTATGCATCATTACCCTTACCTGACAATGTATTAAAAACAACATTAATTAAAGGCATGAAGGAACAATGGGTTGAAACACTAAATATTATGGGAAAATGAGATATTTATCAAGAAAATGTTGCTAACATTATTGATTTATGTATCAGGAGCTCACGAGGCAGCACAAGGCTAAAACCAGTGGAACATTACAGGTTCACAAGGGACAACAAGATCTCTAGAGAAGGAGTAACCCGCGTAGAAATCGGTAGTTTACTGGAGAATTTCAAAATTGATATATTGGGGACTCTGACAACGCAACTCGATATTATGCAAGTGAAACAGAAACAAGTAGAAGCAGAGAAAAATTTGGCTATATTCTTCCCCAGATGTAGAAAGAAACACAACCACAAAGAGTGACCACTAGATGTAGTTCAAGTCTGTGCTATTGTACAAAAGACCACTCTATAGAGAACTTCCCCTCACTTCCTAGTTTGAAAGTAGTATATAAAGAAGTGGAAGAAGAATCTGAATCGAAGTACCTACTTAATCAGTGCCGCCAATGG
This sequence comes from Pinus tabuliformis, assembly GCA_031772625.1. Classification (NCBI taxonomy): domain Eukaryota; kingdom Viridiplantae; phylum Streptophyta; class Pinopsida; order Pinales; family Pinaceae; genus Pinus; species Pinus tabuliformis. Next base: position 1,023,929,410 of record CM062818.1, on the reverse strand, counting down.
AAGCTGCGACAATCATGTATGTTCCCTGATCCGTCTTCTTCTTTTTAGCCTCCGCAATAACATGCTCAGCAATATAATACAATGTGTCAAAACCAACCTCCCTTCTCAAACTGGTCACAACGACCATTTCCTTCATCATCACCATGGCCAAATCAAGCAAGCCAATCTAATTGCCCAAATTTTCTCTACGTTGTACCATATTGGAAAAACAATGCATATCCAACACAATGGTCCCCTCCCACTTCGCAGAGTCAAGCCTGGCAGACAAACTGGCAAAGATCGATGAATCAGCCTGTAGGAACCATTCCACTCCCTCAACCGACACTGCCAGCACTACAAAAAATCCCCAGTCCAACTTAAGACCACAACTCCCAGCCCAGCCCAACCCGAACCCAAACAACAGACCGGTCCAATCTATTCAAATAATAGAAACACCAAAACTAGAAACCAATCTAAGGGAGTGCAATGACCTTCAATTAAGGTCTGGGCGCATTATAGAAACCGAGGGAAATAAAAATGTTCAAGTTGAAAATCAGTTACCCACAGAACAACGATCATAAGAAGAAGATGTGGTCAGACAATAGACTCATGACCAAGCAACCACATCTTCTCCCCCATTCCCAAAACGATTAGTCATACCGCACCCTATAGAATATCCTGACTTTGATATTTTGGGAGAACTAAAGAATTTGTACATAAAAATCCCACTCCTCCAAGCTATCCAAGATATCCCAATATATGCAAAGACCATCAAAGAGCTATGTATTAAAAAACCAAGGAGGAGAATAACAAATAACCCAATAGTCCAAGTAGTTGGCACCCTCTCTGATCTGTTATCAGGAAGAGAAGCACCCATCAAATATGAAGACCCAGGAAATCCAATAGTGACAGTGCAAATCAGTGGACAAACCTTTTCAAATGCCTTATTTGATTTAGCGACTGCAATCAATATTTAACCACCACCACTTGTCAAAAACTAGGCATTACATCAGTAGAACCAACCTCCACCTTATTAGAACTGGCTGACCAATCAATAGTTAGGCCAGAAGGTACACTACATGATGTCATGGTATCCATTGATTCCTAGGAATATCCTGCTTACTTTCTGATAATAAACCCCAAAAACCGACTCGATGGACACCCATTAATTTTAGGTAGACTTTAGCTTGCGATTGTTGATGCTTACATTGGCTGCTGACAAGGCAGTATGACAATAACTAGAGGGAGTAATATCAAGAATATGGCTCTATACCCTCCAGCCCAACCAAGGGTAACAATAATAAAAATTAGCAAACATCATATATCATACCTCACAGAAAAAATTAGGTCCCCATTAACCATAGAAGATGCCCTCGATTTTAAAGATCAAACAGAGGATGATGTTATTAACAACTTCATTAACCAAGCTGAATCCAGATCCCATGTACAATGTCACATGATAGAGGCAGCATGTGACAATGAACTAGAAGAAGATCCTCTCAAAGACACTCTGTATCAAACAATACCCACTACCTCTGTTTCAAATAGCAAAAATATAGAGATTGAGCTAGGAAAAACCTTGAACATCAATAAAAACCTAACTCTTGAACAAGAAGAAAAGCTGGTCCACCTACCGAGAAAATATAAGGAAGCTTTTGCATGGGGTTATCTGGACATGAAGGGAATCGATCCCTAGTTGTGTACGCACCACATTTATAAAAAAAAGGATGTTAGACCTGTTTGCCAACCCCAATGAAGACTCAACCCTCACCTAAAAGACATTGTGAAAGCTGAATTACAAAAACTTTTGGATGTAAACTTTAGTTATCTGATCTTCGATAGCAAGTGGGTCTCTCCGCTCATAGTGGTGCCAAAGAAGAATGGGAATTGAAGGATTTGTGTAGATTATAGAGAACTAAAGAAAGAAACCCAGAAATACCACTTTCCCCTTCCATTCATTGATCAGGCATTAGATACATTAGCAGGAAAGAAATTCTTTTCTTTCTTGGATAGCTTCAGTGGGTACAATCAAATTCAAATTGCCCCTGAAGACCAGGACAAAACCACTTTTACCTGTCTGTGGGGAACATTTTCCTACAGAGTCCTACCCTTTGGCCTATGAAATGCCCCTGCCACATTCCAAAGGGCCATCCTCAACATCTTTTCAGATTTAATAAATGAAGGGCTCGAAGTATACATGGATGATTTCACACCATACAGAGATGATTTCGACCCAACACTAGACACATCGGAAAAGGTGTTGCAACGATGTATCGCCACCAGGCTCTGCTTGAGCCATGAAAATTGATATATGATGATGACTAAAGGACTCATCCTAGGTCATTATATCTCAGTGGCTGGAATCTAGGTAGACCCGGCCAAAATTCAAATAATTTTACTAATACCTACTCCTACCACACAGACAGAGGTACGTAGTTTTCTTGGATTTTCTAGTTATTATAGGAGATTCATAGAACATTTTTCTCAAATAGCTGCACCTCTATGCGCACTAAAAGGGAATGTTGATTTTGTTTGGACAGATAAGTGTGACCATACTTTTGAGGATCTAAAAAAGCTTGTGTCAACAACCCCAGTGCTCAGAGGCCCAAACTGGGACCTGCCATTTCAAATTTCATCAGATGCTTCAGACACAGCTATTGGAGCAGTCCTTGGGTAGGAAGAAGACAAAAAACCATATGCAATCTATTATATTAGCAAGAATTTGTCTCCTACTGAGCTAGACTATACTGTTACTAAAAAGGAACTTTTAGATGTAATACAGGCTGTAAATAAATTTAGGCATTATATCACTGGATATCCTATTGTTTTATATATAGATCACTCTGCCATAAAATATTTAGCAAATAAACCTATTACAAATGGTAGAGTAACAAGATGGTTGATTTTATTGTAGGAATTTGACATCACAATAGAAGATCGACCTAGGAAAGACATTCCTATAGCTGATTTTCTCTCATGAATGCCGAAACTAGTGGATGTAGCAGCAGTCAAAGATCAATTTCCAGATGAGCATTTATTTGTTGTTACTATCAAGACACCCTGGTATGATGATGTTGCAAATTATTTAGCAATAGGAAAATTACCAAAGCATCTGACCCCCAATGAACGAAAACATATTGTGCAATGTAGTACCCGATTTTCTTGGATTGGGGGCTACTTATTTCATACAGGGGCAGATATGCACATTAGAAGATGCGTCCGTGAAGATGAAATATTTGACATTCTGAAAGCCTGTCATGATGGACCGTGTGGCTGACAAGATAATTTTTTAGGAAGGAGGCCAGTGTTGTGAAATTTTGTTTTGGGTAGGTTAAATGGAGTTGGAATGGTTCTTGGGAGTCCTGTAGATGATGTGGAAGGTCTCTATGTTGTGTTTCTATCGATTCCACTTCCCAGGGACAAACCCCACAATGTGGGGAAACCCTTGATCAATTCTTCTTTTATGTTCTTCAAAAATGCCCCAAATTTCTTGAAATTTGGGCTGGAGCTTCCTTATCAAGTGTTATGATCCGAAAACAGAGAGGACCAATCATTCATTGAAAATACACTTGATTTTTCATCTTCTTTTTCTGGAAACGCAGAGGGTGAACTTTCTTGTTTCTCATCTACCCACCTGTGCAATTCATCAAACCATGAGGATGCCAACCAACATCCTGAATTTTTCTATTCCGAAAGCAAATCGATAAGGTTTTGATGGAACTCAGATTCTGTTCTGGTGACAATCCTGTGGTTAACTTTGGGGTTTAAGCGTGATATCTTGTGCTCATCTTGATTAACTAGCCAGATAAAGGTGAATGGTGGATCAAACCAATCACCTAACCTAAGAAGTTGAAAAACTAAAAAGCTAAAAAATATAAAAAGCTAAAAAATGAAATTGGTCATTTTTTCACTTGCATTTCGTAGATCGAAGGACCAGCCACAGGGTTCTGCAAATAGGTTATTACTGGCCCACAATCTTCAAAGACATGAAGAAATTTGTTCAAACCTGTGACAATTTCCAAAGAGCAAGATGCCCTGGACAGTCCGATGAAATGCCTTTAAACCCACAGCGAGTAATCAAACCATTTGAGTGTTGGGCGCTCAATTTTGTTGGTCCGATCAACCCATCATCAAATCAAAAAACATATATTTTGGTAGCAAAAGAGTATGTGACCAAATGGGTTGAAGCAGAGACACTTCCAAGAGCTACAAAGGACATTGTCTTTCATTTCCTATTCCAAATATTTTTGCGATATGGCCTCCCAAGAGACATAATCATGGACAAAGGACCACAATTTGCAGGCAATAAAATTATTGCAACATTAAAAAATTATCAGATTCAGCCCAAGATTACCACTCCTTATCACCCACAGTTAAATGGCCAAGTAGAGAGCACGAATAAAGTGATAGAGGCGATATTAACAAAAAAAATTGCGTCACACAGACGTGATTAGGCTACAAGATTGCTAGAAGCCTTATGGGCATACCGAACAACGTGGAGAAATAACACTGGTTATTCACCATATCAACTAGTATTTGGAAAGGAACCCATCTTTCCAATAAAGTTTGAAATACAAATGTTAAGAACAACACAGGAGGTCGGCCTAGATTTAAATGAGGCCCAGACTAATAGATTATATCAAATTAATGAGCTAGATGAAATTAGACTCTCGGCTCTTCAACACATTGCATTAATTCAACAACAAAGAGAAAAATAGCATGACACCCTGATCAAAAAGAAAATCTTCCATGAAGGAGATTGGGCACTCCTATACGATTCCAGGTTTTAGGATTTTCCAAGAAAACTTCAAACTCGTTGGCTTGGGCTGTATGAAATCTAGAAAGTGCATGACAATGGCACCATTACTTTGACTACTATTGATGGATCTGGGAATACCTTTAAAGTAAATGGCCATCGAGTGCAACTATACCATAAACTTCTTATTCGGGAATCCTTCTACCAGCAACTTCGAGAATATTATGACATGCAGATTCTGGCTGAGGAAAAGAATTCTTCCTCACCTTTGGTTCACTAAGTAATTTCATTTCTTTAAAATTTTGTACATAACTTTTTTTGTTCTGCTTGTATAAATCACTTTCTGTACAGATTTTATCATTTATGCATTTTTTTACATTTTGGTGTTCCTTTCTGAAGGAACAGCATTTTCACCATTTTGATGTTCCTTTTCAAAGGAACAATGCTTTTGCATTCTGTTGTTCCTTTCCGAAGGAACAACATTTTCACCATTTTGTTGTTCCTTTTCGAAGGAACAACACTTTTGCATTTTGTTGTTCCTTTCCGAAGGAACAACATTTCCGCCTTTTTGTTGTTCCTTTTCGAAGGAACAACACTTTCACGTTTTGTTGTTCCTTTCTGAAGGAACAACACTTCCACATTTTTGTTGTTCCTTTCTGAAGGAACAACACTTTCGTTTTTTGCTGTTCCTTTCCGAACGAACAACACTTTCATTTTTTATGTTCCTTTTCGAAGGAACAACATTTTCATTTTTTTGTTGTTCCTTTCTGAAGGAACAACACCTTCATTTTTGGTGTTCCTTTCTGAAGGAAGAGCACTTTCGTTTTTTAGCTGTGCCTTTCTGAAGGAACAACACTTTCGTTTTTGTTGTTCCTTTCCGAAGGAACAACATTTCCACATTTTTGTTATTTTATTTCGCGCTTGCTTTATTTGCTGTTCTGATTAAGGAATAGTTGTTGTTCCTCTTAAGGAACAATAGTTTCGAGTATGTTTTTCTTTTGCTTGTTGTTCCTCTTAAAGGAACTGCAGTTTTTGTGTGCAAATATTCTTTTGCTGTCCCTCTAAAGAAACAACAATTGTTCCATCTAAAGAACAACACTTTTTGAGTGCATTTTTCTTCTTTTTGTGTGTATGTGTGTTTCACCATTTAGAGGATTTTTGTGAGTGATGGCCATTTAAGTCACAACTATACATTTATGCAAGAATACAAAAACTAGAGGATAATGAAATCAGCAAATCAAAGAAAAATCATTATCTTTAGAGAAATTTCTTTGAATTGATAAGCGAAAAGAGGAAAGGACACAACTATTTATATCACTTTGATGTCTTTATTTTCACTAAAACCAATTTGATTGATTATTTTTATCATGATGGTTCTTTCTAAATCCCCATAATTCTTTTTTATCGTTATTATTGAATAAGAATAAGGGCATATTTTCCTCTATTGAGATGTTCAGACTTCTTCCACCATCCCTATTCTTAAGGAGTGTTGAGCCACCCTCAGTATATAAATAGGAAAGTGCTACATAAAAGAAAATAAGAAAAAGAAAAGATACATATCTATATGATTACTAACATGATTTGTCAGATGAAGGATAGGGGGTCTCATCAAGAGCAAGCCTACCATGATCGTAAGGAAGAAAGTGAAGTGGAATTCCCACTATGGCCACCACACCAAGGATATGATCCAAGAGGCACATCAGAAAAATAAAAATTCCTTGGAACAGGAGGTCTCATCACTAGCCGACCTGTCCACCTTCCACTCCTTCTTGGTGAATGGCATTGTAATTCATCTAGTTACCAAGCTAGCACAATGGCCTCCATTTTGACATCGCACAACACTTTCCTAGGCATACACAAAGGATTATGGTTCCAAGGGTGAAATAAGAAACTCTGTCAAGGTTATGGACACCTGTGGGCAACAGAGCTCTACTGATGGTATTGAAGTCATAATTTTCATACACCAATAGTCATTATAAACCCTTCTTATATCTTTATAGTGATTTCAAATGAGATTATGTCATATAACCCTTTCGAACCTTTGATACATGAAAATCATTTATAAATCAATCATAATGGTTAAAGTGGATAATGACCGCATAAGAAATTTTACTCACGTCAGCTGTCCTATCCTCTATTTTTCGCATCATATCACGACATTTCCATATTTATTAGCAATTTCCATCATAAGCCTCAATTTCAGTAATCCGCTCATTTTTGTAAACATGTAATCGATCTATACGTTGTTCCTTTATTCCACTGTACGATTGCAATTCAGCATGATGTTCCTTTATTTGACGGCCGAGGATGGCCTATCACATTTTAGGGGGGCGCGGGTGATCTCCATAATTTACTGACATACATGTCAAATCATTATTTGGAGGTATTATGACTCCATCAAAACTCGGGAATAGCAAGTATAATGGTCTTGTATTTCCCAATATGCATGGCTTGTTGTTCCAACGCCATTTCTGTGTTGCTTTGTAAAAATTAACAGTAAGCTAAAGTTTGAACAGCTTGATGTTCCATCGTCTTCTCCATGTTTTTTTTTAACAGTGAGCTAAAAGTTGAACAACCAGTTGTTCCATTGACATCTCTGTGTTTTTTTACAGTGTGCTAAGCTTGAATAAAATGGGAGGTAGATCAATTCGTAGCAAGCCACAGGTGAAAATGGTCTCTAATGCTGCATGCGAAATCTTAGTAAGGGTAGGATGGATAGCCTACCTTAACTGTCTACAGCAATCTAACGAGACGGTGGAAATTGAATTTCTGCAGAATTTGCAGGAAGATCACTCCATGGTGAGAGGGAGACAAATAGCAGTAACATATGAGATAATTGCTAAAGTTTCGGGACTGCCAGCCATTGGATCAGTATGGACCCTGAAAAAAGGTGAGACTGCAAGACGCTAGAACCATCTTCCAGGATGAAGGGCAGAACCTTTCTGTTAAAGGAAAAGGAGTCCTGTCGGAAACCCTGGGAGAGCCTTGGGCAGAATTGGCCAGAATTATCCAAAGCTACATCACTTGCAATGGTAGAAAAGACGTGGTAAGACCACGCCATCTCAAACTATTAGCTTTATTAAAAAAAAAAATTGTTGTGAATTTGCCTGCGTACTTAAATTTTTTATTGCATGATATTTCCCAAAGTATAAGAAAATCTTGCCATGTAGAATCAGTATTGAGACATCACTGTTTGATTTGGTTGATAGTTAGTTACAGTCTTGCCCAACAGCAGAGTAGTTAGGAAGAATTGATTTTCTCGATAGACGGGGGACTGGCTTTACTAGCCCCAAAATGAAAACACATTGCTAACACATCAATTAGACCACCGAAACAAAGACAATCTGTTAGATTGGAAAGAAGCAGAGGAATGTTGGGAAATTCCCAGGGAAACAATAGCCAGCCTGTAGAAATACATGACTCAGAAGACGAGAAACCTCCACAACTTGAAGGAGGGGAAATGAAGAAGAATTAGAAGAAAACGAAGAAGAAGAACTAGAAGAGAAAACTGAGCAATCCGGTCAGGAAGAAGGGGAGGAAGTAGAGCAACCCAGCGGAAGCCCACTACAAAACCCTCTACAAGAAGATGAATTGGCCCAAATTTTGGCCAATATGGGTGAATATGTCCAACCCCACATCTCACTCAACCTCGATAACGAAGAATGGCTTCAGGAGCACTCTACTCATGATAAGAGTGCATCTGAGGAGATGTGTGATGAGGAGGAAGAAGAAGAATAGTCCCAGGAACACTCTGCTCATGATAAGAGTGTATTTGGGGAGGTGGGTGATAAGGAAGAGGAAGAAGAAAAATCTCAGGAACACTTTTCTCCCTGTCAAAGTACACCTGAAGAAATGAACGATGAAGAAGAAGTAGAAGAAGAAGCTACCCAGGAAACAACAGAACAGACCAAGGCTTCCTCCCATAAAAAACCTAATTAGTAGAATGAGAACATTGAAGAAGTGTTCCAAGTAGGAAACATGGAAATTGGCCCAGGCGAGGGTACAATCCTTGAAGTACAAAGCCCAGGCCCAAGAAAAGAAACAACTGTTCCTTTTAAGAAAACAAATGAAATTAAAAAGTTGCGAAAGGAATAGTAGAGATTGCTCAATGTAATTAAACAACTTCGCCAACAAATAAGGGTCCTAAAAATGGGGAAGAATTCAAAAATAACCCCTGGGGCAAAGCATGCAGCCACCCAGGTGTTATAGACATTTTTGTGCCTTAACATGAAGCATGAAATGTCCATAATCTAAGGGATCCAAAGTCCCTAAACATGTTGTTCCTACCCCTAGAGGAACAAGGCCAGCAAACCACGGCACTGAATAAAAGTTCTCCACCTGAAAACACTCAAAAACAAGGCAATTCTGGATCATGTCAACTGCTCCACTGAGCATCTGCGTTGAATGTCAACTGCTCCACTGTCTACCTGCGTTGAATGTCAACTGCAAAGAAGGCTACCTGTGCTGGGTGAGTTTGGACATGTGGCACAGTCATTCCTCAAGGTGTCAATGCCCAGGAAGCTTCCAAAATGACACTTGGATCAGGGAATTCGACTAGTGATGAGTAAGACGTTCTAGATCTCCAAGTGGAAGCAAGAACCTCCAAGTGGACTCAAGAACTGAAGAAGAACTGAAGTGAGAGAGGACATTAGTCATCTTCATACCAGCCTCAAGCTGACTCATCCTTTCTCCAAAACTCCTATATATAGATCTCTCTCATGAGGTCTAGGGAGGCTGGAATCTTGTGAATGTAAAGAATTGTTGTTGGTTTGAGTTTAGAACTATTGGGTGATTTGCTTTGAAGGAGGTGAAGAGGAGATTTCTTTCTGCTGGGAAGGTGATGCTGGATTGGGCCTTTTATGGTTGTATCACTTCCTGAACCTTACTTCTTCCATTAATAAAGCATTTGAGGTTCTTCTATATGCATGTGTCTCAATGGTGTATTGTTATACTTGTGTATTTGATTTATTCTAATCCTTGAATCAATTATGAATGTATGCTTCTTGTAGTTTCCCTCTCTTGCCATTTTGCAGGATCTTGGTGTAGCTGGGCCAGTGAAAGAGCAAGGAGCTGGGGGCAAGCAGCAAGGAGAGAAGATTGGATCAACCATTAGCGAAAGACATCGGTTAGTGGATCTCTTTCTCCCCTCTTTTACATCTCATAAAGAAGTAATCTGAGATAGCTTTGTTTTGATTGTTGCTAAGGAACTATCACCCTTAGAGTGGGATAGGGTCATTCCGTATTGGATACTTTTCCCAACAACAAATTGGCGACTCCGCTGGGGATCGTATCTTGTTGGTTGTTTGTGTTTTTGCTATTCATTTCCTAAACACAGGGAGTACCGAATCGAACTGCATTTGGATCTTTCAAATGCAAAGTAGAGGGCAGCTACTCTAGCTCAGTTTCTGGGCATGTTTATGATTTGAAGAGCTGATCCACAAGGACTCTGAATAGCTCTTAGTGATAGCTTTTCATCCTCCTTTGAGCTTTGAATCATCCTTTAGTGTGTACTTGATTGGTAGCTTTGATTTGGCCAAAAACTGTTGATTTTTGAGCAATTTGTAACCCGGAAACCAAGAGAAACGAGAGTTTCTCTCTTCATTGCAGGCACTGTGAAGGCAGTCTGCATTTCATCGCAGGTCCCGAAGGGGCTACCTGCGCTGAATGTCAAACTGACAGTGTTCTACCTGCGCTGAACCAGTGTGGCCTTGTGCAACTGGGGTTCTCTACTTTTTGTTGCCCTGTTTTCATCCCTGTTTTTGCAGCCTGTTATCAGTCAATGTACCTATCTGAAACCACCTTTCTTTGCCACTATTCCACCTCAGTTGTATAAAGAAACTGTATTTGTTCTTTGTGTATTTCTTACATCATTTGCAGTTTCCCATAACGAAAGTGAACTAGTCTTGCTGTGGCCTCTTAGATCTAGACCTGTGATAAGTGTCGTTCTGATCTTAAGAGTTAGTTTGTTTGCTGTTCATAGCTGATTGAGCTTTTGCTTTCGTCATATGGTTTGAATTTATGTATTTCTAGTGTTGAAACAAGTAAATCTTAAGGTGTCTTTTGATTTTGGACAAAAAGCTTGTTTGCTTTCACTTGAAATTGAATTCAAAGTTATACAACAGCTTTCTTTTTGTAGTACACCAAAATTAAGAAAGAGAAAAGAAATACCTGCATTGTGCATGTGCATTTTGACAGCTTGCATGTTGATTTAGGAAAAAGTGCATTAGTGTGTGCTCTATGATCTGTGTGAAAAGATGATGTCTTTCTTTTCCCTCAGTAGTTAAGATTTTCATAAGTTGAAAAGATTGAAAAAGCTTGCTTCTCATCTTTAGACTGCATTTAGGAGTTGTACCATACATCTCGTGGTGATCCATAAAGGCAAACTGCTAAACAAGATCAACCTAAAATAAATTGAATTTACATAACAACGCTTTGAAACATAACGCAAACACATAGAGGTCTAAGCTAGAGACGTGTTCCGGCGTCGTTAAACATGATATCTTAGCGTTGAGTGGTTGGGTGATTCCTCCACGGTGAAGCGATAAATATCAATACGGACTTGTGCTCCCACGTACTGTCGCGTATATATTGGGAGACCCCTATAGGAACAAAGCCTTTATCCATAGGAAGCCGTGTCGGCCGCCCTACTGATCGCAATGCAGTGAACATAGCATTCACGAAGATCGACCACCCGTACCGTAAAACGTATTCTGTGGTTTTGCAAAAAGTTTGGCACACCCTCTGCCTAGAACTCCAGAGTAGTTTCTTTTGGCCTTTTTCAAACTCTATAACTGAAAAAGTCCATCCGAGCATTTGTCACTTCGGGCTCGTTAAAACATCGAAGGAGACTAGAGTCATCTTTAGCTTTTTCTCGACTCTTAAAAAGTGAAAAAGCAAGTTGTGTCTAAAGCGTCGTTATAAAATTTATTTTAAAACGGAACATAATCACCTCCTATTCCTGCGTTGATCTGTAGGTTGAGAACATGGAACACACCAACCAAGGAATTCCCCATAATGGAAATCCTAGTCCTTTCTCCTCTTGCGGAGAAGTTGGTGCACCCCACATGGCCACATTGTCGCTTCCAGGACTGACAATTGGCCTGCCAATCTGGCTATTCTCAACCAATGTAGTTCAGAACACCATGGTTCCTGAACAGTCGAGTCAACAGTTAGATCAGTCTAGAGCTGCCCACCAGCCTTCTACTTCCTGTAACTCTTCCTCTGATCCTTCATCTTCGCAAGGTAGAGCCGGCAAAAGCCAAGCTCCCATGGAGAAGAAGGAGAAGAAGAAGAGAGAGAAGAAGAAGAAGGAGCCTAAGGCGACTGGGGGCAAGCAAAAGACATCTGACAAAAATCCACACACAGCACAGACCAGGCCTAAATCGCCATGTGTAATATGTAGAGGAGACCACTTCCATAGAGATTGTCCCTGTATTCCCCGGATACTAAGGGACTGGTCCCCTCGTTTGCACAGTTCGCGAGCATCAAGCTCTGATAGCCATGTTGAATGCTTACCGTCGACCAGCGAAAGTGAAGGTTCAAGACAAAGAGGGGGAGCAATATCCCCCTGCAGACTGTGTGAAGGCGATCACGCCATCCACCATTGTCCCTTCTTAGACGAAGCGAAGAGAGTTTTGGAAGATCGTCCGGTTTCACCGTTGAGACTTCCTCCTGGATACAAAAAACTCGTGCCAAGTCCTTCGTTGGTTGAGAATACAGCTGGCCCGCTCAAGTGGTCAGCTGAAGCATCAGTCATTGAAAATGAACCTACTGAATCCAGACCAGACGAAAGTCCAAAGGTCGAAACGGCAGTTGACCCGATTCTCCCTTCAGAAGTTTCATCTTCAAATGACACCGTCACTGAAGATTCATCTTCAAATGACACCCTCACTGAAGAGAATAAGGATGACACCATCCAGATTCTTTTCATCAACACAGACTCTGACGAGCGTCAGGGCAATGCGCCCATTCCTTTATCGTAGGAAGGAACATCGTCAGGGTCATATCCGGCCGTGTATTCGGTCCCACCACCAAGCAACCTGGTTGTGTCCTTTGATTGGAACCAACTAGGCAGACCCCGGTTGCCAGCCAGTATACCATTCAGAATCATAGTCCAAATATACAGAATGGTAATGGCTGGCACTATCATTGATGAAGGGGCATCTGTGAGTATCCTTTCCTCTGTTGCTTGGAAAGCACTGGGTTCCCCGGTGCTTTTGCCTGAGATAAGAAATCTCTCGGGTTTCGATAAAGGAACCAGTCGACCATTAGGGATCCTCCCCAATGTGCCCATTACATTGAAAGGGAAGGCCGTTCAAATGAACGTGATGTTCGTTCAAGGACCCTTGGATTATAACCTACTCCTTGGACGAGACTATATATATTGCATGGGAGCAATAGTCTCCTCACTCTTTAGAGTAATGTGTTTTCCACACGAAGGAAGAATGGTCAAGCTCGTAGACCAACTTTCATTTCCGGGATCACGCATCGCAAATAGTCACATACCAACCCTGAATGGTCTATTCAATCAAGAAATGTCTCCACCCCCAGTCCTTCTTCCCGATGAGTGCGAGTGATTCGGAAAGATGGGACTGGAACCCAGGGGGCATGCATCCTGGTCTGCTTCGGGCAGAGAAAACCTTAGGTATAAGGTAGAATTTCCGCGAGAGAATATGACTAGTCCGTACCCCGTCCGTGGATGGAAGAGGGGTTGTTCTAGAATAGGATTCTTTTGTCAAAGTTACGTGTTTGGCACCAGTCATTCACCCTTGTCTATTTCGGTAGACATTGCCGAGGAAGTGTTTTGTTTGAAAGATTAACGAGACAATCTTTGGGTAACCAGAAAGAGGTAAGCCTCCCTCAATAACACAAATGTTTTGTCTTTGAGTAGTGTTCTTCTCTTGTCGCAAGTAGTTGCTCTCTTGTTGCAAGTAGTTGTTCTCTTGCGATCTTGCGAAAAATCTGTTGAAAGTTGGGCTGACGAGAAGACAAGTATCGTATAGACCCGTTAAAATTAACGAGAAGACAAGTATCGTTAAAATTGGACTAGCAAGACGACAAGTAGCTGTGAACACCCAAAGAAAAGCAGAGGTGAGAAGGAGGAGGGGCAACCTTGAAATTGTATTTTATACCTGGGGGCATGCAAACCTTTTGGAGTGCAAGCAAGGGCGGCTATTTATTTTTTAAATTTTTAGGTCCTCCCTTTAAACCTGTAGGTCTAACCCTTTAAACTCATAGGATTAGCCGTTTCCGAACTTGCATAAAGAAAGGAGCGGAGCAAAGCTTAGTGAGATGAAGCTCCATAAAAAATAGAATCTTGAGGGGACATTTCTTATCTTATGACTGGTATAATCGAGTAGTTTTAGCATAAAGTTCATGCTCGTTAAAAAATAAACGCAAGATCCGAGCAGTTTTAACGCGGTCTTCATGCTCGTTAAAAAATAAATATAAGCAGTGAGCAATGTTTCCTCTAGAGTTTAAGCTAAAAAATGAACCTATCCCGGTAAATAACCACTGTGATCGTAAATTTATAAGCCATAAAAAGCCTTGGTCATGTTTGCACCTGCCACCTCCACTTTCATTTGGCCGATCGTTCACCTCCATATGATTGTTTACCCATTTTGAGGAACAGCTACGAAGAGTGATTTCACCTAGCCATCCTTGTGACACTACCGTGATTGGAAAATTCCAACCTGTACCTGGAATCAGTTGCTATCCCTGTTCATCACTCGTTCCTCAAAAGACGAGTCTTCTTTAAGCTCTTTTCAACTAACTCGTAAAATATGAAAAGTTTGCCGAGTTTTGGCCTTCCAGCTCGTTAAAAGGACCGGAAGAGCTATCCCTCCTCTAGATTTTAATCTTTTTGGACCTGAGGGATTATTGCACAAAAAGGTCGAGCGCTTGTTTTATTCGGCTCGTTAAAGTTATCGGAAACTCATCCCTTCTGTATTGTTTTATACTTTTTCGGACTTAAGGGATTAGATGACGAAAAAGGAATTTTGGAGTTGACTTTATGTACCTTTTCAGACTCTCTAAAAATGAAAAGGACCGAGTTTTCCTTGTTGTTAGACTCGTTAAAATGATTAAATAGCAACAAACTTGTCTTTAGACGAGAACGAGTTTCCCTATCGCTAGGCTCGTTAAAACATAGCGATGGGCTTGCCCGAAGGGCAAGTTATAGAACAAGCATATGTTATCCTCCTCAAGCTTGACAAAAATAAAGAGGTACTGGTCAGAAATGACTGGGGAAAAATTGGGAGAACCTCAAAGCTTTAATGGTAGCAAGTCGCTCTTGAACATGACACTTTTCCTCCATACCACATCGGGTTGGGTTGTTTCATTCACCGGTCTCATCACCATGGTCTCGCCAAACCATCCACATTTGGGGTAATGCTACCGATCCATCGCATCAGTGTCATTATATGTTCAAGAGATGTTGTTCAGAAAGAGTCAACCGTGTCCCATCCACTACCATACATCATCTTTCATCCTTCCATGACTGCCACCCTGAATCATATTTCACAGATTGTTTTCATCTCCATTAAAATCATTAGCTCCGTTCCGTGTCACTAATGTGGGATTCATTAAGGCCCTCCTTTGACGGATCGCTCCTTGTCGACATCAGCTCATTATCCAAGGAGTTGATCTAGGAACAACCCCTTCAGTACTTTGAAGCTTGCATGCCTCAATGGCAAGTTTCTCACTTCTGGCGACAGGTATACATCAATGACCTTCGACCAGAAGATTTCGCGTGGTGTTCGACGCCAAGTCCTTTATTCACACCATGTGAATTGTACTGCAGTACCTTGAGGGTCATTATCATTATCGGTGATTCCTCTCGCGCTTGTTAACAGTTTACATCATTGACCGGTAATCAAGCGATGTCTTTCCATGTTCGACTTCAGCGCAATTCTCACATGGATCGACTTGTACTTAGAGTGAAGATCGAACGAGTTTGAAGACCCCGGATCTAGTTTCATCCATCCGGGCTGTGATATATATTCAGGAAATATAAAGACATTTGACATGTACACCATTGTAGCAGATGATCATCCTACTCAAAGGATGATAATTTTCACCAAAATTATCAGTCTACCATCAGACGATTGTCTGTTCTATGTACCAAAATGAATTTATAAAGCTGAGCATGGGAATGCCTGCCTCAGCTAGATCATGAAAGTAGTATGAAAAATAATGTATTGTATTGTATCTTATTACATGTCACCTCTCAGCGATTGAATGAACTTCGGATCCTCCTGATAAAGCATTTCACCCGATAAACGACCTCATACTTTAGGGGGCAACTATTATAGACATTTTTGTGCCTTACAGCATGAAGCATGAAATGTCCATAATCTAAGGGATCCAAAGTCCCTAAACATGTTGTTCCTACCCCTAGAGGAACAAGGCCAGCAAACCACAGCACTGAATAAAAGTTCTCCACCTGAAAACACTCAAAAACAAGGCAATTCGGGATCATGTCAACTGCTCCACTGAGCATCTGCGCTGAATGTCAACTGCTCCACTGTCTACCTGCGTTGAATGTCAACTACAAAGAAGGCTACCTGCGCTGGGCGAGTTTGGACATGTGGCACAGTCATTCCTCAAGGTGTCAATGCCCAGGAAGCTTCCAAAATGACACTTGGATCAGGGAATTCGACTGGTGATGAGTAAGAGGTTCTAGATCTCCAAGTGGAAGCAAGAACCTCCAATTGGACTCAAGAACTGAAGAAGAACTGAACTGAGAGAGGACACTAGTCAGCTTCATGCCAGCCTCAAGCTAACTCATCCTTTCTCCAAAACTCCTATATATAGATCTCTCTCATGAGGTCTAGGGAGGCTGAAATCTTGTGAATGTAAAGAATTGTTGTTGGTTTGAGTTTAGAACTATTGGGTGATTTGCTTTGAAGGAGGTGAAGAGGAGATTTCTTTCTGCTGGGAAGGTGATGCTGGATTGGGCCTTTTATGGTTGTATCACTTCCTGAACCTTACTTCTTCCATTAATAAAGCATTTGAGGTTCTTCTATATGCATGTGTCTCAATGGTGTATCGTTATACTTGTGTATTTGATTTATTCTAATCCTTGAATCAATTATGAATGTATGCTTCTTGTAGTTTCCCTCTCTTGCCATTTTGCAAGATCTTGGTGTAGCTGGGCCAGTGAAAGAGCAAGGAGAGAAGATTGGATCAACCATTAGCGAAAGACATCGGTTAGTGGATCTCTTTCTCCCCTCTTTTACATCTCATAAAGAAGTAATCTCAGATAGCTTTGCTTTGATTGTTGCTAAGGAACTATCACCCTTAGAGTGGGATAGGGTCATTCCGTATTGGATACTTTTCCCAACAACACCAGGCTAAACCCCATAAGAAGAAGACCAAGAGCACTCAAGTCAAACCCGTTATTATTCAAGACTGCAGGGAACAACATGTGACTGTTACAAATGTAGAAGCACAAACAAACAACACACTAGTTTGTGATAAATAAGTCCAGATAGAGGCATTGTCCTCTAGCATCATGACCAACCAAACAGTTCGTGAGAAAGAAACACAGACTATAAAAACCAGATGTCGCTATAAGGAGATCCAGATATATCTCCAGCGCAAAAATTTCATGATGTATAATGACCCCAGGATAGTAAAATTTCAAAAAGATCTAGCACAGGCCCAACAAACGATAGAAAATCTCAGAGAGGAAACTGTTCCTCAAGAGAAATATTGGAAGTTACAATAGCAGCTAAAGAACATCAATGCATCAGAGAGCGAGGCCTTCGATGGATGGCGAAGGGAAGAGAAAAAAGTCAAAAAGGTAACCCATAGACTAGACACAGTTATGAATCAAATGGATACCTTATGTTCTTTGTATACTGATGTCCTAGCGTGTAGGGCACCTGCCAAAAACTATGCTTTATTTTTGATGGAAAGATATTTACAATTGAAAATTAAGGCTGTCAAGGCAGGAGTGCCTATAGAGATAAAAACTATTGATGATTTCATAAACAGTTGTAAGCATTATGGGGTGAAATTCTAGCAATTGTTATGTGAGTTTTATTTGCACAATATTGTGTTAAATGGAGAAATAGAAAAGAACCCTAGCCATTTTGTGGGTGATATCCAGCTTCAGGCATTTATTTATTTTGCTGTTAATAAGATAAAGTGACTTAAATCGTACAATACCTTCCAAAGACAGGAGAATGGGTTAGATTTGTGGGCAAGGGGTGAACCTAGAAACCCATTGCAACTATGGAATAAACATAGGAGCTTAATGAGAACACAGGGTGTGATCCAGACATTGGGACCTATTCACACAACAGTCATCCGGAAAGGGGTAGAATACTTCCTAACCATCAAAGACCTTGCCATAGTAGCAGCCAAATTACGATACCAAACTTCCAATCGGAATATCCAAAACAAAGAGCAATTCAATTATGAGAATTTTAAGCTAGCTGCTGACCGCTTGGTTATCTATGGTGACCTCATCTTGAGGGAAGGCCCGTCTTGGTTAGTCTGTAGGTTTCGAAGTCCAATCATCTGGTATCCTGCACCACGATATAGAGCCTTATATGAATTGCCTGAAGGTTAAACAGGGCATATTTTTGAAGTCTTATCTAGAAATCATGGTTTTAGACCACTGATTGAAAATCCTTCTCCAGCCTATTCCCTAACTGCCTTGCATGTCAATTACAATGTTTTCATAAGGGCATGGAAAAGGGTAAGCAGGGGGTGTGCTGAGCATTAGAAAAGGTATGTAATTTCCACTTATTTCTTTATCTTTTCCTTTAATTCATAACTTCTTTACATTCTAAGATGGACATATGATAAAGGATTATGATAAAGTTAAGGGGATTTGTGATTAATGTAAAATGATTGATTATTGCCTTTTTCTATGCAAAAAATGAAGAAAATGCAAGATCGCCATTTTGGAGGAAAATACAAGGCAAAACCAACTGATGTCCCTTTCATAGGAAATTGCATCCAGACGAGGAAATCAAGATCGGAGCGCATGGGCCAGCAAAAGGAAGAAGAAATGCAATATCACCGCAAGAGGACGAAAATATAACTGAAGATTAAAGATATGGTGAATCCCTCAGGATCCTTTGATCCTAAGAGATCGCTACCTCAAGGCTATCTGTATTTTTGATACTTCCGCCTGGCCACTATAAAAAGGGACATCGCTGCTAGCCCAAGGGAGGGGAATTATTGTTGCTTTATAGAATTTTTTGTTTCAATCTGAACTTTGATCATTGACTCTCTTTAAAGAGTGATCACTATGATTCTGTTTTTATGATTAATATATAAAACTTCATTGTTTTTTCGTTATCTGATCCTGGAGTAACCGTAGCAGTGCATCCTTGGTGGCTAAGGGCCCAGCCCTAGTGGATCACTTGCTTTCTGTATCATTATTTTCCAATTACAAGTCGTGTGTGGTTTGATTTCCTTTACTTGCTTTATTTCGTAATCTTCTATTCCTTGACATTTCATTTGCTTGCTCTGTTATATTGAACTCATATTTGAGTAGTGAGATTATTATTTGCAACTGAAAATATTATGCTGTTCATTCTGAAATCATATCACGTTGTTTAATTTGGACATTGTTGTTCATTTACAGATTGACATTACTGTTCATTTACAGAGTAACATTTCTGTTCATTTACAGATTGGTATTTTTGTTCATTTAGCTACGGCTTACCTATAATTGTGATTGCAATTCATTCGAATTACTGTTCCATTATCATTGCAATTGTTGTTCCCTTATAACTGTGGTTAATACTTATTATGCTAAACTAAGATTACTGATTCCAACATCCTAGATTCACTATGTGTTTACATTTAAGTTTGTTGTTCAAATATTTCATAGTCTTACTTAGGTTTTTTGTTCTTTCTTAGATAGTTGTTTAATTCATTTACTAGTTAAAGATTGATGTTAAATTCCTTTTGGTTAAGATCATTGTTTAATTCATTCCTGTAGATTAAGCTTTGTTGTTCGATCTTTTCAATAGATTAGTTGTTTTTCCTTTTCTGTTAATTGAATTGTTACTTCCAGTATTTGCTTTGGTGTGAACAGAAAGATCTACAACTGTAGTGAACATTGACTACTGTTGTCTAGTTCCCAGATTGAAAATCTTGTCTTTGATTAATTTTCATTTGCATCAGTATACAAAGGAAAGAGTTATCATTACTGCATCCTTAACTGATGATTACTGTAGCTTCTTGATTTAGATACAAATCATTTAAGTTTCTTGCCATTACATTCAGAGTTTGTTTCCAGCATTTATTTACTTTTGTAAGAGCACTATACTACTAGCATTACTCTTGAACAAGTGACCACCTCAGACTGAGTACACTCTTGAGATAAAAAATTCATACCTGGATTGATAATTAATGTAGGGTAAATAAAGGTTAAAAATACCCTTTTTACTGCTCAACACAAGCAACACCAAAATACTCTCCCCCTTTGACATCAAGGGCAAAGGGTGGACCAAGATACTCTCCCCCTTTGATATCAAGGGTAAAGGGCTGACCAAAATGAAGACTTTCATATCTGAATCACTGAATATGAACATTGATCATGCTATCCCCTAGGCACATGCTGAATTCTCTGATTAAACTCCCCCTTTGTACATGCTGAGATGCATTATAACATCCATGCTCCCCCTGAGCACATGGAGTGTCTGCAAATATATTTTCTAAATTAATAACATGACTCTATAACTCAACTATGTGAGTATGACCTTCCTATCGCCAATGACTCATACATACATCAATCTCCCAACCAAGTGGGGATATACCAAATTTGACTCATCTTCCCAACCAAGTGGGGATATACCAAGTGTTTATACATGACTGAAATATAGAAATTATTACATCATCCTTCCCATGCATAGTGGGGGTATAAATTACATCATATGACCAAAAGGACTCATTAAAATACTATGACAGAGAGATACATATTATTATATCATGGGAATTTATATGACCTTTTCATCAAGTGATATACATGAAATTTATAACAAAGACCAAAGATCTAAACATGACCATGATAGTCATCAGAAACTATCATACACCATATATGATCTGCACCATAGGCATTTGTCAACAACATCTAGACCCGTGACCTGTATATGTCCATCATTAGTTCCGAAGATATGACAAAGTAAATATCATCAACCTGTGACAAAGTATGTCATATATAGATATCAACTCATCCTCTTGATCTCATCAAGATCAATTTGGTTTTTTTCCTTAGAAGAAAGAGCCTTATCATAACCTTCCATGAATCAACTAAGCATATGTCACATCTCCAAGCAGTAACACAAAATAATTCACATCATATCATATGCATGTGAAAACACCATAGTCATCATCTATGATCATAACATCATCATCAAGAACTGCATGATCTTTCCACAAGGACCCTCAATATATCAACCATGTATCACCACTAGGGACATCCCCTATTTGATAAACATTAATTAACAAATGTGAGTATCAAACCTATCATCATAAAGTAATAAGTCATCATCATTATGTGACTAAGTAAGCCATGTCTCTGAATATCCATGTCTTCAAATACCTATGTCTTCATGAGACCTGCAATAACACCATTCTCTTGGCCAACCAATGATATTTGTCAATATGCAACTTAAGTAATCATCCATGTATCCAACATAATGTGTATCCATCAAGTATGTATCTATAAAACCATGAGCTTATGGTCATTTGTCAAGCTTTCTTGATACCATCAACAATAATAATCCTCAACCATGTGAGAGACAAGAACTATATGAATCCTGCATCATAACTGCACCATATGAACTTTATGCATCTTTGAAGGCATGATGACACCAACATAAAAGAAATGAGTGCCTCATCATCAAATAATGAAATTGTGTACCCAAGATTTGTAATTCTGCTTGTCCTTATGAAGATCACCTTGTAAGCAACATATATGTATTGTATACATCATCAAAATGTCATTCACAATCATCCATAAATCTGATCTGAATAACAACTATGTAACCCCAAGCAATACAAGTATCATCATCATAGGCAACTATGACCGCAACATAGCATGATGTATCATTTAAACACTTTAGCCACATAAGCATCATCACCATTGATAAGAATCATTAGGTACCAAATACTTCTAAACATAATGCTAATAATGCAATTTTAGAAGCATAGCATATTATCTCCCTGAACCTGTGCCACCTGTTCACTGTGAGATTTGATCATTGCAAATACCAGTAAGAATCATAAAGGAATCATCATCAATCAAATATACATTAAGTCATCAACAACTCAATAGCTTCTACATATTATCAGTAGGTTGTAATAATCATCAATCAGAACAAAAAAAATATTTGATAATTGAATGAACAATTTCAAAACCCCTATTTTGAGTATGTCCCATTTCTTTTTCCCCAAACCAACATATACACAAATGTGTAGCTTTGAACTCGTGTATATAAGCAACTTGTCTTCATGATAACTGCGTATGAGATTTAGAACACTGAAGTTTCATATTTTGAGCTCCCCTTGAGTCTGTTATGTCTATACACTGTGCTATACCACATCTTTCTGACTGTACTTCCTTCTTCTTCCATATCTTCAAGTGTGATGATGTTTTCTCCTTTTGGTATGGCGGCCGAAAGTTTCTTATGAATTTGTTTGCTATATTTCCAAACTTGTTGCATGCATAACGTCTTACATGTTTCATATTCCCTCTATAGCAGTCAATGGCTTTGTGACGAAACATATTGTAAGAAAAAAAATATCCTTTAAAGTACCTGGAAGCTAATGATCTTTCTGTGTGATGGTCTTGAATCATTCTACTTCTGCATCCCATTGCAATGTGTCCAAAATTATGACATATAAAACATTCAACACTATTCATCAGAGAAAATAACCGACTATAACTTCCATAGTTATGAGTAAAATATTTTCTTAAAATACTTTCTTTCCTTGGTTGTTGATGGGGTTGACCTCTCATCTCCTTGTTGAGCATTTCAAATTTTGCATTGGATTTCCTTGCCTCATCTTGTGAGCTAGATTCACCTTAACATATTCATGAAAACCAAGACCAGTTTTGATGGTAGGAGACCTTTGACTACTAAGAATATTATCCTAAATCTTAGTACTATCTTGAAATCATAATAGTTTATTCTCTTCTTCTAATTTACTTTTTAAGATATTTACCTCAACCTCATATTGCTCTTCCTTTTTCAGATATTTCTTCTTCAATATTTCTTCATCCTTTCTTCCTTCTTCCACTTGTTGCCTTAATTTTAGAATCTCATTTTCTTGTTCTTCATCTGCTTGAGGTAGTTCGTCATTATTCTTATTTGATTTTTCAAGATCTTCTTTTAGAGAGAGGATCTTAGCTTCAAGACTTTCATAGTAACTGGATATATATTTAAGTCTCTTGATTGTTGTACTATTTTCACTTACTTCATTTCTTAATGATGTCACTTCATCCTATTGCTTTTGATACTGATATTCCTTTTCCTTGTACTGCTTCCTTACTTTGTTTCCTTCCTCCACCTGAGATTTTAATCTGGTAACTTATTCTCTGAAGGCACACTCCCTTTTGTTAAATAGATGTTGTTGATCTCTGATTTTATCTGTGAGTCTTTTAACTTCTTCCTCTATGTTTCTTTCACAATCACTTTGAATATCTTCAACATTGCTTGAACAGAGAAAAGTATCACTAGAAGACCAAAAATTTGTACTTGATACTTATTTTTCTTGTTCATCTTCAACTTGAGGTGATTCTGAATCTAAATACTTGCTTCCACCTAATGGCCAATTGTCTCTCCTACTGTCACTTTTCCTTTGATTTGTCTTCTTCTTCTGAGGCACTTTCCTCTTTAGCTTCTTTCCCATTGTTTCTATGGATCTCCTTCAAGTGATCAAGCTTCTACGAAAGGACTTGCTCTGATACCAATTGTTGGAGGGGGGGGAGGTGAATTAGTATTAGTTAGATCAATAACTTTTTCTTTTCATATTCTAATTTATATACACTACTTGAATGAAGGTAACTCGTGTGTACAGGCAACTGTATTTAAGGAAACCAACGTATATCCAACAAACTTATGATTCAGTTAATTCATCATATTTTGATAATTAATCAGTGCATCAGTACTTCATTAACCATATAAATAGTAACCATGTGTAGTAATAACAAAACAAACCATCACACATAAGAAACACACATGAACACCGAGATTTAAGGTGGAAACCAAATGCGATACAAAAACCATCTGTTTTTGTCTTCTTTTAATATAAGAAAAACCTATTTACAATCTTACACCAGTGCAGACTCATACCAATACGTAGGCACCCACCTGCAGAAGGCTACAACCTTCTCTCATTCTCCAACTTCTACTGGAAGGGACCTACAACCCCCTAGCTCTTGTACTAGCCGATCCATTTACTATTACCGGGGCACCGACCTACAGAAGTCTCCAACCTTCACTCGTTTTCCAGCTACTACTGGAAGGGAGCTCCAACCCCCTAGCTCTTGTACTAGCCGATCCATTTACTAGTACGTAGGTGCTAGCCTACAAAAGGCTCCAACCTTCACTCCTTTTCTAGCTACTATTGGAAGGGAGCTCCAACCCCCTAGCTCTTGTACTGGTTGATATGTTTACTAGTACATAGGCATCAGCCTACAGAAGGCTCCAACTTTCATTCGTTTTCTAGCTACTATTGGAAGGGAGCTCCAACCCCCTCGCTCTTGTACTAGCTGATATGTTTACCAGTACATAGGCGCTAGCCTACAAAAGGTTACAACCTTCTCTCTTCCTCCAGGGACCATGTTTCATAAATTTTTAGAATGGATACTCCTGGTACACAATACTACAATATGAAGGCCACTTTTCATCCAATTTTCACACTGGACCCATTAGTAACATTGAAGCTCAAAATCAATCACCACTGCAATACAACCATCAAATACATCTGCATCAACCAATCACTGAAACCCAATCAATCTCTGATAAAATTGAAACTCAATCATAAATCACTGATATAACTAAAACAACCAATTAGTGAAACCTATGAACCTTTGACACAGCTGAATCAAACAATTACTGAACCTCTGACACAACTGAATCAACCACTCATTCAAACTTAATCAAATTTCAATCAATCAACTGGAATAGTTAGATCACTGTAACCAATACACAAATATGAACCTAGAACACTACATCAACAGCCAGAATAAACTGTAACCTCAAAAGGCATGTGTTAGAATGTATACGCTCCTTTAATGAAGCAAACTTGCGTTTATACGCTACTTCCTTTTGCCCAATCTGCGTATACCTCTAAAGATAATGAATCATAAAAACTCTGAACCACAAATTGTACCAATCAGTGACATTATGAAGATATACTGTCATATTACAGAGTTCTAAACAGATAGCAACAAGGATCACCCGTCTTTCTCAATCAATTAATTAATGAGACACAAACTCGTTATGCATTCAGTTTTACTTTCAAATTTAAGAAGACTTCATTGACAGACAATAGTAAAAAACAGCACTGCTCTGATGGATTAGTCATCCTTGAACATCAAGATTTTATTTTTCATACGCTACTTGGAAGAGCCAAACCAGTGTGTATACACACCTTAACCAAAGCAAACCAGCGTATAGACTTGCAAATACTTACTTATAACTTCGCTGCAATTCCTGATTTTAGACATACCCAGATCATCACATATGAAGGATAAAACATGTGTTATCAATCAGATCTGGCCCATCCATTATCAGATCACATAATTATAAATCATTATGATCTTGATCCACCATTAGATCTCATCCATCATCAAACACTCAGGTGCATATTTAGGCTATATCAAGCAAAGCATCAGAAACCCATAACATGCATATTTTCTTTTGATCTAACACTTCATATGATATTCATTACTTGTGCACTTATCCCTTTGATATTCTCCTCCTTATATAATTTTAGGCCTTTCTCAATACCTTGGAGCAAAACCACTGAGGACCAATACCTCGAACAAAATACCTCGAACCAATACCTTGGATTGAATACCTTCGACCAAAACCTTGATTTTCCACCCCATACTAGCTTTTCCTTCTGTGAAGTGTGTGCATACATATATGCTTCTTCCATTCCATGAGCTTGCTTGTATACACTACTTGGACGAGGTGAACCAACGTATACTTCTTAAACCATTCTCTTTCTTCAATTTCTTGATTCTGATTTGTAGTCCTTTGTTCCTTCATCCTATTCTTTTGTACCATTACTTTGTTCCCTCTGAATAGAATTGTTATAATGTGATTGGCCATATTACTTCTGAAATGATTGCTTTGAACTACCCTTCATTTTGTCACATCTGTAAACACAACTACCATGCATTCTGTCAAATCTGATATCTCTCTTGTAGATTCATCTAGTTACGTAGATTCATCTAGTTACCATATACAAGTGAGTTGTTCTGCTACAAGTGAGTTGCCATCAAGTACAACACATGTATAATAAAGCCAACGGAGTCAACTGGAAAGATATCTCTTTCTATCTTTTGTGCATTTCTAGATTACAGTACAAGCTTACCATAGGGCCATACCTAGCACACTCATAGATGAGGCCACATATGCTAGCATTTTGTCCTCAATTGCTTGGTAAGCTTTAGGTTCTCCTCAGCTTGTCCCTATCACCCAGAAGCTGTTAGCTTTTAATAGAGGAACTAGTCCACCATTAGGGATCCTTCGTAAGTTACATATTAATTTGGAATAAAACTGTCTATATAGATGTGATGGTTGTCCAAGGCCCGTTGGGTTTTAATCTACTCCTTGGCCAGACCTTTTTATGTCATGGGAGCTCTTGTCTCTTCCATCTCTCGAGTAATTTTTTTTGCACATGAAGGAAGCATTGTGATCATTGATCAGCTTACATTCATTAGTTCTGAATCAACTCCCAATCAACCATCATCCCTAAATGGTTCTTATATGCAAGCAGTATCACCCCCTCCAGAGGTTAACTACGTGGCCACCTGTTCCATGCCCACATCTATTGATGATCTAGTAGGTAATGTAGTACATCATGTACTGAGAGCATTCGAGCCCTACTTTTCATTTGGATCCTTGGACATGTATCCCTTCTAGAGTTTTTTTCTCCCATTTGATGAGAACCTCTTAGAATCCATGGCCTCTTTTGATCTTTGATCATGGGCTTGGAGCAAAGTTCCTTGTCTTGTTTCAAGCTCGTTAAAAAATGAAATAAGGGCCATGAGGATAGTTCTTTTACTATGTCAACCTCATTAAAAAATGAAATAGGTGCTATGAGGATAATTCTTTTACCATGTCAACCTCGTTAAAAAGTGAAATAAGTTCCCATGAGCATGGTTATTTCCCTGTATCAAGCTCGTTAAGCATGAAACAAATCCCCTTCCAATTCGAGTCTTTGATTAGATCTTGTAAAATTTGAGTCGAGTCTTTCACTTGATCTCGTAATTAAAGCTTCATTCTGTCCACCTATTAGTAACCAATAGTCTACTTAGGTGAATGCAATGAAATTTGGGGTGCATGTACCTCAAATTGAATCATTATGTGGGGCATGCAAAATTATCTCAAGCATAGGTCATCTTTGTTTCAAGCTTGTGTAAAAATGAAACCAAACCCAAGCATAGTTTATCTTTGTTTCAAGGTTGTGTAAAAATGAAACCAAACCTAAGCATAGTTTGTCCCTGTTTCAAGCTTGAGTAAAAATCAAACCAAACCCAAACATAATTCTTTTTTTTCTATTTCAAGATTGTGAAAAAATGAAACCATCTTCAATTATAATCAAGCATAGGTTCCCATGTTGCAAGCTTGTGTAAAAATGAAACCATTCCCAGTTTACCTCTCTTGATTGATGTTTTATCAACCTGTTTTTACTAGATGAGCTTTGGCTGTTTCATTCCATTGTCACCATCTCTTTGGTTGATCATATGCTTTCACTTGGTTGTTTTACCCTCGCCTAGGGAACATCCACAATGAGTGGTGTTATTAGCTAGCCTCTTGACCTTTACATGTTTTGATCAGTTCCATCATGACTAGAACTAGTTTCTGTCCTTTTATACCACTCGATTTTCCAAGTGGAGTAATCTTTAAGCTCTTTTCTAATGCTCGAAAAATAAAAATATTTCCAAGTACTTTTCGTTTCGAATCGTTAAATTAAATGAAATGACGTCTACTCAGTATAAGTTTAACCCTTTTCCAGATTGAGATTAGGGAATTTTGAGGTCTAAATGGGCCTCCTAAGAGAAATGTACAACCAAAATAAACATTATAAGAATCAATAGGATTCGATATGATGATGTCAACCATGGGGGATGATTCACAATTTTTGGAGTAAAAAAGTCAAAAGATTAAAAAATAATAAAATAATAAAACTATTTTTTCAACTTATCTCCCTAAGTTTTTACTCAAATTTCAAGCGGGAGTACTTCTTGGATGAAAAATTTGTTTACTCATCCAAGGAGTACCCATGTTGCTACTTTTGATGCACCTTGCTACACGAAAAATGAGAAATACATGACAAAACGTTATTGAAATCATGTTTTTCATGTAGAAATATCCATCAAAAGTATGAAACATGGGTACTCCTTGGACGAGGAATCAAATTCTACATCCAACGAGTGTTTCCGCTCGAAATTTGAGTAAACTGATAAGAGATAAGTTGAAATGTGTTGAAAAAATAGTTTTTTATTTTTTCCCTCTAAAATTTGATGATGTAGTCTAATTTTATTTTACTATTTCCCATATTATTTTATAATTTCCTTAGGAGGCCTATTTTATACCTCACTGTTCCCCTAATGGATAGACTATTGTACAAAAAAGGAACACCTTAGTCGAACATGGCTAGGAGTTTCTCTTGGATATTGTTTTCTACCTTTTCGGGTTCAAGAGACGACTTATGAAAAGGGACCTTTGGAGTTTTCTCTTCTGCTTCTTTTTCAAATTCTCTAAATGGTAGAATTAGCTCCAAATGCATTGCACATTCCCAAAAGTCAAGGCTCTTCATTGCCTCCAGGAACTTCACAGAGGCTACCCGACACTGACTCCCATCTATGCTCAGTGCAATCCTAGGAGGTAGTTTCCATTCCTGCCCACTTGGACTGCATAATGTGAAGTTTCAGCCAGCAACCCAACTTGAATAAACTTCACATTGTGCAATTATAGTCCACAGTCAACCTTTCTAGACTACGCATTGCATTGTTCTAGTTAGCAACAGGCCTCATTGGTAGTTAGGACTGCGTAATGCATAGTTCCAGTTGATAGTCTCCCAGCCCCTCAAAGTAAATGTTGTGTAATCTTGCCCAACAATCATCTAGTTTGATGCATGATTGATTCCTGAGTTGCTTTATGTTTTCAACTGACATTTACTTTCCGTGAGTGTCTTCTTTGTCTCCAAGTATGACAAGTGTTGAGTAGCTTCTCAATAGTACATGTAACATGGCCTCCAAGAGAGTTGGATCAAAGGACACAGTTGAAAGCAGTACTAGAGATGTGGTTGAACAGGTGTCTATGAGCTTGCCTGTTTATTTAGATACACATCTGTTCATTGAGAAATACATCAAGATCACATGGCAAGACATCAATAACATATACACAGGCAGCTTTGAGGATAATTTGTAGGACCGAAAGGTCTATGTCAACATTCATAAGTCAGGTTTCTATAAGGTTGCATGCAGGTATACCTTATTCCTGTCCGTAGAAATAATCCACTAAATTGTCTCACACACTCATCTTGAGATGATGATACTGAGGAGTGTCAGTGGAGAAGAGTTTACTACCTTAAGGGTGAAATATTATCAGCTAATGTATCATTTTTTGCAACTAGTGAATAGGACGGATGCACCATTCTATACTCTCAATAGCATCATGAACACGAGAGACATCTTGAAGTGTTGGGTAAGGGAGCCATCAAAGTTCAGGATGACACCCAACCAGATTTATAAGACAAAGACACTCAGGAAGGCTTACCAACTCTTTCTCATCTTTTCATGTCACTTGTATGGCCAAGAGAGTATGTAGACCTTCCCGCAAAGTTGGGTTGTTATGTTGGCTCAACTAGAAAGTGAAGGAAAACCTTTCAAATGGTCTAACATGTTGGCTCTTTAGCTAAAAGTGCATGTATCAAATGCCTTGAGTTTGCCCAAGGATGAATAAGAGAGATTCTTCATGTTTTCCTACCTTCTTGATGCAATCTATGCTTGTCAAAACTTTCCTAACATGAGTTGGGAATGGACACCTTTAGAGAACACTGTGAACGTATATTGCGAGTTGCTCTTAGAGTGAATCTACCGAGGAGTCATGGCTAGACTATCTGACCACTTCATTGTCCCTCTGTACATGATGATCTTTGAATAAGATCCGCCTTGCATGCCCCAGGTAGCAATGGAGGCATTGTTGAACATTTCATATTAGCATGATTCACCCGATGACACCTTCATTGGGATGTGCAATGTGGAGAAGGCTTTGTATTTGTTGCCAAAATTTTCCATGAACAAGCTAGTCACGTAGGAGGTTGCATGCCACATCTCGACAGGGTTATCATCTAGACTGTACAGGAAGAAGAAGGCACCATGGCCTATTCTTCCTTTTCCAATTATATTTTACACGATCCAGAGTTTGAAAGAATTGGATGTCGAGGTCGAGGACTTCAAGAAGTTTAAGTTCAACACCAAGAGTTTCAATTTGTGTGATCTGCATGGCTTATGCATGGACCACTGTACAAGAGTGTATTACCCTTGGATCCATGGGGTGTTTCATTAGCATAAGGAAGACTCATGGAGATATTGTAGAAATTCCCACTATAGATCAACGTATTATGCAATATACTAAAGAAAAATACAAGATCTACTTCTACAACAAACTTTGTGGAAGATTAATCGAATATGAGCAAGATCAATGAGAACAAATATAACTGAGAATGAGAAATCAATAACACATAACACAGAAGAAATAACCCAAGGAAAGCCTCAGCCTAAAACCCCAATCTCTGTATTATCATACAAGTGGAAATATGTTCAAGTTACAAAAAGAATCAGCTCTCAAGCTATCATGCTCTCTCTGCAATCCAACAATGTTGCTCATAGATAGTCAAAGGCTTCTCCAAACCTTCTCCTCTACCCTCCAAGCCTCCTATTCCTTGCGTATTATTCCTTGGGGTCCAGTGCTGCCACCTGTGTGAATTGGCCTCTTGACACACTCACTAAACTGAAGAAGTAACTGCGCAATCTCCAAGGAATGAATTCCTTCTGCATGCAAGAGATATTCATAATGGAATATTCCTACAACTGATAGTACATTGTCCCTCCATCTGATCTCTACTAGGTCTCTATCTGAACTAACATGCATGAGTTATTTATGAGAGAATATTCAGTTATCTAAAGTGCAGTAGTTACATGCATGCATGCATTAACTAACTGAACTCACAATTAGTTCAACAAACTATTTGAACTAATTGAACTGGACTTAACTTAGTTAATTGAGCTAATTAATTACAACCCAATATTACAACTCATCCTTATCTCTTTAACTAAGGGATAAATTCCTCAATCAATGGGATAACTGTTGCATGTCCTCACATAGACTTCATGTTTGATTTTTTCCAACTAATTAGCTCATGGTGAATTAATTAATTATTTTACAAACAACTGCTAAGATCAAATTCGAACTTTTACTTCTCTATTTTAGTTCAAGGACTAACTAAAATAGGAAGGTATCCCAAATGCTATTTATAGCAGTACTAAATTTAGCACTTCTATATTTAGCATTTCTTGTTGCTATTTTCAACACTCCCTCTCAACAAGAAAGGGATTATCAGTAACCCCAATCTTGTCTCTATGGAACTCGAACTTGCATTTTGACAATGCCTTAGTCAAAATATCTGCATATTGTTCCTCAGTCGAAACGTAGAGCAACAACATGATCCTCTTGACCACACAATCTCGAAGATGGTGATACTGGATATCAATGTGCTTGGACCTGTCATGAAAAACTGGATTCTCAGAGAGTTTGATACAACTCTGATTATCGCAATAGATCACAGTTGGATCCATACTCTGACCAAACAATTCCACTAGAATCTTCCGCATACAAATGGCCTCACATGCAGCTTGACTAGTAGCCATGTATTCAGCCTCTACTAAGCTAAGTGCAACTGATCTTTGTTTCCTGCTGTACCAGGAAACTGCAGCTGAACCAAGGTTGAAGAATCCTTCAGAAGTGCTCTTCTGGTCTGATGGACTCCCTGCCCAATCCGCATCTGTGAAGCCTTGAAGCTTCACTCCCTCTGTCTGTCTGTACCACAATCCGAACTGAGATGTGCCTCTAAGGTATCTCAGCACATGCTTTGTTGCCTTCCAAAACAGCTTGGTAGGCTGAACCATAGCTTGACTTAGCTGGTTTGCCGCAAAGCATAAGTCAAGTCGTGTGTTCACCAGATACATAAGTGAACTCACCAGCTACCAATAAATAGTAGCAGCTACTACCTCACCTGATGTAGCATCCTCCTTCCTCCAGTTCCCAGCTAGAGGAGTCTGCATGGGCTTGCACTTCTCCATGTGAAAGCGCCTGAGTATCTCATTGGCATACTTGCCTTGAGACAAAAATACTTCACCATCTTTTGGCCACACCTCCATGCCTAGAAAGTAGTGCATAAGACCCATGTCTTTCATTTTGAACTCTCTTTCAAGGTCCTCCTTGCAAGACTGTATCAGTTGATCATAACCTATCAAAATCAGATCATCGACATAAATAACAATGATCAATGGTTTACCTTCTACCATGATGTGGGAAAGGTTCACATCTGCTTCACTCTTTGTGAGGCCCAACCCGATGAAATAACTGTCTATCTTGGTGTACCAAGCATGAGGTGCTTGCTTTAGCCCATACAAAGCCCTCTTGAGTCGACACACATGTGACTCATGATCGAAGGTCTCGAAACCCTCGGCTGTTGAATGTACACCTCCTCCTCAATCTTCCTATTGAGAAATGTTGTCTTCACGTCCATCTGATGGATATTCAAACCCATCTGATCTGATAGTGCCAACATCAATCTGATAGATGAGTACCTTGCTATAGGAGCAAAGGTCTCATCGTAGTCTATCCCCTCGACTTATGAGAAACCTCGAGCAACAAACCTTGCCTTATGTTTCTCAACACTGCCATCAGCTACCTGCTTTACCTTGTAAAGCCATTTGGAACTCACCACTAACTTACCCTGAGGTCTTGGGACAACATCCCACACACTGTTCTAGATGATAGAGTTGTACTCCTCTACCATTGCATCAACCCAGATTGGTTGCTGCATTGCCTCCTTGAATGAAGAAGGTTTGGTATCTACACACTCCCCAACCAGGGCCATGTGCCCAGTGTACTGCTCAGGTGACCTCCTCTGTCTGTGCTGAGAAGATGGTTGTCCCACATTCTCCTGTGCATCCAGCATCAACCTGTCACCTTCCCTCGAGCATTTCCACCCATCTCTTGAAGTCTCAGCATGAGTGGATGTCTCCGCTCCTGAATCCTCTACATGTAGCTGCTCTGCATCAATCTAAGGCTCCTCCTCCTTAGGAACTGAAATTTCCTCCTATGCATGCAACTTGAGCTCCCTCTCAACTGATAATCGCATGGCTTTCTACTCATCGAACTTCAAATCCCTATGTACCATTATCCTTTGACTGGTAAGCAGGTACACTTGATAGTTGTGGGTTGTATCTATGTACCCCATAAGTATTCCCAACTCAGTTGTTGTATCCAACTTCTTTCGGGAATCTTTGGTTACATGATAGTAAATTAATGATCCAAAGATTTGGAAGTGACTCACATCTGGTCGCTTCCTGGAAAAGGCCTTCATAGGAGTCTTCATTCCCAGTATATGGTGCAGGCTTCTGTTCTAGGAGTATACTGCTATATTGTATACCTTAGCCCACAAATTAATTGGTAGGCTTTGGTCATGCAACATCGCTCAATTTTCTCCCACAAAATAAAAGCCTTGCGAAGCGACAATGGTGGAGATTATGTCTCCCAATAGTTTAATGATAGTTTGGAGTTTTTGAAAAGTAATAGACAGATGCGAAGGCATGGTTAGATGATAAAAGTGGATCTTAAGGTATTGGGTCATAGTAGTAGGTAAAGGCTCTACATCTGAGTGCACAGAGGCCTATTAGAGTCCGCAGCTGAGTGTGAGGACACCTGCAGTTGAGTGTGCAGGGCAGAGTCAAGTCTGTATTGAACTGAACTTGAAAAGGATCATTAATAAAGCTAAGTTGATTCGGCATATTGTGCATCTGTTTTGTAGATCTATATTTTGATTTTTGACGTTAATGGTATCTGTTTATCTATATGCATGCACTTGTATGTATGTTTATGTATGAAAACTTTATAAGTAATTAACAAACAGAACCTAACTAAGAAAAACTTGGGTAATTAATATTGGTTGCACTGCGATTGGATCTGCGCAAAGGCAGTCCCACAGGATACAAGGAGCCCTCTGGTGTGCATAATCTAGTAAGAACAAAGGTTGAATCGCATACCTATCGCTCATATCAGACATCCCTAGGGTGCGAAAACCTGGTTCCAGCACCATCCCATACTACTTCGGGTGAAACCTCAGTCTGCACTCTGCGGACTGTTGTCGAAAGGGCCAATAGTACCAAGATTTGCTTGGCTAAACGCACTGCTGAACCTAGGTCAGTCCCCATGTAACCAACAAATGGCTCCATTGCCGAGACCAGGATCTTCCTAAGGGATGTCTCATGTCATGCCACTGGAACCCAACAAAGAAGGAAATTGAAGAGTGGTTGGACAAGAAGATTCACAAGTTCATGACACAGGAAAATAGAACTCTGCAGGTATCTGAGAAAAGGTGGCTGGATCGTTATGTGTATATGGAAATCCTTTCCCTTAGAACTGTATGAGTGAATTGCGAGATTAGTTGATAACCAGGGAAGGTGTAAGCTCGACCAACTGATAGTGTGGACTCTAGAATTAGTGCGCAGACTAGAGGCATCAGAAGACAAGATCACGCGAGCTGTTGACCATTGGCTTGACTGGATAATAGGGGGATTTATCACTAATTTTGTGGTGGACACGACCATTAGCTACAGTGAGGCAGAATGAAATTTTCTCAAGGGACCGCGAGGTAAGTATATTAAATCTTTGAATACCTGGATTAAGATGTTGTTATGTGAAAAACAAGTTATGTGAATAAATTAATGTTTGGGATGATGCAGAGCTGAAATATCTACAAAGGTAGCAGGGAATTAGCAAACAACCCATTAATTTCACCTCTTCAAGAAAGTGAGGAAGAGCTCGCTCGTGTCTCTCTAAAAAGTGAGGTTAGCTTGATAAGGCAGCACATTCCGCAGTTACCACCTCCACCTATGCCACCACCCGCTTCGCCTCCCTCACCTCCATCTCCACCCACTCCACCTCCACCAACCCCGTAGTTTATCATGGCAAGCGCGATCAAGCTACCCATATTAAGAGGAGTAGAGAATGAGGATCCGGACCAATTCTGGTTCTTGGTAGGAGCAGTGTGGGAAGTGCAAGGGGTCACATACGACAACATTAAGAAGGCTACATTAGTGAGCATGCTACAGGATCGTGCGTTGACATGGTATATCAAGCAATCTAATTACCACCCAAACGCATGGATAACAGAGATTTAAAATGCATTGAACACATAATTTACCTAGCTAAAATCAGAGACAGATCACTATGCTTCCAGGCGAGATCCCATGGGATCTGGATCAGCGGCTGAAGAGTAAGATCCGCGAGGCTAATATGATGCTCACGGATGCATAGCATCACACATGGTTTGTGGCATCCCTGAAACCGCACTTGAGGACAACACTGTCTCAACAGAAACTTTCCACCCAGGCCGAAGCATTGGAAATGGTGATGAGGTTGCATGAGACCCCGATACACAATCATGGGTTGGGAGTTCAACAAATCCACATGCAACTACATAATCTCTACCTGGAAATGCAGAGCTTGAAGCAGGATAGGGCACCACAGCTAGACGCATGCGAGTAAGTATGGTGTGTAAAATGCAAAGGCTAGGGCCATGGCAAGGATCACTGTCTAGTATTTACGAACTAATTGGCAGGAGGGGGGCCAAAGTTGTTGAGATTGGATGGAAAAACAGGGCCAAGTGAGACACCCATGTTATGGTGCTCGATCTACCAAATAGGAGGAAAAAAAATGCTAGATAATTTTCATTTGTTGCAGAAGTATACACAGACTCCCGAGCAGTTGTTTTGTAATTTCTACAGGTTAGTAGGCCACGACTAGCACACTTATCATAGTTACGAGTTACTGATGGATCGGACACTAGCCTATAGGATGCAGACATAAATGCAAGCCCTCAACCGAGCTATAGGGATGGAGCGCACTAGATTTCATGGGCGAGGTCGAGGATGAGGAGGAATGGGACCAGGAAGGGGCCGCAGATAGTTAATTTGTTACAATTGTGGAGGACCAGGGCACTACGCTCGTGATTGTACCAACCCAACGAGAATATCTTGTTCATACTATGCTCAGTTTGATCATGAAATGATATATTGTCCTATGTTGATCACACAGATGCGTGAGAAGGGGGTACTCCAGCCTCCTCTGACTCAAAACATTCAAATGATGAGGCTTGAATCACGTGAAGAAGACCCAAATGTGAAAATGATGCTCAGAAGCGAGGGAAAATAAGGAGAAGTAACTTGAGGAAGATACATGGGTTCGTAAGGCTCCTGCAAAGGAATGTGAATTTGACTTAGAACACACAAAGGAGACGATCATGGAAGCTAAGAAGAGCTTCACGGAGGCCTTCACTTCAAGTAGTAAGGATCAACTAGAGACATGAATGGATCCTTCCATGCTCACTACCTTCTTAGAGACATGCATGAAATTTTTGCATGACAATAAGGCAGTTAAGGGACTATATGAGTTGATCACCAGGTGCGCAAGGTTAGGGGAACCGTGCATAGTCCGGAAACTGGGAAAGCATGCATTGCGTACTGGGAGGGAAATGAGATTGACGGCGTAGATTGGTGAGTATGAAATGGATCAGGTCATCCTAGATCTGGGATCAGACGTGAATTTGTTACTGAAGCAAACATGGGAATGCATGGGCAAGCCCACGTTGCAGTGTGGTCCCCTATTCAATTACGAATGGCGAACCAATAGAAGATTTTGCCCATGGGGAGGTTGCAAAGGGTAACAGTTGATATCGAAGGCGTGAGCACACATACAGACTTTGAAGTAATAGAGATTTTTGATGATAGCAATCCCTATCCTGCGTTGCTAGGAATAGACTGGGCCACTGATATGAATGGATTCATCAACCTGAAGAAGTGGAAGATGATACATGAGAAAAAGTCCCTATGTGTAGTAGTCCCGCTAGACCCAACCGAAGGAGCGCACTACATTGAACCAGTGCGCGATGATGAAAGTGATGATGAGATGGATTGTATTTTCTAGATAACGGTGCGAGACCAAGATCGGGTGAACTCGACTGCAGATGGGAGAATCTCGTTGGAGTGCGACAGCTCCAGTACTGCGGATTCAGACAAAGAAGTAGAGTGTTGGTAGAATCGGTTGCAGGAAATGACAACGCTAGATTGCAACATGATGATTAGATCACTATGTTGCGTGATGACAAAGGCCAAGGAACTGCCAACATATGATGGAGTGATAGTGGTGGAAGAATTCTTGGACAAATTTGAAAGCGCAGTACCGGAACAGTAATGGTACGGTGCGCTGGAATGGGCACTGCGTGCAACACTTGCACGATGGTGGAGTACACATTAGGATACCATTGTAAATTGGCGTGAATGTAGAAGGCAGATGCACTTATGGTTTGGAAGCCCCTAGCATCAAATGAAAGCTGGGCAACTAGGACGAAGCAGCTTGCATGCCCACTGGTGTCGATGGGTGGAGACGTGTGCTGTGCAGTCCACACAAGCACACCCCAGAATAAGGATCGAAAATCGCAACGAGACGCAGCAGCAGGAAAAGAGATGCACACCACAATTATTCCACGTCAAAGCATTCAGAAAGATATGTGGAATCATGAACAGATTTCACTAGGCAAGATGAACTAATTGGGACCTGTGCATACCAGCAGTTTGATGGGCCTCTAGGGCCATGTACAAGAATTTGAGTGTGGAGATGAAGATGGCGGGTAGAGTCGAAGCCATAGGTTTGGGAGGAAGGAACCCTCATATAGTTGGAACAATAATCAGGGACCAAGACGAAGGGATTATGGAGCTGTGCAAAGTTGAACATAGGCAGATTCAGGAAGCCATTCAACGAGGGAACCTTAAGTTTCGCAAACTCAAAGATCGGGTACGACTGAGGAAGAAAAGCGTGTTAATGGATGAAAATATCAAAGAACTGAAAATTGAAACCACACAATCATGCCACATCAATAAACTAAGAATGATAGGACACTATATGGGCCTACTGCATTAGAAGGTTTTCGCCGAGAATTTTTGGCCTCGCTACCATGGATGCGACCACACCTTACTAGATAAAGTAACCAGTGGAGCACACCGTATAAGGAAGAACGCGTGGCACTAACTGATGGGAGGGAATTTGAGGAGTGGCTGCGGACTAGAATGGAAGGTGGATCAAAGCCTCGCACAGGTGGTGCAACCACCTGACTATCCATGGAAAGCACAGTCTCAGTGCTCCAAGAAGTTGAAAGAGAGCGCAGGACTATAAAATATTTTGTATGGGACCAACGTGATAAGGAGGTTGCACGCAGGATCAATATGCCACAGGGGTCACACCCGCACATGGGTTTTGCGCTGCCAGACGGGTAGGTTGGGAAGTGACCATTGGTGTCACTATTCATGACAAGATGTCCAGGTTAAAACAATGAGGAGTGGGCGGTGGGGAAATTAATACATGAAGTCAGAACTAGATTTGGGATGATCTGCCGCCAATTTTGCATTAAAGAGTTGAATGAGGGGGCACGGTCGAATTTGAATTCAAAAAGGCCTATAAATCACAGGTGGTTATCCACCGAAAAACCCTTGGCACCTTGAGAAGATAGTTGGTGTGCCATCAATTGGGTATGGACCTTATGAATTTATAGGCTTTGAGAGCAGGTTCAGTGTTTGACACATTGTCGAAATAGATGCAGTACTTACCGAATAGAGTGATGTCGACAGCCAAAGGATTCGCACAGAGCCCTATGCCACCGGTGGGGGATGCACCAGAAATTTATAGATCACCCCGGACACCGAGGCCCAAAAAGGATCCATCAGCAGTAGGACCAGTCCGCATGTCCCCGCGAAATCTTCAGTTTGGTAAACTGTCTATGGAAGACAAGGGCAAGATGGTTAATCTTGAGATAGATGATGATGAGGAGGATCTCCAGGCCTTCATAGAAGAGATTGAAGCAGATGAAGAAATGGTCGAAGACATCCAGTCAGTGCATGCTGCGGAAAAACTGACCAAGTATGTCCCTCCACAGAAAGGGAGAGTAAATGTACCAAAGATTTGGATGTCGTTAAGAGCACACTCAAAACCCAACTCCTTGCAGAGGAAATTCTATTTGAAGGTTCGGTTCTAGGCCACATGCCCATGATGAAATTTGAAGATTGGGACCTCGCGCATAGCAAAAAGTTCCCACATTTGGAGACTAGCCAACTCATGAAACAAAGAAAGGAGGGGGCAGTTACAGCACTACAGCAAGAGAAAATGGTTGCGCGGGGTGGAGGAGGCTAGGCTACTCCACCTACTATGGATTCCACACTTTCACCATGCACCAATCATGATATTTGTCATCAGGCAACTACTTTTCTTAGTACATGATGGGTACTTGTGGATGGAGGAGCCTATTCCCATCACAGCGGAGCTTATTCATAGGATTTCTTTGCTTCCCTGTATGGGAAGGGACCCTGTAGAAAAAGCAAGCAAAAGCAGAGACTTGGTGCTTGCAGAGGCCATGAAGAAGAAATACAAGTTGGAGAAAAAGCAGAGGGGCTATGCCATTACTAGCATTTAAGACAAAGGGGTACGCGTAGCCACCCCGCTGCTGGCAAGAAAAGTGATGAGAAAATGTCATGGCAACAAGGTACCAACAACAGTCATCGCGCTGGTCAAACAATGCACCAAGGGGTTATAGTTCAACTGGGTGCAATTCCTCTACGAGGAGTTCCTAACAAACTACAAGGAGGCTTAGGAGTAGGGTAAGACCTTCCACTATGCGTGGTTTCTCTTATCCATCTTGTTTTTTCAGGGGAATTGCCTGAGGAC
This sequence comes from Pinus tabuliformis, assembly GCA_031772625.1. Classification (NCBI taxonomy): domain Eukaryota; kingdom Viridiplantae; phylum Streptophyta; class Pinopsida; order Pinales; family Pinaceae; genus Pinus; species Pinus tabuliformis. Next base: position 1,023,889,399 of record CM062818.1, on the reverse strand, counting down.
AGTCAGTTTCCTCCTCTTGACCAGGACTTGCCAGAGGCAGTGAAATACGCATTGCTATGGGCGACAAGGGATGCCATGAAGATCCACGAGACCAAGATCTTTTGGATACTCATGGAAGTGACCGTACGGATGTGGTTCATCAAACGGCCGCACCTATCCCCCACGGTATACGATAGTCTGCAGAGCTTTCCAGACTTTAAGGCAGATATGCACAATGTGTATATCAGGGCGCAGAAGGATCCGGAGCAGAAATGGACCAAACTCCCCTTCATTGTGATTGATGATGTTGTTTTCATGGTGCTCGACTCATGGCCACTCGAATGGTGTGCCCTAGATCTGGCAGCGTGTGATGAGATGACAATTCAAAGACATAAGGATGTCGCCAAGCTGTTGGCACAACAGAAGTGGAACGAGCAATTCGTCGAGGAGGTAAGGTCTTCCCGCGAGGCAGCAAAGGCTGCTGCGGAGCAGAGCAAGGCTGCGGAAAAAGTAGCAGCAACACTGGCAAATAGGGCAACCATGGCATAGGAGGGAAGAGGCCCAGACCTAACCATAGGACAGGGGAGAGATGACACGACAGAAGGTGTAGACCCAAATACGTCATCGACATAACTGAAACAACTGCATGATACGAAATGGACAGGGCCCCAAAAGAAGACCAAGGCTTCCAAATTGGATGAGGAACCTATTACACTAACAAAGGGTGACCTATACGACATAGAAGACACCATTCACGAGGTCACCAGAGAAGCACTATAGGAGGCAATGTCGGAGCAGCAAAATGTGTTGGGGGCACTCAGGGCACAACTGCATGGACTTCAGGTGCCACTCCCACAAGAGGGAACAATATCCATCTACGGTGCCATGGGAACATCGAAAACAGAGCAGTTGTTGCAGGCCAAAATAGGCAACACCATCGTGCTGTCAGAAGGAGCACTGACAGCAGACAGCATGGAGGATAGAGCCGCAGTAGGACAGATCAAGGGACTCGGCCTAAACATGGTTGCCCTTCCGCAGGATATTTTATACTAGCTATAGGACGGAGAAATAGCATAAATCCGTGCTAGGGAAGGACACACAGTGAAAATGCTAAGTGAAAAAAAAATCAACATCAAGCAGCTTAACCTACAACATGGTGAAGCAATGGCGTAGAACCGACAGTTGGAGTAGATCGTAGAGGAAGCATGTCGCCGCACTCCAGAGCTGGAAATTGTGATAGACCTACCAACAGGAATGTGGATCCACAAATTGGCCAGTGGATTCCGTGAGGCAAAGGAGGAAGCTACGAGGATCCAGCTACACCTCAACCTACAAATTGTTGAACTGCGATTATAGGCACAGTCATCAATCCCCCTAGAAGTTTGAGAATAGCACACTGGCGATGTCCAAAAAGGGCTGGATGATTCGAATTAGATTCTAAAACACTCTCTAAGTTTTCATAACTCTGTAAAATTCATGCCAAAGTTTAAAATACTTACAAAGGTCTAGCTTATCAGAAATATCCTTGGAACAATTAAAATTTTTGAGCAGCACGAAGCAACAAGGACCCTTGGTCAAGTGCGCAGACTGTTGGCCCATGATAACACACACTTTCATAAATTGGAAAAACATGAGGTCTTTTTGGAGAAACGGGAGAGGTTTATGATATGCAATTAGCGACAAGTCGCTACCATATCACCGGGAAAACCCCTCAAAGATGCAAAAGCCCGGAGTGACCCAGACCCGAAAAGTCAAAAACCGTACAGATATCGCACCGATTCTGTCAGAGGCAGGTCCCACACAAAAACTAGAAGGATATCAGAAGGGTTTCAAGTGGTAAGAAGTTTCAACCAAGTCTCGTCCTATGCCACACACTGGGTGCCATGCATCCGATGGAAGAGAGAAAAAACCACTCACACCAAATGGGTAAACGTCATGCTACTTACCTGCCCAATATGGATGGAGACCATAGGATCTAGAGGCTCCAAATCGACGGCGGAAATGCGATCCGATGGATGACAAGATTCAACGGGGTAAAAAGGCCAAGTTTTATAAGATTTGAATTCCGGCATGAATGATGGGTTGGCAGAAGAACCACGTTCGCAGGAAATCTGGGAGTTAAATAGAAATAACGGCAATTCAAACATTTCCAAGTGAACTGACACTCAGTTTGTTGTGAAATAGGTGGCCACCTCCCTGTGAGGCATTACACAGTGATGATGAAGCAGAACAGAGGAATTCAAACAAACAGAGGTAGGGGAACCAGAAAGCTAGGAAGCGGAAATGAACAGTTAGAAAAGCAGATTGGCTTTAAAGCCACAAACTAACAAAGAGAGTAGTAAGTAGTAAGGCAATGAGAAAAGCGAGTTAAGAAAGCTAAGAGCGGAGAGCAGATAGAAGAAGCTGAGCTGACCTGCAAAAGTAAAGGCAACATCGAGCCAAATAGAGCCAAAGAGAGTCAGAGAGTTTGTGTACTTCAGAGAAGGCTTGAGAGGTTCAAGTGAACTCCTCTGTATATGCCTGTCATGTATGGGTCTCAGATTGGGCTCATACTACTATGACCAGTAGAGGTCAAGTTTCACTAAGGAGAGTCTGTGTACCCCAAAGACTTGGGGAATCCAAGTATAGTCTTACTAATTTATATCTATTGTATGAGACTCAGATTGAGCTCACTGTTGTAAAAACTCTACTTTGAAAACATAATAGAGAGGCCACCACTGAAGGCTGGACCAGGAGACGTTGCCTAGGAGTGTTGGGTGTGAACTCCTTACTAAACATGTTGTGTTTATATGTTTTCCTGTTATGTTTTCTCTAACTGCTTCAGTGCCAGTGTATTTCACAATCTTATCAATGCATTGCATAAAGTAACATAGGCACATCCATGCACATGAGTCTGTAATACCTTAAATTGTTTGTCTTGGATAAATTCCAGATCAAGTGGTATCAGAGCTTTAGGTTACTAAGGTTTGACAAGCTTGTGTTGGATTTTGTTGTTGAATGCTAACTAGATCAAAGCTTAAATTAGGAGAAGGAGAGTTGGTTGAAGCTAACCCAGAAATTGGAAAAGTCTATCCTAAGAGGAAAATGTCAGAAGAAAGTCCCTTGGAATCAGACTTCCAGTTCATGGATAGTTTTATGACCATGAAATCCATGGTAGAAGAAATGTATAGAGAGTTTAAGAAGGGTAGAGATGAAGATTCATCACACTCCAAACAAGATAAAGGAGTAGAAGAATCTCTCCTCCATGACCACTCTAAATGCAAAGGGAAAGAAGAAAAACTTCCCACACCTCCTAATAGCCCTGAAAATAAAAAGAAATCATCTTTGATTAAATTAGATGTTAAATTTGATTTGTCGATATATGATGGAGATTTGAATGCAGAGAAGCTGGATAATTAGATTAGACATATTGATGTGTATTTCAGAGTGCAGAGCATCGATTCAGACAATATTAAGATTTAGCTGGCCAGCCTATGCCTTGGAGGCACTGCCTTGGTATGGTGGGAAGGCAAGAAACAAGCTGACATGAAGAAGCATGGTAAAATTCTTTTTGTCTGGAGAGAATTTTTTTCTGCAATTAAAAAGCAATTATATCCACTAGCCTATATGCAGCAAGCCATGATGAGCTGGCAAACTCTTCGCCAATTAAAAGGGAAAAGTGTACAAGGCTACACTCAAGAATTTAGGAAAAGATATTTGATTCTAGGAATTTCTTTAGACTCACCTGAAACTTTGCTGAAGTATATAGGTGGTCTACACAGCTATTTAAAGAACACCATTCTCATGTTTGATTCCACTAGCATAGATGAGGTGTCCGTTCAGGCTACACATCTAGAGGCTAGAGGCAAGAATGTGAACCCAGAAGTTGGGGGATCATCAAAACCCACTGCAAGAAAGAATAAATAAAATAGAAAACAGAAATGGAAAGAGAGGAATACAAATACTGTACAAAAGACTAAACCTTCATGCACTCATTGTAAGGAGGATGGGCATGATGATGAACACTGTTGGATTCTGCTTCTGGAGCTGAAACCAAAGAAGTACAATGGCAAGAAGAAGAAGATTGTTGCAACTATTCAAAACAATTTGGGTTCAGACTCAGGAGATGAAACAACGATTGCAGCCACAAGTATAAAAAATAAAAATTTTGAAGCATCTACTAGTAACTCTACACAATCTACTGATAATGAAGAAAATGAGAGGAAAAGACATGAGCTTTTTCATATTCAAGTTATTTCCAAGCATCAAAAGATTGATACTTTGTTTGATAGTGGCTCAAAAGAAAATTTAATTTCTGAAGCAATTATAAAGAAGTTGGGATTATTAACCACACCTCACAAGAAACCATATCCATTAGGTTGGTTATGTGATAAAGCAAAGCTACAAGTGACTAGACAATGCAAACTTAAGTTTTCTTTTGGGTCAACATTTGTAGATGAGGTTGAGTTAGATATAGTTCCTTTGGATATATGTGGAATTGTTTTAGGAAGTCCTTACTTGTATGATAGAAAAGCCATTTTCTATAGAGATGAGAAAAAGTATCAACTCGTTAAAGATTGAATCGAATATATTGTAAGAGCTCATAAACTTAGGAATAATTATACTCTCAGAAACTTGGGGCAGATGAAAAGAATTGTAAATTCATGCAAACAATTTTCACTGATGGTTGTAAAGGAAAAGGAACCTGATAAAACCAATGTATTTGAGGTCTGTAATGCTAAACAACAAGCTGATTTAGAAAAAGTTGTTTCAGAATATAATATACTATTTCAAGAACCTAAAGGTATGCCACCCAAAAAGGAAATAATACATGATATTAATTTGCAACAAGATGCTCCATTGCCTAACATTGGAATGTATAGGTTGTCCACATTAGAGAATGCAGAAATCAAGAAGCAGGTACAAGAGTTTCTCAAGGAAGGGTTCATAATACCTAGCACATCACCATGCGGGTCTCCAATTGTCTTGGTGAGAAAGAAAGATGGCTCATGGAGAATGTGCATTGATTATCGAGCACTGAATAAGATAACGATCAAAAACCATTATCCCCTTCCTCACATAGATGATCTATTAGATCAGTTGAAAGAATCTATTTATTTTTCCAAGTTGGACTTGCATAGTGGTTGTCATCAGGTCAGAGTTGCAGAGAAAGATGCATGGAAGATTGCTTTCAAAACAAAGCAGGGATTGTATGAGTGGTTGGTTATGACTTTTTTCTTAACTAATGCTCCTGCTACTTTCATGAGAGTAATGAATGATGTACTCAGACCTTTTATTGATGATTTTGTCATTGTATATTTAGATGACATTCTTATATTTAGTAAAACATGGGAAGAACATTTGAAGCATGTAAAGCAGACTCTCGATGTTTTGAAAAGAGAAAATCTTTATGTTAAGCTCTCAAAATGTGAATTTGGCAAAACATCTTTGAATTATTTGGGTCATATTGTACAGTGTGGTGAATTGAAGATAGATCCCTCTAAGGTAGAAATCATTGTAAACTGACCTAAACCCAAATCTACTACAGAAGTTAGAAGCTTCTTAGGAGCAGCATAGTATTGGAGAAAGTTTATTTCTAACCTTTCCTTGATTGCAAATCCCTTACATGCTTTAATAGGATTTAACAAGGTGTTTCAGTGGGGAGGCAAATAGCAAAAAGCCTTTGACATCTTGAAAGAAAAGATTAGTACAACACTAGTACTAGCTCTGCCCGATCTTCGAAGACCATTTGAGATTGAAACAGATGCCAGTGACTATTCCATGGGAGCAGTGTTGATGCAGCATGGTAAACCCATATGTTATCATTCTAAGACATTTAATTCTACAGTGGTTAATTATCCCACATATGATAAAGAATTGTATACGTTAGTACAAAGTGTGAAAAAGTGGAAACATTATCTAATGGGTAAAGAGATAGTTATACATACTGATCATCAACCACTTCAATATTTGCACTCACAAACTAAGTTGTAGCAATCAAGACACTATAGGTGGATGGGTTTTATACAATAGTTTCATCTTTTCATCAGATATAAAAAGCGCATACACAATAAAGTTGCAGATATGTTGTCTATACCAATCATAAATGCATCTACCATATTTAAGCGTAATTCAATATTGCATGAAAGCTACATTGAACAGTATGCTCAAGATATAGATTTTAAAGATGTTTATGCAACTTTAAGTCATGGAAAACAAGTAGAAGAACTAGATTATCATGTTAAGGACCGACTCTTGTATCATTTTGGGAATTTATGTATTCCACAAACTGAAAGAGTAAAGATAATTCGAGAAGCACACACTTCTCTAATATCAGGTCACTTTGGTGTAAGTAAAATGGTTGCACAGCTGTAAAGATTTTGTTATTGGCCAAAAATGAATGAGACAATTTCTAGATATGTAAGAGGGTGTACCATGTGTGCTAAAAGCAAGCCCAACAATAGAAAACTACGCCTGTACACTCCACTACCACTTCCTTCTCATCCTTGGGAAAGTGTTTCCATGGACTTTGTTGGAGGACTTCTTATATCTAGAAAATGTCATGACTATTTATATGTTGTTGTGGATAGGTTCAGCAAAATGTGTATTTTAATACATTGTAACAAACATATTACAGCTGAAAAAACTGCAAATTTGTTCTTTCAGCATGTATGGGTTCATTTTGAATTACCCACTTCCGTTGTATCTGATCGAGATACCCGATTTGTCGGGAAATTTTGGTCAAGTTTGTAGGAATTGATGGACACCAAACTGAAGAAGATCATAGATTTTCATCCACAAATAGATGGCCAAAGAGAAGTGGTCAACAGGATAGTGATCCAGTTTCTTAGAGGCTATTGCAACAAGCATCCCAAGCTTTGGGATTAACATTTATGTTATGTGCAGCATGCTTACAATCGAGCTAAACATTCTTCTACAGAGAGATCTCCTTTTGAGACCTGTTTTGGTTTCACACCAAGGTCTACCTTGGATTTTGTCTTTGGTAAATACATAGCAGTTGATGGACACAGTGATGTGGACGAGGCAACCAATTTCATTGAATGAAACCAAGAGATTCACCAGGTAGTACAGGAACAACTGGAAAAGAACCAAGCCAAGTACAAGGTAAGGCATGATAAGCATTGGATTGAGCATAGTTTCCAAGTTGGTGATCAAGTCTGGTTGTATATCAGCAAAGACAGAATGCAAGGTGAAGGTAAGAAGTTGAAGCCAATAAGGTATGGACCTTTCAAGATACTTGAGAAAATTGGTGAGAATTCTTTTCGCCTTGATTTACCAGCTTACATGCACATCTACTCAGTTGTTAATGTAGACAGCTTGAGACTATTTGAACCTTCATTAATTGAAGATCCCGAAGAGCAGAGTCAATTGCTTTCTATTGATGATCTGTTGCTCAAATATCTCAATGAGTTGTAGGAAGATATAGTTCTGGACAGGAAGGTGATAACTACGCATAGAGGGGATGTTGAATACCTTAGGATTGGGCTCAAGGGTTCAAAACCAAGCAGTGCAAAATGGATATAAATTGGGCAAGTGAGGAATCTATACCCTTACTTGATTGATGCTTAAAAACCAACTTTTGGTGGTCCAAAAGTCTTTCAGTGGGAAGGTCGTGATCTGAATTGGATCCTAAAACACTCTCTAAGTTTTCATAACTCTGTAAAATTCATGCCAAAGTTTCAAAGACTTACAAAGTTGAGCTTATCAGAAATATCCTCAGAATTGTTGTAATTTGTGAGCAGTGCGGAGCAACTAGGACCCTCGGTCAAGCACACAAACCGTTGGCCCATGGTAATGGGCACTGTCAAAGATGGAAAAGCCCCTAGCGACCCGGACCCAAAAAGTCAAAAATCGTACGGATATCACACCGATTCCGTCAAAGGTGGGTCCCACACAAAAACTGGCAAGATATTGGAAGGGCTTCGAGCAGTAAGAGGTTTCAACCGAGTCCCGATGGCACACACTAGGTGCCATGCGTCCGGTGGAAGAGAGAGAAAACCGCTTACACCAGACGGGTAAACGTCATGCTACTTACCTTCCCAATATAGACAGAGACTGTAGGATCTAGAGGCTCCAGATTGATGGCGAAAATTCAATCCGATAGATGACTAGATTCAACGGGGTAAAAAGGTCGAGTTGTATAAGATTTGAAGTCTGGCATGAATGATGAGTTGGCAGAAGAACCGTGTTCACAGGCAATCTGGGAGTTAAACGGAAATAACGGCAGTTCAAACATTTCCTAGAGAACTGACACTCATTTCGTTATGAAATAGGTGGCCACCTCCCTAGGAGGCATTACATAGTGATGATGACGTAGGAGAGAGGAATTCAAATGGACAGAGGCAAGGGAACCACAAAGCTAGGAAGTGGAAACGAATAGTCAAAAACAAGATTGGCTTTAAAGCCACAAATTGACAGAGAGAGCAATAAGTAGTAAGGCAGTGAGAAAAGCGAGTTAAGGAAGCTAAGAGCATAGAGTAGAGAGAAGAGAGAAGAAGTCGAGTTAACCTGCAGAAGCAAAGGCAGCATCAAGCCAGACAAAGCCAGAGAGAGTCAGAGAGTCTGTGTACTCCAGATAAGGCTTGAGAGGTTCAAGTGAACTCCTCTGTTTATGTCTGTCATGTATGAGTCTCAGATTGGGCTCATACTACTGTAACCAGTAGAGGTCGAGTTTCAGTGAGGAGAGTCTGTGTACCCCAGAGACTTGGGGAATCCGAATACAGTCCTACTGATTTATATCTGCTGTGTGAGACTCATATTGAGTTCACTGTTGTAAAAACTCTACTTTGAAAACATAATAGGGAGGCCACCACTGAAGGCTGGACTAGGAGAAATAGCCCAGGAGTGTTGGGTGGAGTCCTTTTTAAACTTGTTGTGTTTATATGTTTGTCTGTTATGTTTTCTCTAACTACTTCAGTGCCCGTGTATTTTGAAATCTTATCGATCTGTTGCATAAAGTAACATAGGCACATCCATGCACATGAGTCTGTAATACCTTAAATTTTTTGTCTTGGATAAATTTCAGATCACTGGAAGAACTTGAACAGGTAGTGCAAAGTTGTACCACTTTGTTGGAAGAATCCTTCGAGGTCCTCACAGCCTTACATGAGGACCCCACCATACAGCGGTTGGAAACAAAGTCGCGAGAGATTTAAATGCAATATGATAGTGTGCATGGGATGGTGTAGACAGTAGTCCTGACTCAGCAGCTCGTGAGGCTACAACAGGTGAAGGAATTGAAGGAGCAAGTAGATGCAGCGTGTCAAAAAGAGGAAGTACTTAAAGCACGCATCCAGCCTTGGATTGATGAGGCCTTCCTCATCACCGCCACCATCGAAGGAAAGCTCGCACAAATGAAAGTATTGCATGCTCTCAGACTGGTATTTGCCTAGGATAGTGAGTATTCAGCCAAGCGAGTAGAGAAAATCCAGCAGATGGTAGAACCGTGCGTTGCGGACCTTCACACAGTTCTGGAACAGTTGGAAGGGCTTCATGCCAAGATCGTTGCACAGTGACTTGGGACGAGTCACAATGATTGTTTTGGGGGCTTGTTGGGCAGTAGATCCCCCCATAGCATGTTTTTGGGGCTTAAAGCCCGAGTTTTGGTCAACTTAATGTAAAGACTTCGTGAAATGAGGGCGCGGAGCGTGAAAGTTTAGGATGAGTCATAGGGTTGCCTGCCCTAAAATAATGAAATTGAATTTAAATTGTGTTGGCCTACCCATGGTCCGTGGACCATGGGATTGTATAAATAGAGTGAGGCTTTAAGTGTAAACATAGTTCAAAGTTTTTGAAAAGTAATAGATAGAAGTGAAGGCATGGTTAGAGTATAAAAGTGGATCTGAAGGTATTGGGTCATAGTAGTAGGTAAAGGCTCTGCAGCTGAGTGCGCAGAGGCCTAGTAGATTTCACAGCTAAGTGCACAGGGCGGAGTCGAGCCTGTATTGAACTTAACTTGAAAAGGATCATTAATAAAGCTAAGTTGATTCGACATATTGTGCATCTGTTTCATAGATCTATATTTTGATGTTCGACATTAATGGTATCTGTTTACATATATGCGCACACTTGTATGTATGTTTATGTATGAAAAATTTCTAAGTAATTAATGAACAAAACCTAACTAAGGAAGACTTGGGTAATTAATATTGGTCACACTACGGCTAGATCTTCGAGAAGGCAGTGCCACAGGACGAAAGGAGCCCACTGGTGCGCGTAATCTAGTAAGCGCAAAGCTTGAATCGCATACTTATCACTCATATCAGACATCCCCAGGGTGTGGAAACCTGGTTCCAACACCCTCCCATACTACATCGGGTGAGACCTCAGGCCGCGGTCCACGAATTGTTGTTGAAAGAGCCAGTAGTACCAGGATTTGGTTAGCTAAACTCACTACTAAACTTGGGTCAGGCCCCACGTAGCCAACATAGCATAATGGCCCACTTCATGACAATGAAAGAATCACACTTTCGATTTTTCAAACTTCTTCCCACCATGGGAAGAACTGGATTTGGGATGGGACGCCTTCCCTTTCCCTTTCCTCACCTTACTCACTAAGGTTAGATTTTCCTCATCATCTTGCTTCAATCAGGATCCATCTCTGGTGCTTCTTCTTATTTCCTCTTGCATCATATCCGACCAAATTCATTCCCAATATGGTAGTTTTTCTCTTCCATTAACCACATCTTGGTAGCTATACCAGCTTTTAGGAAGAGCAAGGAGTGCTAGACTCACCATGTCATCATCAGCGGTCGTGATCCCTACACTTCCAAGCTCATCCTTGTAGGTGGTGAGCTTGTTCAGATATGTAGAGATCGTGTCGCCCTTTTCACACTTGATTTTTCGAAGCTTGTCTTTCAGCGCCAGCTTCCTCTAATCGTTGTTGTTCTGATATAGACCTTTCAATGTTTTCCACATTGAAAATGGTGTCTCCTTCCCATGGAGGCTTGAGACATTGTGGTCTCGAACTCCCCCTAGGAGGATTCCCCTTGCTCTAGCCATACATTTTTTCCATTCCACCAATTCTGTAGCATCAGTTGGCTTGGGGACTTCTTGATCAATGAAGTCCTTTAGACCATTTTCCTCTAATACTGCTTCCATGCAATCCTTCCAGGCTATATAATTCGAGCTGCCATCAAGGGCATACTCGAGTCTTAAACGGTTGAACGCCATTGGTGAAATTTGAGATGTGATAAGAATTCGAATTCTATAATCAGGAACTTCAACCTTCAAACTTCTCCCTTCTTTGTATACTATTCTTTGCTTTGATCACCTTTTCTTTGATACCATGTAGAAATTCCCACTGTAGATCAACAGATTGTGCAATATAATAAAGCAAAATACAAGATCTACTTCTACAACAAACTTTGCAGAAGCTTAATCAAATATGAGCAAGATCAATGAGAACACATATAACTAAGAATGAGAAATCAATCACACATAACACAGAAGAAATAACCCAGGGAAAGCATTAGCCTAAAACCCCAATCTCTGTATTATCTTACAAGTGGAAATATGTTCAAGTTATAAAAAGAATCAGCTCTCAAACTATCCTTCTTTCTCTGCAATCCAACAATGTTGCTCATAGACAGTCAAAGGCTTCTCCAAACCTTCTCCTCTACCCTCCAAGCCTACTAATTCCTTGCGCAGTTTTCCTTGGGGTCCAGTGCCGCCACCTATGTGAATTGGCCTCTTCACACACTCACTAAACTAAAGAAGTAACTGTGCAATCTCTAAGGAATGAATTACTTCTACATGCAAGAGATATTCACAATGGAATATTCCTGCAACCGATAGTACAATGTCCCTCCATCTGATCTCAATTGGGTCTCTGTCTAAACCGACATGCATGAGTTATTTATGAGAGAATATTCAGTTATCTGAAGTGCAATAATTACATGCATGCATGCATTAACTAACTGAACTCACAATTAGTTCAACAAACTATTTGAACTAATCTAACTGGACTTAACTCAATTAACTAAGCTAACTAATTACAACTCAATATTACAATTCATCCTTATCTCTTTAACTAAGGTGTTAGGTGTGGAGCCTAATTATCTTCTTTATTTAAAGGTTTCAGCCAGATGTATATCCTAGGAAGACTGTACACCCCTCCACACGGGGGGGTGTGGGGGGACTTGTCCCCCCCACGGGGGTCTAGTGGGTAAAGCCCCCCCGGATGGGGGGTCCGGGGGCCAGCGGTCCCCCGGCGGGGATTCGGGCCCTGTTAGCACCTAACTCTACCTTAGGCTGAAGGAAGGAAAAAATTATGGTAACCACAAACCACGCTCAGTCTGGTAGCTAGCCCTACCAGAACAGGAGAGGGCTCTCTCCGAGTCATGCTCAGTGAATAGATAATCAAAAACGGTCTGAGATGACTTACAGTGAAATATTGATCTTAGGCTAGTAATTTAATAGGGATACAAGAAATCATTTTCATGAATGACCGAGCTTCTGGGATGGTATAGGACCAACAATCAGCAAAGAACAAAGAATTTAATACAAAGGCACAGATTATTCCGTGAGGCAAGGCAGGCGGAAAATGTAGTAATTTAGTTTGAGTTAATGCGAAATGAATAGATTGCTGAAGACAGTGAAACATGCATAATTACATGAATCCTTTTCAACAGAAGAAAAACACTGAACATGAAATTTTCCCACAGGCAGAGCAATAAAATTGAATTCTACCTAATCTCACATAGAAAATTTCACTGGAAATGAACATGAATTGAATTATGAAACATAATGAAATACATATGAAAACATAAGAGACACATTTGCTACACTCACAACCACAAGAATCTCATGAAACAAAGCCGCTGCCTTTCATTAATTCTCTGTCAAAATTACATAGTGAAGAAACAGAGTTTCTTTCCCACAGTCTCCCAGAAGTTACAAGCCAACCAACTCTTTGCAAATAGCTTGCATACAATATATAGAATGTGTAAGGAAGAGATAGAACGCCCAAGGGTTGGGGAGTTACTCGAATCATGGCAAAATGGAGATGAAGAGCCAACCATCAGCTACAGGTGCATCGCTACAAACATGACATTTGGCTTGGGTGACCATTTGCCTTCCTTCGCCACTTGGATAGAAGCCAATTTAGAGAAAAAAACACTTTAAATTCCACCTTTGTTGCCAAAAAACCGAAGTGTAGATGAGCGGGCCCACTTGGAGAAGTCGCGAACCGAAATTTCGTGAAACAGAAGCAAATTGGGAAATTTTTCCTCTGTGCGTCATGCTAATTTGAGGCCTATTTTGGGGCACTTGCAGGTGTCCAAAATGTGCCCAAGTGGGCTTGTTGGAAAGCCTATCCTGTCTACTTTCTAACCCCACTAGAATTTTTGAATTTGGTGCTCACTTTCCCCTCCAAATCTTCATTCTCCCAAGACTGCTTCCTGTGTGTCAAAAAAGGGGCAGAGAGGCCATTTTGAGGTGTTTTTTGACCTTTTGGAGACTTATATCTTGCCAAAATTTCTTGTTCGGGCACCTAGTCGTGATTTTCCATGTTGAATCAAAAAATGCAAACCATTCCTCATTTGGAGCTCTAGAATTTTAGCGCCGCGCCACACAGGGAGAAAAACCCTGTGTTTTGCCCAAAAATTCCCCAAATTTCTTGAAATTTGGGCTGGAGGTTCCCTATGGGGTGTTATCATGGGCTAATGAAGCCTCAACCAAGATTCGAAGTCGATCTTGCTCTTTTTCCTCTTTTTCCTTTCTTGTTGCTTTCCTCAATTTCGCCTTCAAACTCCTTATTCGGGCCCTTGCACTCATATTTTGTGTCCTGTAATGATAAGCCATGTGTCTCAGCAAGGCAAGGTCCTGATCGGCCTTGTCCAGTAGCCTCTTCAAGTGCATTTTCACGCTCTCGAGATGGGCCTCCCGATCCTCATTGATCTCTTGCTCCAATGATGTGAGCTCAACTCTTCTCCTTTGAGCAGCTTGGCGACGCTCACGAATTTTTTGCAGCTCCATAATCACCTACTGATCCTCAAGCTGCTTGTTTCTCTGCTCCAATTACTTCATGTTCCACTTGGCCCTCTCCAAATCAAGGGATAAGGACTCAATCACTGATTGCTACTCCTGGATGATCTCTGTAAGCTCTGCATTTGTTGGTTCTGTATCTGTCTCATCATCATGGAGGAGAACGAATTCGGTCTCTCGTTCACCTGATGGCCCTTCCTCCTGCACTGGCTCCTTACCTCTGCCCTGCTCATGTGGTGCCGATGTCGGAAGGGAGGCCCCTTCCACCCGGGGTGGAGATAACACTCGCTTTGCTGCTGCAAATAAGGGTCTACTGCCTCTCTGATAGGTGATGTCTACTAGCATAGTAGTAGTCTCATGTCACTCATACTGATGAGATGGGCTACCTATCTCATGTTCTGCCTCTGATACTACCTGTGGTACGCTGAAGAAGTCACGGGAGATGAAACCCTCCCAAGCAATACCCTGCAATCCCAACTGATGATCTACCAAAATCCAGATAAGAGAAAAGTGATAAATACTGTTAAGTTGTTGTCGAGGGGTCTTGTGCTACATGAAATTTTTCATCCTCTCTATGTTCCCGCAGATGAAAAATGGGAGTTTCATCATTCGCACCCTGGTAAAGTGCATGAGCAATCTAATGTGATAGGCATAAAGGCGAGAAATCCTCCCCTCACAACTGAAGTATTTCATGATCAGTTTCATGAGCGGAACATACTCATCTCTCAAAAATCTGAACAGGAAAACTCTCGTGAGCTAACTCAAACAACTGGCCTTAATGTAAGGCTCATAATGATGCCTCTCCACCTTCTTCTTCTTATGCCACTGTTCTCCAACATTTGGTATGCATGTTGCCACTGATATGGATTCGGGTGTCAATGTGAAAGTGACCCCAGCCAAGATAGACTGACCTCCATGTAAGTGAAATGCAAAAATATGGGCCAACTCATGATGAACTTTGACATTTGCCACCCTTTGACAAAATTCAAAACATGTTAAGTGCTAGAAACATGACATAGCAAGAGGGCATGCCTGCAACTCAGTGAGGGTGTTTAGCTCATCTCTAACATGTTTTCCACTTTGGTGATGTCTCCTGGGGGCCTGTTCTCTTGAAGTTGTATCACTGTGGGTCCCCTCCTCATATTCTGATAAAACCTCAGATGCCATGACTGTTGTTTTGTAAACTGAATTTAGGCTGCCCTTTGATTATAGTGAAGCTGGAGGTTGCTTTGACAATCTGCCACCAAGGGGACAATTAAAAAGGGAGTATTAGGAGGGGGATAACATAATGGGAATACGGGTTTATAGGAGAATTTCGTTTAGGGATATACAGGGGGTTTTGGGGTATTTTGATAGGGTAGGTTCTGTGTTTTTGGCAGGGTAAGGTTTTAGGGTTTGTAAGGTAAGGTTTGGGATTCATTTAGAAATAGGAAGAGGGGAAAGGGAATATGATTTTGGTAGTGTTGGGGTAGTGATTATGGGGACAATGGCATAGGGGAATAAGGAACAGGGGTAGGGTAGGAAGAATAACCTTGGCAGCAATATCACTGTAGCACAAACCCTAGCATAATGGTTTTCTTTGGTGTCTTCTTTGTGTTTGCTTTATGAAATTTTTTTTCATTTTATTATAGGCATAAAATCATCATATTACCCATAAAAATTGGTGCACAATTGAATTTAGGTAGCCTACCTTGCAAATAGAAGAGCTCCACAAAAATTTTGAGTGGATTTGGTAGGTTCTGGGCGCTTTATCCCTGTGCGTCGCGCCTGTGTAAAATTTGAACTGCGGGCAGGCTCTGTGTGCGCCACGCGCCTTCAAACTGCCTCCAACTCCCCCAAACGCTCACGATGCACACTCACACCCTTTGCAACGTTTCTGCAAGGCTTGGATTAGCACAATGCCTTTGATTTTGATGAAAACTTGTATATATAGGCTTGGAGGTCATGTTTTAAATTTACTTTTTTAAAAACCCACTTTTCTAATGTCCTGTTCAACACTTTTTCACTGATTTTAATATAACCCTGATCTTCACTTTTTCTCCGAATTTTGGGCTCAAACAATGAAATTTTCAACACTTTTTTGTAGGGATTGCATGATAGAGCACTTGGCCACGGAAACCATGACTGCACCTGAAGAAATCAATTGTCGACCCTTTTTGAAAATTTTGTCACCAATAGCACTGTTTGACTTTTCTTCAAAACAGAGTTTTGAAGAACCGTCGAATTTTATCAATAAGATGATGGAAATCTGCGGATCATTACTTTGCAAGAGCATCCCTCTAGCCTGCATGGCTTTACTGGACATATTAATGACCAAATTGATCAATCCCTAGACCTAATGACCAAAAATGACTTTTTTCTTTTCAAGGACCAGACCTTGACTGTTATGGACTTTTGATTATTTGACACAAAGACATAAGCCAGCAGGAGCCAGACATGAGGGGAAATGACTAGTATGACTTTCTCCGTCAGATCATGGAATGCCCCTAGCGGAATGCAGCAGAGTGAATGGATCAGGACACCTAAAATGAAATGCATAAAGAGTTTTGATCTCTGATGGAGGACTGACTAGACCGACTCTAACATTGGATCCAATGGGGGATGGTAGCTCCTTGGAGGTGCCAAGAACAGCAGATCTCTGGAGGAGCTAGATAGTGCCTTTTGTCCATTGGGCTATGGAGTCATCATTTCGACTACAACACAGGGCTCTGACTTATTTATGAAACTGAAATGACCAAGAAATTGATTCAAACTTAACATTGAAATGACTCAAAAACTAACTTGACAGACTGAAACCAAACTGAAATAAAAATGGTATTTACAATGACAGTGGAAGCAGTGTTAATAAATTAGCAATGGTACCGCTTGAGCAGCTGACCATTGATCGGCCCTGTAGGACAATCTTCCCCGTTCATTTCCTTCAGAAGAAAGGCATTCTGACGCTTATATGCTGCAATCTTGAAAGGACCTTTCCAAATATTCTCGAACTTGTCGTGCTTACCTTTCTCTTCATTCCTTGCATCCCACTTCAACACCACATCATCCAACTAAAATCTATCAGCCTTTTCTTTTCTGTCATAGATTTTCTTGATTTTCTCCTGCAATTTGGATGTATTCTTGAAAACTTCTTCTCGTGTCTGCTGCAAGTGGACCATTTGATTCAACCTTCTCTGCATGGGATCTTCTTCACTACCAGCCTCCTGAAGAAGTCTGACTACTGGGGCAGCGAGAGAGGTTGGAAATACTGTGTCAACTCCATAAACAAGCTCAAATGGTGACATACCAATGGATTTTTTCTGACTGATCCGATCTGCCCAAAGCGCATGGACTAACCTCTTATTCCAGCTCTTTTTATTTATTTCCAACAGCGTCTTGATAATGTTGACCAATGATTTTTTTGAATATTCCACCAATCCATTGCCTTGTGGATGATAGGTAGTTGAGTGACCCAAAATGATGTGATACTTATGACAAAATTCTACCATCCTTTTTTATTTGAAAGCTGCTGCATTATCGGTGATTAACTTATTTGGACAACCAAAGGGAGACAATATGTTATTTTCAAGAAATGAAATGATTATCGTATCTGTAGCTTGTCTGGTGGGAGCTGCCTCAATCCATTTTGTGAAATAGTCTGTCGCTGTAAGGATCCATCTATGTTGTCCAGAAGAAGCAGGATGAATTTCCCCAATGAAATCCAACCCCCACTGCTGGAAAGGAGTGCTCACCTCAATAGGCTTAAGTGGCAAAGGCTGTAGTTTCTGTTTTCCTTCGAAAATCTAACATTTATGACAACGCTTGACCATCTTGTACACATCAGCAAACAATGTGGGCCAATAGTACCCTGCTCTCAAAATTTTGTTCGTTGTTGACTTCCAAAAAAGGTGACCACAACACTCTCCTCCGTGGAAATCCTCCATGACTTTCTTTGCCTCCTCTTCCACCAAACAATTTAACAAAATGTCACCGGGATCTTTCCAATACAATGCAGAATTTAGAATACAAAACTTGGCAGCCTTCAACTTGAGTTTTCTCGCTTTATTTCTAGTCATGTCGGGCGGTGGTGATAGACTTTTTAGCACATATATTATATCTGAATACCATGGGGACAGAGAAAACATTTTAGATACCTAAATGGATGATATTTCCTCGTTTTCATTAGACATAGCAGCGATCATATTTATGTCCAAGGCATGCAAGTTTGATTCATCCATTAACTTCGTCAACCCCTATCCTTTGACCAGATTTGTGGGCTTTATTTCCACATCATATTCCAGCAAGGCTGCCATCCATTTGCCTCTTCTTCCTTCCAGATCGGTCTGCACTAAAACATCTTTTACAGCAGCGTTAGGAACATAGGCCAGAATATGAGAATGTAGAATATATACCTGGAAATCCTTCAATGCCTTCACCAGTGCTAGGGCTTGCTTCTCATTGATGTTGTACTTTAAAGCTGCATCTCTTATAGCCCTGCTGAAGAATGCTATGGGTCTTTCATGATCATCTCTTTTCTGCAATAATACTGCTAATATATACCCGGAAATCCTTCAATGCCTTCACCAGTGCCAGGGCTTGCTTCTCAATGATGTTGTACTTTAAAGCTGCATCTCTTATAGCCCTGCTGAAGAATGATATGGGTATTTCATGATCATCTCTTTTCTGCAATAATACTGCTACCATAGTGTGCTCCGAAGCAAATGAAAACAATATGAAATCCTGAGTGTAGTATGGGCTGACTAGAATAGGAGCTGAAGAAAGGGCCAATTTGACCAAGTTGAAAGATTTTACAGCCTCCTCTGTCCATTTCACTTGGCTGTCCTTCTTGAGCATGTTGGTCATCTCTCTTAAGTGTTCAGCAAGATTAGGTACGAAGCGACGCATAAAATTCATCTTACCATTGAACGATTGTATCTCCTTTTTATTCCGGGGCAGATCGATATGCTGAATTGCTTGCACATGTGCTGGGTCAATACGAATGCCATCCTTTGAAATAATGTGCCCAAGTAATTTTCCTTCTTCCATGGCGAACAAACTCTTCTTAGGGTTCAGCGATAAACCATATTTTCTGCACTTTTGAAAGACAGTTTTTAGGTGATGCATGTGCTCTTCATCAGATTTGGAAAACACCATCAAATCATCCAGGTACACCACCAAAAACACATCCTTCTAATTTGCAAAAGCCAAGTCCATTGCATGTTGAAATGTGGCACCTGCATTCTTTAAACCGAAAGGCATTTTGGCATAATGAAAGGTTCCCCATGGAGTGGTGAATGCTGTCTTGTCTCTGTCATCTTCATGGACAGAAATTTGGTTATATCCGGAATAACCATCAAGCAGTGACATACGAGATGCCCCCACTACTCGCTAAAGGATATGGTCCATTTTGGGCAGTGGATAGTTGTCCTTCAATGAGACTTTATTTAGATTTCTGAAATCAATGCATAGGCGGATCTCACCGGTCTTCTTTCGTACGGGCACTAAATTTGAGATCCAATCTGAAAATTTGATGGGCACAATGATACCTGACTTGTACAACATGTTTACCTCCTTTTCAATAGATGGCAGCAATTTTGGATTTATCCTTCTCAGCTTCTTTCTAAATTGTTTTTTATTAGGCTTGATGGGTATCGTGTGCTGAATAATATTGGTATCATAGGTCTTTAAATCAGAATAGTCCCAAGTAAACACATCTGCAAATGAAGCCATCAAACTGATGTATTTGTCCTTGATCTTTGGCGGTAATGCTTTAGATAATTTTACCAACTTAGGATTGGCAGCTGTTCCGATGTTGACCTCTTCTACACCTTTCTCTGTTGGCTGTAATGTTGGCTTGCGGGCTACATCATCCTGATCAAAAAGTTCTTCTAGAGGTATCAAGCCTTTAGGAATAATGTTATTCTTCAGCTGCAACACGTCCATTTCATTGATCTGCACGTAATCTGTACCATTCCCTTTACCATCGTCATTTTCTACATCAATTGAGGTTTCTTTGAACTTGCCTTTGTTTTGCAGAAAATCCTTAATCTCTTCATCATCTTGAAACACTTGCCAATATCTCTGATTGTCTGGAATGGTTGGACGATGTTTGACATGGATGTCAAATTTATTGTTGGAGTTCATGGGGATCCTCAAACTACTTACTGCCTTAGCAAGAGCATCAACAATACTATTTTGTATACGAGGCACACATGTCAAGGTGTATTCTGAAAATAATTTTAATATGTCTAAAACTGCGTTATGGTAGGCCCGCATCCTAGGATTCTTTGCTTGATACTCACCTCTGACCTGCTTTATTACCAATTCGGAGTCGCCATATACCGAAATCCTTTTAGCTTTCAACTTTCTAAGAATCTTCAGGCCAGCAATAATAGCTTCATACTCAGCTTCATTATTTGAACACTCAAAGGGTAGCTTGTAAGAGCAAACCCTCATGCTGCTAAGCACTTTGTTTTGGGCGGAGAAAGGACTGCGTACCCAAATTCCAATTCCAGCGCCATCATTTCCTACTGCTCCATCAAAATCCATGGTCCACAAGCCTTCTTCCTCCTCTTGTAAGTGCTGGAAATCAGTTTGCCATGCCTTGCCTGTTTGCTGTCCATTTCTTTCATATGATTTCCCAACATTGTTCCGCTATTCTTGTCCTTCTTTCTTCAAAATTTCTCTGAAATTTTCTGTTATTTCTGGAATATCATCTGCTTCTACTATCTGACTATCTATATCATTTAAACTATCTGAAAACAAAACAAAAGACTCTAAATCTGTATGTACATAGTTAATTGGATGATTTATAGGTTTCTCCTTGCTTGTGATCATATATTTCATTTTTTGTTCCCGATATAATTTCCTCATTTGTCCAAACACCGGGATTGTTGCATAGGAGAAATACAGCTGCAGTGTCCCTTTCAATTTCGCTACCCAAGACCTAGAGAGAAGCATACCAAACCTTGGAGGAATATCTGCTACCACCACATCCATCAAAACATTTTTCATGGGAAGCTGATCCAAACTCACAACCAAGTCTTTGATGAGTCCTATACATCTCACTCTGCTGGAATCAAATGAATAGAGATCGTGGTACTGTTGGGTGATGTCCAGACCGAGCTTATCCATAATAGCCTTGGGTATGAGATTGTGAGAAGCTCCAGAATCGAACATGGCATTATGTAACACAAAATCATGCAATCTTAAGCTGATATAAAAGGGTGGCACATCACTTTCAGGAGACTCACCATTCGATGCTGGTCCAAAAATCATTTCAGGTTGATCATCTTCTACAATTACCATGTCGGACATTGGGTCCAAATTCAACATTTTAGATATCTGTCCTCTATAACTGCTATTCTTCATTATTTCAGTCAAGGGGATGGATACCTTTAACTTAGAAATCTCATTCTCTAAGCTAAAAGCGAGAGTCTTTTCTACCTCTTTGACTGGGAACTATTTCTTTTCTTTTTCTTTTGATGCAACTTGCTACTGTGATTGTTCTGCTGATTTTGATTTGCTGCTCTCCAGACCAACCGCCTCTTTTCCTTTTCTTTGTGTAGCTGATGAATCATTCTTTTCTATTTCAACCTCCTTCTTTTTTTGAATTGGTTTGGCTGGCACATCTTTGTTTCTAAGTGAATATCACTGTTGCTATGCGGACAGAGCATTCATATACCCCCTTTGATACTCCTCTGATTCTTCTTCTAAAACAATGTCACTAGCTAGGATGAAATCTGTGTCTTTGTGTGCAGCTGAAATCAACGCACACTCTTCTTCTTCGGTAATGTAAGTAGGTAGCTCATCTGGAGTAAAGAGGTGGTTTTCTTCACCTATTACATTCCCGTCCTCATCTGACTCTGGTCCATGCACAAAATTCTGCTACAAAGGTGTTTGTACCAGCTGTTGTGCTGTCTGCTCTTGGGTTAGTTGATCCCTCTATCTTATTCTATATTGTGGCTACTGCTGGCCACGAAAGTTAGGATTTCTAACTTGTGGCTCAGGCTTGTCGAGCTTCACCCTTTCAAGCATCTACTCTACCTTTTTGAGTAGTTGATCCATTGAAGAAGACTCTTCTTTCACAGTGATTTTCTTTTCTGCTTTCGCTCTAGCTCTTTTGGACAACAGATTTGCTTCAACGTTGACCGCAATTTTCTGCATGTCTTCCATTGTGGCTGGTTCTCTCTCTCTTAATTGGTAGGCCATATGAGCATCAAAACCATCCGGAAATTTCATCATAGCTAGTCCCACGGGTGGCTTTAGATGATCTGGAATTTCGTTGTAAACTGTATTGAATCTAACACAATAATCTTGGACCGACTCACCAGCGTTTCGTTTGATTTGTTCATATTTAGCTAGAATTTGAAGGGGATTCTTTTTCACTTCCCATCGATTTAAAAATTGTCTTTGTATTTCCGGCCAAGGTAGTGATACTTGCTGCCAGCAAACCTCTGAACCATTTCCTCACATCACCTGCAAATGTTTGTACAAAGAGTCTCATTGCCACGTTCTCCGCATCGATCTCATGGAGTTCATAGAAGTCTGCCATTTTGTCCACATGTTGCTGAGGAGTAATGCTATTAGGAGTGCCATCAAAGAACAGGATCTTACTTTGATAATCTGCTGGCATATCATCTAGAACTTGGGGCAGAACAAGGGGTGCAAAACGGGCAGCCATCACTCTCTCGCTAGTCGGGAGATTTCATCATAGCTAGTCCCACGGGTGGATTTAGATGATCTGGAATTTCGTTGTAAACTGTATTGAATCTAACACAATAATCTTGGACCAACTCACCAGTGTTTCGTTTGATTTGTTCATATTTAACCAGAATTTGAAGGGGATTCTTTTTCACTTCCCATCAATTTAAAAATTGTCTTTGTAGTTCGGCCAAGGTAGTGATACTTGCTGCCGGAAAACCTCTGAACCATTTCCTCACATCACCTGCAAATGTCTGTATAAAGAGTCTCATTTCCATGTTCTCCGCATCGATCTCATGGAGTTCATAGAAGTCTGCCATTTTGTCCACATGTTGCTGAGCAGTAATGCTGTTAGGAGTGCCATAAAAAAACAAGATCTTACTTTGATAATCTACTGGCATATCATCTAGAACTTGGGGCAGAACAAGGGGTGCAAAACGGGTAGCCATCACTCTTGGTGGATTTTCCCTTGGGGGTGTTGGAGGAGTGTGCACAGTTTGCAAGGGGCTAGCAGTTGGAGTTTGGGGCTGTGTTGCAATACAATTATCAATTAACTGATTAGCTCTTTCTGTTTCGAGGTCTACAAGAAATTGAGGATTAGGGACAGTATAGTCAACAGCCCTTTCGGACTTGGACTCAAACAATGATATTTCAAACAGTTCGTCAAACTCAAGCTCTTCAAGATACTCAAAAATATCAGGACATGAATGAGACATGAACACAGGAGTTATGGTGCTTTCTTGACGGAGTCTAGGAAACAAATTGGGATTTTCGTAGATATGAGGAGGATCCGGGTCTGGATTGGCTCTGGCATATCGTCTCGAAGCCAACGTGCTATTGAGAAAAATCACAGGACATAACAAACTTACTTAGCCTTTCCAATCCTAAGCTCATCATCCGGAAGCTTAGAATTATTATGAAACAAGGGGATTTTATTTCAATTTCATCCCCAGCGGAGTCGCCACTATGTTAGCACCTAAATCTGCCTTAGGCTGAAGGAAGGAAAAAATTAGGGCAACCACAAACCACGCTTAGTCTGGTAGCTAGCCCTACCAGAACAGGAGAGGACTCTCTCTGAGTCACACTCAGTGAATAGATAATCAAAAACGATCTGAGATGACTTACAGTGAAATATTGATCTTAGGCTAGTAAGTGAATAGGGATACAAGAAATCATTTTCATGAATGACCGAGCTTCTGGGATGGTATGGGACCAACAGTCAACAAAGAACAGAGAATTTAATACAAAGGCACAGATTATTCTGTGAGGCAAGGCAGGCATAAAATGTAGCAATTTAGTTTGAGGTAATGCGAAATGAATAGATTGCTGAAGAAAGTGAAAAGGGCATAGTTACATGAACCCTTTTCAATAGAAGAAAAACACTGAACATGAAATTTTCCCACAGGCAGAGCAATAAAATTGAATTATACCTAATCTCACTCAGAAAATTTCACTGGAAATGAACATGAATTGAATTATGAAACATAACGAAATACATATGAAAACATAAGAGACACATTTGCTACACTCACAACCACAAGAATCTCATGAAACGGAGCCGTTGCCTTTCAATAATTCTCTGTCAAAATTACACAGTGACGAAACATAGTTTCTTTCCCACAGTCTCCCAGAAGTTACAAGCCAACCAACCCTTTGCAAATAGCTTTCATACAATATATAGAATGTGTAAGGAAGAGATAGAATGCCCAAGGGTTGGGGAGTTACTCGAATCATGACAAAATGGAGATGGAGAGCCAACCATTAGCTACAGGTGCAACGCTACAAACATGACATTTTGCTTCGGTGACCATTTGCCTTCCTTTGCCACTTGGATAGAAGCCAATCTGGAGAAAGAAACACTTTAAATGTTGCCTTTGGTGCCAAAACACCAAAGTGTAGATGAGCGGGCCCACTTGGAGAAGTCGCGAACCGAAATTTCACGAAACGGAAGCAAATTGGGCAATTTTTCCTCTGTGCACCGCGCCATTTTCTCTGTGCACCGTGATACTTTGGGGCCTATTTTGAGGCACTTGTAGGTGTCCAAAATGTGCCCAAGTGGGCTTGTTGAAAGCCTATCCTGTCTACTTTCTAAACCCACTGGAAGTTTTGAATTTGGTGCTCATTTTCCCCTCCAAATATTCATTCTCCCAAGACTGCTTCCTGTGTGTCAAAAAAGGGGCAGAGAGGCCATTTTTGGGTGTTTTTTGACCTTTTGGAGACTCATACCTTGCCAAAATTTCTTGTCCAGGCACCAGTAGTCGTGATTTTCCATGCTAAATCCAAAAATGCAAACCATTCCTCATTTGGAGCTCTAGAATTTTAGCGTTGTGCCAGTGGCGTGGCGCACAGGGAGAAAAACCCTGTGTTTTGCCCAAAAATTTTTCATGTGACCAAAAATTCCCCAAATTTCTTGAAATTTGGGCTGGAGGTTACCTATGGGGTGTTATGATGGGCCAAGGAAGCCTCAACCAAGATTCGAAGCTGATCTTGCTCTTTTGCCTCTTTTTCCTTTCTTGTTGCTTTCCTCAATTTCGCCTTCAAACTCCTTATCCGGGCCCTTGCACTCATATTTCGTGTCCTGTAACGATAAGCCATGTGTCTCAGCAAGGCAAGGTCCTGATCAGTCTTTTCCAGTAGCCTCTCCAAGTGCATGTTCACGCTCTCGAGATGGGCCTCCCGATCCTCATTGATCTCTTGCTCCAATGATGTGAGCTCAACTCTTCTCCTTTGAGCAGCTTGGCGATGCTCACGAATGTTTTGCAGCTCCATAATTGCCTGTTGATCCTCAAGCTACTTGTTTCTCTGCTCTAGGTACTTCATGTTCCACTTGGCCCTCTCTAAGTCAAGGGATAATGACTCAATCACTGATTGCTACTCCTGGATGATCTCTGTAAGCTCTGCATTTGTTGGTTTTGTATTTGTCTCATCATCATGGAGGAGAACGAATTCGGTCTCTCATTCACCTGATGGCCCTTCCTCCTAAACTGGCTCCTTACCTCTGGCCTGCTCATGTGATGCCAATGTCGGAAGCGAGGCCCCTTCCACCCCAGGTGGAGATAACACTCGCTTTGTTGCTGCAAATAAGGGTCTACTGCCTCTCTGATAGGTGATGTATACTGGCATAGTAGCAGTCTCATGTTGCTCATACTGATGAGATGGGCCACCTATCTCATGCTCTGCCTCTGATACTACCCGTGGAATTCTAAAGAAGTCACGGGAGATGAAGTCCTCCCAAGAAATACCCTACAATCCCAACTGATGATCTACCAAAATCCGGATAAAAGAAAAGTGATAAACACTGTTAAGCCACTGTCGAGGGGTCTTGTGCTGCATGAAATTTTTCATCCTCTCTATGTTCCCGCAAATGAAAAATGGGAGGTTCATCATTCACACCTTGGTAAAGTGCATGAGCAATCTAATGTGATAGGCATGAAGGTGCGAAAACCTCCCCTCACAACTGAAGTATTTCATGATCAGTTTCATGAGCGGAGCATACTCATCTCTCAAAAATATGAATGGGAAAACTCTCGTGAGCTGACTCAAACAACTGGCCTTAATGTAAGGCTCATAATGATGCCTCTCCACCTTCTTCTTCTTATGCCACTATTCTCCAACATTTGGTATGCCTATTGCCACTGATATGGCTTCGGGTGTCAATGTGAAAGTGACCCCAGCCAAGATAGACTGACCTCCATGTAGGTGAAGTGCAAAAAGACGGGCCAACTCATGATGAACTTTGACATTTGCCACCCTTTGACAAAATTCAAAACATGCTAGGTGCTGGAAACATGACATAGCAAGAGGGCATGCCTGCAACTCAGTGAGGGTGTTTAGCTCATCTCTAACATGTTTTCCACTCCGGTGATGTCTCCTGGGGGCTTGTTCTCTTGAATCTGTATTACTATGGGTCCCCTCCTCATATTCTGATGAAACCTCGGATGCCATGATTGTTGTTTTGTAAACTGAATTTAGGATACCCTTTGATTATAATGAAGCTGGAGGTTGCTTTGACAATCTGCCACCAAGGGGACAATTAAAAAGGGAGTATTAGGAGGGGGATAACATAATGGGAATAGGCGTTTTTAGGAGAATTTTTCTTAGGGATATACAGGGGGTTTTGGGGTATTTTAATAGGGTAGGTGTTGTGTTTTTGGCAAGGTAAGCTTTTAGGGTTTGTAAGGTAGTGTTTGGGATTTATTTAGCAATAGGAAGAGGGGAAAGGGAATATGATTTTGGTAGTGTTAGGGTAGTGATTATGGGGAAAATGGCATAGGGGAATAAGGAACAGGGGTAGGGTAGGAAGAATAACCTTGGTAGCAATATCACTGTAGCACAAACCCTAGCATAATGGTTTTCTTTGGTGTCTTCTTTGTGTTTTCTTTATGAAATTTTTTTGCATTTTATTACAGGCATAAAATCATCATATTACCCATAAAAATTGGTGCACAATTGAATTTAGGTAGCCTACCTTGCAAATAGAAGAGCTCAACAAAAATTTTGAGTGGATTTGGTAGGTTCTGGGAACTTTATCCCTGTGCGCTGCGTGCAAAGCCCAGTGCACCGCGCGCTGGGTATGCGCCGCGCCTGTGGAAAATTTGAACTGCGGGCAGGCTCTGTGTGCGCCGTGCCCCTGTCTGTGTGCGCCGCGTGCCTTCAAACTGCCTCCAACTCCCTCAAACGCTCACGATGCACACTCACACCCTTTGCAACGTTTCTCCAAGGCTTGGATTAGCACAATGCCTTTGATGAAAACTTTTATATATAGGCTTGGAGGTCATGTTTTAAATTTACTTTTTTAAAAAGCCCACTTTTCTAATGTCCTGTTCAACACTTTTTCAGTGATTTTAATATAACCCTGATTTTCACTTTTTCTCTGAATTTTGGGCTTAAACAATGAAATTTTCAACACTTTTTTGCAGGGATTGCATGACAGAGCACTTGGCCATGGAAAGCATGACTACACCTGAAGAAATCCATTGTCGAACCTTTTTGAAAATTTTGTCACTAATAGCACTGTTTGACTTTTCTTCAAAATAGAGTTTTGAAGAACCGTCGAATTTTATCAATAAGATGATGGAAATCTGCGGATCATTACTTTGCAAGAGCATCCCTCTGGCTTGCATGGCTTTATTGGACATATTAAAGACCAAATTGATTAATCCCTAGACCTAATGACCAAAAATGACTTTTGTCTTTTAAAGGACCAGGCCTTGACTGTTATGGACTTTTGATTATTTGACACAAAGACATAAGCTAACAGGAGCCAGACATGAGGGGAAATGACTAGTATGACTTTCTCAGTTAGATCATGGCATGCCCCTAGCGGAATGCAGCTGAGTGAATGGAGTGGGACACCTAAAATGAAATGCATGAAGTGTTTTTATCTCTGACGGAGGACTGACCAGACCGACTCTAACAGGCCCAACGCCCCCGAATCTAAAAATAGATGTAAAATTGCCTTGTAAAAGTCTAGTAATTTCTAGTCAATCTGGGTCGTTCATTAGGTGGATGATTTGACGGTAGAAGTTATGTTTAATTTAGGTTTTTTTTTTTTTTTCCCCTAGAAGGCAACCCCTCACTATATATGAGGTTGCTGTATTTCATCTATGTATATCTGTATTCTGAGTGAGGAAGAGAGAGGAGATTGAGAGCGAAGAGGGTGTTACAACGGATCTGCTATAGGTTGTATCTCTTCAGTTTGTTGGATAATATAAAAGGAAGGACTGGTTGTTTCTCCGTGGACGTAGCCCAAACTCAGTGAACCACATATATCTATGTCTCTCTTGTTTTATGCGTTTTATGTGTTTATATTTCTGCAATATTTTATGTGTTCCATTGCTCTGTAATATATAATTTGCTAACATAAGGGATAAATTCCTCAATAAATGGGATAATTGTTCCATGTCCTCACATAGACTTCATGTTTGATTTTCTCCAACTAATTAACTCATGGTGAATTAATTAATTATTTTACAAACAGCTACTATGATCAAATTCGAATTTTTTACTTCTCTAATATAGTTTAGGGACTAACTAAAATAGGAAGGTATCTAGAAATGCTATTTATAGTAGTAATAAATTTAACACTTCTATATTTATCATTTCTCATTGCTATTTTCAACAGATATTGCTATAACACCTCTAGGCTCAATGAACCGGTCAGCATGGCAGTAGTGTGGCTATCAGCACTAAAGGTAATAGCACCAAAGGGAGTAGCAGCAG
The DNA here is from genome assembly GCA_031772625.1 of Pinus tabuliformis. NCBI lineage: Eukaryota > Viridiplantae > Streptophyta > Pinopsida > Pinales > Pinaceae > Pinus > Pinus tabuliformis. The sequence goes on along the minus strand of CM062818.1, from coordinate 1,023,860,533 downwards.
CAACAACAACAACAAGCAGCAAACCTATGCAAGACAAAGGAAAGAGGAAGATTTTCAAAAGCGCAGAGGTAGAGCAAAGCTACAAGTTTATGGCAGATCCACTAGTTGAGAGAGTAGATTTGGAGATAGAAGCGAAGAGGCGACAACATGACAGGAGAGGAGTGCAAAAAAGAAGAGGTAAGAAAAGACTGGAAGAGATGGAGAGGAAGTTGCAAGAAGTAGAGCATAAGCTCAAAGAAGAAAAAGAGATGTGTAGAAGAGAGAAGGAAGAGAAGTAGGAACAGGAATAAGAGGAAGTGTAAGGTACACAAGAAGAGAAAAAAGTGCCAATACAGATTGAAGCCTCGAATCCAACAGTAAATGATTAATAGGGTGAGCAACTGCAGGAGCAGGAACTTTCTCAATAGGATGAACCAATAGTAGAATACATGGACATGGAGATGGAAGAGTCAGAACATGATTAGGAAACTACCCTCATGCTAAAAGTAGCCAAGGTCACCCCACAAGCTTCACCAATTCCACTGGCAGAGCAAGTCCTAAGTGAATAAGGTGATACCATTCTCCTTGTAGATGATCCGGGAACATATGTCTACAACATAGCCTTTGATGAGTCACAACATAGAGTTGTACAAGAATGTAGAGTCCACATCCCGAATGAGCATGCATCACTTGCACACTTTAAAGAATGGGTGATTGTGTTAGATGTGCAAAGACATCCAACTACCATGGCCAATGCGACGAAGAATTATGCCAAACCCACGAGCTCAAGTATGAATTTCTCAATAGCAGAAAATGAGAACATGGCTAAGGAATTGCAAGTAGCCAGGCAGAGAGAGGAATAATCAACAGGATCTGCCAGAGCAGGGATGAAGAAAGTGATACTTTCCAAAGTATCAGCTCTTGAAATGGTCATGCAGATACTGGGTGACAGGTTTGTCACTGTGCACGAGGCTATTGTCCATGGTCATCAACAGCGCTCCATCAAGATAGTGTGCACACTCGCAAACATACATGCTATTGTTGATCATGTATAGACATGGACAATGAGGTATAAGTTAGCCTCACTTCACTTGCACACGATGATGAATCCAAAGGTAGAGTTGGAAAAATAATGCATCTCAAGCCTAATATGGAACTAATATGAGGAACTCTCATTGCTCATCACCAATGTTGAAGCTTCACACACATGGTTGTTCAGGAGTTTGGATGTCATGGAAAGTAAGTATGACACCTCGTCGATTGGAACACTCATCAAAGCCAAAGAGAAGAACCAAGTCTGGCTAGAGCTTGACACATACTTTGATCAATTGATGCACATGGCCACCAATGTAGATTTGCATATTAATGCAGAGAACGTGCAGAGATATGTCTCTGGTTCAGCTATGATCAAGACTAAGTTTCGCATGTTACTGGACGAGTTGGACAGAGGATGTAGATCAATATACCCAAAAGCGATGGATGGCAAGGGTTCATTTCCAGAAAGAAATAATCAAACAATACACAGTGTTACACAATATTTTGTCACACCTCCTGCAATTCTCTGTTTCATACCCTGAAGTGCCAAAACCCTAACAACTATGAAGTGTACCCATCCTGATATGCAGTCCAGATCCTCCTTGAAGAACTAATGAAAAGTTTCCTTGAGCCTTTCCTGAAAAAAATGAGCTCAAAACCCTAATTTCTGGGTCAACACGACTGTGACACTGCCCTTTTATGCTGATGGCAGGCTGCAACATATGAGCCTCGTGCTGCTAGCGTAGATACTCATGTTGAACCCTAAAAGGAAAGTTTTCCCAAAGTGGAGGAGAAGCTTCATGATCTAGAGGCTTCCATAACTACAAGATGTATGATGTTCGTTGTGGATGTGGTCGAATTCTCCCAATATTACCCTTTGATTTTATCCCTATGAGCTTCCTCCTTGAGATCAGGACATTCCCTATTTTTCTAAATCCCTCTCCCTGCCTATAAATTCATTCCCCTCCATTCCCAAATGGCTGGTCTTTGATTATTTGTACCCTTATGCTAAGATATTGCTTACATGCTATTCATTTTGGCTTAGAGAAGGAGTGCTTGGAGAGCTTGAGCTTGGACTTGGACATTCACTCAAGGAGGGCGTCCAACATCAAGGTATGGGTTGTATGCTTCCTCTTTCTTTTTTTTAATATATACAACTCCTGGTTCACTTTCCATAAATTTTTGTGTTGATGCTTCATTTATCTTAATGATCCTTGATCTATTAAGTGGATTACATTTGAATTATGATGGTTGCACTTTTATGCTTTGTTGTTTTATTGATCTCTTGTGCATGCATTCAAATGCCATGAGAAACGAGGATTGAGCCTCACAGAGTGAAAAATCAAGATATTCAAAAAAGGAGTGCATCATAGCATCAGAACAAGGCAGGTCTCCTTCCTCTTCTTTAATTTCGATTGCATTCTAGGAAAATGTTTTATAGATTGTCTCATTTGTTGCTAGACCCACTTGTTTTTTCGAAAATAGGATTTACCTACTATTTTTTCAACTACAAACACCCTCCAAAATTTTTCCTTGGTTTCATTTGGAGCCTCCCTACCAACCATCCTAGCAGCATGTCTGCGTTGTTAAGCACATGAGCTTCATTGGTTTTTCATTAGATTTCCAGCCTGTGCATGATTGTTCACCTCACTCCCTTCACAGGCTACCACTCTAGACTTGGTCCAGCTGCTGGCTGAGCAACTCCCTCAGAAAATTTCACAATTATGGAGGGGAACCAATCTTCCCTCTAGAAATTACGCAAATATGATTGGCAGTCTGTTGGGCTCAAAAATTGCGCAATCCGGTCAAACATCCTTCCTTTGGAAAATTGCGCAATCTAGCCTAGTAGTGCAGCTCAACCCAAAAATTGTGCAATTCTGGGTAGCAGTCAGCTGCTCCTCCCAGAAATTGCGTAATCCCTCTGGACAACCAACCTAGCTTCCTCCCAGAAATTGCAAAAAATCCCTCTTAATCAAGTAGGCTGTCGTATGTTCGTTCAGGTTGACCAGTTACCCTAGGACTGAGAAAACTTGACTTGCATGCATGGGCTATTTTTTGCCGAAATAGGAGAAAGAAACATCCAAAAATAATCCCTAGATTTTAGGGATCTATTTTTAACACCTGGAGGTTACATGCAAAGATCGTTTTAGGAACTTTCATCCAAGTGTCGCTTTTTCCTAGATTTGTAGCATGTGCGCCATGAGCCTCAAACTTATTTATTCAATGCTTCAGAGCTCATTCTTCTTATCAATCCTAGATCTTTGACATCCCATAGCACATCTAGGAGTCTTTGACACATCCATCTCAGTTATTTCCGAGTAAGTTTGCTTTACTTGTTTCTATCGCTTTTTTTGTTTTGGCTTGTGTGAGTGCTATCTACTTGATTTCTATGAACACTTGTTGTCATTTGCATGCATGTTAGAATGTATAAGCACTATTTCAGTTTTTGTTTGCATCTCACTACTGTCGCATGCATGACATTGTTTTGCATGAACAGCCGTCGTTTCAGCGGCTTTTTTCACACACATACATGTTGTTCCTTTTTCTGAATCTTGCATTAACTATTTTCATGCATGATCATTCACTCCTGCTTACGCTCAATATCGCCATGCATTCACATCTTCATTTTCTTTTAGTTGCCCAGCGGGGGGTCTGGGCAACCTTGGCCTGAACTTTGCCTTACCCAAACAACATTGTGCAGTTCTGAGAGGGAAGGCTCTACCTTCCTCCCAGATGAGAAAATTTAGCCATTCAATTCCCTCCAGTCTTGCTTTGCACAATTTTGACAGGTAGTGACTATTGGCCTAGAAAATTGCACAATGCAGTCCCTAGGCCTGCATAACTTGCTAGTTGAAATTGCGCATTGCGCAATCTCAACACCCAAAAAGCTAGTCTGGATTGTGCATTGTGCAATTCCAGTAGTCAAACAACCTCCCGATATTCTAGCCTTCCTTTTTGCGCAGTTTCGGCAGTCAGTCTCCCGGCCTCCCAGTGAAAATTTTGCAATCCATGCCAGCAGTTCCCCGGGTATGTTGCATGTCATCCCTCAAGTTTGGTTTGTTTTTAACTGAAAAATTTCTTGCCATGCATGTCACCATGTCTCCAGATATAGCAAGTGTCTGTCCGTCTCTTAATAGTTCTAGATCAATGACCTCCAAGAGAGCAGGGTCAAAGACACAGACGAAAGTGCAACTGGAGCAGCAGTTGAGCGAGTGTCTATGAGTTTTCTGATTTATGAAGACACCAAGATGATCATATACAAATACGTCAAGATGAAATGGAGAGAGGTCAATGATGCATTGTCAGACACATTTGGGGGAGATCTTGAATACCGCCAGGTCTATGTGAACATTCACAAGTCTAGTTTGTACCGAATTGCATGCAGGTCCCATGCACAGACATGATACATTGGATCATCTCGCACATTGATCATGAGACAATGACATTGAGTAGTGTCAATGGGACATAGATTTCTACCTTTAGGACACATGATTATCAATAGATGTACCACTTGTTGAAGCTAGTGATCACCATGGAGACACCCTTCAGCATACCCAGCAGCAATGCCAACTCTAGGGATGTCTTGAAGAACTAGGTGAAGGAGCCAACCACATTTAAGATGACACCCAACCAGATTTACAAGACAGAGATACTGCAGAAGATGTATCAATACTTGGTCATTTTTTCATGTAGCTTGTATGGCCAAGGGAGCACCGAGACCTTCCCCCAAAGTTGGGTGATCGCATTGGACCAACTGGCTAGTGAAGGAAATGCATGCAATTGGTCTGGCATGTTGGCTCACAAGATGAATGATCCAGGGATATTTTTCTTATAGATGTATGGAAAGAATCACATATGAAAATTGCAGCTTAACATAGAAATATAATGTGCACACACAAAATAAGAAGGAACACATAAAGGCACAACAAGAAAACAAGACTTGATAATGGAGTTTGTCCAACTCGGACTACATCTTCGGGCCCTACTCGATCAATGGGGAGGCCTTCATATATTAAATGTCATGAAAAGAAGAGAATTACATTCACTAGTTACATAAAAAGATGCTATACCTCCATTCTGGACAATGGCTATGACATAGAGACCTCAAATGGAGCAATAGACAACATCACTGCATCCGTGGTGCCGAGAGGGGCAAAAACCATATAAACTTCACCCAATCTGGACAAAATCATCAATCAACCCTTCTATAAGCTACTGCCTTGAACTGTGTATTGAAAATCCTTCCTCCCCATACACTGCTATGTGCCTTGGGCTTTATAGCACAATGTCACTTAAAAATAAGAGTTATTTTGTTTATAATAGAGGCCTTTTAGATGGAAGGGTCGGTGGGTGCAATAAACCTTAATATAATAGGCATTTTTTCATTTGGAATGATAATACATGGAAACATAAGAAAATCTGACGAAAAGCCTTTAGGCCAGACTTCAAATTCCATTAAATCGGTCTTATAGACCCATCGGGTCCGATCCCCATATCGCAATCGGCATATCACTCATTCAATGACCCTTTATCCCGAGGATCCACCGATCACTGATCATCAATCGCCGATTTGGCTGATCGTCGATCGCCAATCTAACTGATCGTTGATCGCCGATATCGTCGTATCGCATCGGCCCAATCGGATTGGTGTATCACATCACTATAGCTTAGGGGTCCTAGTCCTTGGTCTTGCGGATCACTGATTTGTCGATTTCTTCGATCACCGATTGTGATCGCAAGTCGGCTCTGCCCGAATCTAACCGCTCCATTCTGATATCGCCGATTGCCTGCCCAGATTACGATTTAGTAGAAGATCACTGATTGGGGGGTTCTGTTGCTACTTCTTAAGTCTGCCCCTCTAGACCCTTCGATTGCGATTTTCCTTCATAAGGCTAAAAACCCATTTTTATAAGAAAAAGCCTCATTTTCCAAAGGAAATAAGACAAACTCTTTCTGCCACAGCTTCATCATCCAAACTCGGATTGGAGTTCCGTTCACATAGTTGGAATCATGATGATGAGCACTTCAATATGACATCAAGATACTTGCTTTTTTGCCACTTTGAATTTTGAAATTTTCCATGCCATTGTATCTGAAGATCCACCTGGATCAATCCTCCCCATTGAGGAGCTTTTGGACTGCCAAAAGCTTTCCTTAGTCAATTGGCAAGTGAGGGAATTGTTCCCTCACCTTTTCCTTCTCCAGCCATTTGGCCTTGCTGGGGTGCATTCCCTTAAAACCCACTCGAAGGTATTCCACATCTCCTCGCCGTGAAGTCTTGGTCCTTCTGTCAAGGATGATGTCTTTTGGTAACTCATCGAGATATTCTGGAGCAAAATCATCAATTGTAGGAACTGTGTCCACCTCATCTATGTCCATGATCAATGGTGGCTCATACAACTTTAAGTTCTCTACATTCACTATTGAGTACATTTGCATATATATAGGCAAATCAAGATGAAAGGCGTTGTTTCCAGTCTTCTCCAATATGTTGAATGGACCATATTGGATGGGCCGCAACTTCTTCCCTTCTCCCTTCATCCTGTCCTTGTTGATGTCGAACCACACTTTGTCCCCACTTGGAATTGGTGGTCGACTCAGTGTTTGTCATGTTGAGCCTTGTAACGGGCTTGAAGTTTCTCCAACTGCTCTTGTACTAATTGGTGAATCAATTAGATTCATTGAATGAACTGCTGAGCTTTGTCCCTATCATTACGTCCACTGGAGCCATCTTCCCTTCCAAGGACCATGTCAAAAGGGTCCTTTGGTAGGTAACCAAAACATGTCTCAAATGGTGAATGTTGAGTAGATGAATGCACTGCTCCGTTATAGGAATGTTGTACATATGGGAGAATCTCATCCCACAACTTGGGATGTTTCCCATAATAGCCTCGTAACAAGTGTACCATGGTACGGTTGGCAACCTTTGTTTGTCCATCAGTCTGCGGATGAAATGTTGTGCTTCTTTTCAACTTGGTGTCCATCATCTTCCACAAGCTGGTCCAAAACTCTCTAAGAAAGTGAGAGTCCCAATCTGACACAATCGATGTGGGTAATCCAAAATGGACCCAAAAATGTTGAAAGAAAAGAGAAGTAGTCTGCTCTACAGTAATCTGTTTTTTACAAGGCATAAGAATACACATCTTGCTAAAACGGTCAACAACAACGTACAAATAGTCATGACTCTTTTTAGACAAAGGAAAACCCCCTACAAAGTCCATTGACACACTTTCCCATGGACGACTCGGAATAGGGAGTGGTGTGTAGAGCCCAAGTTTTCTATTAGAGGGATTTGAAATAGAACACATCACACAACCCTTTACATAAAGAACCACAATGTTTTTCATATGAGGCCAAAATCCAAAATCTTTGTACATGACATAAAGTATTTTCGACACCAAAGTAACCAGACACAAGAGAGGTGTGGGCCTCTCAAATTACATGTACTCTTTCCCCTATGGGAACACCCAATTTACCAAGGTGATACAACAGTTTCCCATACAAATGATAGTTGTCCACCTGTGAACCATGGGTTAGTTTTTCATAAATCTCCTTAAATTCATCGTCGTTAGCATATTTTTTAGCATAACTCTCAAAACACAATGAAGCATTATGCAAAATAAAAAGAAGCAGAAATAGGAAGGCGAGATAGCATATCAACCACTTTATTTCTAGTTCCCTTCTTATAATTTATTACCAGATGAAACTATTGAAGAAAACCCATCCACCTGAAATGACGAGATTGTTGCAACTTGGTTTGTGACTGAAGGTACTGCAAGGGCTGATGATCCATATGGATGATTGTCTCCTTGCTGATCAGGTAGTGTTTCTACTTTTTCACACTCTGCACCAAGGCATAAAGCTCCTTGTCAATAGTGGGACAGTTTATCACAACTTGAGAAAAATTCTCAGAATGGTAATGAATCGGCTTCTTTTGCTGCATCAGTACAACTCCCATGGCATAACCACTTGCATCAGTTTCGATCTCAAATGGATGTTGGAGATCGGGTAAGGCTAAGACTGGTGCGGTGCTAATTTTTTCCTTCAATGTTTCAAAGGAATTCTGCTATCTTCCTCCCCATTAGAATACCTGTTTCACACTTTTCAATGTGTGCAAAGGTGCTGCAATAACAAAGAAATTAGCAATAAATCTCCTCCAATACTGGACTGCACCTAAAAATCTATGGACGTCAGTTACACTAGTAGGCGTAGGCCAATTTACAATTGCTTCAACTTTATAAGGATCAATATTTACTTGACCATGACCAACAATATGACCTAGGTAACCCAAAGAGGTTTTCCCGAACTCACACTTTGACAAATTTACATAGAGATTTTCTTTTTTCAATGCATCAAGCACTTTCTTTACATGGCATACATGTTCAACCCAACTCTTACTAAAGACAAGTATATCATCTAAATATACAAGAAAAAATTCATCAATGAAAGGCTGAAAGAGATCATTCATAGCCCTCATAAAAGTGGTTGAAGCATTGCAAAGTCCGAATGGCATCACCATCCATTCGAACAGCCCCTGTTTGGTCTTGAAGGTGCTTTTCCACATGTCCTACTTTGCAATTCGGACCTGGTGATAACCATTACACAAATCCAATTTGGTGAAATAAACAACATTATTTAACTGATCTAATAAGTCATCAATGTGTGGAAGAGGGTAGCGATTTTTCACCGTGATTTTGTTTAGTGCACGGTAAACCACACACATCCTCCATGTGCCATCTTTCTTTGGGACTAATACAATTAGTGAGACACATGGAGAAGTGCTCGGCCTAATGACCCCTTGGTCTAGAAATTCCTGCACTTGTTTCTTGATTTCCTCCATCTTAATGGCCGACATCTTGTACATGCCAATATTTGGTAAAGGAGCATCATGCTGCAAATGGATCTCGTGTTGGATTTCCCTCTTCGGAGGTAATCCGTTCAGTTCCTGAAATAGCTCATCATAATTAGAAATTAGTTCAAATAATTCCTGTTTATGTTCCTGATCGCAACCCTAGAAAGCATCAACAATTTCTGCCTCTTTTTCCCTTAAAACCATAAGCATGCAACCCTTACTAGAATTCACCAACCTTTTCATTTATCCAAGGCTTACAAGGCTGGAATTGATTTTATTTTGATGAGCCCTTACTATATATTCTACCCCATATTTTGTGATTTGGTATTTGTTTTCATGACAGAAAAAAGACTGCCTTTCTATCATACAGATATGGGCTCCCAAACACCATGCCATAGATATCCAATGGTATTATATCGAGTTCTACTTCGTCTACTAGCTTAGAAGTGATTACAAATTTTACTTTACACTATTTGGTTACATTCAGTTTTACTTTATCATGTATCCATCCAAGCGGGTACGGTTGCAGTTGTGGTTTTGTTTCTAAGCCGAGTTTCTTTACCAGGGATTCTGCGATTAAGTTTGCTTGGGATCCAGTATCAAACATAGTTTCAAATTTAGTATGATTTACAACAACTCTAATATGAAACCGTTCAATTCACTTTCGGTCATTTAGAAGGGACTCATTTATAGAACTAGTGCCTTCATGCGATTTATAATTAACATGAGGTGTAAGAGTACCTTTTGTTCCCGTTGCTGTGATCAATGCTTCATCCCCAGAATTTGATCCAAGGTCTTGTTGTGCAGTTGCCACTGTATTTTGCTTCCCTTTTCCTCCATACTTCTTTAGATGCTTTTCTAGGTGTTGTTTCCAACAATGATCGTCAACGTGGCCTTCCTTTTTGTAGTGATTGCAATACAACCTCTCTCCTTCTTTGGTTGCTACCATCTTCTTCTCCTTTCCTTTCCATTTTTCTTTAGATTTGCCATTGGTAGTTTTGAACGGTGGTTTTCTGGACTGATCATCTCTTTCGTTTTTGCCCCTGTTCTCATTATGAATTGCCTTTACGCTGGCTGAGTCAATAGTGGTTGGTTCAAACAACAACAATGAATTCCTAATGTAGCTATGCAATGAGCCAATATACATAGTCACAACTTTAGGTGTATCAAGTGCAATACCCAAATTCAGTGCTTGCTTTCTAAACTCCTCTATAAAACTCTAAGCATCCTGACCTTTGCCTTGCCTTAAATACTGCCAATTCATTAAATCTTTTTTCTTGTATCCTAAAGGATAAAATTGTTCCTTTAACACAGAAATAAAATCAGGGCATGAGGAAAAGAGGTTACCCACATTCTTACTGCACTGCAATTTGCTCTCCCACCAAATGAGAGTGGTGCTACTTAGCCTAGAGAGGCCAGTTGAATCTTTGCCTCATCCTCCACGATCTATTGAATTTTGCAGTAGACCTCAATCTTCTTAATCCAATTATTAAGCTTCTCTGTGTTACTTTTGCCATTAAACATGGGAAGATCAAATTTCACATCTAATTTAGAGAAAGGCTTCTTAGATGCATCCTTTGAATTTCTACAATTATGGTGGTGAGAGGAAGGAGAACCTTCACTCCCGGAAGGAGAAGGAGTGGGTTCTTCTCCACCATTCCCATGTGCTAAACCTTGTCCTTCTAGGTTTCTCTCCTCTACTTTCTCTAGCCTTAAAACCAAATGACTGATATTCTCTGCCATTGAATAGAAGTTATTTTTGAAATTGCACTCCTATTCAAGATGAGCTTCATCTTTTTCCATATTTCTCCTTCGACGTGCATGCCTCACTTTAGAATCGGAAGGCTCTAATTCCCCTTCGCCTCTTCAGAGTCTGTCTCTTGTTAGCATACAAACATGAAATTCACATCTAAAAAGACCTACTCTGATACCACTTGATCCAGGGATATTTTTCTTATAGATGTATGGAAAGAATCACATATGAAAATTGCAGCTTAACACAGAAATCTAATGTGCACACACAAAATAAGAAGGAACACATAAAGGCACAACAAGAAGACAACAATACTTGATAACGTTCGTCCAACTCAGACTACATCTCCAGGCCCTGCTCGATCAATAGGGAGGCCTTCATATATTAAATGGCGTGAAAAGAAGAGAATCACATTCACCAGCTACATAAAAAGAGGCTATACCTCCATTCTGGACAATGGATGTGAAATGGAGACCTCAGATGGAGAAATGGATAGCACCACTGCGTCCGTGGCATCGAAAAGGGAAAAAACCATATAAACTTCACCCAATTCTGACAAAATGATAAATCGTCCCTCCTACAAGCTACTGCCTCAAACTGTGTGTTGAAAATCCTTCCTCCCCGTACACTGCTACGTGCCTTGGGCTTTATAGCACAATGTCTCTTAAAAACCAGAGTTGTTTTGTTTACAATAGAGTCTATTTAGATGGAAGGGTCGGCAAGTGCAACAAACCTTCATAATAGTCCTTTTTCCATTTGGACTGATAATACATGGAAACATAAGAAAAGCAGACCAAAAGCCTTTAGGCCAGACTTAAAATTCCATTAAATCGGGCTTATAGACCCATTGGGTCCTATCCCCATATCGCAATCAGCATATCACTCATTCAATGGCCCTTTATCTCGAGGATCCACTGATCGCCGATTTGGCCGATGACCGATCGTCAATATCGGCATATCGCATCGGCCCGATTGGATCGGTGTGTCACATCGCTGCTGCTTAGGGGTCCTGTTCCTTGGTCTTGCCAATTGTCAATCGCTCTAATCACCAATCGTGATCACAGGTCAGCTTTGCCCAGTTCCGACCGCTCCATCCCGATATTGCCGATTGCCTGTCCCGATTGCGATTTAGTCAAAGATCACTAATCGGGGGGTTCTGTTGCTGCTTCTTAAGTCCTCCCCTCTGGACCCTCCGATTTTGATTTTCATTCATAAGGCTAAAAAACATTTTTATAATAAAAAGACTCATTTTCCAAAGGAACTAAGGCAAACTCTTTCTGCCATAACTTCATCATCGAAACTCGGATTGGAGTTCCGTTCACATCGTTGGAATTAGGACGACGATCACTTCAATCTGATGTTAGGATACTTGCTATTTTTCCACTTTTAATTTTGATATTTTCCATGCCATTGTATTTGAAGATCCACCTGGATCAATGAAGGAATAGGTAGCAGGAGATCAAAAATCGCCCAAAGGTCAGAAAGCAGAAATCCACATGACCGCCTACATCTTGGATGCAATATGTGCCCATCAAGAGTTCTCAGGCTTAAAGTGGGCTTGGAAACAAGCGGAAACCTTTGTGAATTCTTATTGTAAACTGTTTTCCGAATGCAGCTTCAGAGGAGTTATCGCACAACTGTCAGATCATTTTTTCACCCCAGTGTACAAGATGATATTTGAGTAGGATCTGCCTTGCATGTCGAAGGCAGTAATGGAGGCACTCATCGACATAGAGGATTTGTATGCCTTACCATCTGGCACCTTCATATGGATGTACAACACAGTGAAGCCTTTGCATGTTTTGTCAAAGTTTTCCATGGACAAGCTCCTAATGAAGGAAATTTCATACCACATCTCGACGGGAATGTCAGCTAGGTTGCACCAGAAGAAGAAGGCACCTTGGCCCATTCTTTCCTTGCGGATCGGGTTGTACGAGATACAAAATATCAAGCATGTGGATGCCAAAATATAGGAGATCAATAAATATCCTTTCGACACCCAAAGCTTCAATCTGTATGACTGCATTGTTTTGTGAAGGATCACCGCACGAGAGTACAATTTTTGTGGATCCACGGGGCGTGTCATTGGGTGGAGGAAAACCCATGGAGATATTGTCACATCTTCTCTAGGCCCAATGAATTGGTAAGTATTGTTGTGGAATTGTTAGCGAAGCAGCATCCAGGAGAGAACCAGCAACAGCAGGAGCAGAGGTAAACATATCGATGTGTGACAAAGACAAGAGAAATATTGTCGACAGCACAGAGGCAGAAAAATGTTGCAAGTTCAGAGAAGACCCACTTGTTTAGAAAGAATCTTTGGCAATAGAGGCGAAGAGGCAACAATGCGACAGGAGGACCATGCAAGGGAAGAGAGAGAAACATAGGATGGAGGAAATAGTGAAGGAGTTGCATGAGTTGAAGGAGAAACTATAGAAGGAACATGAGCTGTGTGGATAGGAGAAGGAAGTGCAACAATGACAAGTACAGAAGGGGGTGCAACATGCATAGCCAAATGAAACTACGCCTGTATAAGTAATAGACTCATTTGAATAGCTAGCACAAAGCCGACAAGGTGAGCAGTCGTAGGAGCAAGACTTCACTAAAGAGATTGAATGAGAACTTGAGAAAATGGATATGGATATGGAGCAACCAGAGTTAGAGAAAGACATTAACCTCATGCCTTACAGCCAAGAGGTTGACCCACCAGCTTCACCGAATCTAGAAGCAGAGCAAGTCCCAAGCAACCAAGGAAACACTGAGATCCTTGGAGATAATCCAGAAGAAGAGATGCACAACATATCATTCGACGAGTTGCAACATAGAGTTGTGCAAGAATGCAGAGTGTCTACTCTGGATGACAACACATCTCCTGCGTAGTTTGAAGACTAAGTGATTGTGTTTGACGTTCATAAGCATCTGGCAGAATTGGCCAATGCTACCAAAGCATATGCTAAAGCCAATAAATCGAGTGTTCGCTTCTTGATAGATGAGAATGAGCGAATGGCAAAGGAGTTACAGATGGCCAAGCAAGGAGGAGAACTAGTTACAACATCTGCCTGAGCTGAGTTGAAGAAGGTGATATTGGATGAAGTATCATCCCTTGAGACTATCATGTGGGCATTTTATTCCAAGTTTGATATTGTGAGTAAGGAAGTTGTCCATCTCAACAATTGGAAAAAGAGATGTGCTAGGAGAGCACATATCTTGTCAAACTTGCATACTGTTGTTGACTACATGAAAACATGGACAATGAGATATAAGGGAGCCCCATTACACTTGCCCAAGATGATGAAGCCCATAGCAGTTTATTTGAAGGCACACATCTGGAGTCAGATCTAGAACTATGAATAACTCCCACAGCTCATCACTAGTTTGCGAGCTTCCCATGCACGGGTATTCAGGAGCATGGATGTTGTTGTGTGCACACATGCGATCCCATCTATTGGGACACTCACTGAGGCAAAGACAAAGTCACAAGTTCGACTGGAGCTTGACTCGTACTTTGACGAGTTGATTCACATAGCCACTAGAGCATAATTAGTGATCAATGCAGACACCATGCATCAGTATGTCACTGGTTTGTCCACACTCAAGGAAATGATGCACATGTTATTACATGAGTTGGAAAAAGGAGTGAGAGAAGTGCACCCATATGCAATGGAGGCAAGAGTTCGTTTCTAGAAATATGTCACCACAGAGTACACGGACACCATCACAGACTACCAAGCTTGGCATCAGTTCGCCACCATCAACCACCATGAGGATGTCAAAGAGCTGGTCTTCCCATAGTTGTTTGAGTATAGTGATGTCTTGCATGGCTCGCTCAAGCCTATATTATCTCACGTGGGTACATGTGTAGATTGTATGTAACATCTTGTCAACTAGAAGTTTAAGTGTCGATAGTTGAATGTAACAGTCATAGAGTAGTTTAAGATTCATGAGGGTAGATGAACATTCACAAAGGGGAATGTCAAGAGTCACCCCACCCTTTTCTATATATAGTCCCTCATGACTCATTGTATGGGCTTTTGGTCAACCAAGCCTCTGATAGGGCTATCTTAGAGAAATATTGGAGAGCATTGTAATGAGCCTTGGCTTCTCCACTGTGTAGAGCTAGTACATCTCTTTGGAGGAGCAGGCGATAGTGACTTTAACGTTCTGCTATCGAGACTAGTGGTTGGTCATGGTTGTACTGTATGATTAGAACTTTCACTTCTTAATATAACAGAGACAACACATTTCATGCATATGTTGTTATTGTATTTTAGTTAACTTGTTTACTCCAATGATATATGTATCTATTTACTTACGCATGCATGTAACGACTTTTTCTGTATAATTATGTACGAATCTTACTGAAATGTGTTGTTTGTTTAATCATCACTTTGGATTGTTAGCTTAACTTCTTTCCATTCTGTGATGCATCTTTGCTCGTGTGTTCTCTTCTTAGCCACATGCTTTCACAGGTTTCCAAGGGGAACACTCACCTCACCCTCTGTTGAGTCCCAAACCTGCACTTCCCTATATACCCTTTCAGCCTTCTTTTTCCATTTACTTCATCCACCAAGATGTCAAATCGTTGCATATTAGTCTAAAAAGAGCTTATGAAATGGTTTCCTAACTATGTTTATGACTGTTGTTTGATTTACATTTTTGTTCAAGCAGCTACGGAAACTTGTCACTTTCCGTAGCCAGCCCAAGTTTCCGCAGCCATTTTGTTAAAGGCTATGCTACAGGTGTCCAATGGAGAAACCAGCCACATGGGTAAGCTGCAAGTGACGTGTACATGGAGTGTGTCCCCTCAAATTAGCCAAATCACTCATAAACGGTCGTGGTCAACAATGGTCAAAGGAAGGGCCAAATGAGGAGTTTTACGGTGGCACGGCTCTGTTTTGCCCACGTGAAGGTTTGTGTGGCACGATCCTTAGTTTTTGGAGGTACTGGCACACCTGTAGAGCAGCCAGTGAATTGAATCGAGCAGCCACCACTCCATGGATTCAACTGTCATGATGACCATCACGCTAGATCTCGGGTTAAGGAGATTTACGTGTCTCTTGGCAACATAAAATCTAGGAATTAGTTGCAGCTCCTTTACTGATAAATAATGCATTGATATACGCTGGATAGTTAGTTTTTGAAATGTAATTTTGATTTTTGTCATCAGTCCACTGTACTGCGTTTCACATTGTTTTATTACTGCACTTTAAATACATGAGAAGACAGCTTTTCTGAATCTGATTTGTGACTAAGTGATTGACTGGCCGAGGTTGCAGAGGGCCCCTGTACACCAAAGCTTTGTATAGTTTCTTACTTGCTTTCATTTACTGTTTTTAAATCATTGCTTGTATATATATATTGCGTTGTTCTGATTCCATTACTGTCCATATTTCCTTTATGTTTTCTTTTATAACTGTTAGCTGATCAGTGCTTCTTTTACAGGTTTTTTTGTAGGTAGCCTGGGCAGATTTACATATTTTTGATAACTACTGACATGATATCATCTTGTCCTTTCTGTTGATTTTCATTTCATGAGTTTAATTCCAACACTGTCATTTTTCAAGTTGTGTTTTGTTTATTTACTTTTATGTTACTTAGACATCATATTACTCATCTGTTTATGATTTCCTTTCTATAGTCAAATGACTCTATTAGTAAGGAATTAGAATATTATTTATTGTAGTATGATTTAGTTTTCTTTCCTGCAAGTTAGAGATTGAATTACTTATGCCATTTTCAAGAGTTGAAATATGAATGAGCAGTTAAATCTTAGTTTCCTTTTATGCAATTTAATTTCCTGCAATTTAGATATCATATTACTCAGCTTGTTTATGATTACTTCCTATAGACAGAGTGAGTTGAAAGGTGTAGGGTCAGAATGGGGGTTGAAGTAGTGTGATTTAGTTTCCTTTGCTTTCAGTCTTTGAATTGCTTTAAGTTTAATTTTTACTTTCTTTTTCATACAGAAGTAAGGATACTGGGCCATTGTCACTAGTTCACTGTTTTGGTACATTTACTTCCTTTTGAGAATTGATTTCATTACAGTCAGTTTGGAACTTTCTTTTTAAAAACTTTTAAGTTTGGAAAATCACTGTAGAAATCACCATTACCATCCATACTTAACTTTCAATTTCGCCATCACACACTAGGGAATCCATAGAAGATAAACCCAAAAACAAACTAAAAAAAACTCAAAAACGACAAAAGACTAAGAAAATGGTTATCTTGTACATATAGTACACCTCACTTCGTCAGTTTATGAATCTCGGATTGACATTTTAATTAGAAATTTAGAACACACTAAATTGACCAAACATTTTGGCGCCGTTGCTGGGGAAGTGAAACTAGGTAGCAAATTTCTTAAAAAAAAAAATAATAATAAAAAAAAAATTTCAAGGAAGGAAAATTTATAACCTCTCAAAGTATGCTCTCCTCTTGCACTTAGCGTGACCTGGAGGATCAGAAAAGATAAAGTTATTGGTTTAATAGTTTCTTGAGTATGCTCTCTTCTTGCACCTAGAGTGACCTGGAAGATCAAAAAGAGAATTATTAGCCTAACTTGAAGAAAAATAAAAATTACATGCATAGAGCAAGAGATTCTAGGGGAAGGTTTTTAGCTAGAGCCAAGAGTTCGATTTTCACAACTCCATCTACCTCAAGGAATAGACAAGAGACACCTCCATCATCTCCAACCCACACTCCTAGCCCTAGGATTCTTGTAATTCAAGAGGCAGTAGTTGAATTAGGAGACTCTTCCACACCATCCATCGAATCTGAATTAGGAAAAGATCCTTTCTTTCCTTCTACAGGGAGACACATTGTAATTGAAGAAGTAGAATCACCTGAGGAAGAAGAGGGAGAAATTCCTCCTCATTCGCCATTAGTAGAGGAACTAGAGGACTCTGAAATCTCTGAGGAAGCTATCATGACAGAGGAGGTAGTTAACGGATTTGGTAGAGGTAGAGGTAGAGGAGGGGGAGGAGGAAACAATGGAGGAGGTAGAGGTAACAATGGGGGAAATAGGGATGGAGATAACTCATTCGGATTTCCTATAGTCGATGAGGATTCTCGAGCAACAATGAAAAATATTTCACCATCTGTCCTCCCAAACTTTCATGGGTTAAGAAATGAGGATCCTGAAACATTTCTATTTGAGTTTGAGGTCGTGTGTCGAACTTATGATTATCTGGAAGACTCTCAAAAACTCAAACTGTTTCCTTCAACATTGAAAGGAGCTGCTTTGAAATGGTTCATGGGATTACTCACTCAATCCATTAGGACTTGGAATGATATGAAACAAACATTTTTGGATAGATACCTGGACTATTGTATGCCCACCAATCACAAGGATGAAGTGTTCAAAATGGTGCAAAGAGAAGATTAAAACTTGGAGGATTTACTTGAAAGATTCCAATACAACCTGAAAAGAGCAAAAATGAGTAACTTAGATGAGGAAACCCTGAAAGCCCTTCTATTAAAAGACATTAGAGATGAATGGATAGATATTTTTAACATGATGGGAAAAGGATACATATCTCAACTTCCACTTCATGATATAGCAGAGCTGTGTGTCCATCTCTCAAGAGGAAAATCTAAAACTGGAAAAGGGCCTAGAGATCCTTCTCTCATCAGAGCAAACAAATCTGCAACTGGATCAGTAAGTAGGGCTGAGATTGGAAATATTCTTGATGAATTCAAAACTGATATCTTAGGGAGTCTTAGTGAGCAACTAGACACTCTTAAGATCCACAATAAGCAGAAAGCAGAAGCTAAAGCTTTGGCCATCTTTTGCCCAAAATGTAGAAAGAAACATGCTCTCAGGGAATGTCCCTTAGATGCAAAAGTTGTAGAAACATGTGCGATTTTTTCAGAGAATCATGAGACCAAGGATTGTCCTTCAATTCCTGGGCTCAAAGCTGTCTTCCAAGAAGATCCAAATACAATTGAGTCTCTCTGTTTTGTTGCAAGGAGACCTTGGCAGGGGCAACAAAACCAAGGGTTTAACAACTCTATGAACTTTCAAACCCCACCAAATTGGAATCCTTGGCAACAACCTTGGCCCCAACCTCAAAATCCTTTTCAATCATGGGTACAAGGCATGCAAAATCCTTATGGGAGATTTGCTCAATTTTATCAATATCCTCCATCTTTTCAAAACCAACAAGCTCCACAACTTCCAAATCAAAATCCACAACTATCATTGCCATTTCAACAACAACAACAACAACCTTCTCAACAGAATCCAAATTCTCAACTCTTGCTTCCATTCCAACAGAAGTCAAATCAACTTCCTTCCCAGCCATTGCCAAACCCCAATAATAAAAACCCTCAAAATGCTTACATGGTAGAAGGTCAACAATTTCCTACCTATATGATTGTTCCTCTCAATGATGTACAACTCAGATCTGGTAGAGTTTTA
Source organism: Pinus tabuliformis (assembly GCA_031772625.1). Lineage (NCBI taxonomy): Eukaryota > Viridiplantae > Streptophyta > Pinopsida > Pinales > Pinaceae > Pinus > Pinus tabuliformis. The sequence goes on along the minus strand of CM062818.1, from coordinate 1,023,841,498 downwards.
GATAAACCTTCTATAGATGCCCAAAAGCAAAGCATTTCTGAGGAAGATTCTCTTGAAGCCAATAAAGGTTCTGAAGCATTTCTTCAAAACCCAAGCACTCAGAAAGAAAAAGAAAAAGAGCTAACCCCCACAACTCCTATAGTTGAGCAACCTGCATCTTCGTCCACACATCCTTTTCCTGAAAGATTACAAATTGAAAAAGGGGTGGAAAAACAAATCTTGTTGCCTGAATATGATTTTCTAAATGAATTGAAGAATGTCTATATCAAGATTCCCTTGTTACAAGCCATTAGAGAGATTCCTATTCTAGCAAAAACAATAAAGGAGTTGAGTCTTAAAATACTAGGAAGGAAACCTAGAGATACAAGAAGAATCCACCTGGTAGGAAAAATTGTAGATATCATGATGGGAAAAATTACTATGCAGAAGTATGTAGATCCCGGTAGTCCAATTATCAAAACACATATCAATGGGGTAGAAATTCCAAATACTTTGATTGATTTAGGGGCTGCTATCAACATTATGTGTAGATAGACTATGGAAAAACTGAAACTTCCTAATCTTCTTTTTACACCTACTTTACTGCAACTTGCAGATCGATCAATTATCAAACCAGATGGTGTATTAGAAGACATTTCGGTCTCCTTAGACTCTTGGGAATATCCAGTAGATTTCATGATTTTAACTCCCAAGAGTAATTTAGGAGGACACCCTCTCATCTTAGGAAGACCTTGGATAGCCACAGTTGATGCTTTCATCAGTTGTAGGTCTGGGGATATGTATATTTCTGATGGTAATTCGACAAAGAAATTCATTCTGTATCCTCCAGCAAAAGCAATTATAGAAATAGGAGATAATGAGTGGGTTGATGATGAGGATACTATACAACCTGTCTTTACCATTTCTGAAGTTAGTGAAGATAGTCAAATTCTGAACACACTAGAAAACTTTGAAACATCTTCAGAATATGACCACACACAATTTCAGTTAGATTCTGACATTGAGTATCTATCGTCTAGACAAATATCTCTTTTCTCTATGGAAGAGTTTGGTAGTTCCGCCATTGAGATCTTTCCAGGTAAAACATTGAATATCAACAAAAAGTTGGAAAGATCACAACAGGAAGAACTAACCAAAATCTTGCAAAAACATTCTACTGCATTTGCATGGGAATATACTGATATGAAAGGTATTGACCCTAAGACTTGTATTCATCACATCTACATTGAAGAAAACAGTAGACCAATCAGACAACCTCAGAGAAGGATGAATCCAAACCTTAGGGAGATAGTGAAAGAAGAGCTCCAAAAGCTACTTAATGTAAACTTCATTTATCCAATTTCAGATAGCCGATGGGTTTCTCCTTTGGTTATAGTACCTAAAAAGAATGGTAAATGGAGGGTATGCATTGATTATAGGGAATTGAACAAAGCAACTTTGAAGGATCACTTTCCTTTATCCTTTATCGATCAGGTATTAGATAGTTTAGCAGGCAAAAAGTATTTTTCATTTTTGGATGGTTTTAGTGGCTATAATCAGATTCGGGTAGCACCTGAAGATCAGGATAAGACCACATTTACCTGTCCATGGGGAACTTTTGCTTACCGAGTACTTCCTTTTGGATTATGTAATGCACCCGCAACATTTCAAAGGGTAGTACTAGGAATATTTTCTGATCTAATCCATGATTGTGTAGAGGTTTATATAGATGATTTTACAGTTTATGGTAATTCGTTTGAAGAGGCATTAGAGAATTTGGAAAAAGTCCTTATAAGATGTAAAGAAACAAACCTATCATTGAGTCATGAAAAATGCTTTATGATGTTTACTGAAGGGATTGTTTTAGGACATCATATTTCAGGGGATGGGATTACAGTTGATAGATCAAAAGTTGAAGTCATCTCCAAGTTGCCTATTCCAAATTGTCAAAAAGTTGTTAGAAGTTTTCTTGGATTTACTGGATACTATAGAAGATTTATTGAAAACTTCACCAAAATAGCATCTCCACTCTTCAAATTACTTACAAAAGACTGTGAATTCAAATGGGATCTCGACTGTCAATTTGCATTTGAAACTTTGAAAACAAGAATATCTGAAGCACCCATTTTGAGAGGGCCAAATTGGAAACTTCCTTTCCATATTTCCACAGATGCTTCAGATACAGCTCTAGGAGCTGTGTTGGGTCAAAAGGATTTAGTTCCTTATGCCATTTACTACACCAGTAAAAATTTGACTCCCACCGAGTTAAACTATACTGTGACTGAAAAAGAGTTCTTAGTTGTTGTTCATGCAATCAATAAGTTTAGACATTATATAACAGGCTATGAAACTTTTGTCCATACTGATCATTCTGAAATTAGATATCTCATGAATAAACATGTTACTAATGGTAGAGTTACAAGATGGCTCTTACTTTTACAAGAATTCAATATTACTGTATTGGATAGACTAGGGAAACAAAATACAGTATCTGATTTCTTGTCTAGAATCCAAAATACTAATGAAGATTATCCTGTAGAGGATAAGTTTCCAGATGAGTATTTATTTGTAGTAACTACTAAGACTCCTTGGTATGCAGATATTGCTAACTATTTGGTTACAGGAAAGCTACCTCCACATTTATTTCCTGGTGAAAAAATAAGAATTATTCAGGAGAGTTCAAGTTATTCATGGATTTCTAATGAATTGTTTAAAACAGGGCTAGATTGTGTGATCAGAAGATGTGTTCGGGAAGATGAAATGCCTGACATCCTCAAGGCATGTCATGATGAACCATGCAGTGGACACTTTGCTGACAAAAGGATGGCCTATAAAATCCTTTCTTTAGGATATTATTGGCCTTCCCTTTTCAAAGATGCAAAACAATATGTCAGAAGGTGTGACAGCTGCCAAAGAGTTGGGAGACCGACTCTTTCAAATGAAATGCCATTACAACCATAGGTACTCATCGAACCCTTTGAAAAATGGGCTTTAGATTTCATTGGACCTATTAATCCACCATCTAAATAGAAAAAGTATATATTGGTATGCATTGATTATGTCACTAAATGGGTAGAAGCCAAAGCATTGCCTTCTACCACTGAAAATTTAGTTGTTCAATTTCTTTTTGAGGATATTTTTACTCGTTTTGGTGTCCCAAGAGAAATTGTGACAGATCAGGGAAGTCAATTTACATCTAACTTGATGGAGAAGCTGATGGAAGAATACAAAATCAAGCACAAAAAATCTACTCCTTACCATCCGCAACCAAATGGCCAAGTAGAGTCTACAAACAAAGTTCTTGAGAGCATCATCACCAAAACTGTTCATCTACACAGAAAAGATTGGGCAGAAAGGCTTCCTGAAGCCTTATGGGCCTACAGAACTACATGGAGGAATACAACAGGACATTCTCCCTATGAACTTGTTTATGGGAAAGAAGTCCTACTCCCCATTGAGTTTCAAGTCAAGACTTTCAAGATGGTAGTCCAGTTGGGGATGAATCTATCAGAAGCCCAAAAGCACAGAATGGAGCAACTGAATGAGCTAGATGAGATCAGGCAAGAAGCAATTTTAAGGACTGATCTAGTTCAACATCAAAGAGCTAAGTGGCATGATAGATACATCAAAGAGAGAAAGTTTCAAGAGGGAGATTGGGCATTACTGTTTGATTCCAAGTTCAAAGACTTTAAAGGTAAATTTCAGACCCATTGGCTTGGGCCATATGAAATTGACAAAGTCTTTAACAATGGAGCGGTAAGAATCAAGACCATTGATGAATTTCGGATTTCTCTTATTGTGAATGGCCACCGATTGAAAATTTATCATAAGCCACTCTCAAAAGAAGAATTTTTCAAGATGTTCCAAGAGAATTCTGCAATAAGGCTGGTGGAGAAGAACCCTTCTTCCCCACCAGCCTAGCCTTTGATTCTTTCAGTTAAAAAATAAAATAAAATTATATAAGCCTGAAAACCAATCATAGATTGGCATCTTATACAGAAAATATAGAGTGAAAATCAAGGACACTTGACACTCTATATTTTCCAAAAAAAAATCTCCTCTCCTTCTCTTTCCATCTTCACTCTACCTCATTTTCCATTCCACTCCATCTCCATCTCATTCACATTTTCTCTTCACTTCACTCCGCTTCATTTTCATTCCATTCCACTCATTTCATTAATAAAAGTTCCTTTCAAGACTATTTTCACTAAGTTAGTTCTTTTCTAACCATATTTGTTCAGCTAAGTGGGTGTTGTCCCAGTTTCCGCAGCTGGAAGTAGTTTCCGCAGCCAAAAATAGTTTCTGCAGCCAGAAACGATTTCCGCAGCTACCACCACTCTATTTTTCAAATTCACAGTCAAAATGTTAGTATAAAAATCATGAAAATGCAGGTGTAAGTGAGCAAATGCCATGAAGACATGGAGCATCTCCAAGACATCAAGAAAGAACAATTGGTTAAAAGCTATGGGCAAGAAATGACAAAGTTTCCAAAGGTATGAGCAAATTTTTTTATCAAATATCAATTAAAGTCATGATTATGCATAGTTATCAAACTATGAAAAGTTCTACTATGTGCAATGATTCGATATGATAGCTCCATTACCCACTCCTATCCCACGATATTACTCCATACACCATGCATTCATTTCTTAACGGTCTCATGATGGGTTTTCGAGTCTAAACTCAAGTTGACTGCACTTTCATTTTCCACCTGCGCTCATAAGATGTGACCAATCCCTTTACGGCTCTTCTCCACCGTATTTTCCGCAGCCATCTATCAAAACGTGTGATCTCCCGTACGCAGCCGTTAATTCAAAAAAAAAAAAGATCTCGCCTCCACTACCGTTCACTTACCATTTCATTTAAGACCTTCCTTTTCATACACACGCATTTTAATTTGTGAACTCATTCACTACTGCTTATCCTCTGTTCTGCCTATAATCTGAAGCATTCTCGTTACCTACTATCGATTGCAGCCATTGCCTTTTACCATAAACCCTGCAACCGAGATACTTCCCTCTGCTAAAATCCTTATACGCAATTGCATCCTCAGTTGAAATTTAAAAATAGAGAAAGGAATGGGAAAACTACTAAGGGCAGAGCCAGAAGGACCGAAATATCTAGAAGGTTACCCTCAAGCCAAGGATTTACTGAAGAAAGCCAAATGGTTACGGTTCATTCAAAGGTTTAAAGGCTATAACAAAGAAGTAACCAAGGCTTTTGCACAGTCGTTCGATGGTCAAAAAGTGGAGATTGGAGATTTGAAGCTCACGGTGACCGAAACAACAGTAGCAGCTGCCACAGGCTTACCTCAGGAAGGTGAGAGATGGTTCAAAGATCAAAGCGTGGATGAACAGGCATGGAGAATTATGTTAAGAAACCCAGGTATGGACACCACTGTGTTTACTAAAGGAATTCTTGTTCATGCATTGAAGGAAGAATGGGCTAGTCTGCTGTTAGTTATACAAAAATTTGTCACTTGTGAAGGACGCTTTGGTTTGATGTACATGTACCATGCTAGACTGTTGATGAATTTCTTAGAGAATCAGACTCTTAATTTGCCTTATTTCTTACTCTTGAGTTTGAAGAAGATGAGCATTACAGTCCAAAAACACATAGGCAATATAGACCCTCATCTATACCATCATGGACTTATAAAAATTCTTATTGAAGACCAACTAAAGAAAAACAAAGATACATGGGAAAAATTCTTGATAAGAAACTACTTCCAAGAGCCATATGAGGCCTCTGAAAGTAGTACACCAAAGACACCAAGAAAAAGTAGGAGAAGAGAAAAGAGCACCATAGTCCAAGACTCCCCTACTATAGAAACTCAAGAAATTGGTCAAAAAGAAGAAGACAAAACTAAAGACAAGAAACAGAAGAAAGAAAAAGGAAAAAGGACTATCCAAGAAGTCTACCAATCACCCGAGCCATCCATAGAGGAGGATTATCAACCACTGTCAGAAAGATTAGTACATCTTCAGGCTGCTGCTATAGCAAAGAAAAAGGCAAAAGAAAAACAGAGTATACAAGAAAAGAGTACTAGTCCACAATACTTAAGGAGAAGCACTAGGTTAAGAGGAAAAGAGAGTAAAACACAAATAAAACGGCCCCACTTCATTGACTTGGGTGGAGAGACACTTGAGAAAACTCCAGCTGGCCATAGCCCACCTCGTCCCCAGCCAAGCATTGAAACCAGTCCTCCACATGATGAAAGCCCTTCTCGGCCGGAGCTAGAGAGCAGTCCTCCTGCTCCACCAGATTTTGAACTCAGTCCAAGAAAGACACCTGAAGTAGACCCCAATCAACAGGAAGTATATGACTACTTGGAATCATTAGAAAAATCAGCTGCAGGTCCAAGTACCACTCTGCCACTAGATGCACAAGTTCAGTCCTTAAAATAGGAGGTATTTGAATTAGAGGTCCTAAACAGGCATATCAAGCAGGAAAATGAAGCACTCAAAGAGCAGAGCAAAGTAGATAAAATTATTCATGATAACACTATGCTCCATTTAGGACTATGGCAAAAGAAAAAGAAGAAACTGAAGAAAAAGTGCAAAAAGTTAAGCAGAGCATTGATCAATCTCAAGTTCAGATGTCTAATAAGGAAACCAAGAATGGTGGTAGCACCAAAGAAGAAGAAAAGAGGGCTAGATGTCCTAGCAGAAGCATCGGAACATATGGATTAGAGAGGAGTGACTAAATTTTGGTTGCATGAGGACATGCAACACCTTCACAGTGGGGGTATGTTGAGTCCCAAACCTGCACTTCCCTATATACCCTTTCAACCTTCTTTTTCAATTTACTTCATCCACCAAGCTGTCAAATCATTGCATATTAGTCTAAAAAGAGCTTATGAAATGGTTTCCTAACTATGTTTATGACTGTTGTTTGATTTAGATTTTTGCTTAAGCAGCTGCGGAAACTTGTCACTTTCTGCAGCCAGCCCAAGTTTCCGTAGCCATTTTGTTAAAGGCTATGCTACAGGTGTCCAATGGAGAAACCAGCCACATGGGTAAGCTGCAAGTGACATGTACATGGAGTGTGTCCCCTCAAATCAGCCAAATCACTCATAAACGATCGTGGTCAACGATGGTCAAAGGAAGGGCCAAATGAGGAGTTTTGCGATGGCACGGATCTGTTTTTCCCACGTGAAGGTTTGCGTGGCACGATCCTTAGTTTCTGGAGGTACTGGCACACCTGTATAGCAGCCCGTGAACTGAATCGAGCAGCCACCACTCCATGGATTCAACTGTCATGATGACCATCACGCTAGATCTCGGGTTAAGGAGATTTACGTGTCTCTTGGCAGCATAAAATCTAGGAATTAGTTGCAGCTCCTTTACTTATAAATAACACGTTGAGATACGCTGGATAGTTAGTTTTTGAAATGTAATTTTGACTGTTGTCATTAGCCCACTGTACTGTGTTTCACTTTGTTTTATTACTGCACTTTAAATACATGAGAAGACAGCTTTCCTGAATCTGATTTGTGACTAAGTGATTGACTAGCCGAGGTTGCAGAGGGCCCCTGTACACCAAAGCTTTGTATAGTTTCTTACTTGCTTTCATTCACTGTTTTTAAATCATTGCTTGTATATATATTGCGCTGTTCTGATTCCATTGATGTCCATATTTCCTTTATGTTTTCTTTTATAATTGTTAGCTGATCAGTGCTTCTTTTACAGGTTTTTTTGTAGGTAGCCCAGGCAGATTTACATATTTTTGATAACTACTGACATGAGATCATCTTGTCCTTTCTGCTGATTTTCATTTCATGAGTTTAATTCCAACACTGTCATTTTTCAAGTTGTGTTTTGTTTATTTACTTTTCTGTTACTTAGACATCATATTACTCATCTGTTTATGATTTCCTTTCTATAGTCAAATGACTCTATTAGTAAGGAATCAGAATATTACTTATTGTAGTATGATTTAGTTTGCTTTCCTGCAAGTTAGAGATTGAATTACTTATGTCATTTTCAAGAGTTGAAATATGAATGAGTAGTTAAATCTTAGCTTCCTTTTATGCAATTTAATTTCCTGCAATTTAGATATCATATTACTCAGCTTGTTTATGATTACTTCCTATAGACAGAGTGAGTTGAAAGGTGAAGGGTCAGAACGGGGGTTGAAGTAGTGTGATTTAGTTTGCTTTGCTTTCAGTCTTTGAATTGCTTTAAGTTCAGTTTTTACTTTATTTTTCATATAACAGTAAGGATACTGGGCCATTGTCACTAGTTTACTGTTTTTGTACATTTACTTCCTTTTGAGAATTGATTTCATTACAGTCAGTTTGGAACTTTCTTTTTGAAAACTTTTAAGTTTGGAAAATCACTGTAGAAATCACCATTACCATCCATACTTAACTTTCAATTTCGCCATCACACACTAGGGAATCCATAGAAGATAAACCCAAAAACAAACTAAAAAGAAACTCAAAAACGACAAAAGACTAAGAAAATGGTTATCTTGTACATATAGTACACCTCACTTCGTCAGTTTACGAATCCTGGATCGACATTTTAATTAGAAATTTAGAACACACTAAATTGACCAAACACCCTCTATATGTTAGAACCGTCCATGCACCTTCCTTGACTTGTTGCATATGTCACACCCTTGCTATAAACAGGGACATCTTACTTGCCTCTATGCACAACTGCAGTCAAGGCGATACCATACGATCCACTACTAGGACTCCTACACCAAATGGTCTGAGGTCTAGTTGGGAATTCTTACTGGGGATATCCCCTAAAATTTTGGTGGGTCCAGCATCGTCAACACCTACTTATTAAAATGGAAACTCCACTGGGGAAGCTATAACCTTTCTGTCCATTTCTGTAATCTGATCCTTTGATTAGTTTGACCAACTGTCGATTTCTTAGCTTGTGTGAGTTAGTATAGGTCTGCAAAATCATTTATTACTACCTTAGAGTGATAAGTCTTGAATGTTTTTTTGGAATCTTTTTGGTTTTTCCCATATTCCTCTCTCTGTGTGAGTTTTATCAATGACAACTGCACTGGCAGCGCTAGTTTTTACCTATATAGTCATGTTGAAAACCCTGTTTTCCACTATTTTCTCACACTGAAAATCAACACGATTTTTTCTATATAAAGTAGCGCTGATGAACCTGACCAACATGGGTTTTGTTATGAAAAGTAGTGTTGATGACCCTGTCAGCACGAGTTTTTCTATATAAAGTAGCACTAGTTCTTGAATGTGATAACTTTTAGGGTTTTTGACTTAGAATCCAGTGTGTCTTGGCCCCTGAGGTCTTCTCCCATCCTGTATGCTTGGATTTGTTAGATTTTTTATTGATTGTCTTGATTAATTTGCAAAATTTGTTTCATTATCTTTGAAATGAAATCTGATTGAGTTCTAGGGTTTCTAGTCAACTGGTCAACACTTGTTGTTTGTTGGTGTCATTGAGATGCTAGTTTTGTTGATTGATTGAGTGTTGTTTTATGTGGAAATCATTGAAAACATAATTATGCATTGGTTTTAGCTTGTCTTTCAAATTTTATTTTCATGAAAATGCATTAGATTAGTTACATTGAAAAATTATGTTTTGAGATTCATCATTGAGAATAGATCACATTTTTCAGTGATTGAAAGCTAAAAACTATATTAGGTGCATCAAATCATTCAAAATGAAAAGAAAAGCATAACTCATATAAGTGCATCTTAGTAAAGTTAAAATTATTTTACTTTTGAAGAGTTGCATTTAGGATAGTGAAAAGTGAAAATATTTTTTACTTTTGGAATTGTATTTGGAATACGAAAGTGAAAGTTAGTGTAAGGCATGTTGTTTGATGCATTATTGATTGAGTTTCTTCCCTTGGTTAGTCTAGCTTTCATTGAAGTGGAAAATTTTCCTTCTATCATATAGTTGCATCTTAGGGATTCATGTGACATCGTTTTGAGCCCAAAACTGAAACATAATTGAAGATAAACATTAAAATTTAGCTCAATTAACATAAGGAGCATTTGGAACTTAATAAAATCATTTGGAGGTCTAGGCTATATACATGTTCCTATGTCTATAAACCTAGCAGCTGTCATTAACTACCTGCATTGTATCCCGGGGTCAAAATCTCGTTCTAGTACACAAGTATATCGAAGGTTCTCTAGTACCTTCAGTTATATCGGAGGAACTTCAGTATGGCAAGTATATGGGAATTCTCTCACCAAACGATTATGAATTAGACAATGTTAACACAGACATGTGCTCCCCGTATTGTCGAGTATATATTGGGAGACCGCACTAGGTTGCTATCGTTTAGCCACAGGTAACTGAGTCATCCACCTTGTAAACGTGATACACCAAACACAACATTTGGGAGATTGGTTGTCGTATGTTAAGTCCTTGGTTTCGACTAAGGTGTATATTGTGGTTCATAGATACCTGGTAAACCCTCTTGCCTATATTACCCCTCTTTTATTTATTTTTGTTCATTTATAAAATTAATTAATTAACCACAGACAACATCCTTCCTCTGGAAATACTCCTTAGTAGATTTTAGGTTGATACCGATGGCAACATTTCCTGAGTGTACCAATCAAGGAAACCCCTCTGATGAGAATCCTAGTTCTTTTCCTTCTTTTGGAAATACTGGAGCTCCTTATATCGCAATGATGTCCCTTCTTCGATTGGCCATTGGTTTGCCAGTTCGGTTATTTTTGAACTCAGTGATTCCAAGTGTCCAAACTGCCTTTCAACCAAGTTCTCACCCACCTAAACAAAATCAACTTCATGTTGATCCTAAATTTGACCCCTCACCTTCTTCACCTATTTGTTCACCCTGTTCTTCTTCTTCACCTGATAAAAGTCTAGATTCTAGTAACCAGGAAGCTAAGAAGAAGAAGAATATGACGAAGAATAAGAAGAAAAGTAAGCATAGTGGCAACCAAACATCCATTGCTATGGATGCAACTGATGTAGAAAAATCTTCCAACCAATGTCAGAAAGTAAAATTTCCTTGCATGTTATGTAAGGGTTATAACCTTCTTCGAAATAGTTCTAGTATTCCCAAAGTCTTAGAAGTGTGGTCCATAGGTCCACATCAACCTTTGTCATGAGCCTCTAGAGATCATGCTGGTGATAAACCCTCAACTAGTAAGAGTAAAGATCATGGGAAAAAGGGAAAATTCAAATTTACTTGTAAGTTATGTTAAGGTAATCATCCCATTCACCTTTCTCCTCTAATAAATGAAGCTTCCAAGATGTTGGAAAATCTTACAACTTCCTAGCCTCGTCTTCTGACTGGTTATTGAAATCTTTCCCCTAATCCTTCGCTAGTTGATCAAGTGATTGATCATAAGCTATCTTTGCTAAACCCCGCTCTCTCTGAAAGTGAGTCTCGTGAGTCCATTCTTGACCAACCATTGGTTGAGAAAATTGTAGAATTGGCTCCACCTTCAGTTAACTGTACCTTTCCAGTAGAGAGTGAACCTTGTATTTCTCAAGGTCTTCTGGTTTCTTCAATTTCGAATGAACTGGAGGGAAATCCTCCTGTTCTCGAGGTGCATGAGAGAAGATCTCATGATCCCATAGAGCAAGAGGGTTTATCTGAATGGAAAATGGCATCCACCATGGTTTTCATCTACCCATAGTATTCATTCGCCTATGGAATTTACCCATGGTATTGTAAGTGGCATCCACCCAAGGTATTCATCTACCCATGGTATTTATTCATCGATGGAATTTACCCATGATATTCTAACTGGCATCCACCCATGGTATTCATTCACCCATGGTATTGTAAGTGGAATCAACCCTTGGTATTCATCCTCCCATGGTATTAATCCATTCATGGAATTTACCCATGGTATTGTAAGTGACATCAACCCATGGTTTTTACCCACCCATGGAATTTACCTGTGGTATTGTGACAAAAAAAGGCTATAAGTAACAAGTCACATCTTGTAAACGGATAAATTGTCCACAACAATGAAGCCTTTACAGTTATTATCAATTTTAATAAAAATGTTTTTTTGTGATTTTGTTAATGTGTATTCTCCTCTTTTCTTTTGGCATTTCAGTTTTTCAAAACTTGGGGGTCTCTCCCCACAAGATCAATTTCAATTTTTTAGATCTTGGGGGCCTTCCCCGAAGATCTGTATCAAGGGAAGCTCTCTTGTTCCTACGACACCTACTCCAAGTAGTTTAGTCACTTCTTTTGATTTGAGTCAACTAGCAGGATATCGCCTTCTGTCTTATGTGCCTTTGCAGATTACAGTACATGCTTACCATATGGCCATACCTAGCATGGTCATAGACGAGGGCACATCTGTTAGCATTTTGGCCTCAACTTCTTGGCAAGCTTTAGGTTCTCCTGAACTTGTCCCAGACACCCAGAATCTATTAGATTTTTACAAAGGAACCAATCAACCATTAGGGATCCTTTCTAAGTCACCTATTACTTTCAGAGGAAATACTATCTATATAGATGTGATGGTTGTCTAAGGCCCGTTTGATTTTAATATACTCCTTGGCCATGACTATGTTTATGTCGTGGGAGCTCTTGTCTCTTCCATCTTTTGAGTGATGTGTTTCCCACAGGAAGGAAGTATTGTGATCATTGATCAACTTACATTCATTGGTTTTGAATCAACTCCCAATCAACCATCATCCCTAAATGGTTCTTATATGAAAGAGGTATCACCCTCGCCACAGGTTAATTACATAGACACCTGTTCCATGCCCACATCTACTGATGATCTAGTAGGTAATGTAGTACATCATGTACTCAGGGAGTTGGAGCCCGATTTTTCATTCGGATCCCTGGACATGTATCCCTTCTAGAGTGTTGTTCTCTCACTTGATGAGAACCTCTTGGAAGCCATGGCCTCTTTTGATCTTTGATCAAGGGCTTGGAGTAGAGTTCCTTGTCTTGTTTCAAGATCGTTAAAAAATGAAGTAAGGGCCATGAGGATAGTTATTTTACTATGTCAACCACGTTAAAAAATGAAATAGTTCTCCGTGAGTATAGTTTTTTTACCATGCCAACCTCAAAAAATGAAATAGGTGCTATGAGGATAATTCTTTTACCATGTCAACCTCATTAAAAAATGAAATATATTCCCATGAGCATGGTTCTTTTCCCATGTCAATCTTGTTAAGAATGAAACAAATCCCCTTCCAATTAGCATCTTTGATTAGATCTCATAAAATCCTCGTCGAGTCTTTCACTTGATCTCATAAGTGAACCTTTATTCTATCCACCTATTAGTAACCAGTAGTCTACTAGCCCCAAGAGTTAGCTCAATCGGTCAAATCAAGTGCCTCCCCAATGGGAGGTCACAGGGTCGAATCCCGAAAGCTCTTGGGGCTAGGTCAGTAAATAGGCCGAGGGGTGTTGATGCCCTTCGGGTGGTGTCCACTCAGTGTTTAAAACCCTGGACGTAGTGGCTACCCACTAACCCGGGTATCCGTGAACCAGTAAGTGAAAAAAAAAAACCAGTAGTCTACTTATGTGAATGTAATGAAATTTGGGGCACATGTACCTCGAATTGAGTCATTATGTTGGGGGCATGCAAACTTATCTCAAGCATATTTTATCTTTGTTTCAAGCTTGTGTAAAAATGAAACCAAACCCAATCATAGTTAGCTTTGTTTCAAGCTTGTGTAAAAATGAAACCATACCCAAGCATAGTTTGTTTCCATTTCAAGCTTGTGTAAAAATGAAACCAAACCCAAGTATAGTTTGCTTCTATTTCAATCTTGTGAAAAAAATGAAACTATCTTCAAGTATACTCTATCATAGTTTCCCATGTTTCAAGTTTGTGTAAAAATGAAACCATTCCTAGTTTACCTCTCGTGATTATCATTTTGTCAGCTTCTTTTTGCTAGATGAGCTTTGGTTGTTTCATTCCATCATCACCATCTCTTTGGCTGATCATAGGCTTTCACTTGGTTGTTATACCCTTTCTTGGGGGACATCTGCAATGAGTGCTTTTATTAGCCAACCTCTTGACCTTTACATGTTTTGAGTAGTTCCATCATGACCGGAAGAAATTTATATCCTTTTATACCACTCGTTATTCCAGGCAGAGTCACCGTTAAGCTCTTTTTTGACTCTCAAAAAATAAAAAGATTTCTGAGTACTTGTGGTTTCAAACTCGTTAAAGTAAATGAAATAATGTCTACTTAGTATAAGCTTAACCCTTTTTCAGACTGAGATAGACTATTGTATGAAAAGGAACACCTTAGTTGAACATGGATAGGAGGTTCTCTTGGATATTGTTTTCTACCTTTTCGAGTTCAAGAGACTATTTACAAAAAAGGACCATTGTAGTTTTCTTTTATGCTTCTTTTCCAAACTCTCTAAACATGAAAACGATGTCAAGTTTCACCTATGTTAGACTCATAAAACTTAAATGACGTAGGACTTGTCAACATGACGAGATCGAGTTTCTCCTTCCTAGGACTCATAAAACTTACTAGGATGGATTCATTCAAAGAATGAACTTATACGACAAGCATATGTTATCCCCTTCAAGATTGTGATTAAAAATAATTGGGGTACTCACTAGAAATAATGGGGAAAAAGTGAAAGGGAAACATCCCTTATATAGGTAGCATGTCGCTCTTGAACATGACACTCATCTATTTCTCATGTCAGGTTTAGGATATCCTCACTCAGTCACTTGTCCTTCCTAGTTTGGGTGGTCCATTTTTCCTCTTATCTGACTATTCCACTTCGTCATCATGAACCTTGGTCCCATGTTGAGTCAAATGTTGCCACACTCCAAGTTGGAAATAATACTGAGAGGGGAGGTGAATCAGTATTTGTAATTCAATAACTTTTCAATTCCCAAACAGGTTTATATACGTTACTTCAGTGAAGTGAAATTGTGTGTGTATGCAAATATGATTAAGGAAACCAATGTATACCCAAAGAAATTATGATTTTAGTCAATTTATCATGTGTTGATCTTTAATCAGTGCATCAATATCCTATTATACAGTAACTATGTGCAATAATAACATAATAAACCATCACACATGAACACCAAGATTTAAGGTGGAAACCCAATGCGGGAGAAAAACCACCTGCGACTGTCGTCTTTGTCTTCTTTTAATATAAAGAAACTTTGTTTACAATCTTGTACTGGTGTAGACTCATACCAATACGTAGGCATCCACCTGTAGAAGGCTAAACCTTCTCTCATTTTCCAGCTTCTACTGGAAGGGAGTTACAACCCCCTAGTTCTTACACTAGCAGATGTGTTTACTAGTACCTAGGTGTCAGCCTACAAAAGGTTACGACCTTCTCTCTTCCTCTAGGGACCACGTTTGATTAATTTTCAGACTGGATGTTCCTGGTACACAAAAATACAATATGAAGGCCTCGTTTCATCAAATTTTCATACTGGACCCATCAAAAACTTTGAAACTCAAACTGCATCAACCAACAATCAGTTAATATAAACAATCAAATCAGTGTCACCAAAACACTATGCTGAACCTAGAAACTTGCATCATCATTCAAAACCAGCTACAACCTCAAAAATCATACATCGGAATGCATACGCTACTTTACTGAACCCAACCTGTGTGTATACACTACTTCCTTTAACAAAAACTACGTATACCTTCAGAATTACTGAATCATAACAACTTCTGAATCAGATCTATACCAACCAATAATATTCTGAACATCTACTATTAATTTGCAGAGATCTAGATAGTCAGCATCAAATACAACCCTTCTTACTTAACCAATCAATCAATCAGACACAAAATCCTTACGCATTCAATTTTACATTTAGATCTAAGAAGACTTCATTGACAAACAACAGTAAAACAGTAGCAGTGATCATATAGATCAATCATTTTTGAACAATAGGCTTTTCGTTTGCATACGTTACTTGGAAGAGTCGAACCTGCATGTACACGTGCCTTTACCAAGGCAAACCAACGTATAGATATGAAAATGTTAACTCACAACTTCGTTGCTATTCCACACTTTAGACAAACCCAGATCATAACATTTAAAGAATAAAACATGTGTAAGAAATCAGATCTAGCCCAACCAATATCAGATCACTCAATGATAAGTCATTTCAGGTCTCATGATCTTGATCCAACATTGAATTCAAGGTGCACAAAATATTTCATATTATATCATAATCATATCCCCTACAACATCAAATATACTTCCGATAGAAGTGTTCTTGAGAAACCCTTCCAGTTGCACACTTGGCCCTTTGACCTTTTGCTCATATATTTTTGGCCTTCCATAATACCTCGGACCAAAACCACACTTAGGACCTGTGGTATTCTTGGACGAGATCAAATAGTTGTTACTCCGCTCGATATTGTGGGCTAATACCATGGTATTGACCCTTGGTATCCTTTACTCTCGAATTTCCTTGATTTTCCAACCCATACATGCTTTTCCTCTTGTGAAAGTGCATGCATACGTATACGCTCTTTTTATTATGTGAACCTACATGTATACGTTTTTTTTACAAGGTGTACCTACGTATACAACTTAAATTATCTGCAAACATCCTTTTCCTTCAACTTCTTAATTCTAATCAATAGATCTTTGTTCCAACTTCCTGTTCTTTTGTACCAATGCCTTGTTACCTATTAATTGACCTATTACACTATGAGTTTCCTTTTATCAAATCTGAGTAGACCTGTGAGTGAGTTGCTATCGAGGACAACACCTGTATCATAATGCCAACAATCTCCCCCTTTGGACTTGATGGCAACCATATTGGTGTTGATTACTGCAACCTGTAGAAACTGCTAGAGATATCAAACAACACCAAAATACTCTCCCCCTTTGACATCAAGGGCAAAGGGCAAACAAAGGTATTCTCCCCCTTTGAGATACACTATGATGTTCATGCTCCCCCTAAGTACATGAAAATTTTGCAAAGATATGTTTCAAAAGAATAACATGACTCTATAACTGAACTAAGTGAGTATGACCTCCCTAAGACCAATGAATCAGCATACATCAATCATCCAACGAAGTGGTGATACACCAAATTTGAGTCATCCACCCAGCCAAGTGGGGATATACCCATTGTTTATACATTACTGAAATAAATCAATTATTACATCATCCATCCCATGCATAGTGTGGATACAAATTACATCGTATGTCCAATAGGACTCAAAAAATAGACTATGACAGAAGGAGACATATAACACCCTAGATCTATACATGACTTATGCAACAATTGATATACATATTTGAACCATAGCAGAAGTCAGCAACCATAATGCCAACAATGCAGAATTTTTTTAAGGCTAATGCTCCCCATGAGCCTATGATACCTGTGCATTGTCAACAAATTATTCATCAAGGCATCTTCATCAGTCAGATAAAAATCAATGAACAATGCATATCAACAAACTGTAATCATAAATATCAAATCGAGCACCCATATTAGAGTTTGACCCACCATTTTTATATCAGAAAAACATATATGCTCCTGCAACTAGAGAAACTCATGTTTATATGCGACTATCCTTCATGAAAACCGCGTATATGAACCTTCCTTTAAAAATCTGGATTTAATAGTAGGATGATGCAGAAACTACTCCCAAATTTTGTTTGAAATATTCAAATGTTGCTCTAGAAAGCGGTTTGGTGAATATATCAACAACATGTTCTTTAGAGGAACATACTCAAATTTAACCTTTTGTTCGAGCACTTTTTCTCGTAGAAAATGGTACTTAATTGGTATGTTCTTGGTCTTGGAGTGCATGACTGGATTTTTCAAAATACCGATGGCACTTGTATTATCACATAGAATATAGATGGGTGGAGTACACGTGATTTGAATGTCTTGCAATGTTTGCATCATCCAAAGTAGTTGTGTACAACAAGATGCAACAACCAACATATTCTGCTTCAACTATAGATAAGGCAATCGAACTTTGTTTCTTGCTGAACCATGACACTAACCCTCATCCCATATAGAATGCACCTCCACTAGTGCTTTTAAATCATCAACATTTCCTGCCCAATCTACATCTGTATATGCATGAAGAGTAAGATATGTATCTTTAGGATACCATAGACCAAAGTATTGAGTTCCTTGAAGATATTTGAATATTCTTTTTATTTCCTGAAGATGTGATTCCTTTGGATTTTCTTGGAACCTTCCAACAATTCTTATTGCATGCATGATATTAGATATGGTACCTATTAGATAAAGAAGACTTCCAACCATAGATTTGTATGCTGGTTGGTTCAATACAAGTGATTCATCGTTAGAACTGAGACTGCATCATGTTCCATTAGAGTACATACTGGTTTAGAATCTTCCATTCCGTACTTCTTCAAAATCTTCTTGAGATATTTAGTTTGTGAAAGAAAAATATCATATTTTGTTTGTTGTACTTGTAGACCAAGAAAATAATTAAGTTTACCAAGTAAGGACATTTCAAATTATTGCTACATAACCGAGGCAAAGTTTTGAGTCATAGATTCTTCATAATTTTCTACCAAAGATGATATGAACAACATAAACAAAAATAATTAGTATTTTATCATTTTCAATCTTTGTATATAAGTTATTGTATGCAGAACCTTTTGTGAACCCTTGTTGTTGTAGATATTTGTCAAGGCAATAACACCAAGCCCTTGGAGCTTTTTTCAGTCCATAAAGAGCCTTTTTGAGCTTGCCTACAAGTTTTTCATCCTTTCCTAGAATGAATCCTTATGGTTGCTCAATATAAACTTCTTCTTCTAAATCTCCATTAAGAAAAGTTGATTTTACATCCATTTGATATACTTTGAATTTTCAAAAACTAGAAAGAGCCAGAAACATTCTTATGGCTTCAAGTCTAGCAATAGGTGCAAAAGTTTCTTCAAAGTATATACCTTGTTGTTGAGCATACCCTTTACAAATAATTCTTGCTTTGTTTCTAATATCCTTTCCATTTTCATTCATTTTATTCTTTAATATCCATTTTGTTCCTATAATATTTTTATCATGAGGTCTAGGAACTAATTCCCAAATATCATTATTTTCAATTTGGTAAAGTTCTTCATCCATGGCCTTAACCCAACATTCATCTTTACTAGATTCATTTACATTTTGTGGTTATATGGAGGATAGTAACGCTAGATAACTGGAGGTACCCGTAAGAATTCTTCTTGTCTATACTCCAGACCATTTTTCTCCTAGAGTTTGAGATTCTAGATGATTCTTTTGAACATACCTAGATGGATTCTTTTCCCTATCTATTGTATCTTCTTTTGGTGCTTCATTGGTTTCTTCCTCTATATCATTTTGATTTGATATAGGAAAGAATTCACCATCTTCCTCATTGTCATATTCCTTTGTTGATTTCATTTGTTCTGGATTTTTGCATGCTTCATCAATTACTACATCAATGCATTCAACAATTTTCTGATGTCTTTTATTATACAATTGTATTCTTTACTTCTAGATGAATAACGAAGAATAATTCCTTCGTATGCTCTGGGTTCAAACTTACCAAGTTTTTCATGAGTCCTTTTGATGAAACATTTACTTCCAAAAACTCTAAAGTGTTTTACATTAGGAGGCTTACGATACTAGAGTTCATATAGAGTTTGATAACTATTTACCCAAACATTAGCTTAGTTGAGAATAGTCACAACAGAAAATACAACTTCAACCCAGAAGGTTGCACGAGTTACAGATTCATCAAGCATAGCTCTGAACTATTCCGTTCATTCTTTCCACTATGCCATTTTGTTGAGAAAATTAGTGACTGAGAGTTACCTTTTTATTCCATGTTGTTCACGAAAATCAAAGAATTCATTTGATATGAATTCTCCCCCTCGATCGGATCTAAGACATTTTTTTTTTCAATCTGATTCATTTTCAACTAAAGCTTTGAAGGCTTCAAACTTTTCAAATGCTTCATCTTTATGCTTTAGTAGACCTATCAAACACATTCTAGAAAAATCATCAATGAATAAAATAAAGTATTCTTCTCCATGAGGTGACTTTTTCCTTATTGGTCCACATAAATCAATATGGATGAGTTCAAGAGGCTTACTTGTTGATCCTTCTTTTTCAATGAAATGAACTCTGGTTTGCTTACCAACTTGACATGGTTTGCATATGGTATTTTCTGGAATGTTGATATCTGGAAGATCACGGACCACCTTGAGCCTGCATGCTTTTATTATTTGAGAAAATCTTAGATGCCCCAACCTTCTGTGCCATAACAAATTTCATATGTTTTTCTTAGATAACATTTTTTTTTCCTCCTTTGAGTATGTATAAATTGTTTGAAATTATTTTACCTTTGATAACTATCTTTCCTATATCAATCTCACAAACCACACATTTGTTTGATCAAAACACAACTTCATTTCCTTGATCGCACATTTAACTGACACTTAACAAGTTATGATTTAAACCATCTACATACATGACATTTCTGGATTTAACCTTATCTTTCAAATAAACATAACCTTTACCTTTAATCACAACTGGTGTGTCATTTCCAAAGGAGACATTCTTTTCCTTTTCTAAAACATTATATGAATGCAGTTTCTATTTATCACCTATCATGTGTTTGGAGCATCCGTTGTCGATGTCCCACTAATTCTCTTGTCCTTCTGCAAATAGAGCTATGCCACATCTTTCTAATTGAAATTCCTTCTTTCTCCATATCTTGGAATTTGATTATGTTTGCTCCTTTTGAAGTATTGGCCAAAATTTGCTCTTGCATTCAGATTCTTCATGATCAAAGTTATTACAAAACGAACATTCAATTTCATATTCAATAGGAGAAATGTTATTATAGTAACTTTTCTTGATCCCTATTATGCTCCTTTGATTTCGTGCTTCTCTAGTCATGATGGTTTTGTAAGCAACACATTGAGTAGCCTTATGCCCAAAGTTATGGCATGAAAAACATTGTCCATTAAAGAAGTTTTTGTGGTCATAGAATATTTTGGAATTTTTTACCTATTGGTTGATGCTTATATTGACGTTTACCCTTGGAGTAAATTGAGCATGATTTGCCTTATGAGTACTTTTAGGCTTTTGTTGACGATTGACATATTGTTCACTGGTCTTTGCTGCATCAAGATAGCTTCTAGTGGAGACTGATGACTTTTGTGATTGGGATGATTCTTCAGTATATCCAAGACCTGTCTTTATAAGAGGAGAACACTGAACTTTAATGATTTCGTTTAAATTTTATGACCCTTTAGCATATCTAAGATTAAGAAATTTTGTATTGTCAAGTTCTTTTCTTAGACCCACAACTTCACATTCTAGTTTTTCATTGTGCTTTTCTCTTTCAGTGAGTTGATGTGTCAACGTGTCTATGATCATATTCTTTTCTTCTAAACATATTTTAAGTTTTTTTTATTTCTTAAATGAATTCTTCCTCTTCTAAGGCATCAAAAAAACCGTCATTGTCATAAGCCATGAGTAGTTTATAATCTTGTTCAGTTTCATCTTCATCACTATTAGATGAACCATCACTATCTTCATGGGTATAATAAAGTATTCTATTAACAATCTGTTTTCTATTTCCTTTGGAATATTCCTTTCCCTTTTCATATTTATCCTTATGAGGACATTTGGAAGCATAATGGCCAACTCTACCACAAGCAAAGCATTTGAATGATAGCTTACCTCTGAATCTTCCGGAACCCCTTTGAAGTTTCTTGACAAAGTTTGCCTCATATTCTTCTTCTCAAATATATCTTGATTCATTGTGCTCTTACTTTTCTTTTCCCTTTGTTGAAGCTTTGAAAGTGGATTCTCTCATATCTAATGGACCTCCTTTCCTCATTTCAAAGGCAGTTAGAATTCCATGAAGTTGAACCGTAGTAATAGATTGAAGATCTTGCTTTTCTTCTATGGCAGATACTTTTGACTCAAATTTAGAAGACAGAGATCTCAAAATTTTCTCTACTAAAGTAGCTTCCTCTATCTCTTCACCTAGATTCTTCATACAATTAACAATCTCATCTACATGTAAAAAGCAACTAGAAATACTTTCACCACTATGAATCTTAAGAGTTTCATACTAAATTCTGAGAGTTTGAAGCTTAGCATGTTTTACCTAGGAGTCTCCTTTGTAGCTCTGAATTATTTTGTCCTATATCTCTTTAGCTGTCTAGAATTGCATGACTTTGACGAATTCTACTTCTGACAAACTTCCCAATAAAGTATTGACTTCTTTGGCATTGGTTTCGTATAACTTCTTACCTATTGTATCTGTAGGTATTGTTGTTGGAAATTGATATCCTCCTTCCACAATTTCCCAAACAACAGCTCCAAGTGGTTGAAGATAAGCTCTGGTTCTTATTTTCCAATATACCAAGTTGTTCCCATTGAAGATTGGTGGTCTGATAGATCCCATGACTTCGTGATTGTTCATCTTGAAATATCTCCCTTCAAGCAATCAAGATTCTGTTGAAGGACCTACTCTGATACCAATTGTTGGAAATAATACTGAGAGGGGGGGTGAATCAGTATTTGCAATTCAATAACTTTTCAATTCCCAAACAGATTTATATACGCTACTTTAGTGAAGTGAACTTGTGTGTGTACGCAACTATGATTAAGGAAACCATCATATAACCAAAGAACTTATGATTTAATCAATTTATCATGTGTTGATCTTTAATCAGTGCATCAATATCTTATTATATAGTAACTATGTGCAGTAATAACATAATAAACCATCACACATAAATAACACACATGAACACCAAGATTTAAGGTGGAAACCCAATGCAGGAGAAAAACCACCTGCTGTTGTCATCTTTGTCTTCTTTTAATATAAATAAAATTTGTTTACAACCTTGTATTGGTGTAGACTCATACCAATATGTAGGCACCCACCTACAGAAGGCTACAACCTTCACTTGTTTTCTAGCTTCTACTGGAAGGGAGCTACAACCTCCTAGTTCTTGCACTAGCCAATGGGTTTACTAGTACATAGGTGCCAGCCTGTAGAAGGATACAACCTTCTCTCTTCCTCCAAGAAACATGTTTCATTAATTTTCAGACTGGATTCTCCTGGTACACAACAATACAATATGAAGGCCTCGTTTATCAAATTTTCATACTAGACCCATCAGAAACTTTGAAACTCAAACTGAATCAACCAATAATCAGTTAATCTGAACAATCTGATCACTATCACCAGAACACTATGCTGAACCTAGAAACCTGCATCATCATTAAGAACCAACTGCAACCTCAAAAATCATACATCAGAATGCATATGCTACTTTATTGAACCCAACTTGCGTGTATACGCTATTTGCCTTTAACAAAACCTGCATATACCTTCAGAACTATTGAATCATAACAACTTCTAAATCATATCTGTACCAACCAATAATATTATGAACATCTACTATCAATTTGCAGAGATCTAGCTAGTCAACATCATAGATAACCCTTGTCGCTTAATCAAGCAATCAATCAGACACAAAATCTTCATGCATTCAGTTTTACATCCAGATCTAAGAAGGCTTTATTGATAAACAACAGTGGTGATCAAATAGATCATTCATTTATGAATAATAGGCTTTTATTTTTCATACGCTACTTGGAAGAGTTGAATCTATGTGCACACACACCTTTACCAAGGTGAACCAACGTATAGATCTGTAAATATTAACTCATAACTTCGGTGCTATTCTAGACTTTAGACATACCCATATCATGACATTTAAAGAATAAAACATGTGTAAGCAATAAGATATATCCCAACCAATATCATATCATTCAATGATTAGTCATTTCAGGTCTCATGATCCTAATCCAACATTGAATTCAAGGTGCACAAAGTATTTCATTTTATATCATAATAGTAGCCCCTACAACATCAAATATACTTCCGATAGAAGTATTGCTGAGAAACCCTTTCACTTGCACACTTGTCCCTTTGATCTTCTCCTCATTATATAGTTTTGGCCTTCCTCAATACCTCAGACCAATACCACTCTTAGGGATTGTGATATTCTTGGATGGGATCAAATAGTCATTACTCCACTCAATATTGTGGGATAATACTATTGTATTGACCCTTGGTATCCTTTACTCTTGAATTTCCTTGATTTTCCAACCCATACGCATTGTTCCTCTTGTGAAAGTGCGTGCATATGTATACGCTCTTTTTGTTCTATAAACCTACGTGTATACGTTGTTTTTACAAGGTGAACCTATGTATATAGCTTCAACTATTTGAAAACATCCTTTTCCTTCAACTTCTTGATTATGATCAATAGACCTTTGTTCCAACTTCATGTTCTTCTGTAGCAATGCCCTGTTACCTCTTAATTGACCTGTTACACTGTGAGTTTCCTTTTATCAAATCTGAGCAAACCTGTGAGTGAGTTTCTATCAAGGAAAACACCTGTGTCATAATGCCAACACTCCAGAGTCATGTCGTCGATATGTTCAAGAGAAGTCATATTTGCAATTTACTACCTATACCTTGTCTCACCTTTTGAAACAGTTTTGGATCATACTCATTTATTCCACTTTATTCCTTGTTCCATGTCGATGATAAGGGATCATTATGGCCCTCCTTCAACGAGTCATTTCCTATCGACTTCACCTCATTATCCAGGAAGATGACTTAGAAACTCCCTTTCAATACCTTAGAGCTTGCATGCTTTAATGGCAAGTTATTCTCATTTGATGACAAGTTTTCATCATTGAACTTTGATCAGATGATTCCACAAGTGTTCGACGTCAGCTTCATTTTCACATTCACATATTGTACTGTTGTACCTTGAGAACCATTATCATTATTGGTGGTTTCTCTCGTGCCTGTTAACAATTCACATCGTTGGCCAGTAATCAGGTGGTTTTCTAGCATGTTCGACTTCAACACATTCATTCACATGTTAGAATTTGTACTTTGATAAGGTGGGATGGAGCGCAAGACCCTAATTTTTGTTACATATCACTTAGGTTGCATGGATCTTACACTTGCAGATGATCATTTTCATTCAGATAGTTGCACCCTTACCGTGGATATTTTCACATGGTCCTTTCTATGTGGATGGTTGCATCCATACCATGGATTGATGTTTTGATATATATGATAGAGGTATCAGATATGTATATGTATATTCATCCTTGATTTGCAGGTCTCTTGACGGTTTTTGTTCTAGTCCTTGTACTATCTCGTAAAGAATATCAATCATCACTCCCTGTTCTACCTTCATGATTTAGTGGGCATCTATTACACAGTATTTTTTCACACCTCCTGCACTTCCCTGTGTCATACCCTAGAGTGCCAAAACCCTGACAACTATGCAGTGTACCCATATTGATATGCAGTCCAGATCCTCCCTAAAGAACTAATGAAAAGTTGCCTTCAACCTTTCTTGAGAAAAATGAGCTCAAAACCTTAATTTCGGGGTCAGTGCGACTATGACGCTACCCTCTCATGCTGATGGCAGGTTGCACCATATAAGCCTCATGCTTCCATCACATATTTTTCTTGGATACTTGTGCTAAACCCTAAAAGGAAAGTTTTCCCAAAGTGGAGGAGAAGCTTCGTGATCTAGAGGCTTCCAGAACAGTGAGATGGATGATGTTCATTCTGGATGTGGTCAAATTCTCCCAACATTACCCTTTGATTTTATCCATATGATCTTCCTGCTTGAGATGAGGACCTTGCCCTATCTTTGGTGAGATCCTAACTACCTCTCCATGCCTATAAATTCATTCCCCTCCATTCCCAAATGATTGGACTCTGATTATTTTCACCCTTATGTTGAGATAGTGCTTACATGCTATTCATTTTGGTTTAGAGGAGTGCTTGAAGAGCTTTAGCTTGGACTTGGACATTAAGGAGGGCTTCCAACATCAAGGCTTGGGTTGTATGCTTCCTCCTTTTTTTATTAATATGTACAACTGTTGGTTCACTTTCCATAATTGTTTGTGGTGATGCTTCATTTATCTTAATGCTCCTTGATCTATTAAGTGGATTACATTTGAATTATTTTGGTTGCACTTTTATTCTTTGTTGTGTTTTTGGTCTCTTGTGCAGGTATTCAAACGCCATGAGAAGTGCGGATTGAGCTTGAGAGAGTGATCGATCAAGATCTTCAACAATGGACTGCATCATAGCATCAGAATGAGGTAGGTCTACCTCCTCTTCTTTAATTTCAATTACAGTCTGGGACAGTGTCTTGTAGATTGTCTTGTTTGTTGCTAGATCCACTCATTAGGATAGAGGGATCATCTCTTTCTACACAGAGGATTTACCTACTCAACATGTAGAGACCATTGTGCAATACGAAGCTTGGAATTAGTTTGTCACCGAAGATCATGGAGAGGAAGTTGACAAGTTGGTCTTTCCACAACCGTCCAAGTCTTAGTGTCGTCTTATCTGGCTGACTCAAGCCTATTTTTGTCCCACATGGGTATATGTGGAAAATGAATTATTATTGTAAACATGACGTAAAGTGAAATTCCAAGTGTCATTAGTGGAATGCAAGCAGTCATATGTAATGTAAAGAGTTATATGTAATGAATTTGAAGAATCATGAGGGTAGTCCAAGAATCACAAAGGGGAATGTCAAGGGTCACCCCACCCTTTGTTATAAATAGAACCTCATAACTCATAGAATGGGCTTTTAGGAGCCAATGTTTTGCTAGGAATTTCTTAGAGAGGGCTTTGAGAGTATTGTTACGAGCCTTGGCTTCTCGATAGTGCAAAGCGAGTACATCTCTTTCGAGGAGTAGGCAGTGTTGACTATAATGTTCCACTATTGGGGCTAGTGGCTATTATAGTTGTATGTATGGATGGAACTTTCACTTTATATAATATAATAGAGCCAACACGTCTTCATGCATATGTTATTATTGTAGTTTGACTATTCTGGTTACTTTAGAAATGTATGTTGTTTAACTTACACATTTGTGTATGAACTATTTTGTATACGATTGTATGAATCTGGTTGAAATCTTGTTGTTGGTTTAATCCATCACTTTGGATTGTAGACTATTCTTCTTTCTAGCTTGTGATGTCATTCAACTCATGTGTTCCTTTCATGCTGCATACTATGACAGGCCCCTAAGGGATACACTTATTTTCCCCCTCTGTGTGTTAGAACCCCCATGCATCTCACTTGAATCATTGCAAGGTCACACACTTGCTTTAGAGAAAGATATCTTGTTTACCTATGTGCACTATCACAGTCAAGGCACAGTTTTACTACCCACTAATGGGACTCCTACTCCAAATGGTCCGAGGTTTAGTTGGGACTTCATACCGGGGAGATCCCGTAACATTTTTGCGGGTCTAGCACCATCAACATTTCTGGTGCTAGAAGGAGGGCCAGATGACAAGCTGAGTCTCAAAGTTTGTTTCGAACATTTTCACATCATTCATGACTAACATCACAAATCCAAAATCCAACATGTCTATCTCACAGACATGATTTTGAAGTGTCGGGGGATGTATCCAATGAATTTTCATGTAACTTGAATGATGGTGAAGGAGGAGCAGCCTTTCTTACACATAATGTTGCCTTCATTGGTTTCTGTGAAAGGAATGAAATCCATGAGGATCACATTGCCTACTCGTTGTTTGCATTCACGTTTCAAGGGAACACACTAAAATGATGTGTCACATTTCCCGCAACATCTATTCACTCTTTTGATCAATTGATCAGAGAGTTGGCATGTGCTTTCTATTGATACAATCGTAGATCACTCAATAAAAAATTTCTAAAATTACGGAAAGCACCTAATGAATCCATTGAGCGATTTCACAAATGCTTTCTTAATATTTCATTTCAAATTCCTAAAGATGAAATTGATTGGAAATTTCTCGATGAAAGATTTCAGTATCTTATTCACATATATGAAAATATACATATTTTAGAATCATTCAAACCCCTCCCAGCATACCTCAGTGTTAGAGATGTAAAATCTCAGACAGACAAGGTTGTTATCACAAGTGAGCCTCCATCTACATCTCATCAAACAACTCTAGCTCCATAGTGCAAGGTGCAAGAAGGTGCGCACACATCTGTTGAACTATCACATCCTCCCACCCCACCTGCTATGAATATCTATGCAAATTTGGCTTGAAATCCTGTTGGTTGTCACGATTTCTTGTCTTCTCAAACTTGTGTCCTCCCGTTCTGGACTCCACATTCAATGTTCATGAGGATCAGTTTTTCAACGGAGTTGGTGTTGAGTAGCTAACTTGCGCTGTCATTGATGATGTGTATGTGTGGGAATATGAAGAAGAACCCATGATGAAGAATGACCTCCTTATGTCTGCACCTCATCTGCAATTCCTTGACATCTTTTGTGACTCTTCCATTTCTGATTTGTCTTGTGAAAATTCATCCCCAGGGGTTTTTACTTCCCATTATTCACATAACAAAGAGGATGTCAGTTTTTCATCTCATTGCCGAGAGGACATGTCTTTCTTTCTAATCCTCCCAATCTATCATCTTTTCTTTCTAGAAACTCAGAGGGTGAACATTCTTGTTTTTCATCAACCCCTTTGTAAGATTCATCAAATCATGAGGATGTTGATGAACATATCAAATTTTATGATCGTGGTTGTAGTGATCTCTTTACTCCTTCATTTGATCAGGATGCTAATTCATTCACTGTTGATATTTCTAAGCCACCAATATTTGATGATCTACCTGCTGATGAATTGGAAACCCCTCAAGATTTCAAGGCACTTCAGCCCGAGCTTATGGTTATGTCAAGTCCTCGTTCTCTTGAGGTCGGTTCCACTTCAGATTAGAAATTTGTTGAAACACCCAAGGCTCCTCATCACTCTCCTATTCACATTGAAGATCAATCTAGTTCACATATTTCACATCCTCCACCTGAATCACATGATCCCATTGCCTATGCATTAGAGGAATCATACACAACGAGCACTCTTGTGAAATGTAAGTTGTTTTTATTTTTCATGTTTGCTCCTTTGTCATGGTCAAAAGAGTGTGCATTCTTATAATCCGTGCACAGTGTGTGGCATCACCATGATATATCCTTAGAATGCTTATCTTGCACTTTTACTCTTTTCTATCCTTTGGATGCATTTAAACTCAGAGCGTGTTGGTATTCACTATTTTATCTTTCTTGTTGTTGGTTTACATGCTTATCTTTCTTGTTAACTAGGCCTTCACCAACATGGCCCAACCAATGCGTCAGTGGCTGCATTGGAAATATTACTTTACATGAATAGACCCATGCACTATTTAGTTTAGGAGTAGGAGTAGTGTTTTCTTTGTTTGCATGTTTGCTTTTCTTTCTTGTTTGTGTTGCATGCTTGCTTGCTTACTTAGTTTGCCTTCTTTTACTTCTAATCTTTGCTTGCTTGTTTTTTTGCTTGTTATTCACCCATAGGTTTAGTTTCGCATGAAACCATGTGTGGCTCTCAAGACAAGCAAGGTGAAGTACAAGAGGACCTGTACAACTATCAACACTTGATTATATGTTGTCCTCTCTCTTTATGAAGAGCTTTTTTTCTTCAGTCCATGATACCCTCATGGAAAATATATTATGTTCAGAGAAAGTCTTGATGAAAACACAACGCTTGAACTTTTAACTAGCACCAACTACTCTAATCAATTTTCTTTTTGGGTTAACCATTTTCAGATCAGTCATGTAGAGTAAGGTGAGGGGGGGAAATTAACAAGTATTTTAGAGGTATATATAACATACTTCTCTGAAGGGACAACCTCTTATGTTCTTAATAAGTCAGGACCCCTCTTCTACCTCTGAAATAAATAAGTTCCTATGCAAAGTTCTTTGAAGAATAAAAAAAATGAAAAAAGAAAAAGAAAATAAGGCAAAAGAATAGAAAGGCTTCCTCCACAGAGAGGTGATGCAAGTAACTTCGCCGGGGTACTGACCAGACTCTCTAGTAGTGAAGCAATGCTTGTGTCCCTGCGTGACTCCATTGGGTTAATGTCAAGGCCTGCTGGTAGCAGAGCAACACCAGAGATGAAAGTAAGACTCTGACATTTATATTACTTATGCACCAATATACCCCTCATCCCTAATTGTAACAATTCAATTGACTTGGCTTGGTATGTGCGTTAACCAATTAAGAGAATGAAAGGAGCTATATCTTTAACTCAAACTTAGTGTTGAAGCCATGACAATCAAAGAATTGGAAAATACTTCTGGAGGAGTTAGACTCACTTTTCACGAAACAAGGTCCTTGCAGAGAGCTGGAGTTCTACCAGTGTGTCACCAATGTTGTAGTGGCTACAACCACCCTCCAAAATTTTGCCTTCACTTCATTTTGGAGCATCCCTCCTTGAAATCTTAGTAGCCATCTTGCACTACTCAGGTACTTGTGTTTCTTTCAATTTTATCTTTCACTTAATAGCTTGTGTTCACTTACTCGTTCTATCAACTAACCGCAAGTTGACCCAACAACTTGGTTCACAACTGGTATTGAGTTGTCTGGGAAAACTGCGCCATCCTATAGGGTAGCTGCCTTGCACTCAAAAATTGCGAAGAGCAGCCCAACAACTAACCTTCACTCAGAAATTGTGCAGAGCAAGCCAACCAACCCTGCTCTAGAAAATTTCACAGAGCAGGCCAACCTGCCTTGCTTTGGAAAATTGTGCAGAGTAGGCCAGCCAACCTTGACCACTCAGCCTAAAGCAACGCAGAGGATTTCCTTCAATTGTTTTCCATTGCATGTGCCGGTAGGTTACTCAGTTTCCTCCATATCGACGCAATTATTCCTTGCATGCATGGAATATTTTCCTAAAAAAGCATCCCTAGATTTTAAGGATCTATTTTTAGCAGTTGGGAATTACATGCAAAGTGGATTTTAGAAACTTCCTGCCAAGTGTCACTTTTTCCTAGATTTGTGGCATGCACGTCATAAATCCTAAATCTAACAGATGCATTTAATGGATGACCCAGAGCTCATTCTTCACATTCGATCTTGGATTTATGGCATTCTCAAGGTATCTAGGAACCTTAGGCACCATCGTCACAACTTTTCTGGGTAAGTTTTGATTTTCATGTCTTTTGCCGCCTTTTCTATTGCTTTTGATTTCTTGGCTTGTGTGAGTGTTGTTTTCCTTGTTTTAGTGAACGACTGCTGGCATTTCAATGTATTTTAACTTTTATAAGTGTTATTTCAAGTTTTGCATTGCATTTCATTAATGTTGCATGCATGACCCTGTTTTTGCACTAGCATTCGTCGTTGCGGCGACTCTCTTCATGAGATTTGCTTGTTTTCCATTTGACTAATTTCTGCACTTGCTTAGATTTCATGCATGTCTATCCACTTAGATCTGCATCATCTTTGCACACTCATTCAGTCCTTGTTGCTTCCAGGTTTCCCTTGGGTAGATCTAGGCTACCTTGGCCCAGATCTTGCTTCTCCCGTCATCCACTGCACATTCCCAGAAGTCAAGGCTCTGCCTTGCCTCCAGGAATTGTGCAAAGGCTACCAGACACTAGCTCCCAGCTGTGCTCTGCGCAATCCTAGGAGTAAGTGCCCAGTCTTGCCCACTGGGACTACATAATGCATAGTTCTAGCCAGCAACCCAGCTTGACTAAACTACACATTGTGCAGTTCCAGTCCATATTCAGCCTCTCTAGATTGTGCATTGCGCGGTTCTAGTCAGTGGTAGGCCTCACTGGCAGCTAGAACTATGCAATCCGCAGTTCTAGTTGAAAGTCTCCCAACCTCTCAGAGTCAATGCTGCATAATATTGCCCAAAAATCACCCAATTTGCTGCATAATTGATTCTTGAGTTGCTTTACGTTTTCAACTGACATTGGCTCCCCATGAGTGTCTTCTCTGTCTCTAGGGACGACAAGTATTGAGTAGATTCTCAACAGTATAAGTAACATGGCCTCCAAGAGAGCTCGATCAAAGGACATAGCTAAAAGTAGTACTGGAGATGTGTTTGAACAGGTGTCTATGAGCTTGCCAATTTATGATGATACACATCTATTCATTAAGAAATACATCAAGATCACATGGAAATACATCAATAAGATATTCATAGGCAGCTTTGAGGAGAATCTGGAGAACCGACAAGTCTATCTCAACATTCATAAGTCAAGTTTCTACAAGATTGCATGAAGGTATCTCGTATTCCCATGCACAGACATGATCCACTAGATTGTCTCACACACTGATCCTAAGACAATGATACTAAGTAGTGTCAGTGGAGTAGAGATTGTTACCTTCAAGGTGGAATATTATCACTTGATGTATAATTTTCTGCAACCAGTGAAGATGATGGATGCACCATTCTACACTCCCAATAGCAGCACAATCACAATAGTCATATTGAAGCACTGGGTAAGGGAGCCATCAAAGTTTAGGATGACACCCAACCAGATCTACAAGAGAAAGACACTCAGGAAGGCTTAAAAACTCTTGGTCATCTTTGCATGTCACTTTTATGGCCAAGAGAGTATGGAGACCTTCCCACAGAGTTGGGTTATTATGTAGGATCAACTGGTAAGTGAAGGAAAACCTTTCAACTGGTCTGGCATGTTTTCTCTTCAGTTGAAAGTGCATGTATCAAATGCTGGGTGTTTGCCCAAGGATAAACAAGCAAGATTATTCATGTCCGCCTACTTGCTTGATGCAATCTGTGCCCGTCAACAATTTCCTAACCTGAGTTGTCCATCGACACCTTCAAAGAATGTTGTGAATGTATATTGCAAGTTTCTCTCATAGTGTAGCCACTGAGGAGTCATGGCTAGACTATCTGACCACTTCATTTCCCCTCTGTACATGATGATCTTTGAACAAGATCAACATTGCATGTCCTTGACAGTAATGGGGGCATTTTTGAACATTGCAGATTGGTACGCCTCACCAAATGGCACCTTCATAGAGATGTAGAGAGCCAAGAAGGCTATGCATTTTTTGCCAAAGTTTTCCATGGACAAGCTGGTCATGAAGGAGGTTGTATAGCACATCTTGATAGGGTTATCAGCTAGACTGCATAAGAAGAAGAAGGCACCATTTCCTATGCTTCCTTTTTGAATTGGATTTCGTGTGATCCAAAGTTTGAAAGAAACGGGTGCCGAGGTCGAGGACCTCAAGAAGTTTAAGTTTGGCACCAAGAGTATCAATCTGTATGATCTACATGGTTTATGCAGGGACCACTGTATGAGAGTGTACTATCCTTAGATCCATGAGGTGTGTCATTGGCCAGAGGAAGGATCTTAGAGATATTTCTATAAATCCTTTAGGCTCAATGAACCAGTCAACATGGCAGTAGAGTGGCTAGCAACACTCAAGGCAACAGCATCACAAGGAGCAGCAACAACAAAAGCAGCAAACCTGTGTAAGAAAAAGGCAAGAGGAATATTTCCAAAAGCACAGGCACTGAAAATCTACAAGTTTAAGGAAGATCCATGAATTGAGAGAGTAGCTTTGGAGATTGAATAAAAGAGGTGAGAGCATGACAAGAGAGGAGCATATAAAACAAGAGATAAGAAAATACTAGAAGAGATGGAGAGGAAGTTGCAGGAATTAGAGAAAAAGCTCAAAGAATAACAAGAGATGCACAGGAGAGAGAAGTAAGCGCCAAGTACAAGAGGAAGTGCAAGGCGCACAGGCAAAGAAAAATGTGCCAATACAGGTTGAAGACTCAGATCCATCAGTAAATGATGAACAGGGTGAGGAGCCACAGGAACAGGAACTTTCTTAGTAGGATGAACTAATAGTAGAACATATGGACATGGAGATGGAACAACCTGAATAAGATCAGGACACTAGCCTCATGCCAAAAGTAGACGAGGTTACCCCACAGGCATCACCAGCTCCAGTAGCAAAGAAAGTCCCAAGTGAACAATGGGATACCATTCTCCATGAGGATGATCCAGGAACAGATGTGTACAACATAGCCTTTGATGAGTCACAACATAGAGTTGTACAGACACACAGAGTGCACATCCCGAATGAGCATGCATCACCTGCACACTTTGAAGAACAGGTGATTGTATCAGATCTGCGAAGACATATAGCTGCCTTGGCCAATGCTATGAAGGCTTATGCCAAATCCACAAGCTCAAGTGTGAATTTCTTGATAGGATAAAATGAGAACAAGGCTAAGGAATTTCAAGCAACCAGGAAGAGAGAGGAAAAATCAACAGGATCCGCTAGAGCAGAGATGAAGAAAGTGATACTTGTGGAAGTATTGGCTCTTGAGACAGTCATACAGAGACTATATGATAGGTTCGTCATCATACACAAGGCAATTTTCCATCTACATGGTCATCAGTAGTGCTGCATCAAGATAGTGCACACACTCACATACATACATACCTATGTTGTTCATGTACAGACATGGAAAATGATATAAGGGAGTCCCGCTTCACTTGCACAAGATTATGAATCCACGGGTAGAGTTGGACAAAGAACACATCCGAAGTCTAATCCGGAACTATGAGGAACTCCCGCCTCTCATCACAAATGTTGAGGCTTCATACGCACGGTTGTTAAGGAGTTTGTATGGCGTGGTGAGAAAGTATGGCACCTTGTCGATTGGAACACTCACTGAAGCCAAAGAGAAGAATCAAGTCCGACTGGAGCTTGACGCGTACTTTGATCAGTTGATGCACATGGCCACCAACAAAAATTTGTAGATAAGTGAAGAGAACATGTAGAGATATGTCATTGTTTCGGATGTGCTCATGACTAAGATGTGTATGTTGCATGACGAGTTGGATAGGGGTTCCAGATCAGTACACCCGGAAGTGATGGAGGAAGGAGTTTGTTTCCAAAAAGACATCATCAAATAGTATGTGGACACCATTGCACAATACCAATATTGGCATCACTTCATCACCAAATATCACGAAGAGGAGGTTGACGAGTTGATCTTTCCACATCTATCTAAGTCTTAGTGTTGCCTTATCTAGCTGAATCAAGCCTATTTTTGTCCCACATGAGTATATGTGGAAAATGCATTATTATTGTAAACAAGATGTAAAGTGAAATTTCGAGTGTCATTAGTGGAATGCAAAATATCATATGTAATGTAAAGAGTTATATGTAATAAAGTTGAAGAGTCATGAGGGTAGTCCAAGAGTCACAATGGGGAATGTCAAGGGTCACCTCACCCTTTGCTATAAATAGAACCTCATAAATCATAGTACGAACTTTTGGGAGCCAAGATTTTTCTGGGCATTACTTAGAGATGGCTTAGAGAGTATTGTGACAAGGCTTGGCTTCTCAACAATGTAAAGAGAGTACATATATTTGGAGGAGCATGTAGTGTTGACTGTAATGTTCCACTATTGGGGCGATTGGTCGTCATGGTTGTATGTATGGATGGAACTTTCACTTTATATAATATAACAAAGCCAACACGTCTTCATGCATATGTTTTTATTGTAGTTCGACCATTCTGGTTACTTTAGCATTGTATGTTGTTTAACTTACATATTTGTTTATGAACTATTTGGTATACGATTGTATGAATGTTGTTGAAGTCATGTTGTTGGTTTAAACCATCACTTTAGATTGTCACCTATTCTGCTTTCCATCTTGTTATGTCATTTAGCTCACGTGTTCCTTTCAAGCTGCATACTATTACGGGCTCTAAGGGATACACTTCTTTCCCCCTTTGTGTGTTAGATGTAGATTTTAACCCCGTACAAAAATTATCTACATCTGAATTCTAAAAACAAAAAATAAACAATGGCGAGAGCATGAAACATAAAACAAATATACACAGATATTTTCCCATGGATCCCAAAATCGTGGCTACTAGATTGATTTTTCATCATATTTCTTTCAATGTTACAATAAGTATATATACATGGCGAAGCATCCATAAACCACAATCCATTAACCCTGGATTAGAACATAACCGTAGTTCCCTTGAATAGATCTACAAAATACCATGGACAGAAAGCCATCATGGCCAAAACCATGTGAGAAATCCATGCACAAAACCATAGGTAGGTCCGCCCAGCTAATATAGGGTCCCAAAAAAAAATCCCTGGGCACTGCCCCGGACCTCGTGCATGGGAGCTACCACCCCCTGCATACCCCTCGGTAGCACCCAACGCAACGTACAGGGGGTGCGTGGGGTATTCATAGAAAGAATATAACACAACCCAACATTCCCCCACTTGTTTTTTTTCTTTCCACAAGGGGCCACAAGGGAGCTTAGTAATTGATCCAACCCTACAATGCCTATTGTTTCTCTACACCAAGAGCAATTCTCAGTGCTCACAAAATTTGTCAATGCATATGCAATATTCTTCAAAGTGTCCACCTTTACCAAGAACATTGTTTTGTCCTCAACCATATCCCTCACAAAGTGTTATTGAACATCAATGCGCTTTGTATTTGAATGACAAGCAGGGTTATTTGCCAAGAAATTTTCACTTTGGCTGTCATAGTCTATCCTTATAGCTCGTTGTACTAACCCCATACTTGAACACAATCTTTGCAACCAAACTACTTCCTTGGTTGCATGAATAGTTGCCATGTATTCTGCCTCCATAGTTGAAAGTGACACTACAAACTATGTCTTACTCATCCAACTGACTGCACCTCCAAATATGTTAAACACATACCCACTCATAGATCCTTTCTTATCCAGATCTCTAGCCCAATCTGCATAAACAAATCCATAGATGCCCAAAACTCTATTTAATCTCGGTCTTCCTTGGTGGAACAAACCATAATCATCATTGCCACGCAAATACCTGAAAACCCTTTTCACTGATGTCCAATGCTCCTTCCCTGATTTTGACATAAACCTGCTCAATACTCCCACTAGATGTGGAATTCATGGTCTAGTTCAGACCATTGTTTACATGAGGCTACCGGCTGCACTTTCATATGGAACATGGGACATGTCCTCTTCCTCTTCTTATGTCTTGGGACACTGTACAATAGATAACTTTACACCTATAGGAATAGGAACCTTCACTAGTTTACTATCTTCCATATTAAACCTCTGCATTATTGTCTCAACATACTTCCTTTGGTTTAACGAGAGCTTCCTCTTTGCTCGATCTCGTTTAATTTCCATGCCCAAAATATAGTTTGTAGCACCAATATATTTCATGTCGAATTTGTAGGCCAATTGGGTCTTCAAATCCTGGATAATTTCTTTGTCATTTCCAACCAGCAACGTATCATCCACATATAAGACCTGATAAATAACATGATCACCCATTAATTTAAAATATACAGAGGGATCTTCATTTCTTCTCGTGAAGTTAAGTCCCCGTATAAATGTATCAAATTTCTGATACCACATCCTTGGTGATTGTTTTAACCTATACAGATACTTTTTTAACTTGCATACCAATTCTTTCTTACCCTTGAAGCAAGCCTTCAGGTTGCTTCATGTAGATCTCTTCTTGTAGATCCCCATGAAGAAATGATGTCTTCACATCCATTTTATCTACCTCAAAATCAAAAGTAGCAGCAATAGATAAAATTAATCTAATAGAAGCTACCTTGGAAACAAGAGAAAAAATATCACCAAAATCAATTCCCGACACCTGGGAATAACCTTTTTCTACCAACTGAGATTTTTATTTCTCCACCTTTCCTTCTACATTCATCTTCTTCTTGAACACCCATTTGTTGCCAATGGGTTTCCTTCCATCCGACAACTCCACCAGATCCCAAGCCTCATAATTGTGCAAAGATTCTATTTCATCAACCATGGCCTCTTTCTAGAGTTTTCCATCCTATGAATCTCCTACTTCCCTCACAGTTATGGGATCGTCATTAGTAATAGATAAAGCAAAATTTGAATAGAAAGAAGATGGAATATACCTTTCTGGTTGCCTTCATTCTCGAACTGATCTTCTCACAACTAGAGTTTGTGGCTCTTCATCTTTTGATTCCTCTTCTACTCTTGAGTCTGATTCTTCCTCCTTTAGATCAAACTCTATGTTCTTAGGTTCCTTTAGTAGGACTTCATGTTTAATAACATCTTTCACCTTTCTAAACACCACATCTCGGCTATACACAACCTTCCTTGTTTTTGGGTTCCAAAGCTTATAACCTTTTAAACCATCTGTATACCCAATAAAGATGCACTTTTCAAATTTACTATCCAACTTTGTTCTTTTCTTCTTTGGAACATGTACATATGCATCACATCTAAATTCCCTCAGATGTGAAAAATAAGGTTTCTTACCAATCCATACCTCTTGTGGACTCTTATCCTCCAACACTAATAAAGGTGATCTGTTAACTGGGTAACATGCAGTCTCCACTGCCTCTGCCCATAATTCTTGTCCTAACTCAACAATGCTTAGCATGATTCTTGCCCTTTCCATCAATGTCTTGTTCATTCTTTCTGTAACTCCATTTTTCTCAAGTGTGTATGGAGTAGTCTTCTTTCGTACCATACCACACTTCTTATAAAACTCTTAAAATTTCTTCTTGCAAAACTCTCCACCATTATATGCCCTCAATACCTTCATCTTCTTCTTTGTCTGGTTTTCCACTAGAACCTTAAATTCTTTAAACCTGTCAAAGACTTCAGATTTATTCTTGAGGAAATATATCCATGTATTCCTTGAGAATTCATCTATAAATGATACATAGTGTGCAGACTTACCTAGTGATGGAATTGACACATATCCACACACATCACTATGCACAAGCTCTAATATTCATTTCGCCCTCTTACCACTAGAGGGGAAACTCACCCGATTCTGCTTCCCATACACACAATTTTCATAGAAATCAAAATCCAAAGAGAAATTAGACATACCTTCTACCATACCATTACAATGAAGTATGAAGGCCCTTCTCTCTATATGTCCAAGCTTTTGATGCCATAGCATGGTCTTTTCTTTGAATACCACTAGATTTTCTGCTCCACTTTCAGGAACTATACAACTGTTGCACCCATCAATAACAATGCTACCTCGAAGCTTGTACAGAGTTCCAATCCAAACTCCCCACCTCAATACCAATGCTACCTGAACCATCTTGCAGGTATCTTTCTTGAACATTGTTTTAACACGTATATCATCCAACTTTCTTATAGAAATCATATTTTTCGCCAATGCATGAATATGATGAAAAATCGAAAGTGTTCTAATCCTTCCACCTTGTAACTTCAACTTGATTTTTCCATGACCATTCGTTCTAGCCTTCCTGTCATCCCCTAAGAAGACATCACCACCACAATATTTCTCATACTCGCAGAACCACTTTCTATGGGTAGTGAAGTGAAAGGATGCACTTGAGTCAATCGACCATGCCTCATGATCTACATGTGTACTTGAAGAAGAAGCCAAGTACACATCCCCACCTTCATTTGAGGTGATTTTCACTTCTACAGAAGGAGCATCATTGTTATGAAACCAGCTCAAAAAAAGATAGAAAAGATAAATCCACGCCTTAGAATTCAGCCTCTTCGAGGGGGCAACCTCCTTTACATTACATAAATGAACAATTCTTGGATAATACAAATGAAAAGACCTCCTTTCTATATATAGGAGTCTAAGGGGTTATAACATAATCAGAGCCGACATAACAATAATAATGTAAGGGCATAATAATAACAATAGTGGGCTTCTATGGGGCACAATAGTAATAATATGGGCACTACATGGGTACATAAATATAATAAGTGGGTTATACTAATAACAATAAGGGGTTACACTAGTAGTATAGGGGCCTAACATGCCCCTCTCCTTCAAA
This sequence comes from Pinus tabuliformis, assembly GCA_031772625.1. NCBI lineage: Eukaryota > Viridiplantae > Streptophyta > Pinopsida > Pinales > Pinaceae > Pinus > Pinus tabuliformis. Next base: position 1,023,801,872 of record CM062818.1, on the reverse strand, counting down.
AAGCGTTGTCCTCAACGCTTGAGTAGTTCTTGATGCTTCTATATAAAATTCTTGTCCTCCCATGTGGAATATTCAGCGGGTAAGTTCTTCCACTTGATGAGATACTCTGAATTGATCGATTTCGTAGCTGTCGGGTTCTTGTTTCTGTGACTGCTCCATGTTCCAATATGATTTTTCCTTCCTCTTCAATTTCTGGCAATATTGCTTGAATTGGGATCTTTTGCAACTTTTGAATAAGTGGCCATACTTCTTTGTTCTTCTTCCATTCATCCGTTGCTTCGTTTATCCAATTTGGTTGGATAATATAAATAGCACAAAACAATGCTTCCACATCCTCATCCTTGAAGCGTCTTCCCATTTGGTAAGGTCGCCATTTTTTAAGTGCATGTAGTATTGCCAACATTTCCTTCTCATAAATAGCTTGCTTGAGATGTAGCAGTAAAAATACACAATCACTTACATCAAAACATTTTTCACTACGATGTTGATCTACCTGTTGTTTCATCTAATTTTGCACCGAAGTGGCGTTATCCTTTAAAAGTTGGAGAACTTGCTATTGATGCTCGATATGATCTTTCTCTGCTTGAACCTTTTTCTTCTTGATATGTCCTTCTATCTTTTGAGGAGTGGTAATTTCTTCCAGTCCTTTACAAGATATGGTCAGATTCATTTCTTGATGCTCGATGTGATCTTTCACTTCTTGAACATTTTTCTTCTTGATGTGTCCTTCTATCTTGATAGTTTGAGGAGTGGTAATTTCATCCATTGAATTACAAGATATGGTTGGATTCATTTCTTCTTTCTCGATGTGATCTTTCACTTCTTGCACCTTTTCCTTCTTGATATGTCCTTCTATCTTGAGAGTTTGAGGAGTGGTAATTCTTGCCAATGCTTTACAAGATATGGTCTGATTCATTTCTTCTTTCTCTGGGTGGTGTCATGACATATATCCTCTTCTTTTGATGTTTCCTGATCCTTTTCTTCCTCCTCTTCATATTCTATGTAAAATAATTTCTTCTCAACACACCTATGACCTTTAGTGCATTTGCTATCACAATTGTAACAAAGCCCTTTTTCTCTTTTTTCTTCCAATTGTTGTGCTGTAACCCTTGTAGGTTGTGGAAGGCTGGGAGAAACAACACTTCCATATTTATAGTTGTGAGGGGTATGCTTCCTGGTTTCCATAATTTTTCTTTCCATTATGTCACAAAGCCCTTTTACTCTTTCCAATTGTTGTGGTGTTGCTCTAAAGAAGGTGTTGCTCTTTGTATCCTCATAATGTGCTATCATTTCCTCCGTGAAAATTGACCACGTAACAAGTTTTTTACGAGAACAAAGCCCTTTGTACCATAAAAATTGATCTGGTTCTAAATATGAAGATGCAATACATACCTTTTGTAATAGTTGTACACCATGTATATCAAAATATTTCTCCATCTGAAGTATCCAATTTACCGAATCCTTGCCATCAAACTTCCTCATCTTGCTTTTTCTTGATTTTAGGATCTCTACCTTGAAACGACTGTAACTCTGTACTTTCAGATCTTTAAGTTCTGAAATTGTGACCTGTAGTAGCCCTCTGTGTCCTCTTTCCAATGCCACAAGTCTTATCCAAATTGGATTCTCCAAGAAAGAGTTATGCACAATCTCCCGTAGTGACCTGATTATAGACTAGTTCAGTAGAGCTAACTTGTATGAAGTGACACGTGTCACTGTTTCAACCTTTGACTCTAAAAAATATATAAACCGAAACTAAAGTCCGTTATCTTTCTGTACCTCCTTACGAAATTTCAATCCGATGCTCAGAAAGAAAGTTATGACGATTTTCCCCAGGTCACCTGTTTTGAGTGTAATTCAGGAGTATGCAAAAAGACCAACTTCCTCAGATCATATCTCTGAAAATATCGCATAAAAATATCTGAAATTTGGACCCAAGGTTCAGCGTCAATTCTTCTCAAATGGGTGTTTTTTGCGACTTCTGAAATGTCACAGAAAAAAAGGTATAGCGAAAATGCCACGATGACCTGTTTGGAGCAGCGAAACCCTAGAATCCAAAGCTCTGATACCAAATGTTATGAAACGAGCTCAAAAAAAGATATAAAAGATAAATCCACGCCTTAGAATTCAGCCTCTTCGAGGGGGAAACCTCCTTTACATTACATAAATGAACAATTCTTGGATAATACAAATGAAAAGACCTCATTTCTATATATAGGAGTCTAAGGGGTTATAACATAATCAGAGCCGACATAACAATAATAATGTAAGGGCATAATAATAACAATAGTGGGCTTCTATGGGGCACAATAGTAATAATATGTGCACTACATGGGTACATCAATATAATAAGTGGGTTATACTAATAACAATAAGGGGTTACACTAGTAGTATAGGGGCCTAACAATCATCATATCCCTTTCCTCTCTCAAGAGCTTTAGATTTACAATCCCTTTTGTAATGCCCTTCCTTTCTGCATTTCCAACACACCTTTACATGTTTTCCTGGAGATTTAGATCTCCCACTCGAGGACTTATTTTTGTTTTTGTTCTAAGACTTTCCTCATACAGACAAGGCATCACCATTATAGCCCTCCATATTTTTCATCCTCATCTCCTCTGACAGCAAGGATGAGACTATTTCATCAAACTACAGGGCAGTTGCATTGCTACCTATTGCAACAACTAGACTATTTGATGAATCTGGTAGAGAACACAACAAACTGATGCACTTATCTTCATATGAAATTTTAATATCAACAAATAATAACTAGATTACCACAACATTAAATGCATTCAGATGCTCTATCACCGAGTCTCCATCTTTCATCCTCAGGTTATACAACGTTTTTTGTAGGAACAATTTATTCACCAAAGACTTAGATTGGTACAAAGTCCCTAACTTGTCCCATAAAGATTCACTAAAGCTTCCCCTAATACATTCAACAATGTAGAATCTGAGACACATAATTGTATTGTGCTCTTTTCCTTCCAATACAGCTTCACCTAGTCTTTAGCTTAAATTTTTGTTGGTTTGGTACCCAAATCTATCGCGATCCACTGATCTTTATCCACTAGCAGATCCTCCATCTTGAGTTTCCACAACTCAAATAAATTTCTCGATCTCTATCTTTCCATTGCTTGTCATTTTCTTTCACCACAAGAATCGATCCAATAGATCTCCCACTAAACAGGGTCTACCACAAGCCCGAGCAAAAACCCCTCAATAGAAAAGTTTTCCCCTTGAAGCCAAAACAACTATGATACTAAATGTAGGTTTTAACCCCATAAATAAATTACCTGGACATGAATTCTAAAAATAGAAAATAAAAAATGGAGAGATCATGAAACATAAAACAGATATACACAAAGATTTTCCCCTAGATCCCAAAACCGGGACTACTAGATTGATTTTTCATCATATTCCTTTCAGTGTTACAATACATATACATACATGCTGAAGCATCCATAAAACCCAATCCAATAACCATGGATTAGAACATAACCATAGTTACCTTGACTGGATCTACAAAATACCATGGACAGAAAACCATCATGCCCAAAACCATGTTTGAAATTCATGCACAAAACCATATGTAGGTCCGCCCATCTAATATAGGGTCCAAAAAAAATTTCTCGAGGTGCTACTCCTGACCCAGTGCACGGGAGCTACCACCCTACGACAGGGGGGCCACCAACCCCCCTGTTACCCCGTGGTAGTCGTGGAAAGAATATAACACAATCCAACATTAGAAGCCCCATGCATCTCACTTGAGTTGCTACAAGGTCACACAATTTCTTCCGACAAATATATCTTGCTTACCTCTGTAGCACTATTGAAGTCAAGGCATAGCTTTACTACCCATTGTTAGGACTCCGACTCCAAATGGTCTGAGGTCTAGTTGGGACTTCTTACTAGGGAGATCCTCTCACATGATGGCGGGTCCAACACTATCAACATTTTTAGCACTAGAAGGAGGGTTAGATGACAAGCTGAGTCCTCAAAATCTGTTTTGAATCTCTACACATATTTCATGACTAACTATACAGATAATCCTTCGAGATGTCTTTCTTATGGAAATGATTTTGAAGTCTCGGAGGATCTCTACAATGACTTGTCACATAACACATAGGGAGGTGAAGGCAAAGTAGCCTAGCTTAGACACAGAGTCTCCTTTGGAATCTTCTATCAAATGCATGAAATCCATGAATATTACATGGGCTCCTCATTGTTCACATTCACACTTCGAGGGAATCCACTGAAAAGGTGTGTCACATTGCCCGCAACATCAATTCACTCTCTTAATAAGTTGATTAGAGTGTTGGACCATGCTTTCCATCTTTATGACCGTAAAGAACTCAATAAGAAAATTATGGAATTATGGAAAGCACCTGATGAATACCTTGTACAATTTTGGGAATGGTTTCATAATCTTACATTTCAAATCCCAGAAGATGAAATTGATAGGAAATTTTTTCGTGAAATATTTCAGTATCTTCTTCACATATCTGAAAATCTGCATATCTTAGAATCATTCGAATCTCGCCCAACATACCTTGGTGTTAGAGCTGCCAAATCCAAGACGGGAAAGGTTTCTTTCACAAGTGGTTGTCCATCATCTTCTCATCAAATAGCTCTATCTCTGCAATGTGAGGTAGGAGAAGGTGCGCACCCATCTATTGAACTATCACTTCCTCCCACCCGACTTGCTCTAAATATCTACGTAGATTCAGCTCTCATTTTCTCAACCTCTGTCCTCTCATTCTGTTGATCCTCCATATTTTACTATGTTGCGTTCTCCTATTCCAGACTCCACACGTCTTGTTCACGAGGATCAAGTTGTTGACGAAGTTGGTGTTGAGAAGCCAACTTGTTCTATCATTTATGATGCGTATGTGTGGGAATATGAAGAAAAACCCATGGTGAAGGATCCTTCAGTCTGAACCTCATCCTTTTCTTCCTGACATCTTTTGTGATTCTGCTATTTCAAATTTTCCTTGTGAAAACTCGTCACTGGATGTATCTACTTCCAATCATTCACAAAACACACTGGATGTCAGTCTGTCATTGAATAGTGGAGAGGGAACATCTTTCCTTGCAAATCCACTCATTGTTTCATATTTCATTTTTGGAAATGCAGAGGGTGAACATTCTTGTTTCTCATAAACCCCTCTATATGATTCGTCAGATCATGAGGATGCCAATGAACATATCAAATTTTATGATCATGGTTGTCATGATCTGTTTACTCCTTCGTTTGATCACGATGTTGATTCATTCATTATTGATCTTTCAAAGCCACCATTCTTTGATGGTCTACCTGATGATGAAGTCAAAACCACTTAAGTTGTCGAGGCAATTCAACCCGAGCTGATGGTTATGTCAGGTCCTCACTTCCTTGAGGTTGATTCCACTTCATATCAGAAATCTATTGGAACACCACAGGATCCTCATCACTCTCCTATTTACATTGAAGATCAACCTAGTTCATATATTTTACATCCTCCAACTGAATCACATGATCTCATTGCTCATGCATTGGAGAAATCATACATGACGAGCACTCTTACGAAATGTAAGTTATCTTCCTTTTTCATGTTTCCTCATTTGTCAAAGTCAAAAGAGTGTGCGTGCTTATCGTCTACGCACAGTGTGCTGCATCACATGATATGCCCGCAGAATTGTTATCTTGTGTCTTTACTCATTTATTTTCTGTGGATGCTTCTAAACTTGGATTTTGTTGGTCTTCACTGTTTTATGTTTCTTGTTTGCTAGTTTACATGCTTATCTTTCTTGTTAAGCAAACATTCACTAACATGGGTCAACCAATGCACCGGTGGCTGCATTGGAAATATTACTTTATGTGAGTGGGCCCACACGTTGTTTAGTTTCGAAGTAAGAGTAGTGTTTTCCTTTGTTTTTGTTGCTTTTGTTGCTTTATTAGTTTTCTTTCTTTTACTTATTCTCTTTGCTTGTTTTTTTGCTTGTTTGTTATGCACCCATAGGTTTAGTTTTGCATGAAACCGTGTGTGGCTCTCAAGGCAAGCAAGGTGAAGTACAAGAGGACTTGTACAGCTACCAAAAGTTGGTTATCTATTTTCCTCTCTCTTTATGAAGAACTTTGTGTCTTCATTTGATGATATACTGATGGAAAATATTTATGTTCAGAGTGAGTCTTGGTGAAAACGCAATGCTTGCACTTTTAACTACTAACGCCTACTCTAAGCGGTTTTTTGGATTAACTCTTGTTAGCTCAGTCAAGTAGTGTAAGTAGAGGGGGGCGTTATCGGGAAATCTAGTGTCTATGCAGAGCTGCTAGTCCCACTAAGGTTGGTAGCTACCTTAGAAACAAACAAACTAAAACCACTTTCGTTTTCCTTTATGAGAAATAGATAAGAGGGGAATAAAGGAGACCAACCTCTGTCTTGCGCTTGGTTCCTTGCTTGATTCCTCTCCCTTCTGATAGCTCTTTGTCACTCGCTTCCTTGTCTACCCAGCTTCAAAGAGCGCCTGTAGAATCGAAGCAGCATAACACTATCCAAGAACATAGATCTATTATCATAAAAAATATAGGACCAGATATATATGGGCCACACAAATGCATATAACATCAATAATACAAGAATGTGGAGGAAAACTAGAATATATTTATTGATAATCAAGAAAGAGAAAAGAGGATTACAATCAATTGTTCTGACCCAGCATCATCCTCTCAGGAAGAAAGCCCTTCTTCACCTCACGAAAAGCTTAGATCACCCAACACTATGATATTACACCAAGAAACCAGCAGCACTTCCTTACAAGATACAAAATTCCAGCCTCTGGACCTTTGGGATGAGGGATCCATATATAGATGTTTGCAAGGGGGGTGAGTCAGCTTTTGAGATTTGATTAGTGTCCTCTCTCTGATAGTTCTTGATTCCACTTGGAGATTGATGATCTCTTACTCATCCCTGGGCGAATGCAGAGAGGCAAGTGTCACAGGAGAAGTTTCTGGAAGATTCCATGATCCTCCACCTTGCGGATTGACCCTGCCATTTTTCCACTCTCGCCCATCACACCCCATAGAAGGGCTTTTCAACATGCATCGCACCTACTGTGTGTATTTAGGTGGGATGCAATGCACTTTGACCATGGAGCAGGTGAAATGGTCCAGTTTTGACCAGTTCTGAGTAGTTTTTCATGGAGAACTTCTGGGAGATGATGTAATCAATTGACCTTGTTCTTTTAGGGGTTGGAACAACACCTTTAGGGACTTAGGAGCCCTTGGTTTATGGACATTTATGATTGGGATTTCAGTGCCCAAAAATGTCTATAACAGTTGCCCCCTAAAGCATGAGGTCGTTAATCTTTTGATGTCGGGTGAAATGCTTTATCATGAGGATCCGAAGTTTTTTTTCAAGCTGGAAGGCGACCTGTAATAAGATACAATACAATACATTATCTTCATAATATTTTCATGATCTATTGAGGCGGGCATTCCCATGCTCAACTTTATAAATTCATTTTCATGTACATGACATAGACAATCGACTGAGTGTTTTCTGATGATTCTGGTAGAGCCATCATCCCTTAGATTTGGATGATTATCTGTGCAGCAATGATGTACATTTGATGTCTTTATTTTCCTGAATATATATCGTAGCCCAGATGGATGAAACTAGATCCGGGGTCTTCAATCTCATTCGATCTTCACTCAAAGTACAAGTCGATCCATGTGAGAGATGTTCTGGAGTCGAACAAAGACATCGCTTGACTACCAACCAGTGATGTAAGTTGTTAACAGGCGCGAGAGGAATCACCGATAATGAAGATGACCCTCAAGGTACTACAATACAATTCACGTGGTGTGAATAAGGGACTTGGCATCAAACACCACGCAAAATCTTTCGGTCAAAGGCCATTGATGTAAACATGTCGCCGAAAGTGAGAAACTTGCCATTGAGGCATGCAAGCTTCAAAGTACTGAAAGGGTTGTTCCTAGATCGACTTCTTGGATAATGAGCTGATGTCGACAAGAAGTGATCCGGCATAGGAGGGCCTTAGTGAATCCCACATCAATGACACGAAACGGAGCAAATGATTTTAATGGAGGTGAAAACGATCTGGTGATATAAGGTTCAGGGTGGCAGTCATGAAAGAATGGAGTGTGAATGTATTGCAGCGGATGAGACACAGGTGAATTCTCTGAGCGACTTATCTTGAACATATCGGCGAAACTGACATGATGGATTGGTAACGTTAACCCCAAATATGGATGGTGTGATGAACCAATGGTGATATGACCAGTGAACAGAACAACCCAACCCGACTCAGATGCGGAGTGAAAGTGTCATGTTGAAGAGCGACTTGCTACCAACAAAGTTTCTTCAAGTTTTCTTCCCAATTTTTCCCCAGTCATTGCTAACCAGTACCTCTTTATTTTTGTCAAGCTTGAGGAGGATAACATATGCTTGTTCTATAATTCATCCTTCGGGCAAACCCATCCCTATGTTTTAACGAGCCTAGCGATAGTGAAACTCGTTCTTGTCTATATGGACAAGTTTGTCACTATTCAGTTTTAACGAGTTTAACGACAAAGGTAACTCGGTCCTTTTCAATTTTAGAGAGTCTGAAAAGGGATGTAAAGAAGACTCCAACAATCCTTTTTTGTCATATAATCCCTTAAGTCCGAAAAAGTATAAAATAATACAAAAGGGATGAATTTTCGGTAATTTTAACGATCCGAACAAAACAAGCGCTCGATCGTTTTGTGTAATAATCCCTCAGGTCCAAAAAGATTAAAATCTAGAGGGATAGCACTTCCGGTCACTTTAACGAGCTGGAGAGGCCAATTGCTCGGCAATCTTTTCATATTTTATGAGTCAGTTGAAAAGAGCTTAAAGGAGACTTGTTTTTTGAGGAACGAGTGATAAATTTGGGTAGCAGTTGATTCCAGGTAAGGTTTGGAATTTTCACAATCATGGCAGTGTCACAAGGATGGCTAACAGGATCACTCTTCGCAGTTGTTCCTCAAAAAGGTAAACAATCAAATGGAGGTGAATGATCGGCCAATACAGAGTGGAGGTGATGATGAGAACACGACCAAGGCTTCAAAGGCTGATGATAATACATTCACGATGGTTATTTACTGGAAATTGGTTCATTTTTAATGAGCTTAAACTCTGGAGGAACATTTTCTCATTGCTTATGTTTATTTTTTAACGAGCTTGAATTCCGCATTAAAACTGCTCGATAATCTAGTCGTATAATAAGGATGTCTCATATATAAACGACATCTTTTCAAAGCTTTGCCCCACATCCTTTCTTTATGCAAGTTAGGAAACGACCAATCCTACGAGTTTAAAGGGTTAGAGGACCTATAAATTTAAAAAAAATAAATGGTCTCTCTTCGCTTGCACGCCAAAAGGTTTGCATGCCCCCAGGTATAGCGATGTAGAGTTTCCAGGTTACCCCTCAATTTGCAGACAAAAAATTTGTTCTATCGGGAAAGGCCTACCTTTTCTAGGTTACCCCTCAATTTGCAGACAAAACATTTGTTCTATTGGGAAAGGCCTACCTTCACAGAGGTATCTTATTCCGGTCTAATCCCATTTTCCAAAATGGACGGGTGTGTCATCCAATCATATATCCTATGCGGAAACCTACCCTATACCCAAGGTTTTCCTGTCGAAATAGGCCAGGGTGCATGCCCCCTAAGTTTCAGTCATATCCTCGGAATCACTTGCGCTCATCAGGAGGACGGACTGGGGATTGATGAGACATTCCTTGCGTGAAAAGACCATTCAGGGATGGTATATGACTATTTGCTATGTGTGAATCGTGGAATGAAAGCTGGTCTACGAGCTTGACCACTCTTCCTTCATGCAGAAAACACATTACTCTAAAGAGTGAGGAGACAATGGCTCCCATGCAATAAATATAGTCTCGTCCAAGGAGTAGATTATAATCCAGGGGCCCTTGGACTACCATTACGTTCATGTCAATGTTTTTCCTTCTCAATGTTATTGGCACATTGGGACGGATCCCTAACGGTCGACTGGTTCCTTTGTCAAAGCCTGTTAGATTTCTCATCTTAGGCAAAAGCGGTGGCGAACCAAGCGCTTTCCAAGCAGTTGAGGAAAGGATACTCATAGAAGCCCCTTCATCTATGATGGTGCCGACCATGACCATTGTATATATTTGAGCAATGATTCGAAATGGTACACTAGCCGGTAAGCGGGGTCTGCCTAGTAGATTCCAATCGAAGGAAACAACTAGGTTGCTTGGAGGTGGGACCGAATAGACGGTCGGATATGACTCTGACGAACTTCCTTCCTGTGGTAAAGGAACGGATAGACTGCCCCCATGTTCATCGGAGTCTGTGCTTATGAAGAGAATTTGAGCAGTGTTGTTCTGGTTCTCTTCGGTGACTGTATCATCTGAAGATTAACCTTTTGAAGGCAAGACCAGGTCAACTACCGCCTCGACCTTTTGACTTTCTTCTGGTGTGGATTCAGATGGTTTATCTTCAATGATAGACGCTTCAGCTGACCACAATGGCGTGTCAGCCGGATTTTCAACTAGTGACGGACTCGGCCAGAGTTTCTTATATCCAGGAGGAAGCCGTAACGGTGAAACCGGACGGTCGTCCAAAACTCTTTTAGCTTCGTCTAATAAGGGAAAATGGTGGACGGTGTGATCGCCTTCACACAATTTACAAGGAAATATATATTTTCCTTTTTTTCCAGGGGCTTCACTTTCACTAGTTGACGGTGTATGGTTAACATGATTGTCAGAGGTTGATGACACCGGATTGTGCAAATGAAGAGACCAGTCCCTTAAGATCCGGGGGATGCAAGGAAAATCTCGATGATAGTGGTCTCCTTTGCAAATGACACATGGCGATTTAGGCCTGGATGGTGCAGTGTGTGGATTTTCGCTAGATGATGCCTGGTCACCCCTTTTCGCCTTTGGCTCTTTCTTCTTCTTCTCTTTCTTCTTCTTCTCCTTCTTCTTCTCCTTCTTCTTCTCAGTTACTTGATTTTTGGCTTTACCAGCTTCATCAAGTGAAGAGGAAGGAGGAGAGGAAGAATTGGACGAAGTAGAGGGTTGGGGGGTAACTCTGGTATTGTTTAGTTGCTGACTTGATTGTTCAGGAATCACAGTGTTCTGAACAATAGAGGTTGAGAAGAGCCATACGGGCAAGCCTATTGTCAGTCCTGGAAGCGACAATGTGGCCATATGGGGTGCACCAACATCTCCCCAAGAGGAGAAGGGACTAGGATTTCCTCCAAGGGGAACCTCTTGGTTGGTGGACCCCATTTTTCTCAACCTAAGACCAACATAGGAAAGGTGGTGTTTATTCTGATTAAAATAAATTTTAGATGCTTTGACACAACTTGTTTTTTCAATTTTTAAGAGTCGAGAAAAAACAAAAGATGACTCTAGTCGCCTTCGATTTTTAATGAGCCTGAAGTGACAAGTGCTCAGATGGACCTTTTCCTTTAAGGAGTCTAAAAAGGAATGAAAGAGACTACTCTGGAAATCTAGACAGAGGGATTACCAAACCAATCGCAAAACTGCATAATACTTTTTACAGTACGACAGTCAATCTTCCCGAATGCTGTGTTCAGTGCATTGCGATCGATAGGGTGGCAGACACGACTTCCTATGGATAAAGGATATAGCCTATTGTGGTCTCCCAAAATATACTCGACGGTACGTGGGAGCACAAGTCCGTACTGGCACTTGTTGTCTCAAAGTGGAGGAATCACCCAACCAACAGTGAAAACAACAGTTACCAGGCTTTACGACGCCGGAATACGTCTCTAGCCTAGACTTCTAGATGTTGTGCGTTAGGTTCCAAAGCGTTTTTAGATTCATTAAATTTATTTTATAGTTGATCTTGCTTAAGAAATTTTCCTTTCAGGTTCACCGTGTGATGTACATGTACAATTCCTAAAATGCAATCTAAGATGACAAACAATCGTTTAATCTTCTTTTTGCAATGAAAATCCTAGCTACTAAGGAAAGAGAGATGATTTTCTTTCAACATAGAGCAGAGAGCACACACTATATGCACTGTCCTAAATCAAACCAAAAAACAGTCTAAATGCAAATGCACGTGCATGTATTTGTTTTCAGCCTTCTTAATGTGTGAATGATAAAAAGAAAGCTAAGCACAAATCTGAATCATTTTTCAAAGTGAAAATTACTAACAAACTTCTTTTCAAAACAAAAATGAAGACAATGACGACACTTTGTTATTTGGAATTGAAAACTTGCTTTCGACACTTGAAAAAATACTAATTCAAATCAAATACAAGAGTAACAGTGTAATCGACTATCAAGAACAATTGGATTCTCTTCTATGACTGAAAACGACACTTGCGACACTTCCAAATCAAGAAACAACAGTTCAATTACGCTACTTCTTTATAAAAGAGAACTGACAATGGCTCAAAATACATAAAACCATTTACAGTTCTTTGCACAATGGAGGCAGAATAATGGCAAGGAAGGGGGTTTCTAATAGAGGTGTACTGACTACATGCAGCAAAACTCCTGAATAGAGCTGAAAGGAGTGAACACAGAAACCAAAAATCTAAAAGCAGAAGAGGTCTGATCAGCGCACCTGTAACACAGGGAAAGTGAAATGCAATGTACCTACTACACTCGGGAAGTGCGATTAATTCAGGTTCCAAAGAAGAGACAGTGCGATGGACCGGGGACGAGATTTTAACTGGGTTCCAGGTCACAGTTTGTAGCTCAATTCAGGGATTTGGGCCGAGCAAGTGGTAATCAGTAAATCAATCATAGGGGTAGATCTAAGGAGGTTACTAGAGCCACGACAAGGTCAATTAGAGAGCTTGTAAATCTTGTTCAATTCATAAACAAAGCCCGGAGATAGACTGAAGCAGCATTGATCTACTTTGCACTTCATAGAAAATGCAGTTCGAAGGCTAGCTGGCTTGACTTCAGGCTCCGTCTGTAAGTTTATAAAGTAAACAAATGTAGATGAACAAACAATATATTCGCTCCCCAGTGGAGTCGCCATTTTGTTATCGGGAAATCTAGTTTCTATGCAGAGCTGCTAGTCCCACTAAGGTTGGTAGCTATCTTAGAAACAAACTAACTAAAACCACTTTCGTTTTCCTTTATTAGAAATAGATAAGAGGGGAATAAAGGAGACCAAACTCTATCTTGTGCTTGGTTCCTTGCTTGATTCCTCTCCCTTCTAATAGATTTTTGCCACCCGCTTCCTCGTCTACCCAGCTTCAAAGAGCGCCTGTAGAATCAAAGCAGCATAACACTATCCAAGAACATAGATCTATTATCATAAACAATATAGGACTAGATATATATTGACCACACAAATGCATATAACATCAATCATACAAGAATGTGGAGGAAAACTAGAATAGCTTTATTGATAATCAAGAAAGAGCAAAGAGGATTACAACCAATTTTTCTGACCCAGCATCATCCTCTCAGCAAGAAAGCTCTTCTTCACCTCATGAAAAGCTTAGATCACCCAACACTATGATATTACACCAAGAAACTAGCAACACTTCCTTACAAGATACAAAATTCCAGCCTCTGGATCTCTGGGATGACATAGATAGATGTTTGCAAGGGGGGTGAGTCAGCTTTTGAGATTTGATTAGTGTCCTCTCTCTAATAGTTCTTGATTCCACTTGGAGATTGATGATCTCTTACTCATCCCTGGGCGAATGCAGAGAGGCAAGTGTCACAGGAGAAGTTTCTAGAAGATTCCATGATCCTCCACCTTGCGGATTGACCCTGCCATTTGTCCACTCTCGCCCATCACACCCCATAGAAGGGCTTTTCAACATGCATCGCACCTACTGTGTGTATTTATGTGGGATGCAACGCACTTTGACCATGGAGCAGGTGAAATGGTCTAGTTTTGACCAATTCTGAGTAGTTTTTCATGGAGAACTTCTGGGAGATGCTGTAATCAGTTGACCTTGTTCTTTTAGGGGTTGGAAAAACACCTTTAGGGACTTAGGAGCCCTTGGTTTATGGACATTTATGATTGGGATTGCGGTGCCCAAAAATGTCTATAACAGTGGGAAACCTTAACAAGTATTGTCATAGTTATATATAACAATTCTCTGAATGGAAAACCTCTACTTCTCTCAATAAGTCAGGATCCCTCTTTCGTCTCTGAAATAAATAAGTGCATATGTACAATTATTTGAAAATGAAAAAATGAAAAATAAAAATAACAAATAAAGGTGAAAGAAGAGAAATTATTCATGCATAGAGAGGTGATGAAAGTAACTCTACCAGGGTAACGACCAGGCTCGCTAGCAACGGAGCAATTATTGTGTCCCTTCGTAACTCCGTCGGGGCATTGTCCATGCCTGCTAGCAGTGGAGCAACACCAGAGATGAAACTAAGATTTTGAAATTTATATTAGTTGTGCAACAATATACCCCTCATCCCCAATCGAAACAAATCAGTTGAATTGGCTTGGTACGTGTGCTAATCAATCAAGAGAATGGCATAGACCATATCTTTAACTCAAGCTTAATGTTTAAGCCATGATGATCAAAGAATCAAACAATACTACCAAAGGAGTTAAACTCGATTTACATGAAATAAGGTCCATACAGAGAGATGGATTTCTACCAATGTGTCACCAAAGTTGTAGCGGCTACAAAATCCCTCCAAAAGTTTACCTTCTCTTTATTTTGGAGCCTCCCTCCTCAAAATCTTAACAACAATATTGCACTGCTTAGTTACTTGTGTTCACTTACTCGTTCTATCAACTAACCACAAGCTGACCCGAAACTTGGTTCATATCTGGTTTCATGATGTCTGGGAAAATCGTGCCATCTTAGAGGCTAGCTGCCTTACTCTCAGGAATTGCGCAGAGCGGCCCAGCAGCTACCCTGCACTCAGAAATTTCACAAAGTAGGCTAGCTAGCCTTGCTCTAGAAAATTGTGCAAAGTAGGCCAGCTAGCCTTCCTTTGGAAAAGTGCGCAAAGTAGTCTAGCCAACCTTGCTCTGGAAAATTGCACAGAGCAAGCCAACCAGCCTTGCTCTATAAAATTTCGGAAAGCAGGTTAGCCAACCTTGTTCTGGAAAATTGCACAAAGAAGGCCAACCAGCCTTGGCCACTCAGCCTAGAAATATCGTAGAAGCTTCCCTTCAGTGTTGTCTGTTGCATGTGCCAGTAGGTTGCCCGGTTCCCTCCAGAACAACACAATTCTTCCTTTCATACATGAAAACTTTTTGCAAAAAAAGAAAAAATCAAAAATCAAAAAAGCATCCCTATATTTTAGGAATCTATTTTTAGTAGCTGGGAGATACATGCAAAGTCGATTTTAGAAAATTCCCGCCAAGTGTCTCTTTTTCCTAGATTTGTCGCATGCCCGTCATAAACCATAAATATAACAAATATATTTAATGGAAGCCCCAAAGCTCATTCTTCACATTCGATCTTGTAGCTCTCACATTCTCGAGGCATCTAGGAACCTTCGACACCATCGACACAACGTTTCCGGGTATGACAGGTCTTGAGCAGCTTCTCAGCAGTACATGTAACATGGCGTCCAAGAGAGCTGGATCAAAGGACACATTTGAAAGAAATACTAGATATGTGGTTGAACAGGTGTCTATGAGATTCCCGTTTATGCAGAAACACATTTTTCATTGATAAATGCATCAAGATCACATTGAAAGACATTAATAACATATTCATAGGAAGCTTTGAGGAGAATCTAGAGGATCGACAGGTCTATGTCAATATTCATAAGTCAGGTTTCTATAAGGTTGCATGCAGGTATCCTGTATTCCCATGTACAGACATGATCCACTGGATTGTCTCACACACTGATCCTGAGATGATGATACTGAGTAGTTTCAGTATAGAAGAGCTTGTTACCTTCAAGGTAGAATATTATCAGCTGATGTATCATTTGCTGCAGCTGGTGAACAGGATGGATGCACTGTTCTGCACTCCCAACAGTAATGAAAACACAAGAGACATCTTGAAGTGTTAGGTAAGGGAGCCATCAAGGCTTAGGATGCCACCTAACTAGATCTACAAGACAAAGACACTTAGGAAGGCTTACCAACTCTTGGTCATCCTTTCATGTCACTTGTATGACTAAGAGAGTATAGAGACCATCCCACAGAGTTGGGTTGTTATGTTGGATCAACTAGCAAGTGAAGGAAAACCTTTCAACTGGTCTAACATGTTGGCTCTTCAGCTAAAAGTGCATGTATCAAATGCCTGGAGTCCGCCCAAGGATCAACAAGAAAAATTCTTCATGTTTTCGTACCTGCTCAATGCAATCTATGCCTGTCAAATGTTTCTTAGCATGAGTTGGGCATGGACACCTTCAGAGAATGTTGTGAACGTATATTGCAAGTTGCTCTAAGAGCGAAAGCTGCCAAGGAGTCATGACTAGGCTATATAACCACTTCATTTCCCCTTTATACACGATGATATTTGAACAAGATCTTCCTTGCATGTCCCAGGCAGCAATGGAGGCATTGCTCAACATTGTATATTGGTATGTGTAACCCGATGGCACCTTCATCAGGATGTAAAATGTAGAGAAGGCTCCCCATTTGTTTCTGAAGATTACCATGGACAAGTTCTCATACAGGAGGTTTCATACCACATCTTGATAGGGTTATCAACTAGACTCAAAGGAAGAAGAAGGCACCATGGCCTATGCTTCCTTTTTGAATTGGATTGTACGCAATCTGGTGTTTGGAAGAAGCAGATATCGAGTTCAAGGACTTCGAGAATTTTAAGTTCGGCACTAAGGGTTTCAAACCGTACAATCTACATGGCTTATGTAGGGACCACTGTACAAGAGTGTAGTATCCCTGGATCCACGGGGCATGTCATTGGCCAGAGGAAGACCCTTGGAGATATTGCTATAAATCGTCTTGGCTCAATGAACCATTCAGCATGGCATTAGAGTGGCTAGCAGCACTCAAGGCAATAACACCATAGGGAGTAGCAACAACAGTACAGCAAGTAGCAAACCTTGCACAAGACAAAGGCAAGAGGAAGATTGTCAAATGTTATCGAGAAAACTAGTGTCCATTAAGAGCTGCTAGTCCCACTAAGATGGGTAGCTATCTTAGAAAAAAACAAACCAAAGTTACTTGTTTCTTCCTTTATGAGAGATAGATGAGAGAGAAGCAAAGAGTACCAACCTCAATATTTCGCTAGTCTCCTTGCTTGTTTCCTCTCTCCCTTGATAGAGCTTTCACCACTCCTTTCTCACTTGTTCCGCTTCAAAGAACACCTGTATAGTCAAAGTAGCAAAATACCATCAAAGCATAGAGATATATAACCATAAACAATATAGGATCAGATGTACATTAACCATACAAATGCATATATAAATACAAGATTTAGAGATATACAAGTATATGGAGGAAAACTCAAATAGCTTTATTGATAGAAGTAGTAGAAGAGAGGATTAAAACCAAGATATCTGATCCAACATCATCCTCCCAGCATGAAAGCCCTCTTCACCTCATAAAAAGCAATATCACCCAACAATACAATGTCTCAAAGAGAAACCAACAACACTTCCTTACAAATTACAAAATTATAGCCTCTGGATCTCTAGGATGAGGGATCCATATATAGATGTTTGCAGAGGAGTGAGTCAGCTTCTGGGATTTTGATTAGTGTCATTTCATTGATAGTTCTTGGTTCCACTTGGATATTTCATTATCTCTTACTCATCCCTGGGCGAATTCAGAGAGGCAAGTGTCATATTAGCAGTTTCTAGAAGATTCTTTGAGTTTCCACCTAGAAAACTGCCTCTGCCATTTGCCTGCTCTCGCTCATCGCACCCTTAGCATGGAGTAGTCTGTAAGGTCCAATTTTGACCAGTTCTGAACATTTTTCAAGGGAGAAATTCTGGGAAATGATGTAATCAGTTGACCTTGATCCTTTAGGGTATGAAACAACACTTTTATGGGTTTTAGAGCCCTTGGTTTATTGACATATGTGATTAGGGTTGCAGTGCACAAATATGTCTATAATAGTTGCCCCCTAAAGCATGAGGTCCTAAATCTTCTGATGTCGGGTGAAATGCTTTATCATGAGGATCCGAGGTTTTTTGAAATGGAAGGTGACCTATAATAAGATACAATACAATACATTATCTTCATAATATTTTCATGATCTAGCTGAGGCGGGCATTCCCATGCTCAGCTTTATAAATTCATTTTCATGTACATAGGACAGACAATCGTCTGTGTGGCAGACTAATGATTCTGGTAGAGCCATCATCCCTTAGCTTGGATGATTATCTGTGCAGCTGTGATGTACATTTGATGTCTTTATTTTCCTGAATATATCACAGCCCGGATGGATGAAACTAGATCCGGGGTCTTCAAACTCGTTCAATCTTCGCCCGAAGTACAAGTTGATCCATGTGAAAAGATGTTTTCATGTCAAACATGGAGAGACATCACTTGATTACCCGCCAATGATGTAAGTTGTTAACAGGCGTGAGAGGAATCACTAATAATGATGATGACCCTCAAGGTACTGCAGTACAATTCACGTGGTGTGAATACAAGAGTCGATGTCGAACACCACACAAAATATTTCGGTCGAAGGCCATTAATGTAAACATGTCGCCGGAAGTGAGAAACTTGCCATTGAGGCATGCAAGCTTCAAAGTACTGAAAGGGTTGTTCCTAAGTGAACTTCTTAGATAATGCGCTGATGTCGACAAGAAGTGACCCATCGTAGGAGGGCCTTAATGAATCCCACATCTACAACACGGAATGGAGAAAATGATTTTGTGGAGGTGAAAACGATATGATGATACAAGGTTCACGGTGGCGGTCATGAAAGAATGGAGCATTAAGGTATTGTAGCAGATGAGGCGTTAGCTAGGTTGGTGAATTCTCTGAGCGACTTCTCTTGAACATATCGGCAACACTGGAATGGATTGGTAGCGTTAACCCCAAAATGGATGGTATGGAGGACCAATGGTGATATGACCGGTGAACGGAATAACCCAACCCGACTCAATCATGGTGATGGAGGGAAAGTGTCATGTTCAAGAGCGACCTGCTACCAATGAAGTTATTCAAGCTTTCTTCCCTTTTTCCCCAGTCATTTCTAAGTTACCAATACCTCTTTATTTTTGTCAAGCTTGAGGAGGATAACATATGCTTGTTCTATAATTTGCCCTTCGGGAAAATGTGTCGCTATGTTTTAGCGAGCCTAGCGACAGTGAAACTCTCTCTTGTCTGCATGGACAAGTTTGCCACTAATGTTTTAACAAGTTTAACAACAAAGATAACTCGGTCCTTTTAGTTTTTAGAGAGTCTGAAAAGAGACGGAAAGGAAACTCCAGTAGTCCTTTTCATAGTATAATCCTCTAAGTCTAAAAAATTATAAAATAATACGAAAGGGATGACTTTTCGATAGTTTTAGCAAGCCGAAAAAGACAAGCGCTCGATCTTTTTGTGTAATGATCCCTCAGGTCCAAAAAGATTAAAATATAGAGGAGGGATGGCACTTCCAATCACTTTAACGAGCTGGAGAGGCCAATTGCTCGACAATATTTTCATATTTTACGAGTCTAAAAAGAGCTTAAAGGAGACTCGTTTTTTGAGGAACGAGTGATGTTTTTGGATAGTAACTGGTTTCAAGTAAGTTTGGAATTTTTCAATCATGGTTGTGAAGAGAATGTGGCTAATAGAATCACTCATCGCAGTTGTTCCTCAAAAGGGTAAACAATCAAGTGGAGGCATATGATCGGCTAAAAAAGAGTGGAGGTGATGGTAAGAACACGACCAAGGTTCAAAAGTTGATAGCTATGCAATCACAAAGGTTATTTACTGAAGGTGGGTTCATTTTTTAATGAGCTTGAACTCTGGGGGAACATATGCTCATTGCTAGGTTTATTTTTTAACGAGCTTTAACTTTGCGTAAACCTACTCGTGCCAGTCATATAATAAGGATGTCTCTCATTAGTAGGTTCATTTTTTAGGGAGCTTGCCCCATGCGCAACTTTGCTCCGGGGCCTTTTGTATGCAAGCTAGGAACGACCAACTACTATCCTAAGGGTTAAAGAACTACTAAGGTTAGGTAGGATAGTCTCTCGGTGGGAAACAATCTCCTTTGCTTTTCCGTTTCCGTTGGTCCCGGCAAAGGTGAATGGTGGATCAGACCAATCACCTAACTTAAGCAGTTGAAGTTAGTAAAAAACTACGAGGTTAGAGTTACGCTGGTTGCTTTTCACTTGCATAAAAAAGGTTTAAAATGCCCCCAAGTATAAACAAGAGTAAAGTTCCCAGGTTACCATATGGAAGTTCTTGCATTAGCAATATTGTTCCATCCGCGTAGCAGACAAAACACTTCCTTGGCTTTGTCCATCAAAATGGACAAAGGTGAATGGTGTCAGTTCCAATCACATAACCTTCGATGAGGAAATGATATTTCCAGACTGATCCCATTTTCCTAAACAGACGGGTGTGTCATATTGGTCATATATCCTATGAGGAAACACATCTTATATCTGGGGTTTTCCTGCCGAAGCAGACCAAGGCACATGCCCCATGGGTTTAGTCACATTCACCGAATCACTCGCACTCATCAGGTGGATGGACTGGAGGTTGATGAGATATTCCTTGCGCAAAAAGACCATTTAGGGATGGCATTTGACTAGTCGTTGTGTTTGAACCAAGGAATGAAAGATGGTCTACGAGCTGGACCATTCTGCCTTCATACGGGAAACACATCACCCGAAAGAGTGAGGAAACAATAGCTCCCATGTTGTAAATGTAGTCACGTCCAAGGAGTAGATTGTAATCTAGCAGCCCTTCGACTACCGTCATGTTTAGATGAACATTTTTCCTTCTCAAAGTTATAGGCAAATTTGGAAGGATCCCTAATGGTCGATTGGTTCCTTTATTGAAGCCTGACAAATTTCGAATCTCAGGCAGAAGCGATGGCGAACCAAGCACTTTCCAAGAAGTTGAGGAAAGGATACTCACAAAAGCCCCTTCATCTATGATAGTACCAGCCATGATCTTTCTATAATCTTGTACTATGATTCGGAATGGTACATTAGATGGTAGGCATGGTCTCCCTAGTAGATTCCAATCGAAGGAAATGACTAGATTGCTTGGAGGAGGGACCGAATAAACGATCGGATGAATCTCTGACGAACTTCCTTCCTATGGTAAAGGAATGGGTAGATTTCCCCCATGTTCATTGGATTCTGTGTTACAAAAGAATTTGAACGGTGTTGTTCTCATTCTCTTTGGTGACTGTATCATCTGAAAGTGGACCTTCTGAAGACAAGACTAGGTTGACTACCTTCTCAACCTGTTGACTTTGGTCCAGTGTGGACTCAGAAGGTTTATCTTCAATGATGGATGTTTCGACCAACAACAGAGGTGTGTCAATCAGATTTTCAACTAGCAAGGGACTTGGCAAGAGTTTCTTGTATCCAGGAGGAAGTTGCTGCAATGAAGCAGGATGGTTATCCAAGACTCTTTTAGATTTGTCCAAGAAGGGACAATGGTGGAGGGCATGATCGCCTTCACATAGCCTACAAGGAAATTTAGATCTTCCTTTCTATCCATTGACTTCATTTTCACTAGTTGATGGTGTACTCTCAACATGATCATTAGAGGTTGAAGACACCGGATTGTGCAAACAGGGAGACCAATCCCTTAAGATCCGCATGATGCAGGGAAAATCTCGATGATAGTGGTATATTTTGCAAATGACACATGGATATTTAGTTTTGGATGGTGCAATGTGTGGATTTTCGCCAGATGATGCATGGTTGCCCCCTTTCGCTGTTGGCTTCTTCTTCTTCTCCTTCCCTTTCTTATTCTTCTCAGTTACTTGGTTTTTAGCATTACTAGCTTCACCAAGCGAAGAGTAAGAAGGAGAGGGAGAAACAAACGAAGTAGAAGGTGGGGGAGCAACTTTAGTATCATCTAGTTGTTGATTTGATTGTCGAGGATTTACGGTGTTTTGAACGAGAGGTCGAGAAAATCCATACTAACAGCCCAATTGTGAATCCTGGAAAGGACAATGTAGCCATATGTGGAGCACCAACATCTCCCCAAGAAGAGAAAGGACTAGGATTCCCCCCAAGGGGAAATCCTTGATTGGTGGACTCCATTTTCTCAACCTAAGACCAATGAGGGAACAGTTATGTAAGTCTGAATTAAATGAATTTTATGACGCTTCGACACAACTTTCTTTTTCAATTTTTAAGAGTTGAGAAAAAGTTAAAGATGACTCTAGTCACCTTCGATTTGTAATGAGCCTGAAGTGACAAGTGCTCAGATGGACCTTTTCTTTTAAGGAGTCTGAAAAGGAACGAAAGTGACTTCCTTAGAAATCTAGATAGAGGGATTACCAAACCAATCGCAAAACTGTATAATACTTTTACGTACGGCAGTCAATCTTCCCTAATGTTGTGTTCAGTGCATTGCAATCGATAGGGCGGCAGACACATCTTCCTAAGGATAAAGGATATAGCTTATTGTGGTCTCCCAATATATACTCAACATTACATGGGAGAACAAGTCCATACTGGCACTTGTTGTATCAAAGAGGAGGAATCACCCAACCTACGATGAAAACGATAGTTACCAGGCATTACGACACCAGAATACGTCTCTAGCCTAGACTTCTAGATGTTGTGAGTTAGGTTCCAAAGAATTTTTATGTTCATTGAGGTTTATTTTATAGTTGATCTTTCTTAAGAAGTTTTCCTTTAATCTTCATCACGTGATGTAGATATACAATTCCTAAACATGCAATCTAAGATGATAAACAATCATTTACTTTCTTTTAGCAATGAAAATCCTAGCTACTAAGGAAAGAGAAATAAATTTCTTTCAATATAGAGCAGAGAGCACACATTAGATGCACTTTTCCTAAATCAATTTCCGCATGCAGTCTAAATGCAAATGCACATGCATGTATTTTTTTTCCAATTTCCTTAATGTGAGAATGACAAAAAGAAAACTAAATATAGATCTGAACTATTTTCTTTCAAAGCAATAGTACTAACAATTTTCTCTTTTCGAAATGAAAGGAAGGCTATTTTCGAAATGAAAGGAAGGCTAAGACGACACTTTGCGATTTCAAATTTAAAACTACTTTCGAAACTTGAAATACTAATAATTTCAAAATCAAGTACAATGGCAAAAGTGTAATCGACTATCTAAAAGAGGAAGACTTTACGACACTCTTTTTCTTGACTGAAAATGACAGTTCCGACACTTTCAAATCAAAATACGATTGTTCGATTAAGCTACTATTTGCAAAGGAGAACTGTAAATGATGAAAAATATATAAAAAACATTCACAATTCTTTATCAATGGAGGCTGAATAATGCAAAGGAAGAAGGTTTCAACACTGATATACTGATCATAGAGAACAAAAATACTGAACAAAGCTTAAGACAATGAAGAAAAAACCAAAATCTAGAGGCAGAAAAAGTCTCACTCAATCATCGCACCTGTAACACAAGGAAACGGGGATGCATCTCATCTGCAACACATGGGAGGTGCGATGCATCCAGATTTCCAATGAGAGACAGTGCGATGGTCCAGGGACGAGACTGAGCTTGGTTTTCACTCACACTTTGCAGCTAAGTTCAGGGATTTAGGCTGAGCTAATGATAGACAGTAAACACAAAGTATAGGGACTGATCTAATGAGGTCATTTGAGCTACCACCAGGGCACTTAGGATGTTTGCAAGTCAGATTTTCAGTTCATAAACCACCCAAAGATTTACTAAAGTAGTGTTGATCTACTTTGCAGTTGCATAGAAAAAGAAGTTCGAAGGCTAGCTGGCTTAACTTCAGGCTTCGTTTGTAGTTTATAAAGCAAACAACAGTAACAAAACAAACAAACTATTCGCTCCCCAGTGGAGTCGCCATTTTGTTATCAGGAAAACTAGTGTCCATTCAGAGCTGCTAGTCCCACTAAGACAGGTAGCTATCTTAGAAACAAACAAACCAAAGTTACTTGTGTTTTCCTTTATGAGAGATAGATGAGAGAGAAGCAAAGAGTACTAACCTCAATCTTTCGCTAGTATCCTTGCTTGTTTCCTCTCTCCCTTGATAGAGATTTCACCACTCCTTTCTCACTTGTCCCGCTTCAAAGAACACCTGTATAGTCAAAGCAGCAAAATACCATCAAAGCATAGAGATATATAACCATAAACAATATAGGATCAGATGTACGTTAACCATACAAATGCATATATAATTACAAGATTTAGAGATATACAAGTCAATGGAGGAAAACTCAAATAGCTTTATTGATAGAAGTAGTAGAAGAGAGGATTACAACCAAGCTGTCTGATCCAGCATCATCCTCCTAGCATTAAAGCCCTCTTCACCTCATAAAAATCAAGATCACCGAACAATACAATGTCTCAAAGAGAAACCAACAACACTTCCTTACAAATTACAAAATTCCAGCCTCTGGATCTCTAGGATGAGGGATCCATATATAGATGTTTGTAGAGGAGTGAGTCAGCTTATGGGATTTTGATTAGTGTCATTTCACTGATAGTTCTTGGTTCCACTTGGAGATTTCATGATCTCTTACTCATCCCTGGGCGAATTCAGAGAGGCAAGTGTCATATTAGCAGTTTCTAGAAGATTCTTTGAGTTTCCACCTAGCAAACTACCTCTACCATTTGTTTGCTCTCGCTCATTGCACCCTACAGAAGGGATTTTCAGTATGCATCGCACCCTTTGTGTGCAACAAGTGAGATGCATTGCCCCCTTAGCATGGAGCAGTCTGTATGGTCCAATTTTGACCAGTTCTGAGCAGTTTTCCAGGGAGAACTTTTGGGAAATGATGTAATCAGTTGACCTTGATCCTTTAGGGTATGAAACAACACTTTTAAGGGTTTTAGAGCCCTTGGTTTATTGACATATGTGATTGGGGTTGCAATGCCCAAATATGTCTATAACACTGAAAGCATAGAGGCAGAGAAAAGCTACAAGTTTAAGGAAGATCCACTGGTTGAGAGAGTAGCTTTGGAGATAGAAGAAAAGAGGAAACAATTCGATAGGAGAGGAGTGCAAAAAATAAGAGATAAGAAAATACTGGAAGAGACAGAGAGGAAGTTGCAGGAAGTAGAGAAGAATCTCAAAGAAGAACAAGAGCTATGGAAAAGAGAGAAGGAAGCACGAGAGGAACGAGAATAGGAACATGAACAAAAACAAGAGGAAGTGCAGGGCACACATGCAGAGAAAAATGTGCCAATACAAGTTGAAGGCTCAGATCCAGTAGTAAATGATGAATAGGGTGAGCAGCCACAGGAACAAGAACTTGCTTAGCAGGATGAACTGATAGTAGAATATATGGACACAAAGATGGAACAACTGGAACAAGATTAGGACACTGACCTCATGCCAAAATCAGTCTAGGTCACCCCACAAGATTCACCAGCTCTAACAGAAGAGCAAGTCCAAAGTAAACAAGGGGATACCATTCTCCTTGAGGATGATCCAGGAACAGATGTGTACAACATAACCTTTGATGTGTCACAAACAAGAGTTGTACAGGCACAAAGAGTGCACATCCTGAATGAGCATGCATCACTTGCATACTTTGAATAACATGTGATTGTGTCAGATGTACGAAGACATCCAGCTGCCTTGGCCAATGCTACAAAGGCTTATGCCAAAGCCACAAGCTCAAGTGTGAATTTCTTGATTGCAGAAAATGAGCGCAAGGCTAAGGAATCATAAGCAGCCAAGAAGAGAGAGGAACAATCAACAGGATCCACCAGAGCAGAGATGAAGAAAGCAATACTTATTGAAGTATCGGCTCTTGAGAGATTCATCTATAGACTGTATGACAGGTTTGTCATTGTGCACAAGGTAGTTTTCCATCTACATGGTCATCAGCAGCACTGCATCAAGATAGCACGCACACTCACAAACATACATGCCATTATTGATCATGTACAGACATGGACAATGAGGTACAAGGGAGCCCCACTTCACTTGCATAAGATGATGAAGCCGCAGGTAGAGTTGGACAAAGCACACATCCAGAGTATGATCCGAAACTATGAGGAACTCCCACTACTCATCACCAATGTTGAGGCTTCGTACACATAGTTGTTTAGGAGTTTGGATGTCATGGTGATAAAGTACAACACCTGGTCGATTGGAACACTCAGTGAATCTAAAGAGAAGAACCAAGTCTGATTGGAGCTCGACGCGCACTTTGATCAATTGATGCACATGGCCACGAGCTCAAATTTGCAGATCAACACAAAGAATATGTAGAGGTATGTCACTAGTCTGGCTGTGCTCATGACTAAGCTGTGAATGTTACAGGACGAGTTGGATAGAGGTTCCAAATTAGTATACCCGTAAGCGATGGAGGCAAGAGTTCGTTTCTAGAAAGACAACATCAAACAATACACGGACACCATTGCACAATATCAAGCTTGGCATCAATTTGTCATCGAAGATCACGGAGAGGAGGTTGACGAGTTGGTCTTTCTACAGCCATCTAAGCCTTAGTGTTGCCTTATCTAGCTAAATCAAGTCTATTTTTGTCCCACATGGGTATATGTGGAAAATGCATTATTATTGTAAACATGATCTATAGTGAAATTCTAAGTGTGATTAGTGGAATGCAAACAGTTATATGTAATGTAAAGAGTTATATGTAATGAAGTTGAAGAATCATGAGGGTAGTCCAAGAGTCACAAATGGGAATGTCAAGGTTCACCTCACCCTCTGTTATATATAGAACCTTATAACTCATAAAACGGGCTTTTTGGATCCAAGATTTTGCTAGGCATTGCTTAGAGAGGGATTGGAGAGTATTTTGAAAAGCCTTGGCTTCTCCATAGTGCAGAGTGAGTATATCAATTTGGAGGAGCAGGCATTGTTGAGTGTAATGTTGCACTATTGGGGCTATTTGTTGTCATGGTTGTATGTGTGGATGGAACTTTCACTTTATATAATATAATAGAGCCAGCATGTCTTCATGGATATGTTGTTATTGTAGTTTGACTATTATGGTTACTTTAGCAATGTATGTTGTTTAACTTACGCATTTGTGTATGAACTATTTTGCATACGATTGTATGAATCTTATTGAAGTCGTGTTGGTTTAACTCGTCAGTTTGGATTTTCGACTATTTTTCTTTCCATCTTGTGATGTCATTCAACTCCTGTATTCCTTTTAGGATATGTAATATTATAGGCTTCTAAGGGATACACTTATTTTCCCCCTTCGTGTGTTAGAACCCCATGTATCTCACTTCACTTGTTGCAAGGTCACACACTTGTTTCCAACAAATATATCTTGCTTATCTCTACGCACTATCACAGTCAAGGCATAGCTTTAATACCCACTGTTGGGACTCCTACTCCAAACGGTCTAAGCTCTAGTTGGGACTTCTTACCAGGGAGATCCCTTGACGTGTTGGCGGGTCCAGCACGTCAATAGAGGGATAGACTAGAACGAACATATAGACGTGCTTTCCACTTACAATATAGAAATCAATCTAATGATTCAAAGAAATCAGTTATATTTAACCTACAGGGAGCATTTCCAGAGCAAATGTCAATGAGATATGTTTGACTTGCAATAGAAAAAACATACAACGACGAAAAAGAATCATTCATAAAGTAATATTCCTAATTAAAATGATTTTCTAGAATCATATGTATATATTACTACAAATCATTCATTTATTAATATAAGTTTTCTTATATTTAGTTTTCATATATCAATATAAAAACAACTTATTACCTTTTTAGGAAGATTATAAAAATCACAAAGGATCAACGATGCTAGCAAGAAGCCCACGGGGTTTTGGATTGACACTAAATGGGTGCGATGTTAAGGCACTCCTTGCGATAGGTCACCGGTTCAAATCCCCCGTGGGTACTTAGGTTAGTCTTAACTAGAAAAAAAAAAAAAAAACGATGCTAGCAAGAATGTCCAAAAAATGTACATGGAGATAGTCAAAGAAATGGACATAATTGCATTACAAGAGGATCCATCTCAACAACATGTTTTTAATGCATATAATTGATCTGGAATTTATCTAGGACAAAGAATTAAAGGTATTACAGACTCATGTGCATGGATGTGCCTATGTTACTTTATGCAATGGATCGATAAGATTGCTAGAATACATAGACAATGAGGCAGTTAGAGAAAACATAACAGTCAAACATGTAAATACAACAAGTTTAATAAGGAGTTCACCCAATGCTCCTGGGCTATGTCTTCTGGTCCAGCCTTCAGTGGTGGCCTCTCTATTATGTTTTCAAAGCAGAGTTTTACAATCAGTGAGCTCAATTTGAGTCTCACTTAATAGATATAAGTCAGCAAGACTGGAGTACACAGACTCTCCTTACTAAAACTTGACCTCTAATGGTCACAGTAGTATGACAGGCCTATCCCAAGGAGTTTGCTTGAACCTCTCAAGATTTTTCTGGAGTACACGAACTCTCTAATTCTCTCTAGCTCTGTCTGGCTCGATACTGCCTTCAGGTCAACTCGGCTTCTACTCTTTGTTTTCTACTCTTAGCTTTCAGCGTCTAACTGACTCCCCCTCTGCTTCTGTCAGTTCATGGATTTAACGCCAATCTGTTCTTTGACTATTCATTTCTGTTTCCCGGCTTTCTAGTTTCCTTCCTTTGTCCATTCGAATTCCTCTGCCCTGCGTCATCATCACGGGGTAACGCCTCGCAAGGAGGTGGCCACCTGTTTCTAACGAACTGTGTGTCAGATTCCTTGAATCATATTTGAATGGCCATTATTTCTATTTGCTTCAAGATCGCCTATGAAAGACGACTCTTCCGCCAGCTCATCATCCATGTCGGACTTCAAATCCCCTGTAATCTTGCTTTTTAACTTCGCTAAATCTGGTTATTTATCGAGATGTGCCTCCGCCATTGATCTGGGCCCCCCAGATCCTACGGTCATCGTTCATATCGGGTGGGCAAGTTGCATGCCGTTTACCCGTCCGATGCGGGCGATTTTCTCTCTCATCCGTTATACACATTTCACTCGATGTGTGGCATCAAGTGGGACTCAGTCAAAATTTCTTACCACCTCGAGGCCTTCCAATATCCTACCAGTTTGTGGAATCCCGCGCTACGGAACTGAATGCATTACTTTTCCATATTTCATAGTCATTTCGGGTTTGGGCACTTCAGGGCTTTCCTTCACTGAGGGGGACGCCCTGTGATACATGATTAGCGCTTAACACTAATCGTGTATTAGAATCTACCTCCATTTTTCGAACTTGCCTCCGGCTTTGCCAATTTGTGCCAGGGCACGTTACCATGGGCCAACGGTTTGTGCACTCGACCGAGGGCCCTCATTGCTCCGCTCTAGCCATAGCTACAACTGTCATGAGGATTCCTTCTGATAGCTTGATTTTTCTAAGACTTGAATATTTTGGAATAATTTTAAAACAGTCATGAAAACTTAGAGATTTTTTAGGATCCAATTAGGATCACGGCCTTCCCACCGAAAAAGATTTTGGACCACCAAAAGTTGGTTTTCTTTTAAGCATCAATCAAGTGAGGGTATAGATTCCTCTCTTGCTCAATTTCTATCCATTTCGCACTGCTTGGTTTTGAACCTTTGAGTCCAATCCTGAGGTACTCAACATTCCCTCTGCATGTGGTCCTCACCTTCCTGTCTAGAACTATATCTTCCTGTAACTCATTAAGATATTCAGGTAATAGATCATCAATAGAAGGCAATTGACTCTGCTCTTTGGGATCTTCAATTAATGAAGGTTCAAATAGTCTCAAGCTGACTGCATTAACAACTGAGTAGATGTGCATGTAAGCTGGTAGATCAAGGAAAAAATCATTCTCACCAATTTTCTCAAGTATATTGAAAGGTCCATACCTTATTGGCTTCAACTTCTTACCTTCACCTTGCATTTTGTCTTTGCTGATATACAGCTAGACTTGGTCACCAACTTAGAAACTAAGCTCCATCCGATGCTTGTCATGCCTTGCCTTGTACTTGGCTTGGCTCATTTCCAGTTGTTCCTGTAATTCCTGGTGAATCTCTTGGATTTGTTCAATGAACATGGTTTCCTTGTCCACATCACTATGTCTATCAACTGTTGTGTCTTTACCAAATACAAAATCTAAGGGAGACCTTGGTGTGAAACCAAAACAGGTCACAAAAGGAGATATCTGTGTAGAATAATGTTTAGCTTGGTTATAATAATGTTGCACGTAACATAAATGTTCATCCCAAAGCCTGGGATGCTTGCTACAATAGCCTCTGAGCAACTAGATCACTGTCCTGTTGACCACTTCTTTTTGGCCATCTGTTTGTGGATGAAAAACTATGCTCTTTTTCAGTCTAGTGTTCGTCGATTCCCACAAGCTCGACCAAAATTTCCCAACAAACTGGGTATCTTGATCAGATATAATAGAAGTGGGTAATCCAAAGTGAATCCATACATGCTGAAAGAACACTTTGCAGTTTGTTCAGCTGTAATTTGTTTCTTACAAGGTATTAAAATACACAACCTATCCACAAAAACATATAAATAATCATGACCTTTCCTAGATTTAGGCAGTCCTCCAACAAAGTCCATGGAAACACTTTCCCAAGGATGAGAAGGAACTTGTAATGGAGTGTACAGGCCTAGTTTTCTATTGTTGGGCTTGCTTTTAGCACACATGGTACACACTCTTACATATCTAGCAACTGTCGCATTCGTTTTTGGCCAATAACAAAATCTTTGCAACTGTGAAACTGTCTTAATTACACCAAAGTGACCTGGCATTAGAGAAGTGTGTGCTTCTCGAATTATCTTTACTCTTTCAGTTTGTGGAATGCATAAGTTCCCAAAATGATACAAGAGCTGGTCCTTCACATGATAATTCAATTCTCCTACTTGTTTTCCTTGACTTAAAGTTGCATATACATCTTTAAAATCTATATCTTGAGCATATTGTTCAATGTAGTTTTCATGCAGTACTAAGTTATGCATAAGTATAGTAGATGAATTTATGATTAGTCTGGACAACATGTCTACAACTTTATTGTGTATGCCCTTTTTATATCTGATGACAAGATGAAACTATTGTAGAAAACCCATCCACCTATAGTGTCTTGATTGCTGCAACTTAGTTTAGGAGTGCAGATATTGAAGTGGTTGATGATCAGTGTGTATAACTGTCTCTTTTCCCATTAAGTAATGTTTCCACCTTTTCACACTCTGTACTAATGCATACAAATATTTATCATATGTGGGATAGTTAACTACTGCAGAATTAAATGTCTTAGAATGATAACATATGGGTTTACCATGCTACATCAACACTGCTCCATGGCATAGTCATTGGCATCTGTTTCAATCTCAAATGGTCTTTGAATATTGGGCAGTGCTAGTACTGGTGCAATACTAATCTTTTCTTTCAAGGTGTCGAAGGCTTTCTACTATTTGCCTCCCCACTGAAACACCTTGTTCAATCATGTTAAAGCATGTAAGGGAGCTGCAATTAAGGAAAAGTTAGAAATAAAATTTCTCCAATATTGTGTTGCTCCTAGGAAGCTTCTAACTTCTATAGAAGATTTGGGTTTAGGTCAGTTTCCAATGATTGCAACCTTAGAGGGATCTATCTTCAATTCACCACCCCCTACTATATGACCCAAGTAATTCAAAGATGTTTTTCCAAATTCACACTTTGAGAGTTTAACATAAAGATTTTCTCTTTTCAAAACATCTAGAGTTTTCTTAACATGCTTTAAATGTTATTCCCACGTTTTGTTGAATATAAGAATGTCATCGAGATATACAATAACAAAATCATCAAGACAAGGTCTAAGTACATCGTTCATTACTCTCATGAAAGTAGTAGGAGCATTAGTTAAGCCAAAAGGCATAACCAGCCACTCATACAATCCCTGCTTTGTTTTGAAAGTAGTCTTCCATGCATCTTTCTCTGCAACTCTGACCTGATGATAACCACTATGCAAGTCCTACTTGGAAAAATAAACAACTTCCTTTAATTGATCCAATAGATCATCTATGCGAGGAAGGGGATAATGATTTTTTATCGTTATCTTATCTAGTGCTCGGTAATCAATGCACATTCTCCATGAGCCATATTTCTTTCTCACCAAGACAATTGGAAACCCACATGGTGATGTGCTAGGTTTGATGAACCCCTTCTCAAGCAGCTCCTATACTTGCTTCTTGATTTCTACATTCTCTAAAGCGGACAACCTGTACATTCCGATGTTAGGCAATGGAGCATCTCGCTAAAAATTAATATCATGTACTATTTCCTTTTTGGGTTGTAGACCTTTATGTTCTTGAAATAATATATCATATTCTGAAACAACCTTTTATAAATCAGCTTGTTGTCGAGCATCACAGCCCTCAAATACATTGGTTTTATCAGGTTTCTTTTCCTTTACAACCATCAGTAAAAATTGTTTTCATGAATTTACAATTCTCTTCATCTACCCTAAGTTTATGAGAGTATAATTATTCTTGAGTTTATGATCTCTTACAATATATTTGATTCCATCTTGTTCTCAGCTCTATAGAAAATAGCGTTTCTATCATACAAGTAAGGACTTCCTAAAAAAATTCCACATATATCCAAAGGAACTATATCTAACTCAACCTCATCTACAAATGTTGACCCAAAAGAAAACTTAAGTTTACATTGTCTAGTCACTTGTAGCTTTGCTTTATCACATAACCAACCTAATGGATATGGTTTCTTGTGAGGTGTGGTTAGTAATCCGAACTTCATTACAATTGCGTCAGAAATTAAATTTACTTGTGAGCCACTATCAAACAAAGTATCAATCTTTTGATGCTTCGAAATAACTCGAATATGAAAAAGCTCATTTCTTTTCCTCTCATTTTCTTCATTATCAGTAGATTGTGCAGAATTACTAGTAGATGCTTCAGAATTTTTACCTTTTATACCTATGGCTGTGATTGTTGTTTCATCTCCTGAGTTTGACCCTAAATCCTTTTGAATAGTTGCAGCAGTCTTCTTCCTTTTGCCCTCGTTTTTCTTGGGTTTCAGCTTCGGATGCAGAATCCAGCAGTGTTCATCATCATGCCCATCCTTCTTACAGTGAGTGCATGAAGCCCTGCTATTTTGTATAGTATTTGTCTTCCTCTCTTTCCATTTATGTTTTCTTTTCTCCTTATTCTTGCTTGCAGTGGGTTTGGATGATCCCCCAACTTCTGGGTTCCCATTCTTACCTCTAGCTTCTAGATGTGTAGCCTAGATGGATACCTCATCTATGCTAGTGGGATTAAACATGAGGATAGTGTGCCTCATGTAGTTGTGTAGACCACCTATATACTTCAGCAGAGTCTCAGGTGAGTCTAAAGAACTTCCTAG
Organism: Pinus tabuliformis; assembly: GCA_031772625.1. Lineage (NCBI taxonomy): Eukaryota > Viridiplantae > Streptophyta > Pinopsida > Pinales > Pinaceae > Pinus > Pinus tabuliformis. The sequence goes on along the minus strand of CM062818.1, from coordinate 1,023,768,474 downwards.
AATCAAAGCTCTTTTCCTAAATTCTTGGGTGTAACCTTGTACACTTTGCCCTTTTAATTGTCGAAGGGTTTGCCAGCTCATCATGGCTTGCTGCATATAGGCTAGTTAATAGAATTTCTTTTTAATTGCAAAAACAAATTCACTCTAGACAGAAAGAATCTTACCATGTTTCTTTATGTCAACTTGTGTCCTGCCTTCCCACCATACCAAGGCAGTGCCCTCAAGGCATAGGCTGGCTAGTTGAATCTTACTCTTGTCTGAATCAATGCTCTGCACTTTGCAATAAACATCAATCTGTCTAATCCAATTATCCAGCTTCTTTGCATTCAACTCTCCATCATATATTGGTAAATAAAATTTAACATCTAATTTAATCAAAGATGTCTTCTTTTTATTTTCAGGGCTATTAGGAGGTGTGAGAAAATTTTCTTCTTTCCCTTTGCCTTTCGAGTGGTCATGGAGGAGATATTCTTCCACTCCTTTGTCTTGTTTGGAGTTTGATGAATCTTCATCTCTATTTCTCTTAAATTTCCCCATACATTTCCTCCACCATGGATCTCATGGTCATGAAACTATCCATGAACTGGGGGTCTAATTCCAAGGGACTTTCTTCTGACATCTTCCTCTTAGAATAGACTCTTCCAATTTCTGGGTTAGTTTCAACAAAATCTCCTTCTCCTAATTTAAGCTTTGATCTAGTTAGCATTCAACAACAAGATCCAGCACAAGCTTGTCTAACCTTAGTAACCTAGAGCCCTGATACCACTTGATTTGGAATTTATCCAGGACAAAGAATTAAAGGTATTACATACTCATGTGCATGGATGTGCCTATGTTACTTTATGCAATGGATCGATAAGATTACTAGAATACATAGACACTGAGGCAGTTAGAGAAAACATAACAGTCAAACATGTAAATACAACAAATTTAATAAGGATTTCACCCATTTCTCCTGGGCTAGGTCTCCTGGTCTAGCCTTTAGTGGTGGCCTCTCTATTATGTTTTCAGAGCATAGTTTTACAATCAGTGAGCTCAATTTGAGTTTCACTTAACAAATATAAGTCAGCAGAACTGGAGTACACAGACTCTCCTTACTGAAACTTGACCTCTAATGGTCACAGTAGTATGACAGGCCTATGTCGAGGAGTTTTCTTGAACCTCTCAAGATTTTTATGGAGTACACAGACTCTCTGACTCTCTCTGGCTCTATGTGGCTTGATGCTACCTTTAGGTCAGCTCAGCTTCTACTCTCTGTTTTCGGCTCTTAGCTTTCGACGTCTAACTAACTCCCCCTCTGCTCTGTCAGTTCATGGCTTAAATCCAGTCCGTTCTTTGACTATTTGTTTCCGCTTCCCGACTCTCTAGTTTCCTTCCTCTCTCTATTCGAATTCCTCTGCTCTGCGTCATCATCACGGGGTAATGCCTCGCAGGGAGGTGGGCACCTGTTTCCTAACGAACTGGGTGTCATATTCCTTGAATCATATTTGAATGGTCGTTATTTCTGTTTGCTTCAAGATCGCCCGCAAAACACGATTCTTTTGCCAACTCATCATCCACATCGGGCTTCAAATCCCTTGTAATCTTGCTTTATAACTTTGCCAAATCCGGTTATTTATCGGGATGCACCTTCGTCGTTGATCTAGGCCCCCCAGATCCTACGGTCGTCGTTCATATCAGGCAGGCAAGTTGCATGTCGTTTACCCGTCTGATGTAGGCAGTTTTCTCTTTCATCTGCAGGACACGTGTCACTTGATGTGTGGTAGTGGGTGAGACTCAGTCAAAACTGCTTACTGCCTCGAGGCCTTCCAATATCCTTCCAGTTTGTGGAATCCTACACTATGAAACCAAATACATTACTTTTCCACATTTCACAATCATTTCGGTTCCGGGTGCTTCGGGGCTTTCCTTCACTGAGGGGGACGCCCTGCAATACGTGATTAGCGCTTAGCGCTAATCGCGTATCAGAATCTACCTTAGTTTCTCGAACTGGCCTCCGGTTTTGCCAATTTGTGCCAGGGCACATTACCATGGGCCAACGGTCTGTGCGCTTGACTGAGGGTCCTCGTTGCTCCGCTCTGGCCATAACTGCAACTGTCACGAGGATTCCTTCTGATAGCTTGAATTTTCTAAGACTTGAATCTTTTGGCATAATTTTAAAATAGTCATGAAAACTTAGAAAGTTTTTAGGATCCAATTCGGATCAATAATTTAGAATTGAATATTAATTTTCAAGTATTTTCTTATAGAAAAGAAAACAAAATATAACTCATTCAACACATAAAATAGGACGACAAGAAAGAAAAATGTTGATATCATAGTTTGTGAGTAATTGTTAATATTTCCTTCTAACAACTTAAGATTTCATTTTTGTATATTTTAAGTTGTTTTATAGCAACCATCCTTGAATGTCTTCAAATATGTGCTAACATGCAAAAAAGAGCCATCAGAAGAATTGGTTGACTTTGAGTTAAATATGGGTTGTGAATATATGTTGGCATATCAAAAATTAATTGTGGAATTTGTAAGTATCTATATTGTTCTACTTATATGGGTTTATAATTAATAGAAAAAAAAAAAAAATCATTTATATTAAATCTATGATTTAATATGGAGTATAAAACTTGAGCGAAATAAATTATGGAACTATGCCAATAGAAGAGTTGGTGAAAGAAGGCTTGAGATTTGGTTTTGAAATAATGTGTGTAATTCAAGACTCACTTCTCACTATGGTATATTGTTTTTCAATGTACATTGATTATATTATTTATTTCAATTTTCATTATTCTCACCACTATAGATACACTCATTACACTTTATTTTTATGTTTGTAGATGGAACTTAAAGAAGATGAAAACAATCGATGCAATCAACAAAACATTCATCCAAATAACCAAAGTCATGGAAGTAGCACGAGCACTAACAACAATTCCAACGAAGAACGGTGATCTATTTGGATATCAATGCAAACTGTTGTATTTTTTGGAATAATTGTCTATTAAAATTAGACATTTTGTTTAATGTAATAGACATAGTGTCCTAATTGAAACACAAGGGGTTAACAATAACTATCCCATTTTGTATGAAAAAGAGCCTCTTATTCATATATAATAAAATACATTTTAATTTATTCTATTGTGTTGTCCAATGTCGTTGTGAAATGTTACACCATTGATTAAATATATGGATGATTAAATATTATAATAAAGAGATATGAAATTTGATGATATAACAAATTAATCCAAACATCATATACAAATGCATTAATCAAAATTTAATTTATATGAACACTGTTATAAGATATATGTCAATCTTTCGATGAATAACAAATTTAAAAATTCATAATAATTGCAATGTCACAGGTTGATGTTTCTAAAAAGGAGAAAATGTATAATGGGACATTGTATATTAATGCACACTGCTCCAAATACGTGTTTTTCATGTTAAACGATATTTACAATAATAAAAAATGGCATCCCGGTGCCTTTGTAAAATAAATGCGCACCAAGAGGATATACATTTCATGCACTGTTGTGATTTTCCCTTAACGCATCAGTGCATCATTACCTTTAATGCACTGCTGTGTATTTATACATTTCATTGCCTACCCGGGTGCCTTTTGTGAAATTTACAACATTGGGGCTTTTGCAAGCATATAAGCATCGATATTGTTTATACAACTCATCAGCACCAGTGCATTGTTACAGATAACTGCTCAGTGCATTGGAGAAGATAAAAGCACCGGGGTTGCAATATTTTTTTGCTTGCCCCGGTGCCCTTCCTAAAAAGTACTGAACATGAATTTTTTGGAAGGCATAGCATTGGGGCAGTATAATTTTCAGGCACCAGTGTTGTTTTCACTCAATGGCCTAGTGCATTTTATTATTAAAGCATCGGTGCTTTTATAAATTTAACGCACCAGTGCTCCAAAAATTTCTTTCCAATTCTGATATTTTTATTTAACTTTATAGCATTGTTTATTTTATATTAGTAGCACACCGGTGTGATTTTTCTAGTAAGCACACTACTAAGAAAACATCTGCTAAAACCTCTGACCACTCAGTTTTTTTAATTGCAATGAATTTTCGTTATCAGCTCTGCTAAAACATCTCCTACCATAAATGGATGTTGTAGCGGAGGTTTTTTTGACAATTTTTTTCCAATTTTATAACACTAAAAACCTTTGCTATAACCTCCACTAGAAGGTATTTTCCTTGTAGTATCTACATTTTGTGGGAGTATGTATGAGTTATTCCATGGAAAAAAATTAAATTATAGTTCATGGTTTGTATCAAAAGGATCTTTGGACAAACTGTCCACCTTTTCGTGTTTTGGGATTATTAAGAATATAAAAAGAATGCTTTAAATTTCTACACAATGTTACATTTCATTTTCATGATATTCCAAAAAGGCAATCACACACCAAACTTTGTGTAGTTATTATTTAATATGATTCTAAAACTACAAACAATCTTCAAGAACATTTCACGTGGCAGAGATGCTTTATTTGTGAGTCATTTCTAGAGGACTCTGTCTATGAACTTCAGAACAAATATTTAACACACTTCTACCAATCATCATCAAATAGATGCACAAAACAAAGGTGATTAATTTAGAATCTTGGGAAATTCATCAAATGTCTAGTTAAAAGAAAACATAGACAATAGGATGCAACATTGAGTTAAGATGAGTTTCCCAAACAAGTTGATGAATACATTAGGTCCAACTTTTAGAAAAATATATTAGAAAACCGAAGATGTCAGAGAATATATATATACACACATTAGAAAAAATTAGAAAACTTAACGTGGGAGAATATATATATATATAATTAGGGTATTCAAAAACTGAGATCTGAGTGAATATTTAGAAACCTTGATATTCTTACTTAATAGATAAGATTCACAATTTTAAGTGGGAGCAAGGATTAAAATGAAATTAAATATTATAATTTACTTATTTTTAAATTACATGTAATAGGGTAAAAATCTTGCAAAATGTTTTTTTTCAGAGAAAAAAAGCAACATAGATTATATTAAGTTGATATAAAGATCAATATACATGGAAGTTACAGGAACCTCAGTCGAAATAAAAAGATCATAAAGATAGGGAAAAAACATATAGTTCCCCAAAAGTGCAGAATGAGATCAGATGTAACCCTCAAAAAGATGCATAACATAAGACTTAGAATATCACAAGAAATGGACCGTGGAGGGCCGCAAGACAAGCTATGGATCGACATGTTCTGATTGGTCTATCAGTGAGACAATGCTGCCCAAAAACGTATCCAGCTAGTCCAAGGAAGGCATGGACCCCGAAATAGAGATCAAAATGGAGTCAAGGGGCTGACAGATATTCTGGAAGATGCGTCTGTTCCTCCATTTCCAGATGTACCAGCAAGTGAGGATGAAAAGAGCGCGCCAGGAGGGGCGCTGGGCACTCCACCAGAAGAAACCATCCTATACAGAGGGAAAAAACCTGTGAGAAAAACCATAAATCAGAGAAAGCTCGTACGAGATTGAAGAGGCAGCAGCACACTCGAAGAACATATGAGTGTTTGATTCAGCTTCAGATAAGCACAGTTGACACCTGCCAGGGCCCTGCCATCCTTTTTTTTGAAGAACCTCCCAGGTGAGGTTCTTGTTAGAGAAGAGTAGCCATGAGAAGAGGATCGACTTAAGAGGGCAGGGAGCTTTCCAGAGTTTGGTGGGAAAGGTAGGGGAAGATAGCGGAAGGTCGGATGAGAGGAGAGAATAGAGGTTTCTGACAGTAACAGGTAGGGAGGGTTCTCAAAAGACCAAAACAATTCGTCCTTTGTACCAGATTGAACGAATCCTTTGTTTGAGAAGCTGTTGGTAGCAGAAAGCCATAAGGGGCAGAGGGGAGGGGGTAAAGCTAATTGTATTTCATTTTTCCAGATTGGCTTCTGCGAGGACCACGAATCTATAAGTTTATTCTAGGTGAAAAGGCCCTTTGAGTGGAAGAAGGAAAGTAAAGCTGGGAGAATCATGGATTCAAGCTTATGCTGAGTGGGGTCGATACCAATGAGAACGCCTTCGCCAGAAAAGATTGACCATCTCAAATTCTCCATGAAAAAAGACTGTAACTTCCTGAAACACAGCCAAATTGTGGAGCCAGTTCTGATGCCTAAAGTTGATCTCCTGTACCAGTATGATATATTCCGACCTTTGAGATATTTCTGATTGATGAAGGTGCTCCATGGATTTTTGCCATATATGCCTCTGAGGAGAGATTTGAAAAGGAGCGCTTTACCAAAATACTTCATGTGCAGAAGGCCCCAACCGCCGGTCTTCCTCGGTCTAGTGATGGAATCCATCTTCACAAGGTGGAACTTAGACTGGTAAGTGCGACCGCCCCACATGAAGTTTGCAGCCAAGGACTTCATTTTTTTGGAGACGGATGCCGGCAGAAGAAAAAGGTGACTCCAATAAACCGCTAGCTGGGAAAGCACTGCCTGAACCAAAATAAATCTACCTGCCAGAGAAAGAAAACGCATTTCCCAGCATGAAATTTTGTTGTAGAAGCGGTCGATTAGCCAATTCCAGTCTCGAATGCAGTACCCTTTTGCTTTTAAGCGGAACCCCAAATATGTGAAGCCATCCCTTATCAGCGCGAGATTTATACCAAAACGATCTGCTATCCATTGTGCTATTGCAAGATTAGTTTCATTATGATGTAGCACAGATTTCCCTTTATTAATGGTCAAGGTCGTGGCTGATTGAAATTTCTGAAAAATCACATATAAACAGGCCCATGTAGATTTGCACAGCATTGCAAAAATTAAGATGTCATCAACAAAAAGATTGTGGGATAGAGTAATGTTCTTGCACATCTTAATCGGTCTACACCTTCCCTCAGCAACAGCTAAATTAATCTGGGCACTCTAGCATTGCATTTCACATTTGTATAAAACAACTTGCACATAACATAATTTACAAAGAAAAGTCACATGCATGAAATCAATTGAGTTATTATACTTATCAAATGAATCAAATGAAATTACATCTAGATTCTAAGATCAATCTTTACCATGTAGGAGAAGACTATATAGTCACATAAGATGATAGTTGGTAAATCCGAACAACAAAATAGATCATAAAAACTTATAGTAAATCCAAATAGGAAAATAAATCATAAGAATTAATTCAATTTGCAATAACTCTTCTTTGAGTAATAAAAATGAATTCACACATACCCATTATTAAATTGTAACTTCAATAAGTAATACATGTCTACCTAAACTCTATACAAATAAAATTGTATTAAACCAAAATTATAATAATTTTTTAAAAAATTGAGTACAAATAAATATATATAAATATAATTCTGAGAAAAAATAATAAAAATACAAAATCTTATATAAATTTTCTTTATTCTCAAGCCATTTTTAATATTAATTTTCATTTATATGAAAAATAATTTTATATCCTTTTATAATGAACCAAAGGCCATGACAATTTCAATTTTGATACTATGGATAGATAGTGGGTGAACAATTTCTTCGGTTTTTATAAACACATAAAACACTTACCAACGGTGTACAAAATTTTATAACCAGCCTTTTAAATCCACCGATTGTAACCCAACAAGTACAATTAAACAACCATATAAATGTGCAAAGTGAATCAACCTTCAAGTCATATGGGACAATAGTATATTTAGTATTTTATTTTTGAGAGATTAGAAATTAGTTAAAGTTATTGGTGTTTATTATTATAAGTTAAATCACGGAGTTGGTAGAATCAAATAGGTTTGATTTACTATATTTTGCTATCAAAAATCGAATTTGGTTGACTTTACGTCATTTTCTTGCTCTGATAATTTTCGGGTTAGATGCGCAAACCATACCATACGACTATTACGAATCACGATCGAATTCATTTTACAATTAATGGTTGGTAGTTGATGTTTTATGATATGTTGACTGGTGGGTGTGGAAACCAATATTAAAAAAATTTGTTTTGTTGTATTGGCAATGACCTATGGGTGTGGAAACCAATATTAAAATATTTTAATGTGACGCTGACTCTTGATTGCACCTTTATAATGTCGTTGTAGCAGCACCAAATTGTACAAAGACCATATATAAACATTAAGATTCAAAAATTAATATTAAAATCAAGTATTACTTTGTCTTGACTTTCAGTTATTTGGTTTATATAGTTTCAAATTGTATCTAAATGATAAATATATCTTTGTTTCAGTGTATAAACTTTATGTATTATTTAGGGAATCATTATGGTTTATATATACATTAATTTTATTTTTATAAAATTTATTATATTAATATATAATAAATAAAGGTTATATAGTAACTAAAGGTTATATTCTACGACAAATTATGAAGCATGCCTCAATAACATCTTTAAAGTTATGAAGCATGCCTCAATAACATCTTTAAAGTTATAGCCAATAGGATTAAAGATAAATACTAATAAAAATGTTTGCAATAAATATAAAAATAACTTGTGAAGTTAAACTTTCTTAAATTTAAAATTATATAATACGTTTGACCAAAATAATAGGTGATCAGACTCAAATTAAATGCATAATACATGTCGGAGCCACGCATAATAATATAATATCAACAAATATCATGTTTAAAATATAATAAGTAATCTAATATAAATTGTGAAGTAATTATGTATAGATCATTAAAGTAGATTACATTATTGTTATTATCTGAAATAATTATTTTTTATTTTGAAATGATACCTATTATAGTATACAAAAAGTTTATGGGGTAGTTTAATTGGTGATAGTCGTGATGATAAAGTATTATGTAGCAAAAGTTTATATGATCAAATCCTCTCGATTTTCCTATGTTTGTGAAAGGGGAGTATTTAGGCACCTAAAAATTATAGTGGTAGCAATTAGAATCGACCACATGACATGTGAGTACGAGACTGGCCTAGTTGTCGATTCCTCTAGATACAAAAAGAAAAAAAAGAAAAAAATATAATCAAGAAAAGTCAACATGGGTCTCATGTTTTGGAAATTATATGTACATTAGTCAACCGTAGTCAACATGAACATAATGTTTTGGAAATTATACAACCATTGTAAAAAAAAGACAACCATAGTCAACATGGGCATCATATCTTGGAAATTATACGTACATTAGTCAACAAAAGTAAACCATAGTCAACATGGGCATCATTGTTTGGAAATTATGTGTACATTATTCAAATGGAGTCAAAGAAAAGTCCACCATAGTCAACAAAAGTCAACCATTAACAACAAAAGGCAATTGTAGTAAACTATAGTCAACATGGGTATCATGTTTTGGAAATTATATATCTATTACTTAACCATAGTCAACAAAAGTCAACTATAGTTAGGGATAGTCAAGACGGATGTCATGTTTAGCCATAATCAACTACAGACATCATGTCCATAGACAATGTGGACATAGACATTAATATAGCCATTAAATCTAATAAACTTAACTTAAATAACTTTACATAATAAATTTAATTTTTAATACTTGATATAATTTTAATGTTAATATATTTTAAGTGTTTCAATTTTTAATTTTTAATGTAACATTTCAAATTGTATTATAACTTAGTACTATAACTTTAATATTACACTTTATATTGTTCACAATGTGAATCACATCGCAATCCATTGAACAACAAATTACATCGCAATGTGATGAACAACAAAAAAAATTACAATATGGTCAAGAAAAAACATCATTGCAATGCGATGACCAACAAACAACATTGCAATATGATAGACAACAAATAATGTCACAATGTGACAAACAACAAATAAGGTGACAATATGATGAATAATAAACATCATCCCAATGTGATGAACAACAATCAACATCGCAATGTGACAAACAATAAATGTCATTGCAATGTGAGGAACAATTTCGTAAGGTGACAAACAATAAATATCATTACAATAGGGCTAATAAAAAACAATGTTGTAGTGCGCCAAACAACAAATGATGTTAATGTGATGAACAATAAACGTTATTGCAATGTGATGAACAATAAACAATATTACAATGTGATGAACAATAAACTTCGTCACAACATGACAGAAAAAATGGCATCATAATGTGATGAACTTCAAAACATCATCAAAATTGGACAAAAAATTGATATTGAAATACAAAAAACAAAATAATCGAGAGCCATGGTCAACCATGACCTTCCCTTGGTTAACTGAGGTCAAACATGGTCTTGGAATCGAGCATAGTTAACCGTTGATAACAAGGTGGCCATATGTGGTCAACGTAGTCAAGATGTCCAACCATGTTCAATCAAGGTCAAAGATGGCTAAACCATGGCCAATAATGATCTACATGGTTGACTATGGTTTAACTATGGTCAACCATGGTCAACCATGGTCAGGATGGTTAAGATGACTAACCATGGTCAACATGAATTACAAAATGTGATGAAAAATAAACAATATCATAATGTGATGAACAACAAACGTCAAATGACAAAAATGATGTTGCAATGTGATAAACAAAAAACAATGTCACAATATAACCTTAATAACTTTAATATTGTTTGCAATGTTGAAATCATCGCAATGTGTTGAACAAAAATTGGCATTGTAATATGATGAACAACAAACATCGTTGCAACATAATGGATACGAAACAATATTGCAATGTCACAAACAAAGAAAAAAATCATAATGTGACAAACAACATATATCATCAGAATGTGATGGACAATAAACATCATCACAATGTGATGAACAACATCGCAATGTGATAAAAAACAAACATCATTGCAACATGATGAATAATAAACGTATTTACATTGTGACGAACAACCAACATCAGTGCAATGTGACGAATAATGTTATAATGTGGCAAATAATAAGCATCATCGCAACTCACAATCAATAAATGACGTCGCAATGTGCCAAACAAAAATGTAAATGTGACAAACTATAAACAACATCAAACTGTGATGAACAACAAACTTTGTCATAATGTGACACATAAAAAATGACATCATAATGTGATGAACATCAAACATCACTACAATTGGACAAAAAAATGATGTTGCAATGCGACAAACAAAACCATTGAGGCACATGGTCATCCATGATCTTCCCTTGG